>OY744481.1:76612068-77812068 GCA_963556165.1 Tipula helvola
TCCGTAGTATGCACGTGATGTAAAAATTATGAAATAGCCGGACCCTGGGGTCGGCCATATAAATAACACGCAATATTTGCATCATATGTTGTACGATTTTCTGCGGGCGTAATTTGTTTTACAAAAATCAAAAGTCCCAAAGTCAAATGATTTTTCTCGAATATCCGTAGTATGCACTTAATGAAAAAATTATCAAATGGCCGGTCCCTGTAGTTGGCCATATAAATAACAAGCAGTATTTGCATCAAATGTTGTACGATTTTCCGCCGACGAAATATGTTCAACAAAAATCAAAAGTCCCAAGGTCAAATGATTTTTCTCGAATATCCGTAGTATGCACGTGATGTAAAAATTATGAAATGGCCGGACCCTGGGGTCGGCCATATAAATAACACGCAATATTTGCATCATATGTTGTACGATTTTCCGCGGGCGAAATTTGTTCCACAAAAATCTAAAGTCCCAAGGTCAAATGATTTTTCTCGAATATCCGTAGTATGCACTTGATGACAAAATTATGAAATGGCCGGACCCTGAGGTTGGCCATATAAATAACACGCAATATTTGCATCAAATGTTGTATGATTTTCCGCCGACGAAATTTGTTCAACAAAAATCAAAAGTCCCAAAGTCAAATGACTTTTCTCCAATATCCATAGTACTTGAGGAAAAAATTATGAAATATCCGGACCTTGGGGTCGACCATAAAAATAACAAGCACGACCCCAGGGTCCGGCCATTTGATAATTTTGTCATCAAGTGCACACTACGGATATTCGAGAAAAATTATTTGACTTTGGGACTTTTGATTTTTGTTCAACAAATTTCGTCGGCAGAAAATCGTACAACATTTGATGCGAACATTGCTTGTTATTTATGTGGCCGACCCCACGGTCCGGCCATTTCATAATTTTTACATCAAGTGCATACTATACGAATGTTCGAGGAAAATCTTGTTTGCTTTCTTTGTTGAACAAAAATCGTCCCTAATTGTATTATAAACTATTGGGTAATTCTTTATCCACATTCAGGCGTATAATTTGTATTACCACTACATATAAATACGTTTATTTGGCTATTAAGTTTTTCACAGGCATAACATGCACCCCTAATTTTTTAAGGTCGAATTTTGTCATTTTTTATGTGGAATTTTAGTAAGTTTTATTTTACGAACCCATCGCACTGCCAGTTCTACGAGCTTATACTCTATTAAAAAATAAGATCGGAGAACTTAATATGCAAAATGAAACACCTAACTCCACGTATAGTAAATCTGTAAGGTTAAAAATTTCTAGCAAAAGATGCCAAAAATATTTGAAAAGAATAGAAATTATCAATTTGGACAATGGTTCATAGACCTTTATGCATAAATTACCATTGCTATTAAAATCTGATATGACCACCATGTATTAACTAACCTCACATGATACTTTGAACTAGACACTTTTGTTATTTGTTTTAGTTTTTGTTAAAAAAAAAAAATGCAAAACAAATATCCTCAAATAAGACAAATACGCCAGATAAGTGTGAATAAGAACTTATGAAGAGTTGAGATTTCAACAGTTTTTGAACTTAGAAATATTTTTGTATTTAATGGGATTTATCAATGGGATTTGGAAAGGCTCACGTAGATTCGCTCGCTAAAAATATGAGATATAACGACGTCATTTATCGCAAGAAGAATCTCATTTCTAAATAAGACGAGTACCAAATACTGCTACTTTACAACAATAATATTGTATTGTTAACACTTTTTCTTAAATATAATTCCATTCCAAAATCCACAAATATCGATATTACCGTCATTAATTTAGACATATCGATAATCACCTAAGTAAACCATTAATAAAATTTTACATGACACAAAAGTATCTGTTATCTTCATCTAGTTTTTTACATTCCAACATTTCAATTGGTTTGGTACAAAACACAAACCGCTTGAACCAGTTCTATTTATCTTAATCTTAACTATATATTCCCAGTATAATAATTTCAAGTACACATAGAGTCACCCACAGCATAAACGAGCAGGTGATCGATTAAGATTTTATCGATTACGTGACAATTTAATTCTAAACGTCGTTTACACCACATTTAATAGGCGCAGGATAATATCGCGATATCGATTAAGTATTGTACATTCCGTATAGCACATAATTAACCCACAAGCTAAATTGAACTTCATGTACCATTACGTAAGTCTGTTTAGAAAAGATTAATGGTAAAATCTCGACTATTGCATCACGATTTTATTTGTAATCGAATCAAAATGTCAACAAGACTTAAACTATTTCTGTATATTTTCAACTAACGAGAGGCAATGAATAACATGACGTCAAGTTATATGACAGAGTATAGACATTAAAACGAGTAAATCAACTAGATACTTCATCTGCTGGTAACACCAAACCTATTTGTTAAACTGCCGGAATTGAAATTAAATTAATGGTTTTGTATTTATTTGCGTACACTTCCGATGAATGTGGACCGCTTATGACACGCACGAACAATACAAAGCCTATCATTCTTTTTGTATTTGCGCCAAAGTAAAATTCAAACCATGTTTACATAAAATCGGTAGCTATAATAATCAGAATTGCAATACAATCGAAAATATCGAAAATGGTATTGCAAGAGCAAGTCTATTACAAAAACAACAAAATAAAAAGTGTGCATTGAAAATTAATTTTTCAAAAACCATTATTTTATTATTCTTGTTTGAATTTCAATTAAATAACAATAATAATAATAATAATAATAATGAAACAGGTTTGATTTCTTTTTCTTATATGTACATACGTACCTGTATATACAACTTATAAGTAAGATGACATTGAAAAAATTCAAGAAACACTATGCTGAGATAAAAATAAAAAAAACGCACCATTATACAGACAATATCAGCTGTGAACAAATATAAACAACTTAAAAAATTGTTGTTATGGTTTATCTCTTTGTGTTTAAGATTTATAATAAGATAAGTTACATGTTTAGAATTTGTATTGTTAAGTTATTTAATTGTGTGCGCGCGCGCGCGCATATTGTGGATTTGCGGATTAACGAATAGTTCGTGACTCGAAAATTGCACACTCGTTTATTTTTTTGATTTATGCAATAGAAATTCTGTATTTATGTCGGTCAATGAAATACAACAATCGATATTGAGTGTTGTATGGGCAATACTTATAGACGTTTTAAATGATTTATTTGTTTATGTAGGGCTTAAACTTAAATTGGAAATGGCAACTAGAAAATGTATGTAGGGACTGGCATTTTTCATCTACTGGCATAGATATGCCTCTAACAAATATGGTACAGCTCATAGTTGACCCACAGGGAATGTTTGAATAAATCACTTATATAGTACTCTAGTTATTACATCGCGAAGCTTACCAAAAGAGCAGTTTACCCCTTATAAACGCCTAGCTTTAACTTCGTTTCGGAAGGACCAAAGTTATTGAATTTGAACCCCCAACTAAACCTCTTTGCTCAACCCCAACTATATATCCTACTCGGTCACAACTCATCCTTAAACATGAACTCAACTCAGAACAATTTAAGCTAACTTCCAACTCAAATGACAACGCAACCCCCAAAAAAATCCCCAGCCTAAACATCACTCAACTCCAACTCGACCCCAACTTCAGCTCTCAACTCAACACCAAACTAAAAATTCTTTCCTCAATCCTCAATTCAGGGTCCAAGAAATACATGTTTACATTCAAATTAACCTAATCTCCAACTCAACCCACACCTCTCTTAAAATAGATACGAAACTGAACCCCTTACTCAACCCCAACTCAACTTCCAACTGAACCGTCAACTCAACCTCAAACTTAACGCTCAACTTAATCCTTTAATCAACCCTCAATCGTAACTCAACCGAACCCCAATTCAGCCAACTTCAACTGCAACTCAGCTTTTAAATCAACCGCAAACAAATAAACGCCCAACTCAACTCCCAAAATGGTCTGAAAAACTATATGCGTATATTGATGTCAAGTTAACTCTAATTCAACCCTCAATTCAACCCACAAATTAATCCCGAGTATAACTACTGACAAAAGCTTAACTCAACCCCAATGCAACCCACAAATAAATCCCGAGCGGAACTGCTGACTAAAACTTAACTCAATCCCAACTATGTAACTCAATCCTAACCTATGTAACTCAATCCTAAAACCAGCATATAAAATATAAAAAATTTGTCAAGGTGGTTATCACCACATAATTTTTGGGTTAATTCATATGGCAGGTGCCCGATTCTTGCGATTTACAGGTTCCAGAAGCTTTCGAATTGTCCGCATTGACCATGGAAATACTTTGGCAAAAAAAAAAATCAAAATCGGACAAGCCGTTCTCGAGATACTATTAGTGTAGGAAGACATCCAAAGGTCTAGACAGATGGTTAAAAGTCCGTCTGTCTATCTGAATATCTAGATGTTTATCTGTACCACGGTATTCCAAGAACAGCTTGTCGAGACTGTTGGAATTGAGGTTGAGTCAGCGGTACAGTTGGGAATTGTTTTAAAGTTGTGTTGAGGGATGTGTTGCAAGTTAGCTTGAATTATTTTGAGTTGTATTCATGTACGGATATTCTTTTTAGAATTTCGTGGATTTGAGGATTTAGATAGAGGTTGAGTTAGGATTGAGTAGTAGAATTCAAGAACGATTGCAAGGGTTGTTGAGGGTTTAGTTGGGGTTAAGGAGGGCCGAATTGGGGATCGAGTTGGAGTTTAAGTAGAGTCGACAATTGAGTTGATGGTTGGATTGAGCCAATTAAAAAAAGGAAAAAATAAAATTTGATTAATTAAATTTTAAGTTCATGTACAGTAGAGTTTATATTCGGTTTTCGAACCGTATTAGTTTAGAGATTGAGTTAAACGTTGAGTTTGAGGTTGAGTTGAGGGTTGAGTAAGCGTCGAGTTGGGTTCGAATAGGGTTTGAGTTGAGGTTGAGAAAGATTTGAAGAAAGCCTTCGGTTAGAGATTAATTTGTGGTGAAATTCAGGTTTTAATGGAAGATTGAGTAGAGGGTTGAGATTTGGCTCGAACTGGGGTTCAGTTGAAATTGAGTTGAAGTTGAATTAATTTGCGTTGGGTGGAGTGATAGGTTATATTGAGAAATTATTTATTATGCAATTTCTTTACCGAAATCCTACTGTTGATCATAGACTTTAAAGTAAATGGAATTTCGGGTCCCTTGACAAACGCTTGTTGATGCTTTTTCGTAGGCTCTTGTTGGTAAATCATATACAATACGCAACTCGTTTGTTATAAACTAAAATCTTATTGGATATTTTTAAAACGGAGTGTATTAATCACGGTCCTTAACACTGATTTTCCCTTCCGTCATCAGAAATACTGTAGGAAATGTGCCCCGTTCTGCAAATGTGTGTTTGGTTTTAATATCGTCAGTTTCTTGGTATATCCTGTATGCGCCAATAACAAGGTTGAATTTTAGGTACAGAACATACAATTTTTTCTTGCTTTCGCTTACGGCTGCTGGGCAGTGATAATTTTGGCCATGGTTATGGCCAAACAACACTCGGAAATTGGTTGTTCAGTGTTTTGTTTAATTGCACCAATTAACTAACGGTGTCGTTGTTCGAAACCTACAAGGTCAATGTATTACGGATGTAGTGCGAATGTCTTTTCAAAAACCTGCGGCAAATCTTAAAGCCACATCAACCCCCCTTCGTGATGGTGGATTTGTAGTATCCGAATTGGTAGGACCTTAGCATATATCACACAAATTCGGACAAACTGGCAATCAATTTGTCATTATAGACCGGTTCGTCTGAGCAACGACAATTAAAGCTGTGGTCCAACGTATAAGCTTTGTTTATTCTCATTTCGTAAATATCAGCGGCGTGAAATTAGACTTATTTAGCAAAAGTATTTGTAAAAGCTCTGTTACTCATTTCACTGACTATAGGTATGCTCTTTTCATAAAATCGAAAGTTTTAAATAGAGAAGGGCCGAATATTCGGTTCTGCCGATCGAATTTTTATGAGATATCGGACCTCCGTGAAGCTGGCCCGAAATTTCATCCCGAAAAATGCGATATTTTTCATATTGCAACACTAGTACTCTCGCGATATATTTAACAATAGTATAATATGAAATTATCTACATATAATAATTTTCGAGATAACAGAATAAAACTGTAAAAACAAGTAAACCAAAGATTATTATGACTACATATACATACTATGCAAATTTATTTAAATTTTGTTTACAGTTGTTCAAATAAATTTTATTTGAACATTTGAGATACATTCGTCTGAATATTTCAACTATGCAACTTGCAAAAAAATTGTATCTGGAATTTTTGAGATATAGTCGTTTGAATATATTAACACAAGCGATTGGCGAGTACTTCTTGTATACGGCCAGAATCATTGAGGTTTCGGTTATATTCTGTGCAATTTACAAAAACATTGTATCTGGAATTATTGAGATATAGTCGTCTGAATATTTTAACACAAGCGATTCGCGAGTAATTCTTGTATACGGCGAGAATCATTGAGGTTTCGGCTAAATTATGTGCAATTTACAAAAACATTGTATCTGAAATTATTGAGATATAGTCGTCTGAATATATTAACACAAGCGATTCGCGAGTACTTCTTGTATACGGCCAGAATCATTGAGGTTTCGGTTATATTCTGTGCAATTTACAAAAACATTGTATCTGGAATTATTGAGATATAGTCGTCTGAATATTTTAACACAAGCGATTCGCGAGTACTTCTTGTATACGGCCAGAATCATTGAGGTTTCGGTTATATTCTGTGCAATTTACAAAAACATTGTATCTGGAATTATTGAGATATAGTCGTCTGAATATTTTAACACAAGCGATTCGCGAGTAATTCTTGTATACGGCGAGAATCATTGAGGTTTCGGCTAAATTATGTGCAATTTACAAAAACATTGTATCTGGAATTATTGAGATATAGTCGTCTGAATATTTTAACACAAGCGATTCGCGAGTACTTCTTGTATACGGCCAGAATCATTGAGGTTTCGGTTATATTCTGTGCAATTTACAAAAACATTGTATCTGGAATTATTGAGATATAGTCGTCTGAATATTTTAACACAAGCGATTCGCGAGTAATTCTTGTATACGGCGAGAATCATTGAGGTTTCGGCTAAATTATGTGCAATTTACAAAAACATTGTATCTGGAATTATTGAGATATAGTCGTCTGAATATTTTAACACAAGCGATTCGCGAGTACTTCTTGTATACGGCCAGAATCATTGAGGTTTCGGTTATATTCTGTGCAATTTACAAAAACATTGTATCTGGAATTATTGAGATATAGTCGTCTGAATATTTTAACACAAGCGATTCGCGAGTACTTCTTGTATACGGCCAGCTCGCGAATCGCTTGTGTTAAAATATTCAGACGACTATATCTCAATAATTCCAGATACAATGTTTTTGTAAATTGCACATAATTTAGGCGAAACCTCAATGATTCTGGTCGTATACAAGAAGTACTCGCGAATCGCTTGTGTTAAAATATTCAGACGACTATATCTCAAAAATTCCAGATACAATGTTTTTGTAAATTGCACAGAATATAACCGAAACCTCAATGATTCTGGCCGTATACAAGAAGTACTCGCGAATCGCTTGTGTTAAAATATTCAGACGACTATATCTCAATAATTCCAGATACAATGTTTTTGTAAATTGCACATAATTTAGGCGAAACCTCAATGATTCTGGCCGTATACAAGAAGTACTCGCGAATCGCTTGTGTTAAAATATTCAGACGACTATATCTCAATAATTCCAGATACAATGTTTTTGTAAATTGCACATAATTTAGCCGAAACCTCAATGATTCTGGCCGTATACAAGAAGTACTCGCGAATCGCTTGTGTTAAAATATTCAGACGACTATATCTCAATAATTCCAGATACAATGTTTTTGTAAATTGCACAGAATATAGCCGAAACCTCAATGATTCTGGCCGTATACAAGAAGTGCTCGCGAATCGCTTGTGTTAAAATATTCAGACGACTATATCTCAATAATTCCAGATACAATTTTTTGGCAAGTTGCTCAGAATATAGCCGAAACCTCCAAGAATCTGTCCGTATACGAATTGTATCTACATATGAATCGCTTGAGTTGAAGTATTTATACGACTTTATTTAAAAATTCCAGATTCGTACAATTTTTTTGTTCAACAAATGAAACTTATTACTTCATTATTTCGGGCTGACAGTTAAAAATGTCATGATAGTTGCTAGTAATAGTAAATTCTGTCGTTACAGTGACATTTTTTCGGGCTGATAGTAAAAACTGTCGCGACAGAGATAGTTTAGTGTTGCCATCGCGTTTTTTCGGGGTGAGTTTCGGGCTAGCTTCACATACATGATATCGGCAGGGTTTTTTTTTTTAGATTCGGTAAAATTCTGCATTTCCGACGCGATTCGGCCGAATACATAAATTTGACTCATGGCCGATGCAGGTAACTGAAAAATTGGGTTATCTTTTTGGTTTTATAATGTCATTATTAATTAGCAGGTGATTTTTTCGTTGATAGAAAATGTACCTAATTTTGATGATCCTGGTGGGATTTAAAATTATTGGGGAAATCTTCGGAAAAATGCACGCAAAATTTGCACCTCGCAAATTTTGAGAGTTGTGCGTCTACGCCTATTTTGAGGTTGCTTACACGCAAATGCCGACAATATAGTAAGCAATGTATAGACAATATATAGACAATGTTTTGTTGTTGTTTTAAGTTACGAATTCAGATCTTGGAGACAGTTAACAGCCATTGCTGGCAGCCCATTCTATTCTATGGTCTAAGGGAAACATTCCATTTCTATAGGGTGCACCCTGCAGTTAGGGTTGTAAAAACATCTTTATGTGTTCAGAGAATTGCGAAAATTTCCTCTGAGCGGTACACATTACAAACTTCGAATATCACAAATGATGCAGTGCATAAAATTGTAGAATACATTTTGTGAATTTAGCTTTGTTACATATTGTAGTAGCGCACGTCGTATTATTTTCTAATCCATCCTAATATCTTAAATCCGTGAACTTCAGCTGGAAATTGGAATAGGAGTAATTTTGTATTTTCCCAGTGCTATCATAGGTGATATTAGAATCAGCAAGACACATCATTGGCAGTGTCTTGCAATATTTCTTGAATTTCAGCCATGGTTTATTTAAAAAATTCGACCCCCCAATATTTCTTGGCTCTTATTTTATTTAAGAAATCCGACCGTAAATGATATGACCCATGGAACACTTCATAGCGTAAATAACTCTGTTTTATAAGAGGAAATATACAGACTCGGTCTAATAACTTACGATATAAAAATTCACTAAAATCGATTGATAAAGCTTCGTGTTCAATTTGGCGCTGGAATTGTTGAAAGGTCTGAACTGGTTGTGTTTCTAAAAACACAAATCTAATTTTTTGATATATGGTTTGTATTTATGTATGTATCGTTAGCAGTGTCCCGGAATATTTTTTTTTTAATTCTGGCCATGTTTTATTAAAGGAATTCCATTCCTGCTCCAAACGGAACTTCTGCAATTATGCACCAATTTCATTAAAAGTTAATATGTATCTGACTTAACCAACATATTTGATGATAATTGCAGCACGTCCAAATTATGAATCCATGTGGCGGATTGTGAAACTTTTCAAGAAGAGATTTCACTACGATTCTGTTTTCTAACGAGTATGGACGGTCGTCGCCATCAAACCAACATTATAAAACATCACAAATTTCGAGACTTAAAAACTATCCTGGTTGTTTTAAGTCGAAAAGTACTACTTTTCAAAACTTCTTCACACTTTGTTCAGATTAAGACGTTTCTAATCTGGTCATCCTAGTAACAACTCCCATTACTGTCGTTTGCTTAACTAAAACCAACCTCTTAATTTGTTGTTAACAAATCCTGAACTAAAAGTACATAAGCCTCAATGAATAAAATATCGCTAAAATTACAAAATTTGCGATTGTCACTATGCTCCGTTTGAATCATTTCGGTATCTAACAAAAATAGTTCAAAGACGACGAGATTGTTGAATGTCCGAGTTTAAATGTCCGAAATTGTTGAATTTCAAATTGGCCATAACTGGGTGATTAAAGTTTAAACAGAAGTTATCCGGATAGTACGTCGAAACTATAAGGTCCAATCGTCTCAACGTAACCTTCCTAAAGAAGTGAAGGTTTTGGACTTTGACAGCCCGCGAAATTAAAAAAAATCCTCAATTTTCTAATCAAACCATGCATCTTATGAGCTAGTAATTTTTTTTTTTGAGCCTTCCGGCTTCCGAAATCTGACTAAATTAATTTCATGGTTTTCCATTTCCCAGCTTGAAAACACTAAAAACGAATTTTCCATTTTTCGTAAGTATAACTGCAAAACTGGTCGTAAAGCCCAACATTTTTTGCCGAGCCGGGCAAATTTTTAAACGTGCCAAGTTTGTTGCATATAATTCCTTTAGTACGCTTGCTTTGTCACTGCGCCACCAATCCCTCCACCTTATTTAGAAAATTTTCACAAAATAAGCTTACTGTAGGAATTTTCATCTTTGCTGAAGCAGGATTGTGGAGAATTAATTCAGACACGGGAAACTGAAATCTCTCTTTGTGGAACTTTGATTTAAATAATAAAAAAAAAACATACGGCCTAACTGTGCTGCACTATATTTCGGTTTTTTTGCTAGATTGAAAATAATGAAATTAAACGGAAAACAGACGTTTCTCTTGTTGTCTTAACTTGAATTGTTTGTCAGCCAATTTATGGGTTACGGGCTAGGTGTTGCCATTACAAAATAATTTTCTAAGTCTAATTTCCTATAAAAATAAGAACTTCTAAAATTTTTCATTCGAAAAGTAGAGCTTTGGTTCCGGAAAATGTATCTCATTTCTTAACAAATTCTTTCTGAGGCAGATTTTTTTTCAATTTACAACCCTCTCGAGCTCATGATTATACTCATCCCAAAAGCACTTTAGATGAGGTAATATGTCATTCTTAATTATTAATTTCGATTTCTAGTAACAAACAACTTCATTATTTCCAGTTTTTGTGCTAATCGATTCGCTTGCTGCTGTACTACATATTTTGTCGATTTGATAAAAATTTCTGTTATTTCTGACAATATTAGCAATGAAGTGGCAGAAAGGTTTTTTCCGATTTATTTAAAATAAAACAAAGGACACAAAAACCTTCTAAAGAACAATTTGGTTTAAGAATTGATTGTTAATTATGACGCACATCTTAAACGACCATTATTAAATTTTTATATTGTCATAACTACAAAAATACCAAACAAAACTATTACCTTCATAACTATAACATTTATCGATAAAAAGCACAAAAAAAACAAATATCACGCCTTTTTATTATTAAGGTGAACAACCAACACAAGTTTTACAGTCTTTCATTATTTTATATATACATATGTACGTATATACTAACCCAATTTACAGTATAACAAAACTATGTTTAATTCTCAACATAAATTTGTATTATATACATATAATTTTATTTTAAATTATATAAATTTATCTAAATTTATATTTTATAGTTTTGTTGAAATGGAAAATGAAATAACAACAACGGAAAAATTCCCAAAAGCAATTTAAAGTAACGAGACAGTGAAAGAACAGAACAAAAGTAAAAAATTAAAGAAAATTATTCCCAAAGCACTCAAAGCATTTGTACAACATATTCACCACACCAAACACACACACACACACATATATACACACATTTTCTGTACAAAAGAAACTGCTTCGTACAGCATTAGATTCAATTTTCACTTTAAAATATTAAAATCATTACGAAAACTTTTTAAAACTTTTTTTTTCCCCGTTTGTTGTCGTCGTTGTCGCCGTCGTCATTTTTCACTCGAAATATTTTTTCCTTCTAAATACATACTTACATAAGAATATGTACTCGAATATAGTTGCTAGAAGAATAGTTTTTTAATTTTTTTTTCCTTTTTATCGCTTTAAGAGTTTAAAACTCTATTTCCTGGTTACTAAATATTTATTGTTGGTGCGGGTGCCGCGGTATATACCTACTCGTATATTATTTGGAATATATAGTTTTGATTTATCTTTTGTACCGTAGTTTTTACTTCTTCCGTAGTTTTTTTTTTGTTCTCCTTAGAATGCAATACGGGAACAAAATATGTATGTACCTACTCCACTAATACGATTTTATTATTCCGGGTAGATTAATGGTTATGCAAATTTATTGTAATAGGAAGAGCGTTAGTAAAAATAATGAGAATCAAACTGTGGGCGGTAAACATGAATTATTTATTCACACTAATTACGAATAATAATTATAATCTCATTTAACAGTAAGCGGTGTTTATAAAATAAATAGAACAATAAAAGTAGGTTAGAGTTTACCTTATTTATAGGAAATGAACTGGAAAATTTTCGTTATATGAAAGCAGACAGGGTTGGTGATATATTCCCGAGGGAAAAAATCCCGCGGGACATAAAAATCCTTAAGATACAAAATCTCGAGGCTATAAAATCCCGTGAATACAAAAGCCCGAGGGTACGAAATCCCGGGGTACACAATCCGGCGGTGCAAAATCCCGAAGGTACAAAATCCGGTAATCCCGAGGAAATCCCGAGGGGTGGCATAACATAACCGTCATTATTTTCGATTTTTAGGGCCGGTTTGCCCGCTTTTCAATATCCCGGATTCAAAATCCCAGTTTCCAAAATCCAGGTTTTCAAAATCTTGGTTTTCAAAATCATGGTTTTCAAAATCTTGGTTTTGAAAGACATATTTTTTTAAATTCAGCCGCCCTTTCTGGTGAAGGAGAATATTAATTTAAAGTAAAATAAAAACCGGGATTTTTAGTTTTACAGAACCGGGATTATGAAAGTCAGGATTAAGAAAAGTGGGATTTAAAAAGCAGGATTTTTTTTTTTGCGGGAGTTTGAAATGCAGGATATCGCTACGACCCCTTGATTTTGCGTGTGTATACATTATTAAATCAAGGGAAAATTGCACCAATTGTGTAACAACTAGGGTATCACTACATTTGCCTGAGAAAAAATTCAGAATAGTTCAAAAGTAAAAATCCAGTAAAATAAAATCCCGAAAAAAAATCTAGAAATTACTGGAAAAGCAATCCAGAAAAAATATTGGATCACTACATTTGCCTGAAAAAAAATCCAGAAATTTTAAAATCCAGAATAGTTGAAAAGAAAAAATCCAGAAAAATAAAATCCCGAAAAAAAATCTAAAAATTACCGGAAAAGCAATCCAGAAAAAATATTGGATCACTTCATTTGCCTGAAAAAAAAAAATCGAGAAATGTTAAAATCCAGAATAGTTGCAAAGTAAAAATCCAGAAAAATAAAATCCCGAAAAAAAATCTAAAAATTACCGGAAAAGCAATCCGAAAAAAATAATGGATCACTTCATTTGCCTGAAATAAAAATCGAGAAATTTTAAAATCTAGAATAGTTGAAAAGTAAAAATCCAGAAAAATAAAATCCCGAGAAAAAAATCTAAAAATTACCGGAAAAGCAATCCGGAAAAAATATTGGATCACTACATTTGCCTGAAAAAAAAACCAGAAATTTTAAAATCCAGAATAGTTGAAAAGTAAAAATCCAGAAAAATAAAATCCCGAAAAAAAAATCTAAAAATTACCGGAAAAGCAATCCAGAAAAAATATTGGTTCACTTCATTTGCCTGAAAAAAAAAAATCGAAAAATTTTAAAATCCAGAATAGTTGAAAAGTAAAAATCCAGAAAAATAAAATCCCGAAAAAAATCTAAAAATTACTGGAAAAGCAATCCAGAAAAAATATTGGATCACTACGTTTGCCTGAAAAAAAATCCAGAAATTTTAAAATCCAGAATAGTTGAAAAGAAAAAATCCAGAAAAATAAAATCCCGAAAAAAAATCTAAAAATTACCGGAAAAGCAATCCAGAAAAAATATTGGATCACTTCATTTGCCTGAAAAAAAAAATCGAGAAATTTTAAAATCCAGAATAGTTGAAAAGTAAAAATCCAGAAAAATAAAATCCCGAAAAACAATCTAGAAATTACCGGAAAAGCAATCCGAAAAAAATAATGGATCACTACATTTGCCTGAAATAAAAATCGAGAAATTTTAAAATCTAGAATAGTTGAAAAGTAAAAATCCAGAAAAATAAAATCCCGAAAAAAAAATCTAAAAATTACCGGAAAAGCAATCCAGAAAAAATATTGGTTCACTTCATTTGCCTGAAAAAAAAAAATCGAAAAATTTTAAAATCCAGAATAGTTGAAAAGTAAAAATCCAGAAAAATAAAATCCCGAAAAAAATCTAAAAATTACCGGAAAAGCAATCCAGAAAAAATATTGGATCACTACGTTTGCCTGAAAAAAAATCCAGAAATTTTAAAATCCAGAATAGTTGAAAAGAAAAAATCCAGAAAAATAAAATCCCGAAAAAAAAATCTAAAAATTACCGGAAAAGCAATCCAGACAAAATATTGGATCACTTCATTTGCCTGAAAAAAAAAATCGAGAAATTTTAAAATCCAGAATAGTTGAAAAGTAAAAATCCAGAAAAATAAAATCCCGAAAAAAATCTAAAAATTACCGGAAAAGCAATCCAGAAAAAATATTGGATCACTACGTTTGCCTGAAAAAAAATCCAGAAATTTTAAAATCCAGAATAGTTGAGAACTGAAAATCCAGAAAAATAAAATCCCGAAAAAAAAATCTAAAAATTACCGGAAAAGCAATCCAGAAAAAATATTGGTTCACTTCATTTGCCTGAAAAAAAAAAATCGAGAAATTTTAAAATCCAGAATAGTTGAGAACTGAAAATCCAGAAAAATAAAATCCCGAAAAAAAAATCTAAAAATTACCGGAAAAGCAATCCAGAAAAAATATTGGATCACTTCATTTGCCTGAAAAAAAAAAATCGAGAAATTGTAAAATCCAGAATAGTTGAAAAGTAAAAATCCAGAAAAATAAAATCCCGAAAAAAATCTAAAAATTACCGGAAAAGCAATCCAGAAAAAATATTGGATCACTACGTTTGCCTGAAAAAAAATCCAGAAATTTTAAAATCCAGAATAGTTGAAAAGAAAAAATCCAGAAAAATAAAAACCCCGAAAAAAAATCTAAAAATTACCGGAAAAGCAATCCAGAAAAAATATTGGATCACTTCATTTGCCTGAAAAAAAAAATCGAGAAATTTTAAAATCCAGAATAGTTGAAAAGTAAAAATCCAGAAAAATAAAATCCCGAAAAAAATCTAAAAATTACCGGAAAAGCAATCCAGAAAAAATATTGGATCACTACGTTTGCCTGAAAAAAAATCCAGAAATTTTAAAATCCAGAATAGTTGAAAAGAAAAAATCCAGAAAAATAAAATCCCGAAAAAAAAATCTAAAAATTACCGGAAAAGCAATCCAGAAAAAATATTGGTTCACTTCATTTGCCTGAAAAAAAAAAATCGAGAAATTTTAAAATCCAGAATAGTTGAAAAGTAAAAATCCAGAAAAATAAAATCCCGAAAAAAAAAATCTAAAAATTACCGGAAAAGCAATCCAGAAAAAATATTGGATCACTTCATTTGCCTGAAAAAAAAAAATCGAGAAATTGTAAAATCCAGAATAGTTGAAAAGTAAAAATCCAGAAAAATAAAATCCCGAAAAAAATCTAAAAATTACCGGAAAAGCAATCCAGAAAAAATATTGGATCACTACGTTTGCCTGAAAAAAAATCCAGAAATTTTAAAATCCAGAATAGTTGAAAAGAAAAAATCCAGAAAAATAAAATCCCGAAAAAAAAATCTAAAAATTACCGGAAAAGCAATCCAGAAAAAATATTGGATCACTTCATTTGCCTGAAAAAAAAAAATCGAGAAATTTTAAAATCCAGAATAGTTGAAAAGTAAAAATACAGAAAAATAAAATCCCGAAAAAAAATCTAGAAATTACCGGAAAAGCAATCCGAAAAAAATAATGGATCACTACATTTGCCTGAAATAAAAATCGAGAAATTTTAAAATCTAGAATAGTTGAAAAGTAAAAATCCAGAAAAATAAAAACCCCGAAAAAAATCTAAAAATTACCGGAAAAGCAATCCAGAAAAAATATTGCCTGAAAAAAATCCAGAATTTAAAATCCAGAATAGTTGAGAACTGAAAATCCAGAAAAATAAAATCCCGAAAAAAAAATCTAAAAATTACCGGAAAAGCAATCCAGAAAAAATATTGGATCACTTCATTTGCCTGAAAAAAAAAAATCGAGAAATTTTAAAATCCAGAATAGTTGAAAAGTAAAAATCCAGAAAAATAAAATCCCGAAAAAAATCTAAAAATTACCGGAAAAGCAATCCAGAAAAAATATTGGATCACTACGTTTGCCTGAAAAAAAATCCAGAAATTTTAAAATCCAGAATAGTTGAAAAGAAAAAATCCAGAAAAATAAAATCCCGAAAAAAAAATCTAAAAATTACCGGAAAAGCAATCCAGAAAAAATATTGGATCACTTCATTTGCCTGAAAAAAAAAAATCGAGAAATTGTAAAATCCAGAATAGTTGAAAAGTAAAAATCCAGAAAAATAAAATCCCGAAAAAAATCTAAAAATTACCGGAAAAGCAATCCAGAAAAAATATTGGATCACTACGTTTGCCTGAAAAAAAATCCAGAAATTTTAAAATCTAGAATAGTTGAAAAGAAAAAATCCAGAAAAATAAAATCCCGAAAAAAAATCTAGAAATTACCGGAAAAGCAATCCGAAAAAAATAATGGATCACTACATTTGCCTGAAATAAAAATCGAGAAATTTTAAAATCTAGAATAGTTGAAAAGTAAAAATCCAGAAAAATAAAAACCCGAAAAAAAATCTAAAAATTACCGGAAAAGCAATCCAGAAAAAATATTGCCTGAAAAAAATCCAGAATAGTTGAGAACTGAAAATCCAGAAAAATAAAATCCCGAAAAAAAATCTAAAAATTACCGGAAAAGCAATCCGGAAAAATATTGGATTACTACATTTGCCTGAAATAAAAATCGAGAAATTTTAAAATCTAGAATAGTTGAAAAGTAAAAATCCAGAAAAATAAAAACCCCGAAAAAAAATCTAAAAATTACCGGAAAAGCAATCCAGAAAAAATATTGCCTGAAAAAAATCCAGAATTTTAAAATCCAGAATAGTTGAGAACTAAAAATCCAGAAAAATAAAATCCCGAAAAAAAAATCTAAAAATTACCGGAAAAGCAATCCAGAAAAAATATTGGATCACTTCATTTGAAAAAAAAAATCGAGAAATTGTAAAATCCAGAATAGTTGAAAAGAAAAAATCCAGAAAAATAAAATCCCGAAAAAAATCTAAAAATTACCGGAAAAGCAATCCAGAAAAAATATTGGATCACTACGTTTGCCTGAAAAAAAATCCAGAAATTTTAAAATCTAGAATAGTTGAAAAGAAAAAATCCAGAAAAATAAAATCCCGAAAAAAAAATCTAAAAATTACCGGAAAAGCAATCCAGAAAAAATATTGGATCACTTCATTTGCCTGAAAAAAAAAAATCGAGAAATTGTAAAATCCAGAATAGTTGAAAAGTAAAAATCCAGAAAAATAAAATCCCGAAAAAAATCTAAAAATTACCGGAAAAGCAATCCAGAAAAAATATTGGATCACTTCATTTGCCTGAAAAAAAAAAATCGAGAAATTGTAAAATCCAGAATAGTTGAAAAGTAAAAATCCAGAAAAATAAAATCCCGAAAAAAATCTAAAAATTACCGGAAAAGCAATCCAGAAAAAATATTGGATCACTACGTTTGCCTGAAAAAAAATCCAGAAATTTTAAAATCTAGAATAGTTGAAAAGAAAAAATCCAGAAAAATAAAATCCCGAAAAAAAATCTAGAAATTACCGGAAAAGCAATCCGAAAAAAATAATGGATCACTACATTTGCCTGAAATAAAAATCGAGAAATTTTAAAATCTAGAATAGTTGAAAAGTAAAAATCCAGAAAAATAAAAACCCGAAAAAAAATCTAAAAATTACCGGAAAAGCAATCCAGAAAAAATATTGCCTGAAAAAAATCCAAAATTTTAAAATCCAGAATAGTTGAGAACTGAAAATCCAGAAAAATAAAATCCCGAAAAAAAATCTAAAAATTACCGGAAAAGCAATCCGGAAAAATATTGGATTACTACATTTGCCTGAAATAAAAATCGAGAAATTTTAAAATCTAGAATAGTTGAAAAGTAAAAATCCAGAAAAATAAAAACCCCGAAAAAAAATCTAAAAATTACCGGAAAAGCAATCCAGAAAAAATATTGCCTGAAAAAAATCCAGAATTTTAAAATCCAGAATAGTTGAGAACTAAAAATCCAGAAAAATAAAATCCCGAAAAAAAAATCTAAAAATTACCGGAAAAGCAATCCAGAAAAAATATTGGATCACTTCATTTGAAAAAAAAAATCGAGAAATTGTAAAATCCAGAATAGTTGAAAAGAAAAAATCCAGAAAAATAAAATCCCGAAAAAAATCTAAAAATTACCGGAAAAGCAATCCAGAAAAAATATTGGATCACTTCATTTGCCTGAAAAAAAAAATCGAGAAATTTTAAAATCCAGAATAGTTGAAAAGTAAAAATCCAGAAAAATAAAATCCCGAAAAAAAATCTAGAAATTACCGGAAAAGCAATCCGAAAAAAATAATGGATCACTACATTTGCCTGAAATAAAAATCGAGAAATTTTAAAATCTAGAATAGTTGAAAAGTAAAAATCCAGAAAAATAAAAACCCCGAAAAAAAATCTAAAAATTACCGGAAAAGCAATCCAGAAAAAATATTGCCTGAAAAAAATCCAAAATTTTAAAATCCAGAATAGTTGAGAACTGAAAATCCAGAAAAATAAAATCCCGAAAAAAAAATCTAAAAATTACCGGAAAAGCAATCCGGAAAAATATTGGATCACTACATTTGCCTGAAATAAAATTCGAGAAATTTTAAAATCTAGAATAGTTGAAAAGTAAAAATCCAGAAAAATAAAAACCCCGAAAAAAAATCTAAAAATTACCGGAAAAGCAATCCAGAAAAAATATTGCCTGAAAAAAATCCAGAATTTTAAAATCCAGAATAGTTGAGAACTAAAAATCCAGAAAAATAAAATCCCGAAAAAAAAATCTAAAAATTACCGGAAAAGCAATCCGGAAAAAATATTGGATCACTACATTTGCATGAAAAAAAAAACCAGAAATTTTAAAATCCAGATTAAGGACTGTATCGAAAAGAAAGTAGCCATACAAAAAAGCCATTTTAAACACAAAAAACCAATTTTAAGTATTATAAAATTTGTTTCCAGTAGTGACAATGCTCATGAATCGGCCGTTGTAATACACCTGTAATACGACCTCAGTACGACAGAGATTCTGACGGATGACTGAAGAATCGTTAGTGATTTCCAGATTAAACATTTCGTTTGTAGTTTCTTTTCTCAAACTTTGGGAGACCCCTGTAGATGTACCGATGAGTCCACAGAAATTTGAAGTAGGTACTACTTCGATATTTGTAGCTTTCACATTGAACTGACGCACGTGGATGACGGTAGTTTATGCGACTGACCATCGTGGGCTAAGTACGAGCGGAATTAGATGGGTGGCGTGATTACTAGACAATCTTCAATGCAACGGCATTATCAAAAATGTTCCCCAAGGTCAACATTTTTTCAGCTAAGAACTGTTATAGCAAGGCCGAATTGTGGAAACCGCACACTATTCGATCACGGAGCATGCGTTCAAGGATTCCGGTTGAAAAATCCAATTCCTTTGCCATTTGCTCTCGTTTAAAGAATTTAAACAAGGCAGCTAGTTCCGACCGTGTGGGAGAAAAATTATCAGTGAAACGAATAATGTCTTAATATACCGAGATATGAGGGATTCCAAAAGCTCATATATGTTTCCTGCACATAGCGTCAAGCAAATCGCTTCTGCGGAACTAAATTGAACTTTCATTTTTTGAATCATTTTGTATGGATGGATGCTGATTTCTGAAATCTTGCTTTCAACTCCAGTTTGGCGTTTTTTGCCACTTCTTTTTCTGCGCCTTTTATTAACTGCTCTTTACAAAAAAAATTGTTCATGATGAAACTAAAACAATTGTATGGTTTCTATCTTTTTGCTACTGCAATCTCTAGTAGCTGTGAAAAGACAGCTTTAAACGCTTTTTAAAACTTCAAAAGTTTCAAAGCCCGATATCAGCATTTTTTTGTTAACTTCTTAAATTCAATTTGCTAATCAGTTTTAGAAAATCGTACTAATAATATAGCTTTGTAAAATTTAAGCTTTTTGCAATAAGTCCTAAATCCAGAAAATTTTCAAACCAATTTCTGATCTTTGCTTTCCTACCTATGTATATGCCCTGGAACCTGAATTTTTATTTTTTTGTGATAAATTGCTTATACTAAGCTTTTCTATTATCACATTCCAACTATTACGTGAAATAATTGAGTGAAAATTTATGAAAACTGTTAAAATTTTAAGTTTGGATTAGGTTGTCTGATAAGATGCAAATGAAATTTCATTGGTTTTTAAAACCAATTCACTACTATTTAAAATTTTAAACAATTGTCGAACGCGCTCTCGTTATCTATATCTGCACGTCAAACCTAAATATTGATTTATCCATATAATTTATTATTTATATAAAATTGTAAAATTTCACGTAAAACACACAACAAAAAATATTTATTTATGAAAAATGCAATCTTGATTCATATAAAATTCATAAACAAGTGTCTACCAACACGAATCCCCATCATTCTCTATGTAGTATAGTGTATCTGTGTACAGTCGAATATGTGATGTTGAATTTCAATTTTGTTTATGTTTTATATCCTCTTATCATCCCTTAAATAATTTCCCTGTTACAATTCAGTATCCATGTTTCATAACTCAGAGCCAACATACATTACACGAAAACACTTACTCATCGTACACAGAATGACCAATTTTTTGTTTTGTTTTGTTCGTATATTCAGATTTTCATATTCAATATTTGAGGTTGTTAGACATGAGAGTTTGTACACCTTGGTAGTATTTCTTATTTACCATAAAAGGTAGGCATTTTGTAAAGGATCCCGAAATACGGATTATTTCGGATAGCTAACATAAATACTACAAGCTTTTGTGTGTAATTCATATTTGTAAAAAACAAAAAAATAATTTATGAATGTTTTATTTAACGTGTATAGGGTCCATTACATTTTGCTTTACGTATATAAATACGAGGATTACGTATTTTTCATATTTTACTTTGTAATTCGACCTGCTGGGTGAACTAATTTCCCATTTTGTGCGAGGAATCGTCGGTGTAAACATCGTTGTGTTTTTTTAACAAACTTTTACGTTTGTGTTTTGTAAATGGGCTGACTTCTTTTATTTAAGGAAAAAACAATTATGGGCACGAAACCATGTCATGCGACATTAATCGGTATATCTGTATACAGGTATATAAAGCTGGTCGATTTTGTGGTTTGATATAATGTATTTTTAGCATAAATCATTATTACATAAATAATTAATCGCACCGCTTCAAAACTAATGGTAGCTAATCGGCATTGGGAATTACGTAAACTATTTTAAACAGCTTTAAGAGCTTTTCGTTCAAATTGTCAAATTTGTTTAACTCCGCAATACTTTAACAAGGCCAAATCAATTTTTCTTTTAATTTCGTCGAATTTAATAAGTCTTTAAATGCGTGTATTTGCAGTCATTTAAACAAGTTTTAAATTTAAACAACGTATTCCATTTCTCTAAAGTTGAAATGCTAAAGACTTGCTTACGTTAAGTTTGAAGTATAATATCGCTCTTTAAATCGAACCATTCGTAAGCCTGTACAAACGGTTCACAGAAACTTTTTAAGTTAACAGATTTAGACAGATTTTATTTTTCTGACTGGCCGTACCCGGCCACGCGTTGTTGTGGCTCAGTCTATATTCTGGTTAAATGGTAAAGAAATTTCTAATATGTTTAATTTCACAATACTTGTGGAACAATTTGCATTACAAGCAATCCGTGTCTAGATCTAAACCGCACAATTCTAAAGATTGGCCCTGAGCTTTATTGATGGTGATTGCAAACGTCAATCGAATTGGAAATTGCAATCTATTAAATTAAAATGGCATATCCGTTAATTTTTTTACTGCAAGCCGCGTGCCATTTCAAAGCTTTGGCTGGTTAATATTTCGCAACATTATAATTGGCATGCCGATTTTCAATTGCAAAATTTCTATTGGATAATTAACCGCTTTATCTGCTTCCACAGCAGTGTCGACCGGCTTATATGTGACTGCTCGCTTTGAATGTTAGACCGAAAAATATTGTTAAGTTCGTAGACGTCTTTGTTCTTGGCGGCAAGAATAGCTCGTTCACTAAGCCAATCGTGATTCTCATAATATGTTTGAATATTGGCAAATACGTTTTCAACCAATTCTTCTTTTGACGTGACTAAATTGCAGAAGTTAGGAGGCAATGAAATTTGTCCTGAGGTCAGATCAACCGGCACCTTTCTGTTTTCAATTTCCAGCAATTGATGTGAAAATATCTCAGCTGCTCGGTCATTTTGCAGCTGGACACGCATATTTGTAGTTAATTTCAGCGTCTTTACGTGTCTACAGAAAGTAGAGTATTTCAAGCAAGCATTTATTTTGTCTGTTTGTATCGTTCGAGGCATTGTAGGTAATGCCTGAAATCTCCTGCAAGCAATTTAATGCGTTCCCAAATGGTTTGATGTTTCCACGCAAATCTTGCAATGATCGATCAAGAGCCTCGAGCGATAGAAGTTTCAATGAATTGCATATTCAATGGCAATTTCAAAATGGAATAAGCAGTTCTTCTATACCTGGTAGCAATGTCGTAGCTATTCCGGACGATGCAAGAGCTAAGGCTATGTCATTTTGGGATCGAATTGCTGCCAAAATCAATGTAATTAGGAACGTTTTACCAGTTCACGTTTTACCATTGATGTTTGTGCTGGATTATTGGCTCAACCAGGTATTTATTTCTTACGAAATCTCAGGAAGAGCCTTGAATAGTTACTCCTAAAACTGAGAATACATACGCAACGCAGGGCCGATTTTGTGAATAAATCTGTGTCTTGCCTTTTCTTTACATTTCGTTTTTTATACAATGTTTTACGTACAAGAAACTTACTTTCTTACATCACAATTCTAACTATCTAGGAAATGTAAAAAACGTAAAAAATATAAATTAAGTGAAACAATAGAATTGCTTGAATAATATTTCCAGCCTACAATTAATAAACCGAAATAATCTGATAAGAAAGTAGACACAAGTATCTTTGAAACATTCTTTATTCAATATAATCCATTAGGCAATTTAATTAATAAAATTGAATTGTTTAAAATTTCGCTCGGCGGAAGTTTTTGGTGTAAAATTTAAGCCATTTATAAAAAATAATGAAATTATTTAAAAGGTTGGCTATTCAATCGGAGTCTCATTCCAGTCGATTGAGAAATGACGTCGTTCCATCAAAATCGGTTGAGAAATTGCTTAGTGTTGAATGGGCCTGTGTTGATTCGCCATTTTCTTGAAAAATATCCAGAACTCATAATGGAATTCCAATTTCATCATAAAAGCAGAGCTAAACCCAGGTCTTGTTCCATTCAAATTGACCATGTTCATCCTATTGAACGAGTTTCTTTCATCCCAATCGGTTAAGTAAGTTCCATGTAATTTCTAGAACCAAATGCGAACTGATATTGAAATATCATTTTCATTATACAAACTGAGTGTCTCCCAATCGGAAAAGAACCACACTCGAAATTCATGTTGGATTACTAGTTTCTTCATGAAAACCGAGTTCCTTACCAATTGGTTGAGAAATGAGTTAGTGGTATTGAAATTGATCATTTTCTAGAACCCGTGCCTTGATTCATTCAAATTGACAAAAATTGGTTGAGAAACGGCTTAATGCCATTCAAGTTGATTATTTTCCATAACCATATCCGAAACATTGGGGAAAATATTCCGGAATATTCATATTGGCATCCTATTTTGATTTATCATACAAACCAAACTTCATTCGAATTTGGTGAAAACTAGCTTAGTAACAATTCAATTAAATTGAAATCAAAAGTCATCGCAATCTGGCACAAAAAAACCCTTGTTTCCGAAACCCTTGATAAATACAAAACATATAAACCTTTATTTGCAAATTTATATTTAAAATTTTTAAATTGAGTACAAACCGATTGAAGAAAGAACTAAAAGCTCAAATGATGAAATGTCAAAATTTTGCGTTATTTATCAAGCAAGAAGGCAAAAAGGAAGAGAGACAAAATCCCAGGAGTCAAAATCCCGAGGGTACAAAATCCCGAGGGTTTGAAGAGATCCCAAGAGTACAAAATCCCGAGCATACATAATCCCGAGGATACAAAATCCGTAGGTTACAAAATCCCGAAAGCTTCTGAAAATTCCAAAATCTAGTTATTGCACAATTGAAGGAATTTTTATTTGATTTAAAGATGCATACACACGAAAAATCAAATATTGAAAGTAGTGATGGTTATAACGGGATAGCATCATATTCCCCAACGAAAAAATCCCGAGAAAATACCGAAAAATACAAACTTAACTGCCCCATTGATAAGGAAGGCCCCATTAAATTTTTTTAACTACAATATGAAAACTAAAGGAAGCTACATAATTTCATGTCATCCTTGCGCGGAAAGGATTTGGGGAGTTTTTTATTTTAGTATGTGAAATACAAACGTAAGCATTTCTGAAATTTTTCTGATGTTTTCCTGTCATCCTTGCGCAAAGGATCCAATGCTAACCGGCTTTAGGGAGATCTCTATGTTAGTAGGTCAATAATTATTAAACAACATAAATTTTTCTACAATGCTACAATTTTGGGGATTTGTTTCAAGGCGGCAGCCAACATCCTCTAGGCTAAAGTATAAAACGTATTAAAATAATATTTAAAAAACTTGTTTTTACGGCATTATTTTAATCTGGATAAAGATGCCAACGCGGTGCTTTTCAAAATCCCGGTTCTGCAAAAATAAAAATCCCGGTTTTCAGAAAATCCCGAGAAAGTCCCGGTTTTGATTTGTATTTTACTTTAAATTAAATTTTTCTTTACCATAGAAGGAACGATCAGAGTTAAAAAAATATGTCTTTCAACACCAAGATTTTGAAAACCAGAATATTGAAAACCGAGATTTTGAAAACCGGGATTTTGTAAAGCGGGCAAACGGGATCACTAGATTCGCCCTGAAAAAAAAACCAAAAATTTTAAAATCCAGAATAGTTGAAAAGTAAAAATCTAGAAATTACCGGAAAAACAATCCAGAAAAAATATTTTGTTGTAAATAAATGAAAAAAATCAATTTTATAGGCATTTTTAGACTTTTGTCATCATATGAAACATTTGGAGTACATCTACCAGTAGAAGCGATACGAGCGATACAATTCCTTTGATCTGCGTTTATGAAGCATTAAATCTGCAATTCCCTCATTGGCAAAAGAATTGTACGTTTATGAAGCAACTAGAAGGATCACAAATAATCTTTAGTTTATTTCCATGGTTTTTTTTTATTAAAAAGGTAACTGAAAATGTCACAATAGCTTTTAGGAAAATATTCAAAAACCGAAAGTTATTTTTGAAAATTTAGAAATTTGTCGAGTTATTTTCATTCATAACTCAAAATCGACCAAAAATGCGGTTAATTTGTTTTCAAAAAGAAAAACACTAATTTGTTAGTATCGTAGCAATAATTAGGAAAAGCACAAATGGATGCAAATAAATCTGAACAAAAAAAATTAATTAATTGGGCATAAACCATCTTACATTTTTTAAAACAATATTCACGTGACCGTTACAGATTGTATGAATTTTGAGGAACAGCTCATTCACAATATAATGTACATCAAGAGACGAGCCCTTCTTTGAACAGAATAATTCTTTGGCGACTTTCATCTGCGTTCAAACTATATGTAAACTACCCCGCAGTCTTACCTAAGTCCTAAACTATAAAGGTTTATATATATAGGCTTAAACTATAAAGGTTTATATTTGGTGTCGGAGAAGGAGCTAGAGTCGGATTTGGAGCCGGAGTTGGAGCCGAAGTCGGAGTCGGTGCCGAAGCCAAACATTTTTCTCGGACTTCACAGTCCTGCTTCTGACTAATTCCACAATCAGTTTAGCATCCCCAATTACTATTTTAGTCTATAGGGTACAAAATTGGTTTTACCGTATTCCATGGCCTAATCAAAAGTAGAGAAGGCCTTTTGCAATTTTCTCAAATATTTCATGTAAAAATGGTAAATGATTCTGATAAATTCAGCCGTTAATTTGTCGGACGTGCAACATGTATAACATTTTTGAAATTTTCCTTGTGATATCTATTCTTGTGGTTGAACTTTCCCTTACCTATTGACAGGGTCTTCATATGAACAATTTAATAATTATTGACGTAGGAATGTGAGACCCTCTGCTTTTCAATGTCTTATACGAAAATTTTGAAAATAATCACAGTGCATATTAAAGGATATTTACAAATAAACTGACGCTTAACGCTTTTAATAGATTTTAGATGATTAATTTGTAAAGTTTAAAAATTGTTGTGTTATACTCTTTCCTAACGTTTGATGGGTTTTTACCAAAATTCCGAAATTAAATCAGAACCAGAGTTGACTAATCAACGGTTGAATTATTCAAACACATATACCTAGTACTTTAGGCCCTTAGTTACTTTTGAATTGTTCATTCGAAAATTCTATAAATCCCATGGAGGATTCCATCCTATCCTAGCCTTTATTCCTTTTCACCGATTCGTTTGAAAATTTAACTGATAAGTGCAGATATCTTCCTAAATTTTAAACGAGTCATGTACAAATTTTTATAATTGGTGCGTAATATAATAGAGTCGATCGGCCAGTAACCTGAATAAAGTTAACAAATTCACGGTTAAAATAATCACACAGATGATTTGATTTAAGCTTGGAATTTTTAATTACAATGTGACGATACGATTTAGTTGAATTTGGGGAAGTACGGAGTTGCAGTACAACTAGGAGAATATTAATATAAATATGAAAACAAGCATACACAATTTTCAAGGTTGTGACCTATGTAGAATCTGTGAACTTTTACTTCCTCTTATTAAATAATCGAAACAATGTGAATTTCCGTATAGCCAAGATAAGTTTGAATTAATTTGTGATGAATATTTCACAATCAATATAATATACATATGTTGTCAATCAAATCCAATCCAAAATATTAATTTATTAGCCGCTAACATTCTCTTCCTCAAAATTAACAAAAAAACATTGCAAATCAAAACATATTCATCATCAGCATCACATCACTATACCGTATGTATAAAATTGGGGTACATATTTTAATAACTTCTTTATACTTGTTAAGACAAATCATTTTCAATTTCTCAATCCTACACTAACACATACTACTACTAGGAAAACATCTTATTTGTTTTGTCAATAATATTTATTTGTATGTACTCGGATATACGTAAAAATGCTGTCATGCATCAGCATAAAAAATATTTTCTAATTTATCAAGATTTTGAAACAAAAATAAAAAAAAAACAACGATAACATAACACTTCTTATAGTGTTAAGAATATATGCCAATCGATTGATTGACAGAAAATCATCAATAAATATTTGTTTTTTTCTTCCTCATGTCGAAAATACATATTCGAGCTAAAACAACTAAAATGGAATTTATGATTTATCGACTTAGTTTTTATGGGTTTATGTATGATCTTTAAAGATATGCGAACGTGATAAAATTTCACTATCAGAATACAAAAACGAATGGAATTTACTAACTTTAATGGATGTGCCACTCTAATTAGAAAAGTTGGTACCACCAAAAACCATGCCTTTAAAAGTCCGTGTGTAATAAGATTTTCATGGGAAATTTAATATCCATTCTTGGTAACTTTCGATTAATTCTTTTAACCAGTGGAGGTGCCGTTGAATTAAATTGTTATACGGTGTCGAACTATCGATATACGTGGTTTGGTGTTCTCGGCGGATTTTTTACTTGTTGGAAATTATTCTTGGTAATCCGCAACACGAAAAAATATTTCTAAGACTTTCGATGGTGTTCTCTGTATTAATTTTCAAAATATGAATTTTATGAAAATGAATATGAATTTTTTTTAAATATACACCACAGATTCAAAATAATATGTTTGTGATGGATATTCCACGATTAAATTTCCAATATTCTTTCGTCATTTTATAGACAAAATATATTAATAATAATGGCATTCACAACAATTTTTGACTTAGTTAATCAGAAAAAATGAAGAGGCCAATCATTTATAATTTATACCAAAAAAGTAGACATATCAAAATCTCCCCCGTACTTTAACCCAAGAGTCGATACAAAGTGTATCGACCCCAACAATCTCTTTCTATTACTTGTGTGGGAATAAAAAATACAGAATTGACATTTTTCCTTGAATTTTTTGATTTAATGAATATAATTCGCCAAGTCATTACGTTCTTGCCTCATACTTAATGTATGAAGTTAGCATTGTATTTTTGCAGTTTGGTCGTAGCTACCTGAAGAGTAGAGCGAACTTTTCAGTACGAAACCAAACCACCACATAGAAAACTCAATAAAGGTTTTCATTTTTTTAACTGGTTAATTTTAAGTTCTAGGGCATCCTATATTGTCAATATTATTGTATGTATCACCATTGATGCAAAGTCGAAAAAAAAATTATCTTGGATCGATTGTATTTGCCAGAAACTTTCCAAATCTCGTCGCCTTCCTTTAACTTATTTATTCTTTGCTAACAAATATGTATACTATAATATGTTGCAAAAATCAGTCTAAAATTCGCATTTTTTAGAAAAAAGTTTTTAAAATTAAGAGTACTAAATCGTATGAGTCTTTAGAATTCTGGTTTTTATAAACCCTTATTAGGGTCGTTTGCAGTTGCCGGGATATTACAAAAAAAAAATGCTATGATATGAAATTAATTGATTACAGAGATTTCGAATTCGAGATAATACGTAAAAGGCATAGCTCAACATATGCCACTATCTATTATTGCCACAGGACAGATGTATTAATTAAAATAATATCAAACGGAAACAACGCAATCTCATTCCATCCCAAACAATTTAAAAACAATAAATTGATATTTAAATAAAATTTATAAATAAATCCTTACTAAAATTACTATTATTATTTGAATTTATTTATTATTTTAAAATTTGTTTGTGTTTTATGAAAATAACAATAAAACACAAAATTTATCCTCACTTACAATACCGAGGTACATAAAATAATAGCAATAACAACAATAGCAATATTGGAAAATTGTTTAGAAATTTAAAACCAATAAAATTAATTAAGCGTTATTTGCAAAATGATTATTAATTAATTAGAAATAACACAATATTAGTAATTTAAATTTTAATCTATTTTGTAGAGAATTTTGATTAAATCGGTTGGATTAGTAAACATTTTTTTTTTGATTGATGAGATAAATAAATGTTTGGGATGATTGTTTCAGGTGTCAGTATATGCTCGAGGTAAAAATGTATTCCAATCAAATAAGTTTACTATGGAATTTAATAACTTACTGTGTGAACTAAAATGAATCCCCAAAATTTGGGGGATTAGCGATTTCGTTATATTTGGGGATTTTGTTCATGTTGGGACAAGAAATTACAACACCCTAAAACGAAGTTTGAAAACTTATTTCACTCGTTTAAACACACGATGTTTGATGTGATTTCTAGATTTCTATGGTTCTCAGGTATATTGAGTACCGGATGAAAATGTTTATGGAAAACCTTGCTAAACTGTCTACCGCTCGTAATATAACACTTAAGGTCATGAACTTGATTGTTCGGCTTTAGCTGTTAAACCATGATTTACGTTACATAATAAATTCAGGATTTTTCTACCGATCCCAAGGTGATTCAAAAGATAACAATAATTTACAAAAAAATTTTAAATTATTACAAATAAAAATGTCAGTAGAAGATATTAATAGATTAGTTAGTTGTTTGAAAGTTCCCGAGTAAATTAAGGACCTTTCTAAATTTGAAGAATCCAGGCATACTCTTCGCGAGTTTATAGACAATGTAGACGACATAGTCGACCAATGTGAAAATTTATTAGGGGACGGAAAACTTCCCACAACGTTCCTTACAACAATCAGAAACAAGATTGTTAATGAAGCAGACGAGGTCTTATAGGAATGTACGGCACTATCTTAGACTGGGCTCAGATTAAAGAGAATTTCATAACCCATTCGTGACCGACACTGCCGTGCTAAGGAAAAAAGTTTTTAGTAATTTCAATTTTTCTGTTTTTGTTTGCCATGTCTTAATATGGTTTTTTAAAAAAGCACATACATTTGTTTGCAGAATCCAAATATGCCCCTAACACATTTTTCGACTTTTAACGTTTGTGATTTTTTTTCTTAGCACGGTAGCATAATAAACCATGTTAAATTAAACGAAGGTTACGATTACGACATTGTAAAAAGAACAAAAGAAACTCTACAAGGAAATGTGCTTAGCAACATTTCTATCAGGTATCAAAGAACCGATGTCCAATGATCAAAGTACCTATGTCCAATGATCAAAGTAAGGAATCCAGATAATATCTCTGTGCTTGTTCGAACAGAACATGGACTACATCAAACATAAATCGTACAGTTCAAGTCTACCTCAGCCTCCAAAAAGGGTAATTCCATTATTACCAAATAAACAATCATATGTTCAATACCAACAGCCGTATCAACCCAGAATGCAAACATGGTAGTCTAATTATCCACTCAAACCTCTCAATTCAAACCATGTCTATTATAATCATCGACCATTTCCAAAACCCCTTTATGTTCATACCAATAATAGCGCACAAAATCTACAACAGCCATTAGACCAAGATATATATGGGCGTGAGATCAGCTGTTTGGATCTCGCGAAGTTCAACTTTGGCCAGATCTGCCGAGTTATTACACATGAGGTACTATTTGACCATCTGTCATTCGTCAACTTACTGGCTTCCTCCTGAAGCATCAGTTTACATACCGCAAGAGGCATTTCAATATCCTTTTTGCTGTTTGAAATGTGGTCCGTTGTACCACGTCGAGCCAGTTCATCGGCTTTAATATTCCCCGTACTAACGAAATGTCCTGGCACCCATATGATATGGATTTTGAACTGATCTGTCATCTCGTTAAGAGATGAGAGACAGTTCTGGACTACTTTCGACGTGAGAAGGTGTGATTGAAGCGCTTTAATGGCAGCCTGACTGTCCGTATATATGCGAATATTACAAGTCGATATTACATTATACCTCAACCAACCAGTCCACGACTTCCTTTATCGCAGTTACCTCAGCTTGAAAAATAGTCAGGGAGCACAAAAGGAGAGGTTTAACATGAGTTCCTCGCAGAACACTCCAGCCCCTCTCTTCTGTCCCGTTTTGAACAATCAGTGAAGAAATTTAAAACTCCTGGTTCCAAAACTGCATCCATCATCCAGCCCTCTCTGGATGGGATAATAGTCCGGAACTTTCTATCAAAAGATAGTGACGGGACAGTATAGTCGGTGGTCTTGGGAAGCCCTTTGTTACAAAGTATAGATGAGTGCCCTGTATTATTGCAGGTCCACATTAACGTGGATTTCAGTCGTATGGCAGTGCAAGCTGCCCACTGTTTTCCCAAGTTATCTAGAGGAGTCAGAAATAGCAGAGTCTCCAGTGCCTGAGTGGATGTGCTCCTCATTGCACCGCTGATCCACAGAGAGATTGTTCTCTGAACTTTTGTCAACAACTTTAGGTTGACAGTTTTGTCCAGAGCAGGCCACCAGACTGTTACCCCATACAGAAGAATGGATCTAACTACGGCTGTGTATAGCCAAAGGACCATGTGGGGCTGAGCCCCCAACCTTTCCCAATTGTATTTTTGCAAGAGTACAGCGCTACCGTAGCTTTCTTTACCCTTGCCATAATATTCGGTTTCCAGTTTAATTTATTGTCCAAGACGAGACCCAAGAACTTTGCTTCACCTAAAAAAGCCAAGTTGAAACCATTTAAAGTAGGAGGATCGACATGAGGAATTTTATATTTCCTAGAGAAGAGAACCAATTTGGTTTTCTGTGGGTTCACATTTAGCCCACCATTGGTCCATAATAAAAGAATGCCCAGAGCCTTTTGAATAATCTCGCTAAGTGTCCCGGGATATTTTACACGAACACCAATAGCGACGTCATTCACATAGGCAACCACCTTGAAGCCACTATCCTCCAGTCTCAGCAACAGATCATTTATGACCAAGTTCCAGAGAAGGGGGGACAGTACGCCACCCTGCGGCGTGCCTCTGCTTGCAAATCTTCTGGCGGAGGGTTTCCCCAGACTGGCGTTTATGATCCTGCCTCTTAGCATCTGATCTATCCAGTCCTTGAGAGAATCATCCACTCCTAGATTCGAAAGTGCCCGAGTTATAGCCCCTGTAAGCACGTTATTAAAGGCTCCCTCAATGTCCAAAAATGTTACCATCGCGTAGTCTCCATATTCGAAAGATTTTTCAATAAAATATGTGAGAGAATGAAGAGCAGTTTCTACAGATCTCCCCTTGCAATAGGCATCTTGAGATTTGAACAGCTTTTCCGGCACAATCGTGCCTCTAATATGAGCTTCTATTTGTCTTTCCAGTAATTTGAAAAGGAAAGAAGACAGCTTGTCTTGCTCGGTCGTGTTTGTCAGCTTGATCGGTCTAAGGTCTTTGGGACTGCAGTGTGAGCGTTTTCCCGCCTTAGGTATGAAGACAACCTTCACTTCCGTCCATTTACTGCGAATGTGACATAGTTCTAGGCTGCCTCTAAAAATTACCTCTAACCAGGAAATGGTTAGATCCGTAGTGTTTTGTATATCCGCAGGGATAATACCATCAGGTCCTGGCGGCTTATATGCTTATCGCCCACAGAATCTTTCTTCTGCTAATAATTTGGCCTATGAGGCTACTTGGCCTTTTACCTGCTAATATAGTAGATGCAGATTCGGAACAACCAGGAAAGTGAGTCTCCAATAGTAGTTCCAGCGATTCCATACTATTTGTGGTCCATGCTCCATCCGGCCTTTGAAGGAAGCTTGGGATGGAAGGGCAAGTAGATAGTACTTTACGCAGCCTGAACATCTCTGAAGATTCCTGAATTTTACCACAGTATAGTCTCCAAGATCTGTTCTTTGCGCTTCTTAGCTGATATTTGTAAATGTTAAGGACTTCCTTATAGGAGTCCTAATCTACAGCGGCTTTTGTTTTCCTTGCTGTTTTAAAGAGTCTCTTGCACCGTTGACGTATTTGCTGAATCTCCTTTGACCACCAAGGCGGCCAGATTTGACCCTAGGCCTACTAAGAGGACAAGAGCATAGTACCGCTTCGTTAAAAGCGCTGGATAGTTCATCCACTAAGCCATCGAGTTCTACCGTAGTTTTTGGAGGTTCAGGCACCTGCACTAGTAGTGAATTTCCCAGGATAGTTCTGAAAATATCCCAGTCGGTTTTCCTCCTGTTCCTGTAGAGAGGGCTGTTCGGAAAGACCAAGCTCATTTCAAATTGAAGATAACAGTGATCAGAAAAGGAGTGGTCTTCCGACACTTTCCAGTTTAATAGACTAGTCGGCAAAAAGTTTGAGATAAGTATAATATCCAATACCCCTGTCTATTTCAAGTTATAAAAGTCGGTTTATTGCCTATGTTACATATATGAAGGTTAGTACTTAGAATGTAATCAAGGAACTCACCTCGTTCATTTGTGTCCGTACTTCCCCAGATTGTGTGATGAGAATTTGCATCAATCCCCAGGATGACTCCAACCTTGCGCTTTTGAGCCTCCAAAATTACCTCACCCAGAATGACTGGTGGAATGTTCATTTCATCATAGGTTAGGTAGGCTGATATTAGCCAGAGGTTTCGTTTATTAACCTCAATGCTGACCGCTGCCACATCTTCATTGCTGAAATTTGATAGCAGTAAAACAATTTATATTATTTTTAACGGGAATGCACGACCGAACCCTACCTTCTTTTTCCGTGTGCATTAATCTATAACAGAGTATCTTGAGTCCAAGTACCCGGTCACCAGCGACCCAAGGTTCTTGGATCAAGACAATATCCGTCCCTTCCTTTCCAATTTTTAAAAGTAGAGCAGCTGATGCTGCCTTTGAGTGGTGTAGGTTGATCTGCAAGAACGTCACCATTCTTAGACTTCCTTCTCTACCACTGTATCATCAGAGTCCTCCCCTGATGATGTGAAGTCCTCTGAGATTCTCCTTAATGAGGCCAAGGACATTGTCATCTCCGTATCAGTAGAGATAGTTTCCACCAGGCTGTTCCCCTCTTCAAGGAGCCCAGATGAGCTTTCTGCAGCTTCCTCAGATTCCGAAGCCTCCGGCTTGTCCGCATCCTTCATGTTGATTTTGAGGGTGACTGCACTGAAACCATAGTTTACAATACCATTGTTTTTTTCCAGCGCAGTCAGTGACTTCCTGTTTAGAATTATGACGGCTGACCTGTAGTCGGCCCGTGGCTCCTCGAACTTAGCAATTTTCCAGTTGTGCGTTGGCAAATCCTGGTTACCAACCTGCAACAACTGGAGTATCACCTTTGGATCGCTAGGATCCGGAGGAATCCACACCCTGGCTCTCGGCCTACAGGGGATTTCTTCCCTAGCTTTAACAGCAAGGCTGGCTCCGGGCCATACCTCGCCTAGTCTTTCCACTGCCTTCTTGTAGAGCAGAAGAGATCTCTGATCCACACATGCAGTCAGTTTCACCTGGTTCCTGTGCCAACCCGCATCCCGACAAGGCGGAGCAGATCCTGGGTTTTCTGCAAGGATATTCAGGTAAATGGTGGTTAAGGCCCTTTCCACCTTTCTCCAATTGGCGGGCGTGATACTGCCATCCTCTTGGGACTGGTCAACAACTGCCACAACCAGCTGATCCTTGAGTACCTCGTTAAAATGCCTGAGATCTGTTTCTTTTGATCTTTTCCATGCCTTCCTCCTAGTGTTATAGGTTGGTTTTGAGGAACCAGCTTCATTGGTGCTTTGGTTCCGCATTATATTTCTTTGCTCAGGTTTGGTGACCCGAGTGGAGGGACCAGCCTCATCTAAGCTTTTTTCCCGTTGTTTGCTAGTAGGTTTAGAGGTAGGCCTAAAGACCCGAGTCTCCTTCTCTACTTTTTCCGGTTTTGTAAGAGAACCGGGCTGTTTTTTTTTTTTTTTTTTGTTGGTCTCCCATATTTGGTCCCACGAGTAGCGGGGAAAGAGTGTCCATCTGTGCAGAGATCCGCAATACACAGACAAGGCTACTTAATCCGGAGGGCGCCAGGTATCCGGATCCACCGTTAGCGACTGAGCTAGTTTTTAGACTGGGCCCTCAGCCTGGCCGGTTATCGGCACGGTACGAAGAACACATTAACCCAGCCCAGTGATTTGTTTAAGGTTGACTCCTTTAGCGCCGTGTTTTAGCCTAGAAGCCGTAAAAAAATCAGCAATCTAGTTACCAGCAGTCATCACGAGGAGGTAACACGAGCATTTGCAGAAGCTGCAAGTTACGGAGCCTATGGATAAATGTGAAATGTGTCAAACACAAAAGTATAATATAGGAATAACAATCCGATAAAACTAGAAATTTCGGAAATACCAGGAAAACCCTCGAGATAATTCACATCGATATCTTCTCTATTCATAATTCACACTATTTAACCATCCTGGATAAATTCTTCAAATTTGGATCAGCCATGCCACGTTCAGTGCAAGATACGCTGGAAATAGTAAAATCCATGAAACAATTTATCTCTATTCATGGAAAACCGAAGAAAATTGTTACCGATGACCACATATTATGATGGTTTTCTAACTTCAAAATGAGGAGTGTAAGCTCTTTGCGTTAGCGCAATTGATCTTCGATTTTCTAGATAAAATTCAATTATTTTAATACGTTGTTCAGTCGTGAATTTCTCCATATTTAATTTCCAAGGATTACGCTTTAATAATCTGAAATTTAAAAATTAAAACAAATGTACCGTAACTATCAACGGGAAAAGCTAAGTTGACACCAGGTTATTACAACCACGACTGTGTTATCCATCAAGCTTTTACTCGTACAATAGTTAGAGATCCTAAATGAGAGAGATAAAGACGTTTATAGAAATAAATTTGCCTTCGACAAACGAGCTTTTTGCCCTTATTCATTTACGCGCAATAAAAATTTCAATTTCCTTGAATCTCCGGAAATGCCCTTACAACCCTTTAAACGTGATAGCACAAGAAATTAAGTTTAAAAAAATTGAGCCACCAAGTAGTGCTGGGTATTTCAGCTAGTTACTAATAAAGTATTAATGATTCTTACAGTTAACACTAATGAATGATTTGAAGTCTACCTCTGTGAGATTATCTGTTTGAACCACCTCTTCACATGCAAAGTTATTATTTTCAGTATTTCCACAATATTTTGCGGTGCACGTGCCTTATCCTCACATATAAAGAAGAAAAGTATACTCCCACCCAACTTTTGTTATATATACCTGTTAATCGTTAACATTTCCTTGAATGTGGAAAATAAAAATAAATTGAATTGCTTTCACGATGCCATTATAATATAACCAATTTTCTGTACAAAAAAACACCCCCATTGAATAAATCATTTTCCTAATTGATATTCCGTTCATCATAAAACCACAATAAATTCCACAAAAAGATTACAACACAGGTAATCTGTGGTAATACCGCCTCTATACAGACAATCTCATAAAAAAAAGTTACACATCTATAAATTACAATTAATTTGTGCTCCACCATACTCGGTCAAACTTAAAAACAATAATAACAATAAGATTTAGAGCCAAAGCCAAAAAACACACAATACATTGATTGTAATCACATATAAAGCCACTCCAAATCTATATATCGCTACATAAATATTCACTTGTACACAGCCTTACATACATACGAGGAGTAATAAAAATACAAAACTTTTTCGTGCTCTTATTGTTGTTGTGGAAAAACAATGAACAACGAAAGATCAACAAATGTACATACATACAAACGAACCTGAACTCTTACTTGTGATGATAACAAAATAACCTAAAACAAAAAAAAAATGGCAAACAATAACAAATCAACTTGATAACAAAATAAAAACCCTTTATATATATACGTACATATATAGGAAATTATTATCCAAAAACCATTCATTAGGAAAAAAAAAATACGAAAATTCGGAAAATGGGGAAAATGTGAAAATTAATTTTCCCATCTCAACTTATGAAGAACGTACCACACGCACGTAAACAAATTCAACAGTCAATATTACAATATTGATTTCTTATTAAGTTTTACAAAATATATACTTACGTTCAAAAGTTTTAGTCTTTAGGTCTTTAGTACGATAAAAATGTTATTAAAGTTTTCTTTTTTCTTTCTCTCGTTCTAGGTTGGTTGCAAATTTTGTAAGAAGTATTAAAATAAATTCTTTAAACAAGTTGTTGTTTTTTGGTCGTAACCGTAAGTATAATAAAAAAGTTTTTAAAATTTTTTTTTTTTTTTTGGTTTCATAAAGAATCTCAAATTGCAAATCTGAAAAATGGATTAAATTTATAATCTGTTATCGTTTCTAATATTTTGATTACGAGTTAACAATTTTGTGTCTTATGGATTTGAAAAGTTTTGTTTTTTTTAATGTGGGTTTTTAAGGTTAGGATTTCGAATTTTTTGGGGGAAATAAAAAATTTTCGACCAAGAGTAGTAGTTAGTATATATCAATGCTCAAATCAAGAATTATTTTGATGCAATTAGTTCTTTTTATAAGTGAAAATAAACACAAATAATTTTAATGAAATGAAGATTTAAGAAAATTGAGAATTTTTTTTATTATAAGAGTTGTAAAGGTTCAAAATTATTGATGTTTTTAGAATTTTCAAGTTTTTCCCAAATGTTACAATTTTAATTTTGATCAATTTGGTAAATCATAAAATTTTCATTATCTGAGACACCCTGAAATGCTTGAAGTTTCTTGGCATTTAACATTCTTAAAATTATACAATTTCATAGATTTGTGCGAATTTCTAAAATTTATGAATTTTTTAAATCATTTGGAATTTTATTTTATGATTTTGTGTAATTTTGAAACCAATAGCATGAATACCAGAGTTATTGTCGCAAGATACCATTGAAGGGGAATAATAGCCTTAAGAAAAATGTTCTTTTTGGACCGAAATAATTCAATTGTACCTGAATTAATTTCCTACTCACCAGTGGCACTATTCTGGTTTTTCCGAGAAATTGATTTACTGTGATTTTTAATAAATATAACGGTACATTCTAAAAAAACAGGTGGTCAATACGATGTAAGGCGTCCTACTAAAGTGCGAATGATATGACATTTAACATTAATAGATAGGAATCTCGGCACGGAAATCAATGTTCATGGAAATCAATTTTGTTACTATCAATCTCAATCATCGTCTAGTGACTCGTATTTTATTGGATACGATAAAAGCTTGTGATTTACTAGGATTAATTTGGAATTTATGTAAACTGGACCAATCTAATACCCTCCCTAAGGCAGCACTCAAGTTATTTATAACTGCCTCAATAATATCAAAATAACCAAATGAATGTATTTGTAAATAATCTGCAATAAGCTAATACTTGATATCAATGGATTGACATATTTGGTTTATTTAGAGCGAGAATGAGATAGGTCCCAAGATAGAGCACACTAATATTTTCATAATATTTTACCGATTGACACCCCAAATGCAAATAGGAAAATAAAAGTTGACAATCACTTGTGGAAACATTAAATTCATAACATAATTTAGATATCAACCTTGCCAAATACTTTAGAAAAGTGTAAAAGAACTAGAATGGCCACTCTTCCATCATCAATGTTAGAGGCAATATCTTCGACAATTTTTAGCAGTGCCGTAGTATAGTACTGTAGTTTGCTCGAAAACCCGACTGGTGATTATTTAGTAAGTTACGAATTGTCACTTAAGCGTTTATCTGTATCTTTTCAATAGTTTTAGAATCGGACCAAGGCATTAAGGAATACATATTTAGTCAAACCAGAGTTCGCAAGGTGCGTTATGTGAGGCGGTTGGGTCGGAAGTGTTAGCTTAATGATTATGTATGTGATTTAATACTGCGCAATTAAATGAGAATTATCTCTTCAGAAACATTACGGAAATAAAAAGTATTATGATCCATAATATATTGTAATGTTTCAAGCCTAAAATTTTCATCATCGTCGACGACAACCGAACCGAAATGCGCATTAAACTCACAGGAATTCGCATTTCGGGCTTAAGATAGTACCGGCTTATTTTTAATCAAGAGCTGTGAATTTAATGATGGAACTTGTTGGTTGACTATTTTTTCGTGACCGTTGAAATATTTTAACACTTACAATGGCAGGTGAAAGCCAACCGAGTTGGGTCAAAAATTTGAGACATTTCCGTTAATAATTTTTTTTTGGTTAATTTTGGGTTTTCACCAAAGTTAGTTTTGAAGGTACATCACCGGTTGGATTCCATTCGATGCCCAGAAGTTTTACTGACTTAGATTTTACCTTGATTTTTAGAAGTTTTACTCCTTGGTCTTCGGGAATAGTTTTCAATAGATCTGGGGATCAGTTTAAAACCAGCAGGGTCCCAAAACGTTGGTTATATCAAACTGAATTTTGCGTGCCTCTTCTAATATTTGTGTTTTGGTATTTAGACGATCTATGTGGAAGCATCTGAAACGAAGTAGAATAGGTAAAAGACTTGATTGATGTTTGGGCCAACCATTAAGTTGTCATTCAATGATGTGCCCAAATTCGATTTACAGGAGGCATCGAAAACTATGTGTAACTTAGTGGTTACTTTGCTTTATTACGCCATAATGTGGAAGATAGTATTCGAATTCGGAAGACATTTCATTATCAGCAATTAGTTCTTTGTATCCCAGGCTTCATAAATGTACCGTATAATTTTCCCGAAAATGTTCATCATTTCTAAACATGCGTTCTATGGCGTGGAGTCGCTTAATAGCTTCCAATGCTTGGAGATTGATCTTTGAATTTCATTGGAGTTAATGGTATAGCTTTGCTCAAGGTGCAGTTGGTAATTGTTTTTTTCTTCGGTGAGCATTTTTAGTACAGCGACTTCTTCAGATTCCCAAAATCTATTTTAGGTCTGGTCGATGTTTGCTTCAGTGACTAAACTGGTTGTGTAATAATGTGGATGTAATTTTGGCGGCGTATGTGTCTGATCAGCAACTAACCTTCCTAATACTGCACGCTGAGCAATCGGCGTTCTATTTGTGACTATATTAAAAAATTGATCTCCACCAATTAGAAGATCAATAGGAATTAAAAGATGAAATAACGGGTCGGCCATCTCAATACCATTTAGGTGGAACCATTCCGAACGTTCGATATTGGTAATCGGTAAATAAGACGTCAGTTTTGATACAATTAAAGCATTGATGGTTATTTTGATAGAAGGATCCCTTCGATAATGTATTTCAATAAATGCTCTTCCTCTCGATATACCAGCTCCAGCTGGGCTAATGCCCAATCACGGAAATGCCGGTATTCGGCTTTGGAATTTGTAATTTTTGCATTAGAGATCCGGTAATAAACTAACTCTGGGATCCAGTGTCTAGCAGCGCACGACATATTTGTAACCAGCCATAAGATTTGTAATACCTCAACTTGAGGTTCGCTTGAAGGAATTGGACTTATATCACTTAGTGCTGTGTACAGAGACGAGTATTTTCGATGATTGTGTTTGAGTAATTTGTAGTAGTTAGATTGTGTGCTTGTGTTACTAAGATTCGTTGTAGTGTAGGATGTTGATGTTGTGTCTTTTTTTCTTATTGTTGATTGCAGCTTTAGCAGATGATATGTTGATCGTAGCTAACCTGTGGAGTATTGTATGGTGCTTAGTACGACATTCGCGGCATCTATTCCTTAATCAGCAATCATAATAGGAGTGGTTACTACTGAAGCAGTTAAAAAACAAACCGCGGCTTTAATAAATTCTTTGCATGCGTCGACCTCGACATCCAAGCCTTTGAATTTGGAATATACAATAATTAAATATTGATAGATTTTTTTGCAGACTGGACAAATGTGATTTGAATTTGATGTTTCTGCTACAACGCTGGTGTGGGCTTCTAATCGTTTCATAGTTACACTCCTTCAACTCGATAAATGAGTTCTTTTTAAAGAATATACTCTTAAGTTTAGAAAATCTATTAGCTGTTGGAGTGTAGGGAAGTCTTATTTAGCTGACTCTCATAACCGTAATTGACAGCTTGCTGCATCGGGCTTGTTGGCCATTACGTATATGGGTTTACGTATTTGATTACGTATATTGAACCAAGCGCTCTAAACCCTTTAGTAACTTCGTCGCAGGACGTAGTGAATTTATGAATATTTGTGGCGTCGGATTGATAAATGAAACTTGTTCTAGAAAATTAATTAATTAATTCAAATTAGAGTGAAAAATTGTTAATTGTAAAATTTGCTTACACAGGAATAAAACACTATGAATGTGACAAAGTACAATTTATAAGAGAATTTGTCTATATTAGTATAATTCGCTAATACAACCTGCACAGTACATTCTGTATATGTATAAAGAATGTAAATTGTGGTACAATCAGTCCAGTCCGTTATATATATACTGTTTCACGTTCGTATCAATCGACGCTGCGTATGCCTGTTTTCTCGAACCGCATTCCCCGAAGGCAATCCGGATTTACTGCGAGGCAACGTTGAAGTACCAGGCTCAAGCTCAGTCAGCCAGTACACTTCAACGGCCGTGAGTTAGGAATACTAAGACGATGCGAAATACATTCAAAACCTATGTAGTAAATATAAACGAAATAAAAGGACAACGATGGATGATGAGTGAGTCGCTACAAATATCTTCACTCCATTTAGGGAAACCTTTTCTTTAGGATACTTTAACCCAGTATAAAGATGCTAGATCCTCCGCTTCAGTCAAGACTGTTAATGGACCTGAATCGTTGACCTCGGAATAGTATACATTTTGGCTGCCGATTTTTTTATTTTTTTTATTTTACCAGCTCTCACCGCATCAAGGATATTTTGTAGTTTGAAAATTTACAATTATACTGTAATATTGGCATTCCAAATTAGTACAATTATTGGCAGTGCCAACACTGAGAGAAAAAAACACTTAAAATCCATGAAAATCACATTAAATCAAATAAAGATCAATATGAAAAACACGCAATGACGATTTTTGTAATTTCAAAGATGTTTCGACTTGTTTGCTCTCATTGAAGTATTGTTAGCCGTTGTATTAATGAAAATACCAACCCACTGGACACTTTAATTGTCCGAACTGCAATGAAACATCCTTCTATTACCTCTAACAAACTAAAGAAGTTCTTAAATCTTTATTATTTAGAAGGCATCATTCGCAAATAGATGCTCGAAATAGATTGAAAGGCTCGAGCCGTTCCTTCTTTATCCAAACAAAATTTTGAAGCCAAAAAAGTGGAGACAAATACTATGAATTGACAAAATAAAAGTCAATCTATTTGGTTCTGAAGGCCGACATTATGAACGATCTCAGCCCAGTACAAACTTTTGACCTAACATACGAAAAAATCGATTAAGCATTGTGGTTGTCCATAGTGGCATAGCGAAATTTTTTTATAGCGCGGAATATTATAATTAATTGCCTGGAAAATGGAATGATGGCGGTTGTTTACATCCATATTATTAACTTATCTAATACTCGGTTGTACCGAAGACGATAAACCACCAGGCTGGTGTTTTCAGCAAGATAACGATACAAAGATTACCTTGAGAGAAGCAAAATATTAGCTTAACGATTACAAAGTAGGAGTCACACAATGGCCGAGTTAGTCACCTGATCTGAATCCGATCGAAAATTGTTGGAATCTAGTAAAAGTAGCTATTAATAATGAGAAACACAAAAATAAATAGAAATTTTGGTATTGAAATCTGTCGAATTTGAAATAAATAACCGTTCACAAATTCCAGGGGCTGGTGGGCTCTAGGGATGTGTCGATGAAGGGAAGTGGTTTGAATAGAAGATCATATACGATCAATACTATTCAATAAAAACGCATATTAGGTTTAATCATACACAAATAAGGCTGGAAATGAATTTTGAAATTAACTGTGCTATTATTTTGAACAGCCTATTTATAAAATAATTGTAAGTTTATTAAAAAATAATAATTTAAAATTATTAAATAGTTTTTTAGTTAATGAAGAATTTGCAAAAAAAATCGTAGAGTGTGCTATTTCATTGAACACCACTGAAATTCAAAATAAGATTTCTCATATTTTGCTAAATAATAATTTATTTTATTCTCACTACCTTTATAATTTATAAAATCATTGTTTATTTGCACACAATTATAATTAATATTTGGAATTTGTAAAATTTGTGTAAAAAAACCTCGTTTATTAAATTTTTAAATTCAAAATTTTTAGTGTTAAGTAATTCTCTAAAACCACTTTCATTTTCTACTAAGAATTTTGAAAATTTCAATTCAGATTTTACAGCTAACGAACATGAGGGGTTTAAACGGGATGTGATTCGTATCGCATTGCTCAGAGATACTTTAATGGTCCACATTTTTTTATTGCTCTGGTATAATGGACTAAAAAATGATGTTTAGGCTTTAAAGTTGGTCCATAAAGCTTAACATACAATGAATGATGTTTTACTGACTAAATCGCTCAAAAATACTAAATCGGTTAAACTGTAACTTGACCGTTGTAGAAAATCAATAATTTGTGAAAGAATAGTAAATAATTTCCAGTTCTTATTACCTACTGGTATTAAATCACCAATCATTATTGGTAAAAAATGTACAAAGTTCATAATTTTACTGGCAGTCATTTTCAAATTAAAGGATTTTATTCTATTGAAATCCAAACCAAAGGTGGCGATATATTTCCAACCTCCTTTTCTCCAAAAGTAAATAGTCTTTTTCTATTATTAACTACATCCAAAGAGATTATACGTTCATTTCTCAAAGCCTGTAAAATATTACAAACGTCATAAATGCAAACACCCTCATAAATATCATGCATAATATCAAAACAGGTATTTTCGTAAACATTAAAATAGGTAAGGGTATAAAAATGCAACTTTCTTTAATGCCGGTTTCTTTAAAGTTATTTTCTACTAAATGTTTATTATAATTATCTTCATTTCTTAGGTACATATTCATTTCAGTTATATCACTCTTCATTTCATCTCTATCTCTAGTACAAACACGGCAAAAACGTTTCGCATTAAAAAAATTGAACAAAACCTAGCACGCTGTTGACACCCAAGTTATCACCAAGTACCACTCCTAAAATAAAATTAACTTTTCGTACTCCAAAAGAAGTATTAATATCAATTCCATTCTCTAAAAATGTAAGTTGTTCAACTAAATGATACAAAGCATTTTGGTTACCACAATTTTTTAAATCAAATAAATGCTGCATAAAAAATGTATTCGAGTCTAGATAACAAATCTACTGTGGCATTGTAGAAAATTGATAATGAAAACCACAAATCGATGAAGTGTGGCTACCTAATGAATTATTAATCTGAAAATCATCAGAATAAAGGACATTGGGTAGAACTAATAATTTTTTTAATTTTTGTTGTTTCAGTTTAAAAATTTCTCCTAAACCAAAATTTGTGATGGTTGAATTTGAACATTTAACATATTTTGGTTAGTGTTTTTCATTGTAATATCTAATATATTCGGTAGCTCAAATAAAGCCTTTAATTGAAAAACTAACGGCATTATTTGGATACTAACAAAACGGAAATACAGTCAGAACATTGTCTTGTTAAGTTTTAAAAGATCTAAATTTGTATGAAATTCAATATTAGCTTCTAAATTTATGAGGCTGTTTTCCAAACGAATACTTATTTGTGGAACCTAACTTATTCAATGTAATTTGTTATGGAATAAGTTATGTTCCACAAATAAACATCCAAATAAGTCTCGTTTGGAAAACAGCCTTAAGGCTTAAATTTAATAAAGATGTGAGTAAATAGTCTTCTGTGTCTGAAATAATATTACTATTATGTATAGAAAATATTTTAAAATGTTTTTAGACAAATAGTATACTTTTGTCTGCAGTAGTTTTTGTGAGTTTAAATAACTGCTTACATCTTCCATTGTTTATGTTTATTTCATAAAACGTTGCAATTTTAGTTTTAAAATTATCCCAATTAGAAAATAAACACAATAATCTCATAGGACACAATATTTTAAAATCAATTTCGATCTATAATACAAAATAAAGAAGGAAATTATAACTGAATTTTTACACTATCCATAAACTTACCAGTTCGGGGGCTCTGCTATCACCAAACTTCGTCCAAAAAGTAAAGAACTCAATGTTTGATAATGTTTTAAGCTCTTTCTGATGAAGACTGAATGTTTTCAACCATCTATCTTTAATTTCTTCCCAATTGGAACTATCTCTATTTTCGACTGGTAACTACTTCTGGTAATTCTTAAATACCGCCACTACCATGAGTTAATCATCTTTTTTTGATCGTATGTTAGAATATTTTTGATAAAGTTTTCCGGTAGGATTTTTTTTATTTTTTCGTGGTACGTAATAATAAACTTAAATTTGTTTATAAAATGCTAAATGCTAAATGTTTATAAAACAGTCAGAACAGTACCGAAAATAAAGCAAAACTGATTTTAAAAATGCAGGGTTTCCCTTTCAAATTAACATATCCAAATGATGTATCTATCTCTTATTCCGTTTGAGGATTAGATAATGAATGTACCACATACGTACCATGGGTACGCCAACTGTATCCGACAACATTGGAGTGATTTGTCTTTTTAAGGTAAGCCGGCAGGTTTTCGAATTGGCCAGTATGCTTCGTTTTCTTTGGGCCACACTGAATATGGTTAAGATTGATTTACTTTAGGTGTCAAATTATAAAACTAATTATAATCAGATCACTATAATTAAAATTATTGCACTATAATTAGACTTAACGCAACGGTAATATATTTATAAAATTACAATTTTTTATTCTAACCTTACTTTTATCAGAAAATCCTTATCGATTTACAAAGCAAATTAAAATTCGATTTTAGTTTATTTTTGTTTCCGACTAATTATCGAAATAATTAAAAACCCAACGATACGAAATCATATCATCCATATAGGAAACTCATGCTTTTTATTTTTTAATAATAATGCCACTTAATCAAATTTAAACTATTAACTACTGAATTATACTTACCTCTTAAATCGGGTAAAATTTCAGAAAGTTTAAACTCTTGCAAAACTTTTTCTAAATTAATTTGATCTTCAATGGATACATTTTTGAAATTTCATTATTAACGGTGTTTTCACCTTCCACAATTTCAACATGTACATCACCCAAATTTGTTAACTGTGTTTGGTTGTCATTTATTATTTGATATATCTCACCGTTAACCCTTTAATGCATGATTTTTTCTTTTTAATTCTAATAGATTTTTTCTTAAAAAAATGTATTTGGTTGAAACGAATTTCAAAGTAAAAATGGTTGGAAGCAGCTAGTTTCCCGGAAAATTGATTTTATGACAAGATGCCTATTTGCATCATTATGCAGTTGTGGTATAAAATTTAAATATTTTTTCATTTATAACGCTTTTTAATAAAAAGGCAATTCGTTCAAAATTAAAATAAATATTCAAAAACAATATTCTTATTTATACAAAACTACATTTGTAAATGCAGGTTTACTACTAACTGTATGCAAAACATCGACTAACTAATTCTAAGGCTGCGTACCAATAGTGGGGTAAATCATTTAGTACAGTAAATTTCAATTTTAGTACATATTTACCTCAATTGGCGTACCAATTCTCTAGAAGTAAAAATGGTTTGATGGACACAAATTATGGTGCGTAGGGTTAAAATCGCTGGCTGCTAGGTACAAAAGGAAACGTCAAATATTTTTTAATATTTTTCTTTTGTAAAATAAAAATAAAATTTATTTTATTCCCATTGAGTACGTATATTATTTACAATGAAAAATACGGAAATTTTAACAAAAATCACTGAAACGTCAAAAAGTTAACAGCAACGTCATTAGTTTTTTTCTCATATTTTACCCAACTTTTTAGTACAGTATTTCAATTTACCCTGAACACTGCTAAAAAGTAGGTAGAAGAGCAATTTACCCGACTATTGGTACGCAGCCTAAATAGCGATTTTATTTTCTAAACGTAGAAAAAACATAAAAAATGTGTGAAACGAGAGAGAAAAACAAATGAACATCAGTTTTTCGAAACAAAACAGAAAAAATATGCTCAAATGTAGTTGCAGTTCAAATTAGAATAACATGATGCAGATATGCTACAGTATGCATTAAAGGGTTAAAATACACTTCTTTTTGGGAAACATGTGGTGATGTTGATAATGAATCGACAACTTCCTCGTTATTTTGACAATCCAATTCAGTTATATTCACTATATCTGTTGAATCCTTAGCGTACATCACGCCAGAAATCCTATTTTAGAAAACCCACGTTTTCTATATATAATTCGCACCATTGGGATTTTGCAATTTTGTGCCTGTGATTAGAAAATTTGTGCATAGCCTACTTTAGGAAACAGGGTGGAATTTCTCACGTGATTATCACACCAGAAATCCCATATATACCGTTTACGTAATAAAACATATTTTTCAGTTAACAATGATTGTGCAAAATTGTGCGTTACTAAACTTACCTTAAAAAAAGTTTATATTGGCCAGAATCGGCCATAGAACATCCACAATTTATCAAAATTGCGGTTTTTCAAAGAGGTTGTATGGGTGATTTCCAGAAATCCCACCTTTTATTAGCATTTGAATTAAGACATAGTATAGTCAATATTCTGGCCAATACTATCGTTTGTGCATATTATACTTTAGCCAGAATCGACCATAGAACATCCACAATTTATCAAAATTGCGATTTTTCAAAGAGGTTGTATGGGTGACTTCCAGAAATCCCACCTTTTATTAACATTTGAATTAAAACGTAGCGTAGTTAATATTCTGGCCAAGATTCACGTTTGTGCATATTATACTTTAGCAAGAATCGGCCATAGAACATCCACAATTTATCAAACTCGCGATTTTTCAAAACGGTTGTATGGGTGATTTCCAGAAATTGATTTTCATAAATTGATTTTAATAAATTGATTTTGATAAATTGTGGGTGTTCTATGGCCGATTCTGGCTAAAGTATAATATGCACAAACGTGAATATTGGCCAGAATAATACATATGCTATGCTTCAACTCAAATGTTAATAAAAGGTGGGATTTCTGGAAATCACCCATACAACCTCTTTGAAAAATCACGATTTTGATAAATTGTGGATGTTCTATGGCCGATGCTGGCCAATATAAACTTTTTTTAAGGTAAGTTTAGTAACGCACAATTTTGCATAATCATTGTTAACTGAAAAATATGTTTTATTACGTAAACGGAATATATGGGATTTCTGGTGTAATAATCACGTGAGAAATCCCACCCTGTTTCATAAAGTAGGCTATGCACAAATTTTCTAATCACAGGCACAAAATTGCACAATCCCAATGGTGCGAATTATATATAGAAAACGTGGGTTTTCTAAAATAGGATTTCTGGCGTGATTTACGCGAATCCTTAAGCGTTTTTAAGGAATAATTTGGTCTTTAATCGCGAATTTAAAATTAAAATTTTATACAATTTTATTGTTTGTATAATTTCTGTCTTTATTGACCAAAAGGCGAAAATTAATTGAATAGGTTAACAAAAAGCAAAAAAAGAAAATTTTATATTTTTACAAAATTGACATTCGAAAAGGTTCTTTATGGTTTTTGAAATTATAGTAATTACTATATACATGCTATATTAACCGGTAATGATAATTAATAGGGCATGTTTATTTTTTCATCTAATCCGAGTAAAACAATTACATAAATTACTGACTAAATTGAAATACTGATGATTTTGATGCTGAATCAATATACATAATATTATTTAATGAATTGATTAAATTAGCTTTTATTTATAATTAAATAAACACTTCACTAATTATCACAAAAATGTAAATTACCTTATTTTAAAAAAATAAAAAGTCTTTCACTGACAACTCTCACTTGACGAATGTTGAAAATGGAGAATAGAAAAATTGATCTGGTGCATATATGTACAGTTACTCTTCAAATTAAAACAATGTAAAATTAATGTCATTTCTAATCTGAATTATGTTGGCCAAAACTTGTCAACGTATTTTTGAATACGAATCTATATTGATTTAATTTAATTTATCTTACGTAATCAAATTATGGAATTGCGATATTAATTCAAAACGAAACTTTTTAAAATAAATGAGATTTGTTGTTAATATTTTAAATAAAGGGGTAATCTATTGGTGTAATATGAGTTGCATAGTAAATCAAACGGGAATTTTCAAATTAAAAAGAATAAGTAATTTATTTCTCTGAGTGAATTATTTTAGTGCATCAAACTCATTTACCCCTTGCCAACAATTAGAATTTAACATTATGTGGTATCACCCATGTTATTTAATTTTTATTAAATTTTATTTTAAATATTTATTCCTTTATGCCTTATAAACAATCACTGGTCTAATTATTTCACTCAGTTATATAAAAGGAGCACTAAACAAACCACTGCTCCCTATCAAAATTGACTAAATATAACCAGAGCCTACTGTATAAATAAGAGCCTCCAGTATCGACTGTATTTTTTACTAAGCTTAAAATAAGGTACAAACAATTTTTCCTTTACTATGAAACTATATGGGGAAACGGTTATTTTCATTTACAGTTTTAGTTTATTAGAAATGTGAGCTTTTGTTTTGTTTTTATATGAAAATGTTCATGAAACATGTAATATTATTTGATTGAAAAATCGAGTCTTGAAAATGTTTATTTCTAAGTGAAAATCGTCATGAAAAATAAGGTACTTTTGAACTTTAAAATATTGTTGTTTTTGTAATATACTACGTCATCAACATAACTCGTTTATAAAAAATACAATAATCATCTCTTTCATTGCCTCCATTCAAATTTGAATTCGAATATGTTTCTATAGTTATTTTGAATTTGCAAAGCATGCTAGATTGTTTTGATTTTTTTGTTTTCTTCGCACTCATTGTATTGATTTAATTTATTCTGTTTGGCTCTTATTGATTTTTTTTAAATTTTGATTGTTGAGCGGAGATGTGTTGTCTTTTTTCTTACCATTAGTTTTAGCTGTGGAGATATGATGTCGTCATTAAACTGAATTTTCTCTTTTTAATACACATTGTTGTTGTTGTAGAATGTTTTTTAATTTAAATTCCCTTATTTTCTTTTGATTATTACTGGAAAATATGGAAATTTGAGAATCTGTGTTTTAAATGAGTAAGACATTGAGTTGTTTGTTAGCGATTTCTTAAAAAATTATTTAACTGGGTTTAACTTTTAATTCATATTTTATCGTCAATCGAAATCGCGTTTTTTCATATAAACACTATGAAAATAAATGAATTTTTAGTGTTTCTATATCCCTTATTTTAAGTTCATTTTCCACATGCCGGCTCTATTCACTTCAAGATGGTTCTGATATAACCCAAACAAAAAATACTTAACAACACGTGATTCTTACTCCGCAATTTTAATACAACTGAGTTTCGATATACAACGGATAATAAAAACAAGTCAAGAAATCCACACAAACAACAAAAATAATCATTCGACATCACGGAAATTTGACAGTTCTAAGAGAATTTTTATTTCAAGGGCGGGTGCCAATACTTGGATCAAAATATGTGTGTGCCAGTAACTTTGTTCGTTATGTTATTTTTGTGTTATCATTTTAACGTAATTTACTGATTTTGATTTTCAAATTTCCCGGATACGCCAGGTCCACCGTACAATTGATCGTTGTCAATCAACAATTTAATAAGGGTTCGATAAAACTTCATTAATAAGAAAGTTTCCACATTTGGAAAAATATTTTTTTTTTTTTGACTACTTATTATACAACTCGGGGAAATTTTGGATAACAATCGATATGGTTTTTTTTTTTTTGCAACCTAAATTATTAACGTAGCGCCTTTCTTAAAAAGTACGCCTTAGGCAATTTCCTTAACTTCCTGTTAGTAAGGTCTTTAAAAGTGTAATACCAGAGCCTACTGTATAAATAAGAGCCTCCAGTATCGACTGTATTTTTTACTAAGCTTAAAATAAGGTACAAACAATTTTTCCTTTACTATGAAACTATATGGGGAAACGGTTATTTTCATTTACAGTTTTAGTTTATTATAAATGTCAGCTTTTATTTTGTTTTTATATGAAAATGTTCATGAAATATGTAATGTTATTTGATTGAAAAATCAAGTCTTGAAAATGTTTATTTTTTAGTGAAAATCGCCATGAAAAATAAGGTACTTTTGAAATTAAAAATATTGTTGTTTTTGTAATATACGTCATCAACATAACTCGAAATTTATAAACAGTACAATAATCATCTCTTTCATTGCCTCCATTCAAATTTGGGGTGCGATTATGTATCTCTCGTATTACGAGTTACGAGTTTCGAGAACTCGAAACTCAGTATACCGTAATTGCGACATAACGCAATTATGTAAGCAATTACGAGAAGCACTTTTTTTAAACATAAGTGATGCCCGATAGCGTCATTTTCGGCATACAATTTTGTTGTTGCTATGCACAGTACTGTGGTTGTTATGCATATTTTGATTTTTTTTTTTATCATTACGAGTTGTCTGACGTACATAAAAAGCTGTACGAGTAAAACAACAACAACAATTCGCAATTACGAGAACTCGTAAAGTTTTACATAATCGCGTTTTGTCGCAATTTCGAGAAACTCGAAACTCGTAATGCTTACATAATCGCACCCTGAATTCGATTGTGTTTCTATAGTTATTTTGAATTTACAAAGCATGCTAGACTGTTTTGATTTTTTGTTTTCTTCGTACTTGTATTCATTTGTTTTTTTTTTCTGTTTGCTCTTTCTGATTTATTTTATTTTAATTGTTTTGCGGAAACGTGTTGTCTTTTTCTTACCATTGGTTTCAGATGTGGACATATGATGACGTTATTAAACAGAATTGTCTCTTTTTAATACACATTTTTGTTGTTGTAGAATGTTTTTTAATTAATTTTCCCTTATTTTCTTTTGATTATTGCTGAAACATAGGGAAATTTGAGAATCTGTGTTTCAAATGAGTAAGACATTGAGTTGTTTATTAGCGATTTCATAAAAAAATATTTAACTGGGTTTAACTTTTAATTCATGTTTTATCTTCAATCTGAATCGCGTTTTTTCATACAAACACTATGAAAATAAATGAATTTTTAGTGTTTCTATATCCCTTATTTTAAGTTAATTTTTCACATGCCGGCTCTATTCACATCAAGATGATTCTGGTAATACCGCCAATTTAAAGAAACACTGCAGATAAACGTCTCAGTATTCTCGTTGAATCCTGTAATTTGATAAAAATGCGCATATGTTCTAATTTAATGGAAATCGTTGGCTTAGATAAACCAGAATCATTGAACTTCTCAAATTATTTTGTATTTAATAAATTTTCTCGAGAACTTTAATGAGCGGATTCAGTGCAACTATTAACAATCTATTTTACATAAGCATGTTAATTTATTCTTTAGGACTCGAAGGCCCTTGATTTTCTTTCCTTGATTTAAACGAGTATTAAGTATTCTAAATATTGCATTAGACCTCAGTTGTATCCTTTTTCTAGTTTATATACTTATTGTGGTAGTACCATATGTTAGATACTTATATTCGATTAAGCTGATTATATTATGAGATAATTAAATTACCATCTATACCTAAAAATGTGTCTTTGATATTATAATTATTTCCGGTCCATATTCCATACACTTGTACTACAACAAACATTCAACACCCACAAACAATATATTTATTTAGGCGAAAGAATATTTTTGGTCGTCCACGACGATATAATCAACCTAATTTAAATTTATAGTTTTAATGAGATTCACGAACCATACGACTAAAAAAACCAAGAAAAAAGGAATTTTTCATAATTTTCATTTCACTGAAAACAGCATCCCAAAAGCACTAAAATGGAAATATTTTTCATCTCGACAAAAAAAAAATTATTCATTCAGTTGTCAGTAGATTGTTTAGGTACTGTTCATGATCATGGATGATGATAACAACAAAAAAACGAAAACAATAGAAATACATTTTACGAGAACGAGTACGTTTAGTTATTTTTTTTTTACTTTTAATGACTCTTAATGCTTGCTTGAATAATTATTTCAGGCATAAGTACGGAGAGTATACAATACGGGACTAACGAAACGGCTGAAAGTAAACAAACAAACGAATATTATATAAATAATTTAAATTCTTATGTAAATGAAATAAAGGAATAAATGTTTAGAGATTATAATAAATTAGCGTAATTAAAATTATAAATTAGAATTAAGACAATAAAAATATTAATTTTAATGAATCGTAATAAATTTTAATTTTGTTTATTTGTTGGTGTTGTTGTTATTTAACTGCAATTAAATTTTTTTATTGGGATTCTCCTAAAATCACCAAACTAAGAAACAGTAGGCAGCAGCTATTTGGAAATAAATTGGCAAATATTTGTGTTCTTTTACACTACACACACATAGTGGAGCATAGATAATAAATTAAATTCAAATATGTATACATATTGTTTGGGCGTTATATCCGGAAAATATTCATAATATCATGTTTCTTTATAAGAAAAAAGTTGGAAATCCTAAAAAAAAAATTTAAAAATTAAAATGAACAGAGAATAGGATTTCTTTTTTTATTCGGATGACATTTCTCTCGTTCATCTTCAAAATACTAAGTGAACAGAAAAAAAAAATTTCTCGTACCAAATTTATAATGTTCTCCACGTTGTGTCTCTTCTGTTATGTGTACATACTCGTACGTACGTATAAAGCTCATTACACTGAACGAAAATTTATTTTCATTGAGTAAAATACATACGATATACGGATGTACATTTTTTGTTCACAACAAGACTTTTTAGAATAAATACCAAAAAAAAAATGTAATTTTATCAACATGTAACAGAATTTTAGAGTTTTTGCTGGGATTTGCCATTTTTTTTTTTTTTTTTTGAAAATAGGGAGGATGACAATGTTAGCTATAGCAAAAATGTAGATGTACGTACAATGTGTTATATGTATTTGTCGAAGATGATTTACTTATATGGAGTAAACAATATTATTTTATTAACCAACCGAGCTAGACATATTTTTTTGTGGTTTATATGCGGCTATCAATTCTACATTATGTGTACATAAAGATAAGAAATATGGTTTTTACGGTAATCCATGGGCGAGTATAGTATATGAAATTGAATTGTAAACTTTTATTAAGATGTATTGTTTTAGTAGATACTTAATTGATTTATTAAACAGAGTTTGTGATATATTTGATCTGGAGTTAAACTGGAATGGATGCCATTTGGTTTAAAAGGTCTAAATTTAAATGGATAGAGGCCAAGTGCTTTAACTTTTTCAAAGTTTTGGCCAGATTGATGTTCTATGATAGCACGGGTTTCTCTGCTATAGTCTAATTGCTTCGAACCTGGTCCAATAAGTTGGAATTCAACTTGTATCACATCATCGAAGAAATACTACGTTCCATCGAGGGTATCTTTAACATTTTTAATTTTTAATATTTATTTAACGGTTCGTTGTCTGTTAAAGCTGATCACATTTCCCTAGTTCGGGACCAGTGTCATTTACCCAGAATGTTGCTAGTACAAAAAGTGCCCTCAAATCAACCAACTTACAAAAATTGTATTTGTATTAAACAACAAACTTCCAAAGTTCCTAAATTTTAAAGTTCAGAATTGTGACGAGGAAAACACTTTATAGCATATGAATCCGAAAAAGTGATTATTTTGCTACCAATTCAAATCTTAACCATTTGGTTGGATTGGGAGGTTTACTAGGCGTCCAGATTTCGTCTGAATTTTAAATCAACTTTCATAGGTCCCAACATGCTGTCTTCAGCTTTCTGTAAAATTTTACCAATTTCATTTACCGAGAATGTGGCTTAGATAACAAATTCGAGTAATCGTTATCTCACTGTCATATCCATGTAACCAGAGCACCGTTATTTTTAAGACCGTAATAAAAAAACTGAGCTTTATGTTGAAATTAGAAAAAAAGAAAAATCAAAATTTTCATTTTCATTTTTTATTCTGAGATTTAAAAATATTTCTGAAAACGTTATAAATCCTTTATTTGTACCGCTGGTTTACGGTCGACAAATATGATGGCATTGGCTTGTCGTTCAATTCGCAAATATAAAATATTAATAAAAGGCGCACGATTATCTTGTTTTAGAACAACCAAATAAATAACTTTGTTAAATAACTAGGGGGTACAGCCTACCCTAGGATGAATACAATTTATATATAATGGTGATGTTCAGCGATCGCTGCCACAATCACCATTTGACCATTTGATATTTTTAGCCGAATAGAAGTAGCTCCAGATTAAAGGCTTTTAAGGATTATTGTACCTGAAATAGACCTTAAACCAAAGAGGTAAGGCTTTTAAGAATGATTGTACATATATGTATTGGGGCATCACACAAAAAACCTTACAGACCGACAGACATCGGGGGCTGTACTTTTCTTCAAAAAAAATTTAAATTGAAAAACAAAACTAGAGACCTCAGCCGCTCTAGTCCAATACGTTACTCTTACTAATAAGCCACATCTAACTTAAAAAAAATTATTTATTTTTACCGAAAAATTCTTATGGCTTACTACAACTCATAATATAACAGTTTTTAAATAATTTGTAGTTGTGTTCGCATACATTTAGGCGCATCATAAACGTGTACCAGGTAGTTTTAGTGAAGCGCAATATTTAATTTAAAGTAAAATATTTGGTCGTTACATGAATACTAAAAACAATAATAATAAAAATAAAATTAATAAAACTGCAACTGCACACTGGGTATTAGTTATTAGAGACGGAACAATTAACTGGTACTAATGACTACTGTTAAATAAACCAATTTTAATTAACTTGAACAGCTTTTGCAATAGTACGACTTTCTAAAACCTCGGTAGAGATTATTTGACGTCGCTTGAAAAATTAGGTAGCGTTCATTTGATACTGTTAACGTTAGCCGAAAGTAAAAATAAAAATATCGATAATGCAGATAGTGTCTTGGCTATCTCAGCCGAAAGTTACTACTTAGCCGCCATATTTCAGCCGAAACTTATTTTAAGTTAAATAAAAAATTAACAAAACAACGAATAAACTGGCATTTTAATGAAATAAATTTTCGGCTGAATATAGGCTCATTTTGGTTTGTCACTGCATACCTTAGGAATTATACTATAAGTTTCATCAAAGAAGCCAAATATAAAATTTAAAAAGTTGTATAAATTCATGCTTTAAAGTGTCATCCTGGAAAGTTTTTCAATTAGTGTGCAAAGCCAACAGTAATCCCTAGAAAAATTATCAAGGCAAGTTTCATGTGGAGAGCACTGGAAAATTCGTTTGAATGAAAAGCCCATATAAAATGTAAACATTTGTATAAATTCAACCTGTAAAAGGTCATGTTTGCAAAATCAATTTCCCCCAGAATATGTCCCGGCTCTATTTTAGAATGAGCAGTAAATTTCCTAATTTCCTTCTAAAATGAGCAGTAAAGAAAGCGCCTCCTCTGTTTTCCAGAAGATATCCCCTTTTCTCAGAATATTTTCCACTTTTCCTTATTATGTAACTAGAAAAAAGCAGGTGAATAACGGTTAAATAAATATAAAATTGAACCCCCTTCGCCCTTTTCAGAATTTATTATTTTTTGTTACTTTAGGCCATTAGGCGCTAGTAATATACAAAGTCTGTACATGTTTTTGATAAAATGGATTAAAAACGCTTTGAATTTTACGTCAGTGGAAATGAGCCATGCAGATGCTTTCCCAAAAACAGATTCCCAGAAAAGGTGATGATAGAGCACAACGTTAAAAGTTTATTTTCTGATGATTTTGGTGAAGTTTGCGGAGACATAATCTGGGGTAATTTTCTGCTCTTCCTAGTATTATATTCTGGAAAAGAGCCAAAACATATTCTGGAAAAAAAGCGGTAAAATTATTTAAAAATATTTTGGAAAAAGTTGAATTTATACAAATTGACTGAACAACTGTTGATATTTTCCATGAAGCCGGTACGACTCCTTCCTTTGGACTTCGATTAACTAAATCTCTAAAATGTTTAGAGAATAAGTGATTCTTCATCGCATCCAGCATGACCAATATGTTTATGCCATAAGCTCCACATTGAGACTTTATTTTACTTATTATTTTTGATATCTTCGGGCGAGTTATTTCTTGAAAGCTGAATTTTTCAAAATTATTATCATCCTGTGAAAAATTCCAATCCTTTATCTCAGGGATGTTCTGGTGAATATCTATCACGCTGGATATAAATGTTTCATTTAGCGCTTCTGCTAACTCTTGTTTATCGGTTAGTATTTTATTGTTAAATTGGATACACCATTGTGTCGTATTTTTAGATTTGTAGATGGATTTTAGCGTTTTCCTCAGTTCCTTTGGGTTGTATTAATTTTCAACGAACTTGTTTCTGAAGTATTCAAATTGTTCCTTTCTCAACGATTGTTTATACAAATTTCTAACTTTTCTGTAACTTTCCCTAATTTCAATTCAATAAACACTATAGCTACGAATTTTCTCTTGCTTCAGTAATTTCAAGTTTCCTTAGAACCAAGGTATTGTATTTCTATTTTGACTAATTGTTGTTTCAGTTAATTCATTAACCGCCTGTTTTAGATTCAATAACAAACCATCAACATACTTATTTAGATCACTCTGCGTTCTAAATTGCCGCAACCGGTGATTTAAAATGAATTTAAGCTTATCCTTTTCCATGATTTAATTTCTTTCATTCTGCATTCATCTAATGACTCATATTGTTTACTGCTTAAATTTTCACTTATCATATAATGATCGCTTATTTGTTGTTCTTTTATAACTTCACACTGAACGGTAGTTGAATTGGTTATTAATAGATCTAACAAACTTTTGCTGGTTTGCGTGACTCTGGTGTATTCCTGGACTATTTGTGTCAATCTATAATCCTTAAATAGCTGATTTAATTTTAAACTGTAGAAATCGTTGTTTTTGACACTCCTCTAAATACTTTAAAAATATTGCGTTTGTCGTTTGGAATGATCTACATACTACACCAAAGATTCCAGTCGTATGATATTCTTTTATAATCTGAATCGCTAAAAACCAAGCGCGATCTCTTTCGCAGTTACTTATTATTTTGAAACTTATATTGTTATTTATGTACATATAATAACTCCTCCTGTATGGCGACTAGCCGAATCGGACCGTACGCATTGGTAATTTTCAATATAAAATTCTCAATATAAAAGTCATACATTTTCTGAGTTTTTTTTCACTATTTGAAATGCTTTCCAGACATGACACTTTAAAGGTTGAATTTATACAAATTTTTAAATATAATATGGGGCTTTCATTCAAACGAATTTTCTCGGGCTCCCGACATGAAACTTGCCCTGAAAATTTTTCTGGGGATAACTCTTGGTTACACACTTTTATTGAATCACTTTTCAGACAGGATACTTGAAGGGTTGAATTTATACAAATTTTTAATTACCATCGCAAACAGTGACAACTAGGGCATCCAATTCCGGAATTCGAAATTCCGGTATTCCGGAATTCCGGCCCATATTTTAGTTTCAATTATTCCGGAATTGAAAACATTAATTCCGGAATTATCGGATTTCTATTTCTCACACTAATCTAAGTAGTTTCAACTAAATTTTATGTAATTATAGTATTTTTCGTACTATAAAATAGTGAAAATTTTCATTCTCTAAAGTGACCCCACAAGGGTCGTAGAAATTTTGATCACTTAATGGAGGTGGTCAGTTTAAGCAATAAAGCAGTCCAAAGTCTTGTCTGACAGAAAGTTGTTCTTCAATTGTAATAAATATTTTAGATAATATTCGAGGGTCTGACAAAAAGTGGTCAATTTAAAAAGCTGTTCAAAACTGGTCACTTTTGAAAGTTTGCTGTGTTTTTCTTTTGCATTCACTATAGCATATAACACCTAATAAACGGATTACAAAACAATAAATGCACTAGATAATCAAATAATAAATGCACTCTATAGAAAATGAATTTTATAAATCCCTAAAATACACCTCTTAAATATGTGTTGTATTGCTTCTTAGTTTTCAAAACCACCAAAAGGTACTTTGTACGTAATAACTATGCAGCGCCGTATATAGCCCGGTTAAGCACAATGTATTTGATGGGAAAGGTCTTCATTCCAATTCGGACTCAAACAAACAAATTCAGAAAGTTTCTCGTCGTTACAATTCCGGTATAAATTAGATGAGAACAATTCAAGCTCCGACGGCAATGATTTAACTGAACAATTCAATAATTTTACTTCTTAGGTCCAGAATGCTGATTACGGGAACGTTCTTTCAACACAAGATATATGATTTGATTAGTTCTTCAAAAACGAAAAAAATAAACATATTATCGCAAAAGTGTATCTACAAAATTCATTGAAACTGATTTATTGATAAGAAAATAGTGTTTGCTAAACTTTCAAATTAAATTTGTGACAGCAAAAGAGTAAAGGTGAAAAAATATTCAATGTTGTTAGTTAATTTTAGAGTTTCTGTTATGGCAAATTCGCTCATTTTTCAGGCTTAGCAAACAGCCGTATGTAGCAACGCTTTTCCTTTCATTTCGTAAAGAACTTTAATTTTGGGACGATTGAGGTACCCTCGAGGCGCTATTCATCACAATGTTTATGAAAATTTACCATCACTCAGCATCGAGCCTGAAAGAGCGTATTTAGCAGCAGGAAATATCGCCACTAAAACTCTAGCCTGCCTAAATGACATAACCGATGCGTTAGGTTTAATGAGAAAAACTAGAAAAACAGGAAAAATTGCAATCAATTAATTATTAAATAATGAAATAAAAGAAGTTAGTTGTTTCTTGTAAAATTTTGATTTTTAATTTTTAATCGAAGATTATTTTAAAAAAAATCAATTCCGGAATTGATTCCGGAATTCCGGAATCGAGAGCATTCAAATCCGAAAATTCCGGAATCACATTTTTGCCCAAAATTGGATGCCCTAGTGACAACCAAATGAGGCTGTACCCAGGTATAAAAAAATTCACTATATGGAAATTCTATTTTTCAGATTGTTTTGTGAATTTTTCATTTATATGAAAAATGATTCGGCTGAAATATGTATGTCGGCTGGTAACTTTCGGCTGAGATAGCCAAGATACTATCTGCATTACAGTGCGGCTTTTCATACGAAATTGAATTTGAAATCATCAAACCAACCAAACTAATTATTTGCTGATTTTCGGTTCGTCGACTAGATAAAAAAACACATACAGCTATAAAACGACGAAAACCATGAACTTATGTATAATATAGTGTAGTTTACTTTTTTACGAGTAAAACGTCACAACATCTATCAAAATAAATGTATTCGACTTAAAGGACAGAGCTGATGCCTTGGACGAAAAAGTGAAAAATAAATAAGACACGCAACCTTTGAAGTTGAATTGATTGTCTTCAAGCAGGATTTCTTACTGCTCAGTGTACTGGATGGTTTACTGCGTAACGAGGGCTGTGTTTTTATGCGTGTCTTATTTTGTGAATCATCCATATGACATCTGAATCTGACTTAATGGCGGCTGAATCAATGTCAACAACAGTTTTGCTTGCTCATTTGCTTCTTGGCCAGTTTAAACGCCTCCTCCGCTTTTGCGAACCAATTGATTCTCTAGTGTCGCTCTTTTTATTTCCCTTCAGGTTATCATTTAGAACAGCCTTACTCATCCTTGAATGGGGATGAATACTACATATATATACTGAGAATTGATAATGGTAACTTCTTTTTCTATTATTCTAACGAAAGTGCATCGAAACGAAAAAGTGATGGTTAGAATATGTAACCCCTGCATCTCGAGTTTACTGACCACCTAGAATAATTTATGTGTACTACATTATTATTTGTAAAAGTGTAAAAGGAAACGGAGTTCCACTTTATCAACATCGGAACACTCATTTTGAAAATTAAATTACAACAATAAAAATTATTAACGAAATAAAATTAATTATAAAGGGTGTCCCAAAAGGAACTGTCATTTTAATTGTTTAGTAAAACACATTTTTTATTTGAATATACATAAATAACAGATAATGTTTTTAATTTATTTGAAAGAAGAGACATGAAGATTTTGTATGGAACAAACCATCTGACAAATGACCGCCTCGGCTGTAGCAGCACATAATTCTTTAGATGGAATTTTCTGAGACATGCAAATTTCAACAATGTTGCACCGAATTACTTCTTTGAGGCTCTCAATGGTTCTTGGTTTGTTGAAATACACTTTATCATTAAGATAACCCTCAAGAAAGAATTCTAACGGTGTCGGAGATAACATGATCATCAAATTTTGTTTGCAATAACTATCGGCAGTTGGCCTAAATTTATAAAAAGTCAATTTTAACAATTTCTAAGCGTTGTTTCCATATTTTAAACTGAAAAACTACGCTTGTTTTTTCGCGAAAATAATTGCGGCAAAGTTCATTTTGGGATACCCTTTACTTACCGTATTTACATTACATAATTATACCAAATAATCAAAGTACAGTTTAATCAAATTACGCCGCGTGTCTGCATAAAATCGTTTGCGAATGCAGTTTTATATTTTCTACAATCATTGGATAGTATTCACGCGTATAGGTTATTTAATATTATATAGTTTTCGATTAGTTTCGTTCATATCGTAGAACTTACTGGCGTCAGTTATGTGATTTTATTGTTTACTTGATTTTTTGAGGTTTACAAGATTATTTTTGAAATGTTTCGTGGATTTTTGGAGATTACTCGATGTTCTCCAGATTATTTCGAGGTTTCCAAGCTTTTCAAAGAATCATTTTCTTATAGTGTTTTCAGTAAATAATTAAGATTTCAAGGCTTTTAAAATTATTTTTGAGATTTTTCTCGATCATTCGAAATTCTTCAAAATTACTTAATATTTCCGAGTTGTCGCGACATTTGCATGGCGTTGAGTAATTCACCGTTGAGTTATTTATTACAATTAATGCACGATGTATCCGAGGGATTCTTATTAAATTATTTTTATCGGTGAGATTTGTTCAATAGACGAAATCTCACAGCTCAAAGCGTAACCGTTGAAACATATTAGACAGCTACGACCGATGCTATCAGGTCGTTAGAGTTGCACAAATTCAACATGATTGATTTAAATTTTATTATATGAGATGTTTAAGCTGAAAACAAATAAAAATTAGGCCCGAACATCCTCAGAACACAAACCATTGGAAACTTTAATTTGATTTATTCCATACTAATTTAATTTTAAAATTTTGTGGAAAAGGGTGATTTCCCCCATTTTGGAGTGTATAAAGTAAAAATTAACACTTGGGAATTTTTTCTTTGTATTTCTTATTAATCAATTATTAATTCTTGTGTGTGGAGTTTTTCAGGGAGTTATTTCCTACAGCCAATATTAAGAGCCTGTGGATTTCGAAACCCAGTGTTGGACAACGGTACAATTTAAACAACAATTTAAGTTAAAATAACAAAACCTGAAATTCCAGCGCAATTTCACACTGCCATTTTGAAATAAAAATGACGACGATTTCAGGCTCCTTTTAATTTTCAACAGGCAGATTGCTTAAAATGAGGAAAAATTAAAATTAAATTTGCTGTAGGGAATTTTGGTAGAAGAATGAGCATCATCATTCCTCATACAAAAGATAGTATTGACCTTTATGGTACTTTATCTCTACAGTACATCGTTCAAAGAATATGAAACTTAAGAATAACCATTACGTCATATTGTTCTTCACATCACAGCTAAGCCAAGATATTTGAAAGGATCATCGGATCCAATTTCAATACAATCGTTATAAACAAATTGGTTACATTTTCGGTCTTGTTAGATGACATTAAAAATATTTCATAGTTCTTAGGCTCACAAACATTGTGTCTGGAAAACACCAGTTCTGTAACAGGTGGAGGTTACACATCATACTTTAATCGTAGTGTGACCTTAAATGAATTTCTTCTAAAAAAAAACTGACTAGAACTATAATGCTTGTAAAGTTTTTCCGAAAATTGTATACTCTATCAATATATTGGAGCTGATTGTTGTTCATACATAAAATTTGGATTGAATACAAATTGGTTGTTGTTTGTTGAATCTAGAACCCACATCGCTTGCCGTAACGCTTATAACTTAAATGACCATCGGTTTAATGATCAATTTCTTATGGACTAGTTCATTGCTATATTCAACGATCAACAATGACATTCTATTCAATTTTTTTTTTTTTTAAATGGACTCCATTTTTGGTAGCCCAGTAGAAATCATCACTACACCAATGGACATTGAAGTATGAGATGAGATATCGAATTCTGACATCGTAAGTTCAAATTCGGGTATGATTTATCTAATGAGTTATCCAACATATTCTGTCTTAAAAATACAAATTCTGGAATACATATCGAATTCAGACACGATATATCGTATTTTGACATCAATAATTCAAATTCTGATGTCACAAAAATAATTTCTGCCACAACTTATCGCATTCTAATATGTTTTATCGAATATACTGGTATGATTATAGAATACCGGCATGATATTTGGAATTTTCACATCCATACTCAAGCTATTACATGCATTATTGAATTCTGACTTCATAAAATCAAACACTGAAGAAATTTATCGAATTTTGATATGAGATATGGAATTCTTTAATGTATCATCTCAAGACTTCAGAATTCGATATATTATCCAAAAAATCGAGATGTTATGTCAGGATATGACATGATATTTATATCCAATTCTGATATGACATCTCGAATTCTGACAAAACATGTCGAATTTTAACCGAATATGTCTAATACGGAAAAAGTTAAAATATCAACGTGACTTATAAAATTTTACTAGTGATATCAAATTCTAAAACCAAAAATTGAAATTCTGATATAATCTATCGAATTCTGAGATAACATATCGAATTTTGAGATGATTTACAGAATTCTAACGGCTTCATGACAGATTTATCAAATTGTGACAACCTTTCAAATTCTGGAACGACATAACGAATTCTGGCATCAGTTATCTAATTTTGACATAATACTTTAGACAGACACAAAATTGATCGCGATTTTCATTTATCCCGATTGTCAAAAATCGCGTTCTGAAATCGAAATAAACCTGTTTTTGTGAAAATCGTGTAATGTTATTACAAGACAGACAGGCAAAATCCTTTAATAATCTAGAATTCGCGATTATTTGTTTTGTGTCTGCCGGTATACGATATAAGATATACAATTCTGACATTATAAATTCATATTGTGACATGCCAAATCGAATTTTAATGTCGTATATGTAGATTTGTGACACCAAAATTTCAAATTCTGATTTCAGACAGCGTTAACTCTAATTTTGACAGGGCAAATCGTATTCTGGCTTGATATATCGAATCCTGAAATAACATACATAAATCCGAATTCTGATATGACATATCGAATTCGCAAATTATTTATTGAATTTTCCCTTGGTATGTCAAATTCTGGCATCATATACCAAACTAATAGAATTCTGATATGATTTATCAAGTATTGACATGATATATCGAACTCTGGCAACATCGAAATTTGGCTTGATATCATGATATATCGAATTTTGACATCTGATATTTAAGTTATGATATGGCGTATTCAATTCTGACATGAATGGTACAATTTATCGGATTCTGCCATAATATCTCGAATATGTACATAACATATTGATTTCTGGCATGATATATCGAATTCTGGCATAGTATATAGAATTCTGACATCATAAATACAAATTATGATATTGCATATCAAATTCTGACATAAATTATAGAATTCTTCATGATAACTCGAATTCTGACATCAAAAATTTAAATTCTGATATAAGATATCGAACTTTGACATCAAAGATTTAAATTTTGATAAAACATTTCGAATCCGCTTATGATTTTTCGAATCCTGATATGAAGTATCTATTTTTGGCATCAAAAATTCAAATTTTGACGTGACATATTGAATTTTGACATAATATTTCGTTTTTTAACATAATTTCATTTATTCTGGTATGATGTATCGAATTCTGACATCCCAATTTCAAACTCTGAAATTTCATATTGAATTCTGGATGTACCAAATTCTAACATCAAAAACTCAAATTCGGACATGACATATAAAATTCAGACATAATATATCGAGTTCTGGTATCATAAATACAAATTCTGACATGATCAGGATTTTGGCCTAATATCTCGAATAGAATATCTCGCATAGCGTATTCTGGCGTGATATGTCGAATTCTGACATAAGATATAGAATTCTGATATCATAAATGCAAATACTGATATTTTATATCTAATTGTGACATGAAGTATGGAATTCTGACATGAGATATCGAATTTTGACACCAAAGATTCTAATTGTAGCATGGCATAATATGATATGTCGGTTTCTGATATAATTTATTGAATGGTATAGTAGCTTGGATACATAATATCTCATTGGGTTAATATAACTGGCAGTTTATTTCTGTTGGTTTTGTGGTCGCAGCCGTGGATGGATATATACACTTAATTTTTGCATTAAACGTTCAGCCAAGCAAGGGAAAGAACTTTATAGATTTGGACGTTACTCCTTTTAGGTTGTTCGGTTATACGAAGGTTTTTGGTGACCAACCTCTGTAAAATTGATAGAAAATAAAAGATGTATTGATGTGAAACTTTTTCATAAACGGTAGGTTTATTCGAAAAAAATAAGAAAAAAAATTGTCTTGAAATGACACGTTCTAAAATGACATAAGGTACAAAACTGGGTATTTCGATGAAAATGATCTAAAATGAATTAAGGTGAAGTTATGGCATATAGCCAATTAGGGTATAACTTTGTTAATTCTTACCCGATTTGGATGAAATCCAATGCATGCGTGGGAATTTAGGATGGAACTTCGATAATTCTTAACTAATTTGGAAGAAATCAAACATGTCCGGCCATAGAATATGGCCAATTTGGATGAAACTTGGATATTTTCTAACTGATTGTTATAAATTTTTACGATAATTATACGAAGTTCTGAACTATGTAAGTTCTGATCATTTTGGATAAAAGTTTCATGAAAAATAATGCATGTACGATGGAAATTGAAAAACAATTTAAAATGTTTTAATTGGTATCAAAATTATTTTATTAGCATATGTGTTTGTACACCAGAGAACAAAATTGTTTATAGAGTTGAGGACTGAGCCTTTTCGTTTTTTTTAAATGCTGTTGACATCTTAAGGGAATTTCAATTTACGGTTCAAAATACTGTATACATATATTGTTTTATAGTTTTTGAAAATAATTGGTCTGAAAGTTATTTCTAATTGGTGGTAAGATTTTTTAGTTATCCATTCTGGGCTCTAAACGACGAGCATCAAATGATTAAGATATGAAATGAAGCATATTGCGTCACTTAACGCAACTATTGCGTAAAATGTCCTGTAATAAATGTAATGTTAAAATTATTCGTGGTGCTGAGAACAAGAATAATATAAAATGTGTAGTTTGCCTTAAATTGTTTCATCTCAATTGTGTAATATTGAACAGTACCGAGTTGGATAATACTGTTGTTACTTCCAAATATTAGATTTGTAAAAATTGTGCAAATAGTTGGGGCGGCAGTATGGCTGATAAAAATTCAACGGGTTTAAGTAATTCAAACATGACCTTGGAAAGGCTGTTTATTGAAATCATCAGTATGAAAGGCGAATTCAATTCAAATTTTTCTAAAGTATTTAATCAGTTGAAGGAATACGAGCGCCTTTTTGCTCTAGTGAAAAATTTAGAAGCTGAAAACGCACAATTGTAAAAATTATCAGTGAAAACCAACAACAATTAGAACACTTAGGAAAATTATCAAAAGAAAAATGCGTCGAAATTACCGGTTTACCTGCAATTGATCCTTCCAATGTCGATGATACCGTCGTAAAATTATTTAACAACGTTTTCGGTATTACATCAATTACATCTCATGACATTGACTATTGTTTTATAAAAAAGAAAAAATCTTCTTCAAATGTTAATTCTAAATCTTCGCAAGATGTAGTCTTTGTTAAGTTTTTATCAAGGAAAACCAAAGATATGATTTGGGATAAGAAACACAAGGAAAAAATAAAACTAACCACAACTTCTTTTGATGCTGATGTTCACGAAGCAACTCCAATTTTCATTAACGAATGTTTAACATACAAGAAGAGGCAGTTACTTACGGCAGCTAAAAAGGCTAAAAGTGATCGCAGTTATAAGTACCTTTGGATCAGGAATTCTGCGATAAGCATGCGGAAGGAGAATGGTGAACCAATCATACTGGTTAATTCATTGGAGGACCTAAACAGACTGTAATTGGTATATTATTTTTATTATTTGTTTATGAGTAACTTATTTAACGAATCTTTAGGTCCTAGCTCGTCTTTACATTCACCTTCCCTTCCTTCAATGACTTCCCATTCAAAAGGCTACAATTTTTGTGTCATGCATCAAAACATACGTAGCTTGCGTAAAAATTATGATTTATTAGTTTGCCATCTGCAATCTGTTTTTGAAATCTTTAAATTGATAGCTTTAACTGAAATTTGGATAAATGATAACGAGGTTGATAGTTTTGCAATACCAGGCTACAAACTGTATGCTAATTGTAATAACAAATATCGTTCTGGTGGTGTTGCAGTTTATACATATAGCGGATGACTTAAATGTGAAAATTACAACCGATTTTGTTTTGAATACTGCCGATGTGTTAATGGTAGATATTTATTTTAACCGTTTTAAAATTACTATAGTATGTGTCTATAGATTGCAATCTTTTAATATAGATGCTTTTTTGTTGGAATTTAGCCCTTTTCTACGTAGGCTCAAATCCAAAAATCTTTTAATCATTGGTGATTTAAACATTAATTTACTAGATAATTCAACTCTAATCGATGAATATAAATTTATGATGTCAAGTAATGGCTTGACTTCGGATGTCAATGTTCCAACGAGGATTGTTAACATGTCTTCAACTTGCATTCACCATGTTTATTTCAGAGGCTCTCACGTTGATGTGACATCATCTGTTTTAGATATGAGAATTACTGATCATTGCGCTATATTTGTAACTCTGTTATTAGAAAGCATCCCTATTGTTCAATCTGTTCCGAAAGTAACAACTGCTAAGGTTAAAATAGATTTCAAATTATTAAATAATTTCTTAGTTCAAGAAGCGTGGTCCTCTGTATTGGCCCTAGAAAATATTTCAGATGCGTTTCTCTACTTGCAACGCGAAAAAAAATGTGAAACTCAAACCTTGGATTATAGATGTTTTGATTTCTAAGATAAAAAGAATTTTATCTGGAAAAGTACTATTATAAGTATTCGACTGAATTAAATAATCAAATTAAAAACGCAAAATCGAAATACTATTTTAGCAAATTTCAAAGAGCGGGGGGCAATTGTAAAAAGCAGTGAGAATTGGCAAACGAAATACTGAACAAAAGGACTTGTTGCAACGCAATCTCAGAAATAATCGACGAATCGGGTACACATATTTCTTCACAACTTGATATTGCAAATTGTTTTAACTTGTATTTTCAAAACATTGTTACTTCCTTGAGATCGAACAATCATTATTCTCAGTCAACTCACGCGTCTACCGTGATTTTGAATAATCCCTCTAATAGAAATTGTTTTTTTCACCCTATCACGTCGACAGAATTATTTTTTATTATTGATTCGTTGGAATCCAAATTTCCGGCTGATAATGTTGGACTAAGCAGTGCCATATCTTAAAGGAAATTAATTTCAACATTGTTGATATTTTGTGCGCACTTTTCAAAAAGGGTGATCGTCTATTACTTACCAATTATTATCGGCCCATTTCGCTTTTGCCTGTTATCTCAAAAATATTTGAGAAATCGGTAAAATCCCGTTTTATTGACTATGTAAATACTTTTGATTATTTTAGTCCTTGTCAATATGGGTTCAGAACTGGTCTTGGAACAGAAGATACTCTTCTTAATTTAATGAATCCGCTACACGAAGGGCTTAATAATTCTCACACTACAGCTGCTCTATTTGTCGATATAAGTAAAGCTTTTGATATGGTGGACCATATAGGATCCTTTTAGATAAACTTTGGAATATTGGTTTTAGAGGTTGCTTGCATGAGTGGTTTAAGTCTTTTTTGGAAGGTCGTTTGCAACGGGTTAGGATAAGTGGTTGCTTGAGTGGTACTGTTGTACTTAATGTTGATGTGCCTCAAGGTTCTGTCCTGGGCCCATCTTATTTCTTGTTTATATCATCTCTATTTTTAAACAAACATTGTATGGCAAAGTTGTTGCTTATGCAGATGATATGGTTATGGCTTGCTGCTCACAAACTTGTACTTAGTGCCAAGACTAAAGTCGTATTGTTTAACTTAAGCTTGAGTAATCCGTCTTTCAACCGTGATATTATTTTCCACGACGTTAGCTGCTCTAGAAGTGGTGATTGTACCGTTAATTGCATGGTAATCGATTCAGTCAACTCATTTAAATACCCAGGATTAAATGTTGATTGCCATTTGGATTGGAAATCTCATGTAGCAGCTTTGAAATGTATCCTTCATTCCAATATCAGGACTTTGTATCTATTACGTTCACATTGTCCTTTTGGGTTTTTAAAAAATTATTATCATGCGTTGATTGATTCGCGATTGCGTTACGGTATTTGCTGTTGGGGTGGAACTTACTATGAAACAATTAAACCGCTGATTACCGCCCAGAAACATGCAATTAAGTTGATGTTCTTTAAAAATAAACGTTTTCATTCGTGGCCATTGTTTGTAACGTGTTCAATTCTTCCATTGAAGCATCTATACGTGTTCAAAGTTATGAAGATTTATTTTGTAATTAGTGGAAATCGGAATTTAAGTTGTCACTATGATCTGCGCAGGAAAACTATGTGCTTGAAAGTATAATTCCTAAATTTTTTTAAACACCTTTCCTTAATTACTTTTTAGTAACTGCATCTAGAATTTTTAATAAGCTTCCTGAATTTATCCGTGTTGCAAGTTCAAAAAATAAATTTGTTACTTCACTTAAAACCTGGCTATTGCAAAACGAATCGTTAGATTTTTTGTTTGATCGGGTTGTTTAAGTTAAGTATTTTAATTTAGTTCTTTCACATTTTTTTGTTTTGTATAACCGTCATTTTATAATTATATTACATTCTTTAAATATTTATATTCATTTATGTAAAAAAATTTTTAGATTTGTATATTGTTTTGTACTGTCTTTTTCACCCCCCCCAAATCATATCATATATAATTTCTTAGCTGAAGAAATGCCTGCCACCGGCTTTTTGTCCATAAGGCATTTTCTAATTTATTTTCAATTAAAATATATTTTTGTTACTTAGTTATTAAGCTATTTTTGATTCTTTTAACTTTATGTACATTTATTTGTTTTTTTTTATATTGTTATACTTTTGATGTACATCATTAATTGAAATTGAAATAAATAAATAAATAAAATAAAATATATTATGTAGATATCACTTGCAGCATCGATACCCAGCAGCCTGGACTTTTGGATATAATATATTTTTCGAATTTTAATTTTTCTAAATTTAATTTAGAATTTACTATTCTTTATGTTAAATATTTTACTGTCAATGAAACTCGAATTATTCAATCAAAAATATAAAGTGGTTTAAACAACCTTTAACAATGTTTCTAAATTTCCATTCAGTTAGATTAAAAGTTGAAACTTTGTGCTTTGTTCCCATTCCTATGTGTATAATAAATTCAAAATTTCCACTTAAACAGAACAATAATAACAACTACAAAATAAAACGATTTGATAACTTTACAATTATTTCATTTTACTCAGTATACAAATTAAATGTTTTACCAAATTTTTTATTGTAAAATTATCATGATGACTATTATAAAATACCAAACATACCTTAGGTTATGCTAACGACCAATTTGTTCGTCAAACAGAATAATAAACTTTAGGCAACAAATTAATTACATAAAATAGAATTTTTTTTTATTATGATATTTAAAATCATCTCATCTGGAAAATCATCAACCTCATGACCTCCCACCTCCCACCTAACTTTTCATATTTCTTTAGATTATATATGTATGTATGTATTGTACTATATAAATATCTAAATATCATTAAACCGTACTTGTATTATAACGTAACGACAACCAGAAAACCCAACAATAAATAATTTTCACGAAATTGAAAAACCCACAAAAATGAAAAACTATTGTTTTTATACACTTTTCAGAAACCCCATTTCAAAATAATAACAAAACAAAACCAAAACAAAAAAGGAAATTGATTTTATGTCTGAAAATTAACACACAATACGTAGCAGCAACAACAATAGCAGCAAATTAAATGAATTCATTTTGACCAAGTCCGGACATAACAGAATGAAAATTTTAGACGAAAATAAAAGGGAAAATGTATACCGAAAAAAAGTCCTTTTTCCTTTTGTTTTGTTATTTTATATTTTATTTAATTCACATGGAAAAGGAAATTTTTTTTAAGGATTTTACTGGTATCGATTTGTACGAGAATGGTTCGCTTTTTGTTTTGGTTTTGCCATTTTAATGCTAATAGATTGGTTGCAAGTTGCTATAGCGGTTACTGTTATTGCATGCTATTATAACAGTAAATTAGGGTTTTTTACTTCATTTATTTGTTTGTCTGCAAGGTATAGAGGAATTGGGGTAACATTTTAAAACATTCGTTTATGTTAAGATATATGGTTTTTGGTCACGTTACATACACATAGTACATATAGTGAAAATGAGTCCTTTGAGTAAATAATACACATCCTTATCACTCCCTGTATACTTAATTCAAATATTAAATTCCATTCTATTTTATTTTAATATTTTATTAAATTTCAGGTAGAAATTTAAGTCTTTAAGGAGTATTTGTGCTTGAATATGTAGGAAGACAAACATAAATAGAAAGGTAGAGTTTATTAAATTTGTTAAAGTGCACAACATTTTTTATTGAAATTTTCTGTACCTTATCAACGTTTCTTATTCTTTCTTGAATTTTGAAAGGTGGCATGGAACATGAACATGGTTTTGATTTTTGAACGAACCATAAGTGAAAAATAAAAAATTGACGCATTGTGGAACCTTGCCCTAGAAGATGGAATAAATCCAACAAATTCCTCAAGAGCTCAGAGGTATTATTGGAATGAAAAAAAAAATCATACCACAAAATGTCTTCCGTCAGTAGAGAAAATAATTAGATTGATTTACGATATTATTTAGTTTCTAGTTGGCAGGTATACATGAAGGAAAAGTTACTTGTGGTTTTATTCACTGCAGTAATTAATTTTCACCACAAACTCATTTAAATTAACATTTTAAATGTTTCTTGTAATTGTGCCCTGCTTTGAATAAGTCTACCATTTGACAATAGGCGCTTTTGTGGTCGGAATAAAAATAATAGCGCAGTAAATAGGCTTCTCGACTAAAACCATTTGAAACCAGAAGTGGGCTAATTAAGTTCAAGTTAATATATTCAATTTGAGGGTTGTGGTGTCAACAGAATGTGCCTGATTTCGTGCGAATAATAAATCAATGAACCAACCAATACAAGAAAATGTTTGCTTAGACTAACTATTAGATAAAATTATTTGGCGGCAGTTAGGGAAATCCCGAAAATTCCCGCTTTAAAACCAACCTGGATGACCTTTCTTAAGATTTTCTAAAGCAAAGCAATGAGTTGTGCTTGCTTGCTGCAATAAATGGTTCGTTTTACACGTACATTTATTGTGGCAAACCTTGAGAACTAATCATGGAAAGTTCAAAGATTAACATGTTGAGACCAAATTGAAAGAGTTATTTTGAAACTGTGAATTTTGTTCATGAAAATTATAAAATCCAATTTTCTAGCCTCCACAACGAATAACGAAAATATTTTTTTAAAATAATTGTGACCATTAGCCTAAATTCGAACTAACAACAACTAGATAATATTAATTTAATAATATCTGTGCTGTCATATTCTAAATATAGTTTCTCTTTTTTTTTATTTACAGGTTAGTTTCATCAGTTTAACAAAATCTTGGTCCGTCTACAGTAAGTATTAAAAATCATCTCTACGAACATCCGGATTTGCCACAAAATAGGTAGAGAAATTGGTATAAACCGATATACCCTTCCTCTTTAAAAGTTTTTCCAAAAATTAAAGTTTTCTTGCTTTTCCCATAATCATTTTCAAGTTTTCATTTCTGTTTTGTAGATACATTTTGTACTAGAATATTATATATCAAGATAGAAAGATGATATTCTATGCTATCAATATCTTTATACATATTCGTATTTAATTTATATAGTTTGTATTAAACATAATATACAACAATATATGTATATATACGTACATAAGTATAATAAAAAGCTTCTGTAGGCGATTAAAGCGGAATTACAAACAAAATATGAAAAGTTGGAAATATAAATAAGCTTAATGAAGATGTATGTTCAGATCTGTTATATTGTTCTATTGTGTGAGGAGAAGATAATGATATATACAGTGTGGGATGTTAATATTTATAAGCGCGATTAATTGAAATGTATATTTGGAATTGAGCAGAATCAACAAGTTTTGTATGTGTGTACGAGCCTGTGAAGTTTCTAACAAAAAATAAAACGTGTATACGTATGTGATTCTAATTAGGAAATGTTGATTAGTATAAAACTTCAATTGGCTTCCATTTGAAATATCTCATGTTTTTGGTCTCCTATACGATATTTTCAAGAGAAACATTGTTGTTATTGGCATACATTTTTGTATTACCATTAAATAATTTTATTAAAGCACGTTTTTCAGACAAAAACTTTTCTAAACGGAAATTTTGAGATATTGGGTCCGATTCTAACTTATAATACAAATTCTTAAAGGGAGCGGGGAAATAACATAAAATAACATAAATTTTATCTTTTTAGAATGGAGTGGGTGGGTGTTTCTTTTTCACATAATGTTGTGATTGTTTCTGGCACTTTCACACAACATTTCACATAAGAATTTTTAAATTTTTTTTTACCAGCCGTTTAAATGGTGTTAAGTCGACTGAAGGCGGATTGATAATGTCAATGAACAAAGTTTGTGAACTAAAATAGTTGTTGACACCTAGTGAAAAATGTTGAAATGGTGCATATAGGAAGACGAGTGAAGCTGTTTTTACGGTGCAATATACGGTACTTGCTGCAATCCACAATATTGATTCCATTACTGATTATTATATGTCGACGATCAATAACGTAAACGGCAACAAAAAAATGTTGCCTGATGTTAAAGATAAAGAGAGCTGGTATACTGATATTAATTTACGTACATTTAAATAAAACATTTGATGTTCGACAAAATTCGCAAGCGATCTTTGAACCCTTCGAATTAGCTCCAAATCATTGATGGCAATTTTTCGGTTACCAACGATGGGCAAATCGAGTTTTGTTATTCTGGTACTAATCCCTCCGACAAAGTAGAAAAACATTGCTAGTGCCAATGCGAAAAGTAATGTACAAAATTGGGGGTTGCAAATGAAAGATGTTGAATTAGCACACCGAATCAAGTAGTAATGATATATTGATTGGAATAAGTCAATTATTTAAAATTGTAATACCAGAACTATAACTTTTTCGGTTCGATAGAATAATTGTCGAAAAAGCTTGCGAAGCAGAAAAATGATTACCATGACAACATGTTAGTATAAAATTCCAAAAACAATATTTGGATAGGTTGATTAAGCAGAAATTACGCCGCTCCATCAAGGAGCTGATAAAATTTAATTGATGAACGATTTGAATTGAAATTCTCGTTTAAGGATCAAAACACTGCGAGAAATAAAGCATTTTGACTATATTGGCGAAAAAGCGTTTGAAGATCGACTAACGAATTTAAGGTGACTCTGACTGATTTCACCAACGAATTTGGATTTCCCTGTAGACATGTTACTATAGAATCAAATTGTAAAGTGAATGGCTTCAAACTCAATCAGTATTCTACGAACGGGCCTTAAAAAAATTCTGAAAATTGTCAAGAAACATGATAAAATGTTGGCACCAGGCTTTATGCTTACGTCATTTTCTCAAGCTTCATTTATAATTTTGTCTCTCTATTTTAAAGCTGAAAAAAAATAAAATGAATTTTTTATCATTTGCTGACTGTCATTTTGGAGACATATCAGATTTGGGACCATTTACATAATTTTTAAAAGACTTATTTGAGAATTGGAAGTGTAAAGTATTAAACTGCGCGAACCGATTTAATCGATCGATTAAAAATCTTCGAAAGCATGACTGCACAAAATTTTTGGTTTTCGAAACTTTTTCAAGTGATGACAATGCAAACATAATTTTATAAATGAAGCAAAAATTCTCGCAAATGTTCTTTTTTGGTGGATATCCGATCACTCATGTCAAAAAATCATAAAATTTTCTCAAATTATCAATTTTTGACTGTCCCAATTATTTTGATTGCGCCTCATATCATTTAAATTAAGTGAGACATTAATTACCATACCACCACATATAATTATGTAACATTAAAAATTATTAAATCGTGTATGTGTTTTAGTTATCACATTTAAAAAATAAAAAAAGTTTTAAGGCCAAAATTCTTAATTGGATAATAACATGATTCATAATGGTTTTATTTTATTCTTCTGAACAAGTGGCACGTCGCACAACATAAATAAATTGAAGGAACTTAATGTGTTTTGACTTTTTGTTTTACGCTAATTATCGTTATTTCTTTTTCACATTACACATTTTCATCTGCTGTTGACTGACTGTTTCGTTTTTTTTATGTTGGGCTCCCCAAAAAAGACACGGAGGAACAAATTTGAGTATTGAAAAATCAATAATGTGTTAGGGAAATTACCCTATTCGTTTTCTACAATTTTTTTTTTTTTTGTTAATTTATAAAGTATTTATTAACAAATGGTACAAAATAAAAAGGAAGCAAATTAAAATTAAAATTAGAGTACTGTATGTTTACGAAAATATGTTTAGTACATTTGTATGGAGGGGTGTATTTTTTTTAATATTGCGATGTCTGCCACAAGATGAATGAGCAACGATGTATCAACGGATTTATTTAATTAATTCCTTCAGTTCTTTTCTTTCGCATAATACATCACCTTTAAAGTTTAATAATACGAATAGTTAGTTGAGGTTAACAAGTTTGCTTAGTATTGCTACAGTCAATAACCTCAAACAGTTACCGATTCATAAAATGAATAATTAATCAATTAGGTAAGGAGGATAATAAAATACCAAAACTGGCTGCATCCGAAATAAATGTTGAGTTACTTGCTACTGATTATCATTGGTACTTAGCCATAAAATATGTTGCTTTTATATTTTCAATGGTATTTAGATATGTACATATATGTATCTCTAATATCGGTATATTTGAAAAGATCAATTTGGAAACTCAGAGTTTCAACAGAGTTAACTGTACCGTAGTTCCGCTGATACTTCAAGAGACAGAACGCGTTTTTGAGTTGTATGTAATATTTCCTGCACAGAACGTAACAGTTTCTGAGGAATTTACAGTTTAGTTCGTGATATTTATTCCTCGTATATTTATTTTTTATTTAGTGATAAAATAACAGAAAATCACTATAAACCTATTCACTAAACCTATTTCATGACGTTTTAGCAAAATTATATTTACCCTAATTTGGACAAGAAAACCCTTAAATTCTACCTGTATTCACTTTCTATTGAAGTTCTCTATTTACTTTCTAGTGATTGTTGCTCTCATTCAATATATAGTGATGATGAATCAAACATTAATAATTCAAATTCAAAATATACCTAATGGGAATAAACACTCACTAAAGTGCAGACGTTGAATTTGCCATGTTTACTCAGAAGCGTTTCAACATTATCAAAAGGCTGAATTAAAGTTGCAATGTAATATCCCTTCAAAAAATAAAAATTAAAAAAATTCCGTTACTTTTTTGAATTTTAGAAACATTTAAAATTCGTGACCAATGCGCCCCTTGTCATTCATTTCCTTTTCTTTTCAAAGCCCTTCTAAACATTTTTTAATGAAAAAAAATATTGGTAAATAAAGAGTCCTTAAGGAGCATCCGTCAGCTACCCATGACTACTGAATTTCCAATCGTGTTATATATTTCGTTATGATTTGACACTAGAAATTTGAAAATGCACTAGTTCCATGGAAGATGTTCATCTATGGCTATATTGAATCTGTCCACCAACCCGATTCCTGTGCTCCGAATCTGCACACTGAACTGATAACAAATATATCAGCAGGTATTCAAGCTTCTTGATTCCTTATATTTTACACACGATTATGTATCGATTAACGTCTTTGTTCCGCCAGGAAATGGTCCAGAAATATTTTATTTCGAGGTATTTTGCTGGCAGCAATAATTTTCATACTTCGGGCATAACTCTTCCACATCTTTGTGGCAATTTCCCTAATAAAGTCGACAACTTATTATGTTCAATCTCTTTTAGATATTTCAATGTGCCTCAGTTTGATTTACCATTATGTGTCTCCGGAAGAACATCTTTACCCGATTATCGTTGGTAGTCCGATCTATTATCAAGCAATAGTTGTTATTTACGCCTAAGTACTTATATGAGCAAACCTTTTTCTATTTTTAAAAACTGCTAGTGAGAGTAACTAAATATGAATATTCTCCTTCTAAAGAAATATAACAAATGTATAAGTTTAGATATCCAAAGTAAACGTGCATAGTTCTCCCTCAATTTCGCCCCTCACTCACACTGTCTTTCTATATCAGCAACAATCTCGCGATTATTTTTTACGACAAAATGTCGTGAAACGACAATACAGGTTCGGCTGAAAATTCAAAATTATTTTGTTCAGTTTTGCCAATCAGCCTCCCTGAGAAAGAGAACCTTCATCTAATTTTAAATAATAAAAATATTAAATTTTAGGCAACATACATTTTTCGTAAGCATTTTCATGACAAAGTTAGATCATAGTCATTTTGAATATTTTTATATAGAGAGGGCTCTAGTAATATCGATATTCTCCAAAAATTTCGAACATTCGCGAAAATTTGAAATATTTGAAGACACCCGATTTTGCCACATCCTATTTTAAGAAAGAGAAGTACCCGATTTTACGAAAGCCTAAAAAAATTGAAAATTTATTGCGTTATGTAATGTACTATTTATATACTAGGGAGTACAGCCCGTCCTAGGACGGATACAATTAATGTTGATGTCAGGCGGCCGCTGTCATAATCACCATTTGACAATTTGATATTTTTTTAACCGTTACAGAGAGAAAAAAATAAATAAATCGGGGTGGGCTGTGTCATCAACACGGCCGTAGGTGTTTTGCGTGATAACGTTTATAACATGTTGAGATTAATTATTTTAATTTAAACTAAATTAAAAACCACTGTTTCTTTACGCAAAAATTGACACCTCAGAATTGCTAGGATCGGATGAGCCATTCTCTCACTACAGATGTTGAAGGATTTAAATCGCGCCAAATCATTCGATAATATTATGTGTAAGCCATGAAGCCTAAGGGCCAACACATTTAAATTAAAGGTAATGCTTATAGTTGATTAGTATAATTACCCACGACAAAGGAAAAATTTCTTGGCAATTTTCTGAACATTTATTTATTTATTTATAACAATGAACAGCTTAAAGCGCTTTTTATACATTGTTTAATAAAATATTTACAGTTATTTATTTAGTATATTATTACATTATTCTTTTTAGTTCAAAAAAGTTAACATGACAGAAATAATAAGCATAATAGTTTATAGTGAAAACATTCAATTAAATTCAAAGATTATATAGAAACAGTTATAACAAGTTTAGGACTTTAACTAAATCGTTTTTATAGCTACGTAGAGAGGATGAAAACAAATCGCAGGAATTAAACACATTATCATGGTTTCGTTGCATTCTTGTTAAAGCTGAGTTCAAGCCAATATTGGTGCGAGATTTGGAAACTGAAAAAAGATTTCGACTTCTGGTATTACATGATGGCACTTTAAAATTCAAATTGGATAATAATTGCGTGTCAATACTAGAATTAATAATTTTAAATAAAGTCACTTCGTCCAAATACTCACGACGGGTCACTAGTGGTAACAGTTCAAGTAGTTTTAATCTTACAGAATAGGGGGGTTTTACAAATGATAATTTATACTTAAAGGACAGAAACCGTGTAAATTTACGTTGAATTTTTTCAATTATATCAACATATGTCACATACAGTGGATTCCAAACTTGTGAACAATATTCCAATATACTTCTAACTAAAGCAACATACAATGTAATAATTACCCGGTAGTCCGTAAATTCAGAACATCTTCTAAAAACAAAGCCCAGCATCTTGATCGCCCTAGTACACATTGACTCAATATGAGTATCAAATTTAAGCTGGCTATCAAAAATTACCCCCAAATCAGAGATTTCTGAAACTCTTATCAATTTGTTATTATTAATAGTATAATCAAATGTGATTGGATTTTTTTTCCTGGAGAAGGTAATGACTTTACATTTATTAATATTTAAATGAAGATCATTATTAGTGCACCACCTGTTGATTGCGTTCAAATCGTTTTGAATTGCATGACAGCTTGCTTGATTATCGATGGGTTTGAAAAGTTTAATATCATCAGCATATAAAATTATGTTAGAATTTAGGTTGACAGTAATATCATTAATAAATATTATAAACAGAAGTGGCCTCAGAGTGGATCCTTGAGGAACTCCTGATTTCGGTTGAAATTTGACAGACTCAAAGCCTTTGAACCGAACACGTTGCGTTCTATTTGAAATATAAGAATAGAACCACGTCAATACTTTGCTATGAAACCCAAAACGTTCAAGCTTGTTCAGTAAAATTTTAAAATTTACCTTATCAAACGCTTTAGCAAAGTCAAGTGTTATACTATCAACTTGTATGTTTTTATCAACAAAATGGTTCAATGATTCAACAAACTCCAAAAGATTGGAAAGTGTAGACTTACATTTAACAAATCCATGTTGTTGAGGACTCAAACGAGTTTTTATAAAATGAAACAAGTATTTATGCAGGGATTTTTCAAAAATCTTACTAAACCCATTTAGCAAAGAAATCGGTCTATAATTTATAATTTCGTTAGGTGAACCAGATTTAAAAACGGGACAAATAATTCCATCTTTCCATTTAGCTGGAAAACAACCAGATGATAACGATAAGTTAAAGATATATAGTAAAGGTTCAATTAAAACATCCTTTAAATTAATAATAAAAACATTGGGTATACCATCTGAACCTCCACCCTTAGCTATGTCAAGAGAACTTATAGCGTTCAAAATATCAGTCTCATCTAGAGTGATGTTAGAGAAAACACCGACACAATCATTACGATTATTTAAAGTAAAAATATTATTGTCGTTGACTGAATACACAGAATTAAAATGCTGCGCAAACCAATTAGAAATTTGTTGACAATCACTAGTAGACTGATCTGCAAATTTCATCACTTCCGGATAATCACTGGAACTTCTTAACGACTTGTTATAATTCCAAAATTGTTTGGGATCAGAATTTATTTTATTTTGGACTGAAAAGATATATCTCTCAAAACAAGCTTTAATTTCTTTTTTAACTAATTGCCTGTAAAGATTAAATTGTATTTTAAAAATGTTCATACCAGTTCTAGTTGCAATTCTATGGGATTTACTTTTTTGATTAATTAACTTAATCAGATACTTAGAAAACCAACAGGGATATTTCAAACGGTTGATCTTAGGACGACATTTACGCACGGCACCAAGCAATATTTTATTAATATTCATGTATAGTAAATCTACACACTGATCAGCCGATTTACCAACAAACAAACTTAACCAATTGAGTCTAAGACTGTCATTTAATAAACTATAATCCAATTTATGATAGTTAATTCTAGATATGTCAGAAAAAAATTGCTCATTTTTCAAGACATTTAGGGATACCCCTAATGGTGGATGGTACACGTCAACGGACTCTATAAAAGAATCAGCTTGCCGTACGTATATTGAATCTGATGGAAAATTTGAGAATACAAGATCTAAAAGTTTATTTTGTGAATTTCGAATATAGTTCACTTGATTTAGTCCCAAAAAATGTATACTATCAATTAGCTCAGTACTACATTTACCAGTGAATGAAATTGGAAATACAATTGAATCTGTAGCTTGCCACTGAATACTAGAAAGATTAAAGTCCCCTACAATTAGAAATAAAACATTCGAGAATTTACTGAAGATATCAATAGATAAATAATCAAAAAATAACCTATAATCATCATGGGAAGCGTGTGGAGGAAAGTAAACGTTACAAAGAATAAGTTCAGACCTTTTTCTCAATTCTACTCTAAGCAAAACAACATCAAAATTATTCCAAATGGGGAGTTCTAATGGACATACCTTGATAGTTTTTTTAACACCTATTAGACAACCACCACCACCACAATGACCAGTCGCTTCCAAATTACGATCCTTCCTAAAAACGTTATATCGAGCATCAAAAAATTCAGAACTGTTGATATCCTTATTCAGCCATGTTTCCGTCAAACACACAAACTCAAAATTCTCATTTAGTAATGATGTTTTAAAATCCAGAAGTTTTGTTTTCATCCCTCTGACGTTCTGGTAATACAAATTCATATTGTTAAAAATTTAAACTAAAATAAAGAAAAATAAAGAAAAAGATAATTCAATAAAATTAGCTACTCAAACTGAAAGCAAAAAAGGTTTACTATCCTTAATACAAAATAATAATATCCGGATAATTTATATTCACTTAGAACTTATGCTCGATTCTCCGTGTATATTGCTGCCCGAGACCACATCTATATTTGAATGTTGAACTGGATCCAGTAAATCTGCATGTTGAGTTACTATATTTGTTCTACTGATAGGATTATAATCGATACAAATTTTATCCAAAACACTTGGTGAGTGTATGATCAATGGTTGAGAATTTTCATTCACTTTACAGAATATATTGTTATTTTTCATCCAGACATATTTAAAACAGTACGGTGACAGCTTTAGTGACCTTGCATTGTAAAATAATGATTTTTGATGTGAAAACATCTTTAGCGGCAGGAGTAAGTAAAAAATTGTATAGAAATCGGGTTACGGAAACAAGAGTGCCGAACAAAAAATATTGCAGGTATGTGTGAATATCGATAAGAACAAAAAATAAATAAAACGTAAAATCAATGAAAAATCTACGCATACACATGCAATATACAACATCATCCGGCATTTCAAAAACATCGTGAGCCGAATACAAAAAAAAACCGCCTACTTTAATTTATTTTGTTGTGAAAATATCTGCCATATATGGCCGCAGCAGCAAGTGTTTATGAAAGTGAAAGTTACATACGAGTGAAAGGACCACAAATTATGCTTGTGTAGTGTAAACAAATTAAATGGAAATAGTGAGCTGTGAAAATTGCACTTATACCTTGATACACAATAGAATAATAATTTTAAAATTATTTAATCGGTATGCTAATATGCTTTCTTTTTAGTATTGCTCGTGCTGTTGGTGAGTTTGGTTATGGGGGGTTTCGCGCTACTGTCTTTCCAAAAATGTAACTTAGTTTAAATATTGAGCGAACAACATCTGTCTTTATGGAGGGGTTTCTGTGCCTTATCGAAATGGGTTGAAATGATGCAATAGATATTTATACAAAAAAGTTTTCACATAAATCTTTTGCGAATTGAGGGTGAACTCGCTCGTTGTTTTTTTCCAAGACGGAACAAAATCAAAGATTCTAATTAAATTATTGGAATTTGGTAAACCAATATGTGGAGCAATATTACGTGAATATAATTTGTATGATAGAAGAAAATTTGTCTTAATTGGATTGGAGTAGAACTCAATAACAATAAGCTGACTTTTAGTTTTCCGATAAACGTGCTTAACACTTTCATCCAATGATGTTTGAAAATTAATCACTCTAAAAATTTCACGAACGATTTCATACACCACTTCTTTCTTTTGATATGGAACACCCACGATTTCGGCACACGTAGCATTGCACGTTAGTTCAAGGTTATTACACCGACTGCTAAGAATTGAAACTTCTCTTTTTAATTTAATATTCTCGTCAGAAAGCATTTTGACTGAACAGTCTAATGTTTCGAGTTTTTTGTCCATAGATATCAGCAACTCACAACGATCATTAAAGGTGCTAAGCATGTTTGAGAATTGTTCATGTTTTGTTTTTAATTCATCTACCACCTGAAGACGATTTGATATTTCGGCATGTTGAGCACGCAATTCATGAAGGTCGTTTACCAACTGTGTTAATTGAACGTTTGTATTGTCATCAGCAGGTTTAGCACAGTTATTACATTTCCAATTTATAGATTTTGCCGTTGCGTCGACACAAAATGAATGATGTACACTATTGCGTATAACACACACAATAGATTTATTGTCACGAACTATTTTGTTTTTACATATGTTGCACTCAGATTGTTTACTTTTTTCACTCATTATAAAAGAGTATGTTAAACCAATTTACAGTTCGATGTATAAACACACGTTATAAACCCGCTTTCAATATACAGTAGCACTAAGTAAAGTGTTATAGAAACATTAACACAATATTAATATTAAAGCACAATTGATTAAAATTACAGAATAGTATTTGCCAAATCGATTATAGAGTCCACAAGAATATTCACTTTTTATAAATTACTTTGTTATGTACTATGATACTGTATAATCGAATTTACAAAAAAAAACACAATAATAATATTTGCAATATTTTATATTTATGACTGTATCGTTCGACGATAGACAAATGAATAACATGCGGTGTAAGACGTTATAACGTCAAAAAATATAAATTGAACCACAATCGAACCCCGGACTTTAGCCGCTCTAGTCCAAAACATTTCTACTAAGCCATATCAACCTAAGGAAATTTATTTAGTTTTCATTCTTAAATTGTTTCAAACAGAGCATGCTTTGAAGTTTATGAAAGGAAAATTTTTTTTTCCGAAAAATTCTCATGGCTTACTGCAACTTATAATATAAGAAAGTTTTTAAATAATTTGGTGTAGTGTTTAGGGGCATCATAAACGCGGACCACATTTTCTTGTGTAATTACTGTAATAACTATAAAGCGGAGTGTTTAATTTAAAGTAAAATATTTGGTCATTATACATGAATACTAAAAAAAAAAATAATAAAAATTAAAAAAAAATAAGGATCGAACCGAAGACCTTTGCCGCTCTAGTCGAATACGTTACCACTACGCCGCAAACAATTTAATAAATTTTATTTTATTTGCATTGTTAAATTGGTTTATTTTTTCAAAGCGTTCAACAGTGTCCCTAGATTCATTAAAGGTACTAACAGTTAAACAAAATCAATATTGTTGCTATGGATTTTTCCGTTTTCTTTTCTGGTTGTGAAAAAAAAAATCGGAAAAATTAGTTTGTTTTTAGAATTTGCATAGTGGCGATATAAAACAAATAAAGAGATAATTCACAGCAGCCTGTTTTAAAAAAAAACTTTGGGCCCTATTCTCGAATTCCACATCCATTTTCCACATCAAATTTCATAAATGTACGTGTATTACACATGCAACCCTATATAGGGAATTTGTTTTCACCTGCTTATACCCATTCGGAAATATTCCCTTAGTACCGAAAAATATGTCATTATTCCATTTATTTTTATGAATTTTGACAGATGTCCACATATGGAAAATGGATGTGGAATTCGAGAATAGGGCCCCAGGGTACGTTTATTAAATAAGAACTGATATAAAAAGCTGAAATTATGTTGATGTTTTATTTTCATTTTATTTATACATATTAGAAAACTGTTAATTCGTTAGTAACATCTGCAATAGTACGGAATAAAAGAAAAAAAAAATGTCATTGCAAAAAAGGCGGACTTTAAACTTAAACGTGAAGTTGCAAATAGTTCAGGCAGTCGAAGATAATCCAAGTTGTAATAGATCCGAGCTAGCGCGGAAATTCAACATTTCCAGATCATGTATTAACGAGTACGTGAAAAATAAAAATTCAATTTTAGAATTTCAAGCTACCGTGCTAAATAAATTTAAAAAGCTTTACAAAAATTTGAAATATGGATGTTATAAAAAATTAGAAGAGGCGCTTTTCATTTGGTTTCTAAAATTGCGCGATCTCAATCAAATTGTAAATACGGCAATTTTAATTAACTATAAGTAGAGCTGTTTGCACCTCGCTTAAATATTCCAGATACATACTTTAAAATTTAGCAATAACTGTGTAGTAAAATTTAAACGCCTTTATGGTATAAGAAAACTAAAAATTCGTGGCGAGAAGCTGTCTTTCAATACGGATGCTATGGCTCAGTGGAAGGAACAATTCTTCAATGATATTACTTCTAATTCATTTACGCGGATCAGTTATATAATGCTGATGAAACATGGCCGGTCTCCACTTGCATATTTTTCTCTTGACAAAAAATAAATGACATTCGGCTCATGACATTTTTTCTACAACTACTAACATAAAGAATATAACAAATTTCTCTCTTTGAGAATAAGAAAAAAATTTGAATTTGGTTCCTTTTTCGATTTAATATAATTTTTGGAATATTATATTTATATTCCACAATTTATTATTTATGTTTTATTTAATAACACAATTTTTATTTTATTTTCACCTAAAATTTATTAAAAAGCTAAAATTTTCCCAAAAAACAGAAAAATTTCATTTTAATTGTCAAAATATTAAACATAAAATGACAAGAAATTGAGCATAAAATACAAATTATGCTCAATTGGCACAACGTCATGAGCATGACAAAAATATTGAATATTCTAATCTTTTCCTCTCTTGACAAAATTTCAATGCGCATGCTCAAAACCATTTTTGTGTATGTATTTTACAAAATGTACTAAAAATTGTCACGAGAAAAACAATGGACTAGATTTTTTTTTTGTCAAGAGAAAAATGCACAAGTAGAGACCAGCCATCAGCCATCTTTTTTAAAATGGTGGACAGCGAAACACTTGTGCACTCAAAAGAAACTACAGCAAGTGGCCATAAAATTATTAAAAAAAGAATAACAATTAGGCCATGCTCCAATGCAACTGGAACTAACAAACTTCCTTTGTTTGTAATTGGAAAAAAAGGAAATTCTCGCTCATTTAAAAATATTCAATTACCAGTTAAGTATGCTCCCAAGTATTTTTATATCCGACAATTTTTGGATTTTTCTGACACTTTGCTGATTTCATCACCGACTTTTTTCCGAAATAATGTCCGACTTATTCTAAGATTTACTATGAAAGTTGGCCACAAAAATCGGAAAATGATGACAAAAAAAGTGAGGTTATGTCGCACAAAAATGGGCGGGGCTTACAATATAAAATTTGGCGGGGAAATTTCGCTTTTACATACATCCATACAAACAATCAAACATGGCTACTTAAATAAAAACAATTTTTTTTTTTATTTTAAAATTTTATTAACACAATATTTTTTTTATTTTTATTTACAATTTTTTAAATTAAATCATAGAACAAAAAACGAAACGAAACGAACAAAATAATCCAATTCGCGTTCATCTATAAATAAAAATCAATTTTATTATTATTATTAATTCGTACACACAAAAATAAAAATTCTACAAACCCAAAAATAATCGCACAACACAAAAAATAAAATTTAAGTTAAAGTAAAAATAAAACACAACCATTCATAATGGCGTCTCACACAAAACTAAAGTTGTAAAATTTGTAAACACAAAATAAAAAAGTACACACCAACGCCAGCATCTTTGCTGTGTTAAAAGTTGGAATTTGGAAACCCAACCCAATTTCATCATTTTCCGATTTTTTGTACCAATATGCTGAAAAAAAAATCATGTTTTCAGCTTTGTTATACTTGGGCTGCATCTAAAAACGCTTGGATGACTATAAATACATTTTTGCTGATTGGTTTAATAATTAATTTGTACCATCTGTAAGACAATTTTCACAAAATAAGCATTTAGAACCAAAGGCTACCCTTTTATTGGATAATTGTACAGCTCATAATGTTGTTCAACCATTAGAAAGTGATGATGGATTAATCAAAGTCTTTCGTCATTCCTCCAAATGAAACTGCAAAGTGTCAACCAATGGATCAAAATATAATCCAAATGATTAAACTTAAGTACGGAAAAAAATTGATGCTAGAGGTAATGGTAAATAGGACAAGTGGAAGCGATAGTGAGAACATAGGAGCAATATTGAAAAAAATTAATATCAAAGATGCGATATTTTGGTTGCACAATTCTTGGGATGAAATTTAGGAAATAAATATTAAAAAGTCGTGGCGAGAAATTGGGTTCATTGTTGATGGTCAGCTAGTTCATGAGGATGATGTTCCTTTGGCTTTTCTAAACAATTGATTTGAACCTCGGATGGCTGAAATTGAAGAAGAGCGGAATTGCTGCAATAACTTAACTGATAATGATATGTTGAAGATGAATCAGTCCCTTTTAATTCTTCGGCAGAAGAAAATATGAATTTTCAAGTAGCCGTTGACAGTGATTCCATTGCACACAATCATCTAAAAGCTGTAAGCAATTTGAACGATGCAATAACTTGGGCTGAAACTAATTATTTAAATTTAAGCGATATTCTAACTTTTCGAAAAACATAATTTTTAATTTTGTGCTTTTAAATTTTTAGTTTTATTTTAATAAATTCGAAATTATTGATTGATATTTCTTAGATATTTCCTAGAAATTTAAGATTCAAAACCCCTTTTAAAAAAATTTTCAATTGAACAAATAACCGATTTTACGAAAGCAAAATTTTATGTGCCTTTCGGTAAATCGGGTTAATACTGTGTAAGTATTTAGAATCTAAAGCATTCTTCAAAAATCTCAATGCTAACCTATTCAAAAGCAAAAATAAAATATTTCTCCGCCCGATATCAGATCAATCCATTCGCAATCGCCTCAAAAAAGCAGGGATTAGATCAAGAAAAGCAGCCATACGTTCCATTTTGCTCTCTAGACATCGTGCAGCAAGACTGATGTTTTGCCAAGAACATAAGATTTGGCAGTTGCGACTTGCGACATTGGCGGGCCAATGAGAGTACACGGATGAATCGTGAGTACACGGATAAACCTGAAGAGTACACGGATGAATCGCAATTTTGTTTGAGTACCAGTGACAGACGAAATCAGGTCTATAGGCGCATTGGAGAACGAATCGCTGATTGTTGTATACAAGAAACCGATCGTTTCGGTGGAGGTTCAATAATGGTTTGGGATGGCATCAGTTTGAGGGGCAAGACATAGCTCGTAGTCATTGATTTAGGCTCGATTACGGGTGAAAGCTGTGTGAACTATATTCTCAGACCCCACGTCAAAGTCTATGCGGATAGGTATGGCCCCGAGTTTATCTTAATGCAGGATAATGCTAGGCCTCATAATGCCAACGTCTCCAAAAATTTCATTAGAGATGAAAATATTGTGGCAATGAACTGGCCAGCGAATAGTCCAGACCTGAATCCCATCGAGCAACTGTGGTCTATTCTAAAAAGACGGATTCGTGCGATGGTAAATCCTCCATTAACCATACCTGCGCTGGTTAATGCTGTTAAGCTTAAGTGGAGTAAAATAACCCAAGAAACCATCAAAAGGCTGATATTAAGCATGAATCGGCGATTTTTGGAGAGTATTAGGGCCAGAGAAGGCCATGCAAGATATTGAATTCGGTTCTATTGTAGTAAACAGAACATAAAAATTTTAATTTTTAAAAATAATATTTTGTTTCCACTTCATTTTTGCAATTGTTTTAGGGGAAGGTCTACTGCGGTTTACTATTATGAGATACGAATCTGGTTTTAGGTACACACATAGACAATAGATTAATGAAAAACATGGCATTATTAGTTTGGGTAAAATTGGTTTACAATGAAAGTTAACACCCTAATAGCAAGTGTTTCTTATTTTGTTTTGAGTAGTATACATATAATTCGATTAGTTGAATTTTAAACCAATTACCGACTTTTGAACACAAAATCTTATTTCTGAAACATTTTAAAAATTTTGGTGAGTGCTCCAAAGCATTTTGAATATAAAATTAAATTTAACTCTTGCCCACCACCAGATGAAGCATCAGTAACAATACGTATACCACATCAATAATTAATTTAAGGCCAAGCTTTGTTAACCTTTCATTCATCAATTGACTACAATTTTCTACTGGCCACCCCCAATTCTCATTAGGCCCAAATTCTAAAAATCATAATCGCTGCGTGAACATTTATATGCAAATATCTTCTATTACTCGCAATTTCAAGCACAAGATAAAAATGATTAAAGGGTTTTATCACGGTATCTACAAAATCTGAAAAACCAAATATCGAAAGGCAAAAATCTCGAAAAACAAATCGAAAAATAAACAAATCAAATTACTGCGAGATTTTGGCTTTTTAAGTGAAAGGTTAAAATCCGCGCGCAAGTCTATTCAAACTACCGCCTCAATCAAATTCTTGAAACTTTAACACAAAACAGAATAAATTACTCGAGCAGAAAATGCTAAGAGGTAAACCAAGTAGAAAATGTTGTCATATCATAACTGTGTTAAGATAGAAGAAAATATTTTGTTTGAGTTATACATAAAATAAACAAATATTGAATATGATTTTTAGGGAGCCTAGATTATTATTTTTTAGGTTTCGAGGTCAGCTTTAAGATACTAATTTAGAGGATTGTGTGTCTCAAATAAAATCTTATGGGATAAATTAGGCTTGCCGTAAACCAATCACAATGCGACAATCACAATACATGTATAATCGTTTTGTCCTGCGTAGACACTCAAAATTCTTGAAAATCCTTAAAAAAAAATCTTCATCAACTCAAACGGATATGCGGATGTACCGCCAAACGCAATATACGGATCGGATGGTCTTAAACTTTTAGTGCGGACACCAATACTAGTTGATAATATAATTGATTGAAAATAATTTCCTTCTCGCGCTTATTGTTTCTCAGGACGATTAAGATTTTCCTCAAATAAATTAGGTCGTAGACATTAACTCCAATTACAAAATGTACTTTTGGCCCTAAATTTGTTGTCACAGATAGTCCGCCACTTAAATATCTGTTGAAATATTCCGCCACTTAAATATCTGTTTGTTTCTTTATATATTTGCAATCTTTTATGAGGCTTAAGGCACTCTCCACTCTTTCGCAGTTCGCTTTTAACGACCGACCTTCCGCAGTATGTAGCCAAATCGAGAACATACGGCCAGAGGCCCGTTTTGCGTAGCCCACTTGCACGATACATTGCTTCATGCCAGCCTATAGTACTGATATCAAAGTGGGTCGGCCCATGAATTCTGCACTCTCACAGAGGATCATAGTTGTGTTCACCGATCGCGTAACCAGATGATAAAAAATTTCTTTTGCATCCCGTCCCTGTCGGGATTTGAACCCGGTACATCCCGATCCAAACACCGCAGCTTTAACCACTATACCGTTTGGTTGGTGGCTTCATGTTCTTGAGAATAATTATCTATTATTCTAAGCAACATTTTTTGTACGATCACACAGTTTATTGTTTGCGCTTTAAGGTAAACGGCTATAATACTGACATAGGCGGTATTGCTGACATATATTGCCTATTTTGTAGTTTTTAAGATAATTACTGTATGTGTGAACAAATTTTTTTTGTTTAAAACAAAAGGGACTATTCCTGTTTCATTCTACTTAAAAATGCCTATTGGTTTATATGCTTAATTCAATAAAAATCAGTTATAATTTCACAGCCGACTGGGTTGCACTTGTTTATTGAAAATTCTTTAATATTTAAGCTTAATTTTTGAAATTTGTTAAATTAGTGATATTTAACATGTAAGTGATTTTTAATTGTTAATTTTAATTGTAATGTGTTGTTTGGTTATTTATTTTTAATTAATTAAGTGTACTTATGCAAAAAAAATGAAAATAAATATAAATATTGATTAAATTAATTATAACAGTATTAGGTACAAATAAAAAATGGCCTTGTCTCTTTTATTGACACATATGTCAGTAATAGGTCAAAAAGCGATATTTTTATATCATTTATTCCAAAAATTATGTTTAATGTTTCATTAAACGGTTTTCGGGTTTAATTCTAAATTTAATGTAAAATTTTACTGTCCTAATTCTGACACTAATATTTTATATGGGTAAACCATAAATAAATATAAAAATCGAGTGTCAGTATTAAGTCCATCCATGTCTCAGTATAGGCTCCTAAGTATGTCAGTATAATGATAAAAACCTAATTTGATATTAAATTATTTTAACTTTTTTATTTTCATTTTAAACATTTATTTAATAATTCATTTGTTTTGCAATAAGTTACATTTCCGTAACCATAAAACGGACTCTAATTTTTCGGAACATTTAATGATAATAAATCTCCTTAAAGACATATATCAGTATTATAACCAAACCTGTCAGTAAAGCACTATTATTTTTTGGTTATAATGGCAACTACGAGAGATTTTCTAAGCCTAAGTCTCTCAGCATTTAATTAGAAGCCGTGTGCTTATTAGAGAAGAGGATATACGTGATTGGTTTAAGCAAATTAATCGCTATATGACAACCAAATTGAAGTCATCTCCGATCCGGACCAAGTGTTTAATTGCGACGAAAGCGCATTTTTATTAGCTCCAAAAGAAAAATGTGTCTTAGCAGCCAAGGGTGAAGAAGCGGTGTACAATTTTTCCCACAATGATGAGAAAGAATGCCTTACAACCCTGATCATGGTAAATGCTTCAGGGAGTATTCCACCGCCTATAGGCCGAAAAATGCCAAGCGGCTGGGGTATGAGATGCTCCGATTCTGGCTGGATGACCGGTGAGGTCTTCTACGAATATGTAGCAAATGTTTTTGTACCATGGCTGAAGCAAAACGGAGCCAAATTCCCAGTAATATTATTTTTAGATGGTCATGTCTCTCTTCTATCACTAAGTTTAAGTAAGTTTTGCAAAAAACATCAAATAATATTGATAGCGCTTTATCTGAACGCAACACATACCTTTTACAACCGTTAGATGTAGGCATTTTTCGGCCTCTGAAAAGAGTGTGGAAAATAGCTGTTTATAACTGGAAGTTACAAAATGAGAGGAAAAATATAAAAAAAGAAGATTTTGCTCCGTTACTCGCAACAATTTTACCGACGGCTGCTAATGCGACGACTGTACAAAACTCGTTTCGGATATGTGAAATTTACCCCTTTTCTGCTGATGCGGTTATAACTATGGAAAAATGTTGAAGCATCCCGAAGTAAACACTTCAACTCCTATTACCTGTAGCAACCGAAGGCGACAAGAATCGTTTTTAAAAACTTTTGAGTCATTTTTATCGGAAAATCAGCTACAACCCTTCAAAAACAATGAAGGCGTTTGGCATGGAGTTAAAAAGGACGAAAATGTATACAAGGTTTGGATTAGCGTGAAGCAGCAATTTTACGAGGCACCAAAACAGCTAAATTTGTCTACAATTAGTGAGAAAAGCAACTGCATTTATATTGGAGAATCTGTACAACAGGAGTCGCCCGTTTCAGTTATTGGCAACAATATCTTAGATAATGTTGATTTAACCGCAGTATTCAACAATGCTGATATCGATCAATTATGGGAAAATATTGAGGGAATTGGTGATGTAATAACGTTAACAGTAGAAAGCCCAACAGAAAAAGAAATCTTTGAAATTTCCCCCCAAAATAAAATTCCGATGAACAAAACAATTTAGGGGAATTTTTATGCAAATGTAGTTTTCATGCAAATGTGCCTTACAAAAAAAGTTTCTTCTGGCGAGAAGCTAGAGCCAATGAAGGTTCTATCAATAAGGTAAAAAAACGCATACCAACAGTGATCATCTCATCGGATGAATATATTCATTACAACACAAAAAAAACTCGATAAAGAAGAAGAAATGAAGGAAAAACTAGAGCGGAAGCTAAAAAGATAAGCCAACAATTGTTCAAATACAAAAAACACCGTAAAAAAGTGCAAAGTGAAAAATATGCAACCGGTCGAAAATATTTCTCCAGAGATCTGTCAACTAAAGATCTATGTGATACGATGAACTACGTGATAATACGGTATGAGGAAGAATTTATCGACTGAATTAGCGGCCCTAATTGGAAATGACCTGAGAAGGATGATGTTCTTTTTTATCCTATCCAAGATATTGTCGAGTCTATTTCTGAACCAATATTATTAAATTCGCGAGGAATTTATTCCGTACCTGAAATACAAAAATTTAGAGTTTAAGTTTTATATCTACGTACTAATTATTGGTGATACCAGGAATCAAAAATTATTTATTTATTTTTATGTTATACTTATACTTTTTATACATAGTTCCTAATAGAATTAAGAGTCTATGTCTTACTTTCAACAAATAGGATTGTGCAAGAATTACTTACCTGTTATTTAATTTAGTTCTTATTTTTAAAAAAAAACGTATACTACATAATGTGTTAGCTATAACTATAAGGACTAAGTATAATTTTATTTTAATTTTTTTATTTAAATATGTACTTCCTACATTACTAAATAAATTTTGTTTTTTAATCAAATAAGCAATTACGTTTCATTGCCACTTTTCGGAATTTTGATAAACACTAACGTAAGTATTCAAACACAAATAATATGTCAGTAATTGTAAAATGTAACTATTGAAAGATCTATTTACTTTATAATTATTATTATATTTATTTAAATTAATATACAACTGCACATCAATACCGTCTCTTCACAACTGAACGTCAGTATTACCTCTATTCAACTATACATTACAATAATGGTAGTACATTCTAAATTACTATATTATCAGTACATTACATCTATTCTTTTTTTTCAACTTTAATCTTTATAATACAAATTATTAAATTTACAAAATTTTATCTAAGCAAAATAATCTTATTTACTTTATAACCCTATCATTATTATTTTCTCTTAAAATAAATACAAATATTTTCCCCTAACCATTTAAATTATTAATTTAGAAAAACATTTTATAAATTATAAATCATAATTCCATTACTATTCACTTTTTAATTTCACTACTGTCGTTATCGCTCATCGTATTTTCCTCACCATTTGCATCATCATCAGGTCTAAACGTTTTCCAAACTCCTCCTATCCTTTTTAAATGCACTATATTCTTTCTGTAAGTCTTATTAGTTTCATCATTTTCCACTAAAATATCATTGTTGAGGCCAATAAGGTATTGTATTAAAAAGCTTTATATTATTTTCTAGACAATATTCTTTAATTTCATTGCCATTAAATTGCTTCCCGTTATCTGTTGTAATTGATTCAGGAAATCCTAGTCGCGCAAAAATGTCTCGCAACACGTTTATTGTACTTGTGGCACTAATATTTTTAACAATTTTAATCTCCTTATACCTGCTGAAATAATCTACTATTACAAAAATATAATCGCCGCTGGGCAAAGGTCCCATAAAATCTATTGCCACATCTACCCAAGCTTCTGCTGGCAAGTCTCTTCTTTTCATCGGATATGGTGGATTTGGTGCTGAAACTAATGTACAGCCTCTACATAGCCTAACTACTTCTTCTGCATCATGATCGATTTTCGGCCACCATACTTTTGAACGAAGTCTACCTTTCATAGCTACAATACCAGGATGCCCTTCATGGGCTGCTTGCAGAACTCGCTCCCGCATTTTTAATGGAATGACAATTTTATTTCCTCTTAGTAAGATATCTCCATAAAAGCAAAATTCAGACTGAAATAATTTAAAATGCTTAACTTCATCAACCCAATTATTGTTGTAAATCCCTTCTATTACTTTTAAAATTTCCTCATCCAAATTTGACTGCTTTTGTATGTCTCAAAGAGATAGGTACTGCTATGGGTTTTGAATATTCTATAATCTGGCGTATAGTTTCTTCAGAATTAAATGAGTTTTTTGGCCCATTATTTACACAAAGTCTCGATAAAGGATCTGCGATATTTGACTTCCCTGGTTTGTAAATTATCTTGTAACGGTAAGATTATAGACGTAATACCCATCTTTCAACTCTCGCACAAGGTTTCGATTTCTTACCGAAAATGACTTCTATCGGTTTATGATCCGTAACCAATTCGAACTCATCCTTCCCATATAAGTATACATGAAAATGTTCTACTGCCCAAACTAATGCCAGGGCCTCTTTTTCCGTTTGGCAGTATCGCTTCTCGCATTCCGTTAAACTTTTATTTCCATATGCTATTATTCGTGGAACTTTTTTATCAAATTGAATGAGCACTGATCCTAATCCAACCGGACTTGCATCGGCTATGACTTGTGTTCGATCATGAGGATCATAGAAACCTAAAACTTTGTTAGTGGACAGCAATTCTTTTAAATCGTTGAAAGCCCTTGTTTGTTGTCCTCCCCAATATTTCTCAATATTTTGATGTTTGCTTAATTTTAGACGTAGAATTTTCCTTATTGGTTCGGTTATTGTAGCTAAATTTGATATCCACTTTCCTACAAAATTATTTAATCCCAAAAAACATTGCACTTCTTCAATCGTATTTGGAGAACGGAATGATTTTATCGAATCAATTTGGCTTTGTAAAGGTTTAATTCCTTCACTTGATAATCTGTGTCCCAGAAATTGAACCGTTTTAACTTTATAAAGTTTTTTGGAAAATTTCCGGTGCACATGTAATGCCAAACATAAGACGTGTATATCGCAATAATCCTCTTTTCGTAATAAACGTTGTAATATAACGAGAATTTGTTGATACTTCGATTTGATGAAATGCATTCTAACCTAGAAAAATAATTCGATTTCCTTAATTGTGGTAATAATGTATCCATGGTCGGCAGTGGATGGTTTTCACGTGATATTGCAGTATTAGCTTGTCTCATATCTATACATATTCTCACTTCTCCATTATCCTTTAATATAGGAACCATAGCAGAAAACCATTTTGATGATCCATTAACTGGTTCTATAATCCCTAAATCAAGTAACTCTTGAATTTTCCTATCCACTTTTTCTTCCAATGGAATGGGTATTCTGCGATATGGTTGAATTAAAGGTTTAACTGATGGGTTTATGGGAATATCCACCACTACATCCTTAAATTTTGGGGAAGGAATTTCGATTGAATCCAATTCGTAAAACATCTAAAGACATCGCGGTTTTTCTCCCTAAAAGATCTCTTGAACCATATTTTACAACGTAAAATGTGGCAAGCTCTTTTCTGTAACGATAATCTACGCGTCAAATACTCCTAAAACATTCAATGGCCTATTACTGGCATAGGACATGAAAATTTTATTTACGTTTATGTTTTGATTTTTAACTTTTACTTTATTTTGTTTTACATGTTCCAAGTTTCTGCTCCAACTATACTACATAGGCTCCCGGAGTCAATCAACATTTCTATTGAAACCCCTCCTAAATTGCATGATTGCATGGTATAGTACAATTACTATCAATATGAAAAATATATTCATTATCCTTATCACTCTCGATTAACCTAACTCTTTCCGATTTTATTCTTTTGCCTGGATACCTTGAAAAACTAGTGGTGCTTATTCTTTCCTTATTCCTTGTTCTGCAAACATTTCCTAAAATGCCCCTTATATCCACACTTATGGCAAGCTAGTTCTTTAGCTGGACAAATTATATCTGTGGATAAATGTGACTTGTCTCCACACCGAGAACACAATGTATTTTCCATTTTTCGATTTGTATTTTTCGTCTGAATTTTATTTATGTCACTTGTTATATTTTTAATTTCGTTAAAAACCTGTATTTGCCTGTTGACCGATTCCAGTGAATTCCAAAATTATCTTTTCAAGAGACACTGAATAACCATTAGTCAAAATAATTTTCCTTAAATCTTTCGAATGACATTTTTCTGTAATTTGATCGATTAAATTTTCCTCGACATCCTTAAATCCACATTTTCCTGCTTGATGTCTCAATCTTACTAAAAATTTTTCAAATTTTTCTGATTCTTTTTGGTCCATTAATCTGAAAATATGTCGTTCAAAAATTCTACTTTGTTTTGGTGCAAAATATTTATCCAATTTTTCCAAAGCCGTTTCGAAAATATTTATTTCTTTATTTGCTTGTAATTCTTGATCAATATGCGCACCTGGTACGTTGTAATAAATTTCTTGTAGCTGCAATCCTCCTGCATGTAAAAAATTAGCACGCTTTTATGAGTTATCCGTAATATTTGATGCATCTAAAAATATTAGGAATGCTCTTTTCCATTTTTCCCATCTTAATCCTAAAGAACTTTCATCTCCATCGCAATTAAACGGATCCAGTGATGAAATACTGTTTGCCATTTTGATTTTTATTCCCTCTGAAAATTTTAAATATTTAATCAATTATTCCAGGTAATTTCCTGTACCACATTTTAAGTTTTATCACATTGCTTTTATGATTTCATTAAAACATGTCCAACTTTGGACTAATTATACCAATTCCAGTATATAAGTAATTGTAATTCTATTAATTACCCCGCCATGTTTACATTTGCATAGCTTCATTTCTTCGTGCAACTTATTATGCACTCAAAATCGTATGTTCCACATTTTGTCATACACTCGGCTAATTACAAATATTTCTGTATCAGTACATACATATTTTATATTAAATTATCCCCAATTACATCTCTTATTTAATTATTAAACGTAAAACAAAATATTAATTTACTCTGATCCCGTTATAATTTCCATTAAAACAAAATTTGAAATCACAAAAATAAAATCTTATGTACCGTACACTGAAACATATTGTTTACCCGAATGCAAAGGAAAACTAAGTACCATCTTAATTCTCATTACGTAAAATACTTTTCCTGCACAAACCAGTACAATTATAACCACCACTCACCTTAAAAATAATATGTATTTATTTTTTTTTTAATTTTCCAGCGATGTTTAAATTATTTCCTCTAATTTACCAGAGTTTTCTATTTGACACGCACAATTCAATTTTTTATCCTCGTCGCTAATGTAAAATGTAATTATTGAAAGATCTATTTACTTTATAATTATTATTATATTTATTTAAATTAATATACAACTGCACATCAATACCGTCTCTTCACGCAACTAAACGTCAGTATTACCTCTATTCAACTATACATTACAATAATGTTAGTACATTCTAAATTACTATATTATCAGTACATGACAGTAATAGAAACCAAAACTGTCAGTAATAGACTCAACAATTTTCCGATGACTCAGTATTAGGTACACTTTTCGTTTTACTTTCTTTTACGTAAGTAAAATAAAGTATAGTAATCATGAAAATTTTCGACCTTGAGATTATTGAAGATTTATCTGTTTTGAGGTCCCCTGAGTCCGAAAAAGTGGGTTTCGAAATGATGTCTGTCTGTCAGTCTGTCTGTCCGTCTGTCTGTCCGTCTGTCCGTCTGTCCGTCTGTCCGTCTGTCCGTCTGTCAGTCTGTGTCCTCTCTACAGCCCAGATGGCTTAACCAATCGAACTGAAACTTCAGATTTAAGCTTTTTGGATAAATTAGGAGATCCCAGTGAATTTTACTTCAAATCGGGCAACCGGAAGTGGCCACTCCCTTGGACCAGAAAATTTGTTTTGCAAATATCTTAAAAAGTATAAGGTTTACAAAAAATTACTAATACAAAATGTTTCCAAAAATCAAAAAAAAATAAAAATAAACAAATTAAAAATTAAAAAAAATTAAAATTAAAAACTAAAAAAAATTTAAAAAAAATTTAAAAATTTTACAAAAAAAAAATTAAATATTGTTTTGCCAACACATAAATACATATGTGTATATATAGCCTAATTATACTAATTATAATTAATTTGCACACTACAGTGACATACTTCCGGTTTTTAATGCAAATATTACATAATTGAATGTGGATCATTTTTTCATGTTTCTTAACTTTTTTAACGACTTATTAGGGTTTGTAATACTTAAGTATATATATCGTTTTATAATTGCAAAAATATTTCGCAACTCCTGCCCCCCCCCCCCCCCCCCCCCCCCCCGACACTTTTTTACAGGGAGTTACAGCAGTCTTGCATTTGTCATTTTAATTATTGTGTGTATTAGCCCAATTATGCTAATTATAATTAATTTGCACAGTGACGTACTGTATGTTATAAAAATATTTAGCTTACATGTATGTTAAATTGCCAAATAGGTCAACCGGAAGTGGCCACTCTCTTGGGCCCGAAAATGTGTTTTGCACATATTTTAAAAAGTATAAGATTTACAAAAAATCACTAATACAAATTCCAAAAAATTAAAAGAAAAAATTTAAATTCATAAATATCACCTTTTATTTCTTTTACGTGTGTACTAATGAGTTCAAAAAATTGAGTTTTGAAGTGGTGTCTGTTGGTATATATGTATGTCTGTCAATTTGTAGTCCAAATGGTTTAAACAATCAAACTGCAACTTCATGTTTAAACTTTTTACATAAATTTTGGGGTCCCAGCTCCCAGCTCCCAGATTCCGTAAAACAGAAAATTTATTTTGCAAATATTTCAAAAATATACAATTTACAGAAAACATGAAATAATAAAAACAATCTTAATTAAGTTTGCGGGAAATTTGAATTATAAAAGTTTCTCAAAATTCGCTGTTCGTAAAAGAAAGTCGTGTGTTGGCCACACCTCCATTTTTTTATTAAATAATTGAAGTTTTTAATGAAAATGTTTCTCAATTTAATTTCTTTTTTCTCAATTATAATCTTAAATAAATTTAAGTTTTAGAAAACCCACAAATATTGTAAACAAAATAAATTATATATTTAATAATGAATAGCAAGTGACGCCGTATGTCGGTATTATAGCCGTTCACCTTATGTGAATTTGTGAAGCTACACTTTATGCGAAAAGTTCACATCGAATGGCAGTTAGGTGGTTTCAATAGTCCTAAGCCAGGATCCGGTTTAAATAGTCCTAAGCCACTGTCAAATTCATCCACCCCATTCAGTAATTTTTATTTCTAAAGTAATATTTTGAGAACCTGAAGCGGCTTGCCATTGAAGTATCCAACGAACATAAACTGTCTGGAACCGGGTCAATTTCTATAACATACGCTTCCTATCCTTTGGTTTTGTTTTGTGTAAAGAGGGAGTCTAGCTTAATCAATCAAACTGTGTTAAAAGCTTTGACAAAATTACTTAAAAGTTTTAATTTACTATTTAGCTGTTTACTTCAAAAACATTTCAAAGGACATTGTTTTGTCATTAATTATTCGATAGAATTTCCATAATAATATGATAATTGTTGACAATTAGACAAATAAAATAATTATAAAACTGGAGCCGTTAGGCTCTTTAGCCGAATAATTTAGAGTAACAAAATTCATTTCAAAAAAGATTCAAGAATTAAAATATATTAAATTTCTTATTCCCTCTGTAGTCCCTACCAAACAAAAAGTAAAATTGAATTCATCAACTGTGTAAACAGATCTCATCATTTGACATTCAAAAGCGTTCATTTAAATATATAAATCCTTCCCCCCCCTCCGCACTCATAAAATTTTCTTAATTGATATTCTTCTGTAAATTCAATTCCTTTTAATTTCCATTTTAATTATTATCATTTACTAACATAATTTCTTGAAAAAAAAAAATTCTTGCCTTCACAAAGAAAAAGAACGAACACCTACAACAACAATCCACTCAGTTAACAGACATATTCGTACACACACACAAAAAAAAAACTCTCAAGTCAATTTAAATATTTTATCTTAATTCATATAAAATTTATCTTAACGAAAATGTACCAGAGAAGAACTTGGAAAGTGAAAATAAGAAAATGTTTTCTAAGATCTAATATTTATAAAATATAAACACAAAGAGATAAAACAATTGTCATCATTATTATTATAACAATCATCATTCTTATCAACATTGTGTCTTATGTATAGGGTATAGAGATATCAAAAAACGGGAGTACATAGAAATTCAACTCCTTAAGTAAGATACCTATGTACCTTTAGAAAAAAAAAACATATTTTTATCGTTTATATATGTTATGACTAAGAGTATTGTATGTGTGTCTCTCTGTGTGCAATATAATAATGTAGATCTTTCTACCTTTACGATGTGTTCTTCTTGAGCGACAAGAAATTAAAATGGGATAAAACCGAGAGATGTACGAGTCTTATAATGTTGGGGATATATAGAGTGTAAATATTTTTATGTTATCATTGTTATCCTGTTTTTCACAAGGTAGTATATGTATACATTATATAAAGTGTATTACATATGTGTTATCATAACAATGTTACGTGTCAAAAAATAGATTAAATAGAAATGGGTTTTGATAAAATCGTTCTATGGTCTGGAAGTAACATACCGATATTTGTATCTATATTTATGTATATATATGTGTGTGTGTGTAGGTGTATGTATGGCAATTAGGAATATCATATGTGATTAAAATTTGAGTGGTTAGGTTCATATAATCAGATTAAGAGAAACACACTCAAGAAAAGGTAACCGACTAGTATATATTGAAGTGTTAAAACATGTTCGTCTGATTGAGCACGCTCTAAATTTTGAACATGTGTTTATCAAAATCTAAGCAGATCGAATATTCTTCATTTTTATTTGGAAGTCATTATTGAACGAAAATAGTTCAGATGAAATGTCGTGCCAATGTAAACCTTTTGGTTTGAGCTACTCGATCCTATTTTTAACGCATAAACCGTTGTCTGACAACTTGATAGCCAAAGTACTTTTTCCATTGTCTATTTTTCAAAACCACTAAAATTCACTTAAAACACTTTCACATTATTCAGTATTATAGGTAAATTATTCAATTATAACCTAGGTGGCATTCACCGTAACACAAAGCCTATTCATTCCGGACAGGTTACAAATTACCTCCCTCTACATAAAGCCGCTAATGAAACTAGATAACCCCCAAATATGGTTATTCTCCCTTAGCACCTGACATAATTCCTGAAATAACACTGCCTCACAAATCTGCTAACAAAGTTCTTGAAGCTATATCATTTCGTATTCGCACGATTTTTCCGTATGGTTTTCTTCATTTTCGCCTTGACCATAATTTTGGTTCCCCGTTGGGGAAATCGTTGACTTATTTTATCTACTTTATTATTTCTTGTACCGCTTATTCTGGTTTGCCACAATCCGGCACTTTACGATTGCTTCCTTTTACTATCCTGAGCTTTTAAGCAACCAACTTCTATGTGGAGGATTTGCCAATGCGCCTAACAAACCTTTACAACCTGTTGTTGTTTCTTGATCGTTTCGTTAGTCCATCCCTCATTCAACAATTGCATAAACCTGACGTCGATTATGTCTTCATTGCCTTCAATATGCCCCAAATGTTTGTATTCTACCGGATTTGGTTGTCTAGATAATGCGCCGGTATTTTCGTATGCGTTGCTCTTTCTTTGTTCAATTTGGAAATCGTAGCTTTACAAACGATGTAAAGCTTCATCATCCGTAAATGGGTTTTCTGGCCATATATGTACTTATGGAAATGCTAAACTTAGTCCACTATAATCAATAATGCCTTTCATGTCACACAATAATAACGCTCCCATGTGTTTTTAAAAACCAGTACTTGCGACCATCGTAACCTGAGTAACACTTCATTACTTACGTAGGTATCCAAAATAAATTTAACGTTGAGGTTGCGGGGACTTGTGCTGTATACATAATCGGCTTCTTAGTACCCATAATGCCTCTTCCTCGAAGCTTTTTAAGTGATGTAAGCTTTTAGATATTGGTAAGGCTTTTACCAGTGCAATCTTTTCCCCGTTGGTGTGAATTTCATTGGTCGTTATCTTATGACCCAAATATTTTACTTCCTTCCTGAATCCTTGCACAAGACAATGATGGCATCTGAATATACATATAAGGCATATTTTCCAACTTAATCCCTTTAGAACTCGCCCCTTTAGTCGTTAAATTGGCGTAGTTCGTTAACCATTTTTCGCCCGTTTTCCTCGATCTTTCCTATAATGTCTCGTTGATATTTGGCAAATGGTAGCCATTCTTTTGGTCATTGCATTGAGTTTTCGGTAATTAACGCCGAATCTTATGCTTCCATTGTAACGACACACCAGTGTGCTTAGATTTGGCGATACCACGATGCTTTATCTGAAGTGGCATCGACCATTTAAACTCCGAATCAGACTAGAATGTCATTAACAAAATCTCCGAACAGAGGCTTTGGAGGGCGGCGGCATATATAGTCGGCTAGGGCTCAGGGTTGGGGTGGGGATATATCCAAAGCTAAATCTGAGCTTGAGTTATCGCGTAAAGAAAGGTTGAAAGACATTAAAGAAAATTTGAGCACAAACAAAATAAAAATATATAACATGTACGACATCCGCTTCACACAACAATAGGGCCTGGAGTGAACGTCCATAATATCACCTTATCCTCAACATCATCACGCTGAGCTACCTATAATTAATATTGCGCCTCGGACGATTTGTCTTCCAAAAATTCCTGCACTGATTCAATGATCAATAACGGATCAGGACTCCAACAGTAAAAACTATCGTAGTAAACAAGAGTAGTAGTAATTACTCTACGAAAATTTGGCCCGGCACGAGCACCATAACTCTGTATCTGGTCGTCGCCTGTGGCTATCACTGCGCAAATTCATTTGCAAAATCCTTATATCACTGATATACCACCAGTTCGCTGGTATATAATAACTGATCAAACTGATGTAGCACAGCAACTATTCATCCTGAGTATTTTAGTGGTCTCGTGATAATCATTGCACAAATACGGGTGTGGCGATGACACAATGATCGTGAGATTTTTTTGTTGATCACGCTGTTATAACTGCACAAATAGGTGTAGCGATGACAAAATTATCGTTCGATTTTTTAACTCGCGGAACAAACACGGGAGTAGCGATGATACACTGTTTCCACTTGCCATTTGTAATTTTAATTCACTGGCAGAGTATGATAATCCACCATCAATATTGGCTTTAATTGTTAAGATACCCCGCCTTTTGTCAGTCCGTCAGTCGGTTGTTTCCATAACGGCAATAACTCATTTTAGTTTATCTAATCCGCTTGGTTGTCGCTGCAAAGATGGTAATCTCGCCCGTTTCCTTCTTTGAACACCTGAGTTTGAGCTGTTTCCACCTCTGAATCTTAGTACCAATTGCTCGTGTTTACGTTGATATCGATATCCACTCGGCGTGTTTTCATTACCAGTCTGGTGATGGCTTGTACAGGCTCATTCGGGGGATTACGATCATTTATCGAATATGTCAGATATGCGGTATAGAAAAATTCTTCTTGTGGTTGACACGAAGAAGCCGATTGAGCCATTTTGGAAATTAAAAACCAGATTGCTTCGGATTTGGTATTTTTTATTATTTTGATACATTTGTAGTTTCTCACCAATTCTTCGGCTTAACTTGCTCTCTCGTAAGCCTGCCTTCCTAGAATTTTATATTCCCTAAGAATTTATGTTCTTCACTGCTCTCTGAGATTAAACTCTTAACTTGGGCTTAACTTTTTTTTTTTTTTTTATTTCTTTTATTTTCCTAGAAAAATTTAATACAATTTTTATACAGGAAAACATTAATAAATCCAGAAGAATTTCCAATATTGCTAAACCGTCCATTTAATTTAATTTAATTTTAATATTAGATGTTAATAATTTCATATACTATATGAGAAAAAAAAATGACACATAATTAAAACAACAACAAACATTATCATAAACTGGTATGTATAAAATAAAAATTTATAAAACCGGACCAAAAATCATAGACTCAATATTGAGTTCTTTCAATATTGATTTTTTAATCGTGTTTAATATTATGTTTGTTGCATGCACAATGGACATGTATACAAATAAGAGAGACATTGCCTTATGTAAAAACGAGCAATGGCCTGATGGCGATAGGTGTGTTCGATTGAAAGTTAGTACTTTCACTGAACCGCAGATTCATCGTCATTCAGAATGGTCGAGTTCCTAGCCCCTACACTTTCTGGATTGGTCGTTTAAATTGATGTTTGATTAGTTGCACATCAGGTGTGTTTTGATCGGTATCGTATTCAATCGTGAACACACGTCGAATGTACATTGATAACGCGCCCCATGCGCCAACAAGATGGTGGAAGGTAACATGACAACTATGTTGTTAATTTGACGATTTGGTTCTGCTGGTACATATTTACAATGCGCTTGTAGTAAAGTGAGTTATTCCTGTTAGCAGCGCTTCTAAAATTCGTAGTACTTTCGCTGCCAATATTTCAAAAAAAATTCTGATACTTCTGGAATGATATGATCGTTCACCCCACAATATCTGTTGCTATCGTTGATGGCGTAAATCAATTTCTACTTGGTGGAACATTTTTTCAACATCGCCAGTAATGATGATTATTCGCCTACAGAATCAAAATATAATATTGAAAACGGTACCTTGTACTTGTGGAATGGCCAGTTGTTTATCCTTCAGTGACACACCGTTACTTGTTTTGGCCATTGCATTGAATGCCACTCTATTAATATCATATATATAAAGAAGAAAAGTATGTAGGTATGTTCCACAAAAGCTCTTGGTCCACTCGACTCACTTTTAGCAGTCGAGAAAAAACATAAGAGGGTTAGTTTTCAAAAATTGGTACTCATTCCTCATGCTCTCCTGTAAGGTGCCATTTACAAGGGGGATTTTTAAAACTTCACCGATTGAGCTAATTTTTAGATATTTTGTGTAAAATTAAAAATAAATCAACACGTGTATCATTATTTTTTAACGGTGATAGTGATGGTGGTGTTGATGGTAATGTTGATGATGATGAGTTTGAGGAGGTGGATGATTTTGATGATGATGGTGATTTTGATTGTGATGGGGATGGTGATTGTGATTGTGTTTGTGATGGTGATGATGATATAGGGATGGTATAATGGTATGATGGTATGCAGGTAGGATGGTATGATGATATAAAGGTCTGGTATCAACATGATACAATAGTGTGATGGTATAACGGAATGATGGTTTGATAGTATGATGTTTTGATGATAGTGAGATGGCTTGATGGTATGATGGTGTAGCGGTTCACCCAATTAACCAATACAAACTTAGCAACACATTCTATATTGAATGCTTGCTGGGTTGACTTCCCCTTCATTTCTCTGCTGGACCAATCACAGCGCGAGAACACAAAACAAAATATGTAAATATAAATTAAAAATCTTTTCAGTCTCGTCTCGGATTACATTGCGACAACATGTCGTACATGCGGTGGTGGAAAAAAAAAAAATAATTTATTTTTTTAATAAATTTAATTAATGGCGACATGCTGCACACGCGGTGATATTATATAATAATAATAATAAATATAATTTAATTAAAAATTATAATTAATAGTTCACAATTATAATAAATAAAATGAATGTAAATTAAAATAATAATTATATGAAATTTAAAATAAAAATAATTAAAAATAAATTTTATTAATCATATATTAATATTTGTGCGTCTAAATTATATAACGACACATTATTGGTGACCACCGTCGACCGTTTTTACGGATCAAGAACACGCCACAAAAATCGATGCAACAATTTTGGCTTACAGTAAAAAAATCGAGGACAACGGTACGAACCCGTAAATGAACCACACGCCAAACTGCACCTATATAAATACATGGAGTCATACAAAATTCATAGTAACGCAAATAAATGAACTCAAAATCGGAGACAAACACGTGGCATTCAATTATACCACAAACCAACATTCATATCATACCGTGGACTTATACATATATACAAACATTATCACCGCCATCGTCATCGCTATCATTACCACATCGCCGCCACCATTAATCATCAGTACACGGGGCAAGATCACCATCGATAGCCAACAACAAAAAGGACACCATCCCATCACAGACAGCGCCATCACCACAGTCAGACCGATGGGACTAACATCAAGCCATCATCATCATTAAACGACGCATATGACCGCAACACTTATCATCAGCATCATCATTTTCGTGGCCACCACGACATCAGCGCCGACACCATTCATCACAACCGTGAACAGCAGCAGCGGCTGTAACAGTGTCATTAGCATGATCGCCGTCATCAACATCATCGCCGCCATCGCCGTCATCAGCATAATTACTTCAACCGATGATACCTAAACACATGGTGCAACAACAAACAGCAGCAGCGGCGCCAACATCGATACCGCCATCGCGAGATGGCTTCCTGAGAACATAATTACCAGCAACGCCGGCCATTAGCATCATCATTGGAATATCATGTTTCTTTATTATTTTTTGTTTTTTATATATAATATGTACATTTTTTTTTCACCACTATTTGCGGATCATTCCGGTTCAATTTTTCAATTTTTTTCCACCTTTCAATAAATTATTTTATTTTGTTTTATTTCCAATGGCTCGAAAAATGTCGTATGGAAAAGCGACCATCCAGCCATTCCCAACCACACCCCCCAGACTGACACGACATAGGACAGAACTGACCTCAAAACAGGTAACGCCGGGTTACAGAACAACCCTTCTGGTCTGGCGCATGTTTTGAGATCAGACAGGGACCAGGCAAAACTTCGACAAGAAAACGTCAATCAAACATTGGCAAAGTCGCGGTTTCTGCTGACGTTCCACACGCACGCAACACACACGCGAGCATCACAAACACTTGCACACATACGCAAGCATCATACACACACACGCGAGCATCACGCACACACTTGCACACACACGCAAGCATCATACACACACTCGCAAACATCAACACTTGCACATACACGCAAGCATCACACACACACTCGCAAACCACACAAACACTTGCACACGCACGCAAGCTTTAAAACATACACTTACACACAAACATGACACTTACAGAAAGGGGGGGGGGGGAATTTACTCGTGGGGGGAGTCCTGTAGCGGTTCACCCAATTAACCACTACAAACTTAGCAACACATTCTATATTGAATGCTTGCTGGGTTGACTTCCCCTTCATTTCTCTGCTGGACCAATCACAGCGCGAGAACACAAAACAAAATATGTAAATATAAATTAAAAATCTTTTCAGTCTCGTCTCGGATTACATTGCGACAACATGTCGTACATGCGGTGGTGGAAAAAAAAAAAATAATTTATTTTTTTAATAAATTTAATTAATGGCGACATGCTGCACACGCGGTGATATTATATAATAATAATAATAAATATAATTTAATTAAAAATTATAATTAATAGTTCACAATTATAATAAATAAAATGAATGTAAATTAAAATAATAATTATATGAAATTTAAAATAAAAATAATTAAAAATAAATTTTATTAATCATATATTAATATTTGTGCGTCTAAATTATATAACGACACATTAATGGTTTAATCTATCTTCTTCTATATATATGTATATAAGGAAAAGTATGTTACTTGATCGACTCGGGCGATTTCTTCCTTCGCGTCTTTTTGCACGAATACTTTGTAGCAGTCGTGAAGAAATATAGGGTTGTTATAGTAATCGAAAATGTTACCCCTTTCCAATGCTCCCCAATGAGACGCCATTTACAAGAGGTATTTTGAAAACTTCACCGATTGAGTTGATTTTGCATGTTCACTGCAAAGTAAAAAAAAAATCACCACGTGTTCCATTAATTTTTAACGGTGATGGTAATGGTGATGGTGGTTTTGATTGTGATGGTATATTGGTATGATGGTATAAAGGAAGGATGGTATGATAAAATGAAGGTATGATATGGTAACATGATACAGTGGCTGATGGTATGATGGAAGGTTGGTGTGGTGGTATGATGGTTTGATAGTATCATGGTATGATGATATAAAGGTATGATGGTGAGATGGTTTGATGTTATGATGGTTTCATAGTACATTTGTATGATGGTGTTTTGGTTTTGATGGTATAAAGGTATGATGGTATAAAGGCACGATTGTAACATGGTGCAATTGTGTGATGTTATGATGGTAAGCTGGTATGATACTGTTATGTTATGTGGTGTAATGGTATGATGGTATGTCGGTAAGATGAGCTAATGGTTTGATAGCACGATGATCTAACTGTATTATGATATGATGTTGGGGTATAATAATATGTTGATAATATGGTGTGGTTGTATGATAGTACGATAGTATGATGTTATAATTGTATGATTATTAATGGTAACGGTATCATTCGAAAAATCTGTCTTTGGAGGCATGTCAAGCATATTTTAATGACAACGCCTCATCGAGGGATACCCCAACTTGTTCGATTAAGTAAAGCAAGAATGTAAGCACAATGAAGAACTTGAGAGAATTTTTTTTTAAGCATAGAACTCAATTACCTGAATCATGAGGGTCTTATGGTATGGGAGGTCTGTCTCACATGCTCACATTCAATATTTACTCCCCAGGACGCAACCTCCTACAATAATTAGAAATTAACAGTGACAACATGGCATCGTAGGCAGATCTATAGCCAACAGATTGACAGAACTCGATCCTTCTCATTGTATTGTATTGAATTATATTTAAAATAAAAAACCCTGTTGAAGTACACCAATTGAATTTTAACCCTGCTTTTAATCTGCTGAATTTAAGCATCTCGCATTACTTATATGAAAAAGTTTTCTATCTTATGGGTACCGGATGATAATGGACGATGAGTTGCAGATTAGTTGTGACTTTAAAATCATCACAAATCTTAAGCGTTCCATTTTGCTTCGTTGCTGTTATGATTGGTACATCTTTAAATTCTAACTTTTACGGCAATGTATTTGTGAAAAATTAATGGTTCGAGACTTTAAATATTTTGTGTGGACTTTTGTTCTTAAACCGAAATATCAATTTCGAAAATTAATCGAAATTCAAATTTTTAACTGTTAATTTGAAACTTTGAATTTTTTTCATTTTTAAAGTTTACACCAATGCAATTGATAGAATTAAGTTTTATAACCGCGTTATACTAGGGCACGTAAACTGTGCATCTTTATTCTTTATATCAAATCATGTAAAGCAAATTTTGTTAATAGTATACATTATTGCAATATGGGAGGGACATACAAGTTCACATATGTTTCCATGTTATTCATCACACCAGATTTAAATTTTGCGTAGTGGTTTCACAGGAAAATTAGCAGATTTTCGTATTATTTTCAAAAGGGTCCCTTAGTCTAGATGCCTCCAATAATTTTCTAAAATTTCAATTTAAAAAAAAAAAACAGGACTTAGCTTAGATAAATGGTTAAATGATATTAATCGTATTCTCGTATTCGAAGGGGCGTTTTCCTTGATTGAGGGGGTTAAAATATGTTTTACCACCTTTTGAAGAATACATTGGAAAAACGATATAAGTTGATTTAAAAAAAAGAAGAGATTTTGGTGCTCTCTGCTAAAATAGAAATATTTTATTTACCCCGAGCAACGCCGGGTACCTCAGCTAGTAAGTATATAATAGGATGGCGAAGGATGGCTTGAAAATCGTTAACCGCTTCTTTAAGTTTTAGAGCAGTTTAAATCCGCGTAGATTCCACAAAATTTCGTAATTTACCATTACTGCACAGCTTTCGTCTCAATTGATAAAATCAAGTGGTCCCAAGTTGTTGGGCATCAGGACGAAATGGAATTTGAACAACTAGTGATCTTCTTCGTTGCGCCTAACAGTGATTTCGAAAATCTTCTCAAATGGATCCGGACCAGGATCGGCTTCAGTTACGGGTTCTTTGAGTTCCCAGAACTTATGAAATAGCTCATCAAGTCATTGCTCATTGACACATTTGTCGGCCTTAAATATTTGCAGTACTTGATCGACAAAGGTTGTATTAGTCGTGACAGGCCCAAACCCAACCCAACCAAAATGTGTGATGATGCGTCCAAGTAAGGATGTACCGGATCAGCAAGCTGTGGCAATGCGCAGGTGGCAATGTTTCTTCCTTCATCAGAACGATATCTCCTACAGCTAAATTGGGCTGAAGTTTGCGCCATGTTGGGCGTGGTTGGAATTGCTGCAAATAGCCTCTTGACCATCTTTTCCAAAAATCGTGTACAATCTTTTGTACTAGATACCAGCAGGTCCTTAGTCATTAAATATTTTCATTACGCTCGGGAACTATATCTATTAGAAAATGAGCAGGTGTAAAAACTCCAAGTTTTTCGTTAATGACCGAAAGATTAAACCTCCTTCTATTTGGACCGTCATTGTTGTTGCTTCTTCAAACGTCAATGCGGTCTTCCCTATGACCTTTTTCATGTGAGTTTTCAGTGACTTTACCCCTTCCTCCCTTATTTCACCAAAATGTGGTGCAGCAGGAGGTATAAAGCGCCAGGTTGTTTCATCTTGTCGTAATAACCTTGCAGTTTCTGGTTATAGAATTCCAATATTCTTGCTTGATTCGCATTAACAATGTTGGTCCTATTGTCCAAATAGATTTCTGCCCACAAACTCTGGCATTACGCGAATCTGCGGTAGGCTGCTATAAATGTTTCTTGCTGAACGGCCTTGAAGGAGCTACTCCGCAGGCCGGTAGATCGTCCAATAGTTGGTGAGCGTTGTTTGTTTAAATCTGAAACATGTAACACATTTCTGTTTACTGTGCCATACCAGATTCCTGCTATTAATGATCCGGAATTTATTGCGAACGTTGAAGTGTTGTCGTCTTTCCTTCGTTAGGATTATGGGCATAGCTTTTAACTCATTGGTAGTTGTGATTTTTGCAAACGTCTATGTACCTAATCGTAATATCCCATCCTTGCAAATATTATTATTAATCCAATATTGTCCCTTTCATGAATGCCTGAATTTCTTTGGCAGTACACAAATATAGACTTCAACTTATGAAGGCTTCAAATTTTATCAAAATGCATATAGTGTCTTAGCTATGTGCGGATTTTAATTGTGGTCCCATGTATAATAGTGTTGATGACCATACGTTTGAGGTTTGCCTCTAAAAGATTAGTTCCGTCCGCCATATTGAGCCTTGTGGCGCCATGTTAGATGCTGCTAAATCAGCTGGTTTTTTATCTATTGGTAGGTAGTTGCATTATATAGCTGAGGTAAATTATCTCTAATCAGAGGTACTTAACTGGCTACAAAGGTTTTTAACTTTGTGACATCAGCTCTTATCTGAACTATGGTGGAGTCCGTCCAAGCGAACATCTCTCATCTTTGTAGTTCATGGTGATCTTGAAATACAATAGAAGCCTGGATAATAGATGCACTGCATCTAGGTCCAGTCTTGGAACTGTCAGTTTCCTTTTGATTGAGGCAACTCTAGTTTTTGGTACCAACAAGCTTATTGTAATTTGCTCGAATGCGCTCATGGATCTTAAAAAACCACCGCTGTATAGGCTTGTTGTAAAGCATCAGCAAATCCGTGTAAGTTCATTTTTGCACTGACGTTGTTTTAACCCATCTTGGTAATTTTATTTTGCTTAATTTTCCTAATTCGGTCTTATATTTTTTCCATTTTTGTTTTATAGCTCCCGGCATCTTATCAGACCTCCAAGTCTCTTGCTTTAACAGCTTTGCTGTTATCGTTATTGGTGATAGCCAGCCGCCCGGATCAAATAATTTTGAAGAGTCGGACAATAATAAACGTTTCGTTGGTTCCTTCTTTGAAAGATTCAGCCTGGCACGTCAAATTCAAACGGGTTATCTTCAGGGTTACAGAGAATTTCTAGTGTTTTTATTATGTGCTTCATTTTAAATTAATCATTCCTTTGGCTTGTAGGTGCTCCGAAGCGTTAGTTAGGATTTCAGCTGAATTTGTGCAATGGAAATCCTCCGCACTGTGCAAGTTTTGCCATGTGTTGTTGAATGGTTATAACTTCTTGAACGCTGTCGCTCCCAGTAAGTAGATCATCCACGTAAAAATCTCTTTCCATGATCTTTGCTGCTGTTGGATAGTTATTCTTTTTACAGCGAGAAACGTTGCTATACTGTTGTTCCATAGGTGACCGTTTTTAGTTTGTATTCTTCATTGGATATGAAGAATTTTTTCGCCACAATATTCGTTGCAGGTCCTGGTGACCTGATGGAACATATTTTCTGCATCTACTGTTAATATGAATTTTTGTGTTCGCCACCTCAAGATGATATCAATTAGGTCACTTTGAATTTTGGGCCCGTTCATCAATATGTCGTTGAAGGATTTTCCCGAGCTGATGTAACGTTTAGCGAATAGCTTATTCCTCAAAAATTTCCTTTCAATCTGCAGTACTTCCTTCTTTCTGGATTCTACTTATTCTAAAGATGGTTGTTTCTTTAAAGATAACCGTACCATGCATTTTTCATCTGGTATTCGCGCTTTTGTCTCTGTATAGTTTTTTTGCCCTGCTTCCTCCTGAATATGTGTTTTTTCTTGCGGGAACGCATAGTTTTCTATTCTATTGCCCAATTGTTTTAGTGGTGATCATTGATAAATTTTTGACATCCTGACTGCAGACTGTGCTTCCCAATATGATCCAACCATGTTCAGTTTCGTAGTCAATTAAATCTTGTGGGTATCCTCTAAAGATGCAACTGTTAAAAATATTAACCGAAAACGTTCCAGACGTATAGAAGCCTCTACAAAAAAATTAACGTTATAAAAAAATTAACGTTCTACAAAAAACAGTTATCCATTTTTCAGGTAAATTTCACGTACGTGTATGTGCTTGCGCTCAACCACTCATGCATACTAAGAACCAAATTATCAAAATGATTTATAACAAAAACATTCATATATTTATGAGCTGTAAAATTCACTTTCAATCAACCAAATTGAGTTTATTTATGAGCAAAGCATAAAAAAATTCTCATAAATCTTTAAAAAAAAAAATGTTTTCGGAAATTTATATTTAATATTCTTATCCTGGAACGACATTTCCACAAACCACCACCAAAAGATTTGTTATCGAATTCATATATTATACAAAAAGCTTGGTAGGTTATGTATGATGATGAACATTTTTCAAACTTTATTTATTGAATGTAACAAATCGATTTTCTTCTCTCTGCTCAAAATTATTATTTAATTGAAAATCTTCTCATTAATTTAATTTCCACAGAACAAAAATGGATATTAGTCTTACATCTAATCCATGTCTGAACACATTTCGATATCGTATATGTAGCATACACAGAATATAGAACACAAATTTCTGTCAATCTCATATTTGTATGTGGTTTATGGGGCTACATAACCGCGATTTGTTACCAAATTCATGAAAAATCGAATACATCCATATATAGATTTTCCAATTCATTTTCCAATTTTAATGTTTTTTTTTTTTATTTTTATGTATTGTATTTTCCAACAACATCCACAAAAATGTCATTTAACTCATTTTTCTTTTGGTTATAAACAAAATTATGTTTAAGATTATATGTATATTATACAGTATATGTACTACATAAATGATTAATGGATTGAATAACAAGTATAACATTCTAACAGAACATCTACTGTATATGTTTGGATATGTACAAAGCTAACAGATGAGATATTACGGGCAAAAAAGGATATTTTATTTCAAATAAATAATAAAAAAAAATTTCAATTTTAAATTTTTCTCTCTTTCTCTGTTTACTTGCAGGAATTTAATAATATTCTTCTTCAGGAACAGGAATGTGGTTTCGGAATATAAAAGTAATTTTCTTGGCAAGTGTTATTTGTCATTATTACAACACAAATGTAAATGGTGATCCTGTTGGTAAGTACAAAATATGTACAATAAATTATTTGATTTTTGTTTATGTTATGTAAATGTATGTTACGGAAAGCTCTCTAATGTGGTGAAAATATTTCCTCAAATTAAATTCATTTTATGATTAAATTATTGCCAAGTTCCAAAACATTGCATTTCTTATAAAAATTTAGGACAAAAATTATATTATAACGTTTAACAAGACTTTCACCTGATTCTTACGGGGAATTCTTAAAATTCTTAGAAGTGTAGTATTTTTATTTTTTTAGGACTATTTAACTTTATAAGTTAGACAATTTTCTCGATAAAGGATCAACAAAGAATAAAAGGCCTAGAATATGTTACTCAACCATGCTAAATTCACTCACATGTCAGAAATAAATTCATTGAATTAATTGGCTTCATTGATTCAATTTTGAGGGTTTAAAAATTAATTTGGCATAAACTTTTATTGTTTCTCTAATTCTACATGTTTGACGTTGTAGCCTTTGCGAGCGTAAATTTATTACCCTGTAAGATATTCTAATAAACCTGGATTTAATTTAATTATCAATAAATTTTACTTAGTTATTTAGATTTAAAATTGATTTATTTAAATACCCATTAAAATCAAAATTATGAACTCAATATTTTAGGTGGAGAATTCCATTGACAAGATTCCTCATCATCCGTTTGGAAAGAACATTTTCTGGATAATGTACTCCATAACTTGACTTATATGATCTAGGATTTGGATTCTTGTTAGTGGCAGTTTCCACTTAAAATATTGAATATTTCATATTGAGGGCCCATTAACAAGGACTTGCAGAGATGTGGGCAAGGTTCGGCTATATAGATCATATAAGCTAAAGAATGGAGCACATTATCCAAAAGAAGTTGTTGTCAAACAGAGGATTGGGATTCTTAGTAATGGCTCTTTTCCACTTAACATATTGAGTATTTTATATTGAGGGCCCATTAACAGAGACTCCCAGAGAATTGGGCAAGGTTTGGCTATATACAGTGGCTGGCCATATTAGTATGAATGTTGATTTTTTTGGAATTTTTTTTTAGAAATTTGTAATGATACATTATAAAAACTCAAAATATTTTATTTATGTAAATATATTATTTAAATATAGTGTATTACAACAGAATTATTGGATTCTGGATTTTCTATATTGTTTAATTGTCCTTAGTCAAATTTTAATGTTTGGCCTTTAAAGGTGCCTTTGGTTTTTAAGAGCTTCCACACGTCCGAGCATGCTTTTTACAAACTCGCTAGTGGCTTCAGCGATATCCTGGTCATGGTTCCATACCGGAATAAGCCGGTTAATAAGATAAGTCTTTTTTGTTCAGAGTTCTTAGGCCATCTTCCTCCTGAGAACAAACCAAAGGTTCTCAATGGGGTTCATGTCCGGGTAATTTCCCGGCCACGGAAAAACCTGAAACATATCAAACATGAAAGTGTTATGTTGCCATACATGAAATGAAACACAATTACATTTTTTTTTTAATCGTAGATGGCGTTTTAAGGACCGATAAATCCAAAAATTAAATATAATTGAAACATTCATACTAATATGGCCAAGCACTGTAGATCATATAAGCCAAGGTATGGAGCACATTATCCAGAAGAAATTGTTTCCAAACGGAGGACTTGGATTCTTGCTAGTGACAGTTTCTACATAAAATATTGAGTATTTTATATTGAGGGCCCATTAACAACGACTCCCAGAGATGTGGGCAAGGTTGGCTATATAGATCATATAAACCAAGGTATGGAGCACATTATCCAGAAGAAATTGTTTCCAAACGGAGGATTTGGATTCTTGCTAGTGGCAGTTTCCACTTAAAATATTGAGTATTTTATATTGAGGGCCCATTAACAAGGACTTGCAGCGACGTGGGCAAGGTTTGGATATATAGATCATATAAGCCAAGGTATAGAGCACATTATCCAGAAGAAGTTGTTACCAAACGGAGGATTTGGATTCTTATTAATGGCTTTTTTCCACTTAACATATTGAGTATTTTCTATTGAGGGCCCATTAACAACGACTCCCAGAGATGTGGGCAAGGTTCGGCAAAATAATCAATATGTTAACTGGAAAACGGCTATTAACCAGATTCCTATTCCTCCCTTTTGAAATAACTTCTTCTTAATAATGTGCTCCATACCTTGGTTTATATGATCTATATACCCAAACCTTGCCCAATTCCCTGGGAGTCTTTGCTAATGGGCCCTCAATAGAAAATACTCAATATGTTAAGAGAAAACAGCCATTACTAAGAATCCAATATTCAAATCCTCCGTTTGGAAACAACTTCTTCTGGATAATATGTTCCATACCTTGGCTTATATGATCTATATAGCCAAACCTTGCGCACATCTCTGCAAGTCCTTGTTAAAGGGCCCTCAATATAAAATATTCAATATTTTATGTGGAAACTGCCACTAGCAAGAATCCAAATCCTCCGTTTGGAAATAACTTCTTCTGAATAATGTGCCCATTACCTTGGCTTATATGACCTAAATAGTTGAACCTTGCCCAAATCTCTACGATTGCTTGTTATTTGGCCGACAACATAAAATACTCAAAGATTTATTTAAAATTACTAACATATTTGCATTTTAATTGGAATCCTATAGGATTTTTTTATTCTTATTAGAATCGTATACGTATACGTTTTCGTTTTTTGTCAGAAACTTCACGGGCTCATTGGAAGACACTTTAATGACACTTTGGTTATTAGAAAACAAATTTGGAGAAATTAGATTTGCAAAGAAAAATTAATTTTTTACTTCCAATACCACTCCAAGCCTTAATACATTTCCAGGTTCCAGCGCTAAATGAAGCACGTTTGTCAATGGATGTTAGTGAAATGTTTATCAGTTTCTATCAGTAGTTCCTAATACAAAACTGAAAATTTCTTGGGTCACCTCAATTTAAATATTGCGAAACACCACTGTAATGATATTTTGATTGTTGCCGTTTATAAGAAACATTATGTTTCACCAATTTTTCTTATGTTTACAGAGACAACTAATCCAGGCAGTGTACTACGTCTCCAGCTTCAAACGGAACTTGACGTTCGTGGATGGATTTTAATAGAATTAATATGTCAGATTTGGGATGTTAAGTCGAATCTTTAAGTAGTTCCTAATATAAAATTGATTATTCCGGCTCTGGAAAATTTCTTCGGCCATCTAGCGTCGGATTTCTAAATTAAACCATGGCTCAAATTCAGGAATATATTTTTGGGTTAAAACTTTAAATCAAAAATGATGTTCGCCAAATTTATTTGTATATACTTAGCTAATTCAGCCTACCTTCTCAGTCTCCAGCATCATGTTATCATATTATCTGCAATATATTGTAAATTCTATAAATACATAGTTCCTAAGTTGTAACAGTTCAAATAATTGTTCCTTCTTGTGGCCAAATGACCTTGCCAACCAATGGGTTATCCTCGGGTTTATTTGTTTTAATTGTATTTTTGTTAATTATAATGATGATGAACTCATTCACTCATAATAATGAGCGAATAATGTTTGGTTGCTATTAGAAGGGAGGGGAAGGTAATGGCTGGAGATGAGAGAGAGGAGAAGACTTGAAAAATAAAATTTATTTTATGAGGCCGTACTCAGCATGAAAAAATTTCGGGCGTAGGTGGAGGATTGCGAATTCACAATTTTGACTGACCATGCAAGCTTAAAGTGACTCATGAGCCAAAAAGATTTAACTGGTCGGTTAGCGAGGTGGAGCTTAAAGCTGCAGTCTTTTAATTTACATATTGAGATCTCAAAATGTTGTTCCCGACACGCTATCACGTGCATATGTTAACGAAATTAGTAGTAATACATTGCCTACTGTACCTCATTTAAATTTGAATTCACCTGCATTTTTATCGGACCAATATATCGAATAAATACGCAAAATTGAGGCTGCTCCGAAGTCTCTCAAAAACGTCCTAGTAGTGGAGGGTAAATTTACATAAATCTATCTAATAATCATAATACGGAAATCACGGACATACCAACTTGGAAATTATACATTCCGACCGAGCTTAAACATGCCTCGCATGGTACATGATGTGCGATCCTACAGGCCCTTATCCAAGTTCAAAACTTGGCAACACAGTATTGTTTATCATTTTAGATTCATTTAGCAAATATGTATTTTTGAAACCTATGAAGCACGCATTGCCCACGAAAGTAAGTAAGATGCTTGAAAATGAAATATTTAAAACCTATTTAGTGACTGAGACCATAATTTCGGACAATGACTCTCAATTTAATTCGAAGAACTTTCAGACGCTTGTAGAAAAGTACGGAATTAACCACATACAAACACCGAAGTATTCTCCTCAGTCGAATTCATCCTAAAGGGTTAATCGCTCTATAATATCCGCCATACGAGCTTATATCTAAGACGATCATCAAAATTGGGACCTCTACATTACGGACATAACCTGTGTCCTTATCGTAATATCGTGCACTCCTCGACTAGATTTCCCCCTCATTTTATCATGTTTGGTGACTCACGGTGACAATTATAAAATATTGCAGAAACATAATTTGGCTAACGACAAGGAGGGTAGTTCATGAGGATGTCAGTAGGTTCAATTTTTCTTTTTTATTTATTATTAGATCGAGTGGTTTAGAACAATACCCACGACGAACGTATACCTCTCTATAGACTGAGCTCATGCTAAGATAATTTCTTTTGTTGTTGTTGTTCTAGACCATTCTAAAACACGCAAATGTGTTATGTTGTCGGTTACAATGAAACTTTTTTTTATTGGAACCGCAACAAAGTTCCTATTATAAAACCTGTTATCTCAAGGCCCGAAAAAATTGTCTGCCATAAGGTAGGCCTGAGATCAAAATTTTTAAAATAAAACGTGGCTCGTCGGTAAAAAATATTTTGGAACACTACTCATACTAATGCGATTATGATCGATACCAGACAATTTTCTTCGTCTCCAGCACCAAATAGAACACACACACACACACACACACACACACATTTGTTGATGTATTTTAGTGAAATTTTATTTCAGAGATGTTAAGCCGTTTCTATGTAAAGGGTTGCTAACCTTAAACATATTAAATAACATCCTGAAGGATTTTTTGGGCCAGTCTTTTGGGCTGGAGTTCGAATTAAATTTTGTTGAAATTTATTTTTCTAGTCCCTCCTCAATTTTGCAGTACCGCTAATAAATTTAGGGATTTGAAGGAATATTATCTAAAAACCAGGATAATGTAAAACAGTTTCCCGGATGCCCATAGTACTTAGAAAATCCAGAACACGTCTAGAGAAACAGGGACGTCTGGTCCCCCTATTCCTGCCTAGATACAATATAGGCGAATAGGAGAATGTCAAAATAAAACTGAAAGCCAATTTCTAAGGTCAGTATTTAACCTTACCAGACAAGAAAGATGCATGGGAGTCTGGATTTTATTCAAATATAAAAGATTTGAGAATATTGATGCCAAGACCTATTAGATGAATGAAATTTCCCAAGTCCTAGCCTAAGCTTAAAGAAGGATTTAAGAGTATTGTACATCCAAACCTCCATACATCGTTTTTGTGTGGTACAGGCAAATGACCGCATAATTTGTCTTGCAGCTAATTTTTGTATTCAGAAGGTCCCAATCTGAATATTTAACTAGAGCAGATAAAAGTTTTTTATCTGGTGCCCCTACAGTATTCCTTGATATTTTTATAAATCGTAAAAAACTCGGAATTATCTTTTTATAAGTTTTACCAACAAACCTTCAGATTCTAAAAAAAAGCTTTGTGAAGTTGAATTAATTTAGTTCACAAATTTGACATGTTTGAATTGACAATGGGGTAGATACATGATTGATTAGCAAGCAAGCAACTTTAATATGAAATAAATAAAATATTTGCGAACAATTTCTATCTATTACGGACTTAAAGAATTGTTAGCAATTATATCGTTTTTTTGTTGTAAAAACAAATAAGCGTTATACCCTAGAAAGACTATGGTCTAATAAATCCGATTTAGTGAATTTTCGAGATTAGCCCCAGTTAGATTTACGGTATTTATAATTTATTTTGGGTTTAGTGACTAAAACGATTTAATGGGAGTGTATTAGTTTGACAAATAACACGATTTGCAATTTGCATCTCCTGTAGGCGGCGTTGACTTTTTTGAAAACAAAGGAGATGAGATTTATTGTCAAATTCAACCTTTAGACAGTACTGAATCTGATTTCCCTTGTTATAAGGTTAAACAGCTTTATGAGCTTTTAAGATCCGGACAAGTTGTAACAAACAATAACTAAATTATGTATATTAAATAATTCAATAACCGATTCTACCAGTTTTTAAATGCACATTACACAATAATTTTTTATTTAAATCACTATGATGAGTTGTTGTTGCCAAACATAATAAAATTTTAAAAACGTTTGATTTTCAAAGTTGAGCTTAATTGTGACATGTTTGGTCAAACATAGGCATATTTGCTATATTGGCGTGATTTAGACCTAGACATCTGTCAAACCTCAACTAAGCTCTCGTTAACTCAAGCTTTTATACTAGGAAATTATTTATCAAGCATAAATAGCAAGTTAGTTATAATAAATTGTATAGAGCTTTATGAGCTTAGTTCTAAACAAGCTGTAAACAAACATCGATTAAATAATGTTAAGTAGCACTTTAATTATTTTTCAACAGATTGGATCATTTATATTGTTTTTTTCATTTAAATGAATGTTAGTCTAACATATTGTTAATCTTTCAATGGATTAGTCTTTGGGAGTATGCTCCGCTATATCTCGTACACTCGTAGTAACCGATATAATGGTAGGTTAATTTAGGTCCTCCCACACCTGCCGGGTGCAACTGCTCAAGGTCGTATTCACAGTTATATGTATTCAAGCAATGCTTGAATAATTAATAATATAACTCGTTATTAGGTTTGCTATTAACATAAAGTGTTTATTTATTTATTATTACACCTTATTATTTTTGCTGTACTTCTCTTTATAATTTCCAGCTTAGACTGGTGTTAAAAAATATAAACAAAATATAATTTATGTTTCTGGTATACATCCCGGCTAAGGATTCTATGTTTTTGCTAGTTCAACTATCGCCGGAATGTATACCAGTTATACCAATTACATTCACTCATAAAACGCGCCCATTATACCCTTTGGCAACTGTCAACCTTTTGACATATTTACAATAAAAATTAAGGGAAAGGGAACGGAATAAATAAGGTAATTAATTATAACTAGAATAATAACAATATCATTTAACTATTTATTTACATGAATATTTACAATTTCGGTTCGGCGAGATAAGGTACACCACAAGTCTTCCAGTAGCTTATGTTTGTGAAACGATAAGTTTAAAGTAAATGTAATGTCTAGATCTTTGAAGTTATTTACTCTGTCGATGATACTGTTATACGATAGAAATCAAATCATAGTCCATAAACTCAGGTGAACGGGTAAACCGCATTACTTTATATTTAAAATAAATTTAAGAGCAGCACACCAGGAAGAGAAACCCGATAAATCGAATTGAAGCTCAACTGCAACTTTGGTGTTGGCAATAGTTTTGAAGATTTTTATTTATTATCAGCAAATAGATGAAAATTATAAATAAGGTGAACAAAATGCGTGTTCACCAATTTAATAGGTAAACAGTAATCCAGAGAGTTATGCTTCTGTATCAGTAATTGATACATATCTCGTATTGTTTATATTCTTTATTTTCAGTATTTCGATCAAAACTCATTTTTTACATCAAATTTTTAATTAAGCTACGATATGTTTTGTTGTCAACTTCCTAAATGAGGCGTTATTGTTTTTGTAAAATCAATTAAAATTTTAAATTCTTGTGATTTTCCAGGTTGAGCTTAATTATTCTGCCATGTATGTTCAAATATAAGACTATTTGCCTAACTTAGACCTATAGATCTGTTAAACCTGAACTAAGCTTTCGTTATTTCGAGCTTGCTGGCCTAAGTGTTCGATAGCAGCCACTCTAACCTAACCTATTTCGAGCTTTTTCTGCTCGTAAACTATTTACCAAGCATACAATGCGGGACTATTTTAAATGTAATACCATTTTAATTAAATTGTAGAGGGCCTTAGGAGCTTTGTCCAACATATGAGCAAACCCATTCACACACAACTCTAAAACTAAATTTCCTTCTAGAGTATGGAACTATAATCATTATGACGTATTTTTAAGAAGCTTTTTTAGTGATATAACTTTTCACTAATTTCCATAGGAACCCATAGTAAAAATGGTGTTTTTTAGCTTCAAGTTTTTCAATGAAAAAAGCAAAAATGTTACAAAATGTTTATACAAAAGTCTTCTACATATCTTTAGCAACAATATACAAGAAGGGTATATTGGTATTAAGTAAATATTAATTGCAGAAATTTTAAAATTAAATTATTTCTAAAATATATTTTTCGAACTTTCATTTTGAAAAATACATCAAAGTTGACTCTGACGAATTAAAATAATACTTGCTACATTTATCTTTAGTTTTACTAGTGTACGTTAGATGTCTCAGATTTATACAGAAAAATACGAAAAAATAGTTTAATCACAAAATTATGACACGTTCTTAATATTTTGAGAATTTCTTTTGCTTTCCCTACAATTTTTGAACTTAAATTTCTCCAAGTGGCGATTTTTGGTACGGTTTTTCAAAATGTTTACTGCCCACTGCCATCTATGTATATTGGCTTAATGCACACGATTTGTAGTAAGCTTTTCTTTTTAATTTGATCAGAAAGCTGTTGTTATGAACTTTTTTTTACATTTTGGTTTAAATAAATCCATTATTACAAGAAAATGAAAACGATTTACTTAAACGAGATTTATATATGTTGGAATTCAAACATTTATGAAAATATTCCAGAAATCATAATTAAGAATTTGCAACGTTTTCATTTATATTTTTGTCATAGGAAATAAAGTGATTTCCCATATTTTTTATGTGTTTTACTATGGAAATTTTGGTTTTTTCCTCGTTTCTAATTCCCTTATAAAAGCTTCGTTTTTTAGATTATGGCTTGTATCAGAGCCTTCTAGAGTATAGACAGAGCCTTCTAGAGTATAGAGCCATAATCATTATGACGTATTTATTTTAAGCTTTTTTAGTGGTATAACTTTTCACTGATTTCCATAGGAATCCATAGTAAAAATGGTGTTTTTTAGCTTCAAGTTTTACAATGAAAAAAGCAAAAATGTTACAAAATTTGTATACAAAAGTGTTCTACATATCTTTAGCAGCAATATGCAAGAAGGGTATATTGGTATTAAGTAAATATTAATTGCAGAAATATTAAAATGAAATTATTTCTAAAATATATTTTTCGAACTTTCATTTTGAAAAATACATCAAAGTTGGCTCTGACAAATTAAAATAATACTTGCTACATTTATCTTCAGTTTTACTAGTGTACGTTAGATGTCTCAGATTTATACAGAAAAATACGAAAAAAAATTGTTTAATCACAAAATTATCACACGTTCTTAATATTTTGAGAATTTGTTTTGCTTTTCCTACAATTTTTGAACTTAAAATTTCCCCAGGTGGCAATTTTTGGTACAATTTTTAAAAAATGTGTACTGCCATCACTGCCATCTATGTAATGTATATTGACTTAATGCACACAATTTGTAGTACGCTTTTCTTTTTATTTGACCAGAATGCTGTTGTTATGAACTTTTTTTTATATTTTGGTTTAAATAAATCAATCATTACAAGAAAATGAAATCGATTTACTTAAACGAGATTTATATATGTTGAAATTCAAACATTTATGAAAATATTTCAGAAATCGTAATTAAGAATTTGTAACGTTTTCATTGACAAATTTGTCTTAGGAAAAAAAGTGATTTCCCATATGTTTTATGTGTTTTACTATGGAAATTTTGATTTTTTCGTCGTTTCTAATTCCCTTAAAAAAGCTTCGTTTTTTAGATTATGGCTTGTATAATCAAGGTTGCTTTGGTATAGAGCCATAATCATTATGACGTATTTTTTAGAAGCTTTTTTAGTGGAATAACTTTTCATTAATTTCCATAGGAATCCATAGTAAAAATGGTGTTTTTTAGCTTCAAGTTTTTCATTGAAAAAAGCAAAAATGTTACAAAATTTTTATACAAAAGTGTTCTACATACCTTTAGCAGCAATATACAGGAAGGGTTTATTGGTATTAAGTACATATTAATTGCAGAAATATAAAAATTAAATTATTTCTGAAATATATTTTTGGAACTTTCATTTTGAAAAATAGATCAAAGTTGGCTCTGACAAATTAAAATAATACTTGCTACATTTATCTTTAGTTTTACTAGTGTACGTTAGATGTCTCAGATTTATACAGAAAAATACGAAAAAGAATTGTTTAATCACAAAATTATCACACGTTCTTAATATTTTGAGAATTTGGTTTGCTTTTCCTTCAATTTTTGAACTTGAAATTTCCCCAGGTGGCAATTTTCGGTACGATTTTTCAAAATGTTTACTGCCATCTATGTAATGTATATTGACTTAATGCACACAATTTGTAGTAAGCTTTTCTTTTTTATTTGACCAGAATGCTGTTGTTATGAACTTTTTTTTATATTTTGGTTTAAATAAATCAATAATTACAAGAAAATGAAAACGATTTACTTAAACAATATTTATATATGTTGAAATTCAAACATTTATGAAAATCTTTCAGAAATCATAATTAAGAATTTGTAACGTTTTCATTGACAAATTTGTCTTAGGAAAAAAAGTGATTTCCCATATGTTTTATGTGTTTTACTATGGAAATTTTGATTTTTTCATCGTTTCTAATTCCCTTAAAAAAGCTTCGTTTTTTAGATTATGGCTTGTATAATCAAGGTTGCTTTGCTTGTATAATCAAGTGTGCTTTGTCTATACTCCTTTAATAAGTTGTCGTTGACAATATCCTAAACGAGACTTTTCTGTTGTCAAATCTATTAAAATTGTGAATGTTCGAAATTGAGCTTCATTAAAATTTTAAATGCTTAAGACTTTTGAGATTTTACCAGATTTTTTCATTATTGTACCATCATTGATCAAATATAAGCCTATTGCGGAAATATAATAATATTTGAGTAATTTAGCCCTAAAAATCTGTCAAACCTCAACAGCGTCATATTCTAAATACAGTTTGAAATATACTCCAAATTAGAGAGACGTATACTTACTATACGCCTTCTGACGTTCCGTCTAACTAAGTTTGTTTTCTGTTAACCTAAATTCGGGGGGTGGTTATATACAATTCTTATTACATAAGATCATAAGCCTATAGACTACAAATTATCGAAGAATTCCAATAAAAATATTATAACCACTACAAATATCCTGAAATAACAAGAAAGGTAAAATTATTTTAAAAAGAGAGATTAAATCAGAACAGTTGGTAGGACTTCCCAGAGTAGAAAACAAAATGATAAAGTTTTTTTATTATCAACAATTCATGAAAAATCGAAAACTTTATTAAATTTTAAAAAGATTTTTCATCATAATATCTAGTAAGTACTGTACATAGTATATAAGTACATATATTTCTATATTACGTCTTAAGTAAACAAATAAATAAATTCAAAAGTATATTACAAATACAAAATAATTTAATATATTATAGAAATGCAGAAATTTGTTTTTATTTTATTTTATAAAATGAATGAAAATTTAATTTTTGTTAAAATAAAATGTAATTCTTTGATCATAACAAATTATTCTGGTTGAAAACTTTATTTGTGAAAAGCTTTCCTCGTATAAATACGAAAAAAGCAATTCAGGATGGATAAACTTGTTTGTATAAAGCGATATACTTTGTTAAAAATACCAGCTTCGTAATCAAACCTAAAAAAAATGACATTTTTCATATAACGCATTTTTCAGCTCATCTACATATTCCATTCTATCCATACTTTATTTACAGAGTCAACATAGAGCCGCAGAGATTATCGCCCAAATAAAAAAATTAAAAAAAAATAAAAAAATCTCAGATAAAAATTCTGTTTGTGTCGTCGGTGTTATTGTCTAGGTGGATTAAAGTATTTAAGGTGATAAAGTGGATTTTAATATTTTGTTTAAGCTTTTTGAATATAAAATGAAAATATGCGAAAGTTTATCAAAAATAAAACTTTGTTTTTTTGCTGTTTAAATCGATTTTCATTCAAAATAAAAATTGTTGATATATTTAAATTATATTATTACCGTCTTTAGTAATATTATATCCAAAATATGTATCGTAACATTTTGTGTACTCGCAACACAATTTTATATTTGCTCTGTAAATCTGGATTATTTGCTCTGTAAATGTCAATAAGTTTAAAACAGCTTTTATTTGCTATTTTATTTAAAAAATGAAAATTTACGTGTAATGTAATAAAATACTAAATTGGAACTCATGGATGCAGGATTAGTACATACATATATAGGATTACATATTTACAATATCGATATACCGACACAAAATTGTTTGTCCAATCTAACTTTTTAATGCATAAACCACTTAAAAATAATACAAATATTTTAATTAAATTAACTTTTAATTGTAATCCAATATTTTTTTTTATTGTGATCTAGAAAAGTATAAAGCTGATTAAATTATTTATTGATGGAGAAAGGTAATGGTGCTAAAGTTTGCACTTCATTTCGTTTAAATTCTTCTAAAATAAAATATAATCCTATATCGAACCATTTTCTGATTTAAAATTCCATGAATTATTTTATGCTTGTTTAATAATGTTCAAGTAAACAAGCTCTAGCTAATGAAAGGTTAGTGGGATTTGACGGTTTTCTAAATCCAAATCATGCCTAAATAAAAACATAGCACAACACAGCTCAACCTCGAAAATCAAAAGTATTTAAAATTTTACTATAGTAGATTTGACAATAGGAATTTATGATTTTAACAACAACATATCGTAGTAATTTGATAAAAAATGGGCATTTAACATAAAAGCTAGAATAAAGTGTTACTCAATATAATTGAAATGTTGTTTGTTCTAAACGTAAAAGCTCATAAAGTCGATTGCTATATATTATAAATATTTATTAAATAATTTGGTAATATAAAAACTTAATCTAATTTGTTTATTTATTAATTTGTTCATCAAACAATCTGTGGATCCTTAAAATCCAGTGTTGATTGCTGCTATACATAAAGTTCGGTCTACTCATCAGGTAGCCAAACTACAAAAATACAATTCTAACTTCATACATTAAGTATGAGGCAAGAACATACTCACTTAGCGAATTATACTCACAAAATCAAAACTATAGGAAATCCTTCATTTCTGTGTGTTTTATGCCCACACAAATAATAGAAAGAGAAGTTTGTCTATATTAAAATCAATAAGATTCTTTCGGCTTAAATAAATAAAAATTTAAAATTGCAATTACCAACACTTGAAATTGTACCAAATTACTCAGACTATCACATTCGAATAAAAATGTGTTTTGACCGTTACAAGCAATTTGGTCGTAGTTACGAGCATGATATGGAACATTAGGGTCTACTAAAAAAGCATCGCTAATCTTGAACAACATATACCTTTAGTTTTTGTACTTAAGAACATTGTATGCGTGGAGCACCAGTTCTTCAGGAGGATTAAGTCGGATTGCATAAGTTGAGTACCAATGTTACGTTCAGGTTGGTTGTACATGAACACCAGATCATCCGTGAAAGCAATCAATTGGGAATTAAAGTCAATATATAAAATAGAATTTAAATATATCAAAAACAGCAACAGACCGATATAATACTGAAACTTGCGGAACAGCACCGTTTAATATTTTAGTTAACCATATCGAATCTTTTGGTTAACTATATCGAATGCTTTCATAAGATCAATAAAAATAGAGGCAACCGAATTTCTCTGATCAAGACCTTCATATAAAAAGTTAGTGAATTCTAATAGAGCATTTTGAGTTCCTCTGGATTTTCTGAACCCAAACTGGTTGTTATGTAAAAATTTTGTACTGTCCAAAAAACTAGTAACCCTCGCTCGAATGGACTAGCTTCTCAATGGTTTTACCAAACACAAAAAGCAATGAGATTGGTCTGTAGTTTGAAATATCTCTTCCATGTTGTAACATTTGCTTTGGCGCAGTCGTATAAATGTTACTGGATTGCGACTGTATTGCCTCTAATTGCTCAAATAATTTGTTTTCATTGATACTTTACTCCTCGGTTGAATGGGTGATAATAATAATTATTGTGTATACAATAATTGGTGGTCAGGTATCTCACCGTTCTAATCAAGGGTTATCTCGTGGATTTTTTTTTTAACGGTACGCATTTTCTTTTCAAATGTTTTTTTTTTGTTGGTATGTATAAATAACCGGAAAATGGTTCGATATGGATTTTGGTGATGTGTGTTAGCGCGATTATTCGAGAAACAACAAAATAATTAAAATACAAGCGAAGCAAAATTTTTTTTTTGGTTCAGTCAGTTGGTTTTTGGGCAGTGTCTAAGTAGCTCTTATCTAATTAAAAACCATATTTAAAATTCACTAAAAAAATAATAATTAGACAAAATGATAAAGTGATTTTTGTACTTAGTTAATAACTACTGTAGAGTTTTTTTTATGTGTGAATTCAAAAACAATGAATAATAGTTAAAATTAGTTTTATTAATTTAAATAAATTTGAAAAATTAATAAATTAATACATATATATTGTGTAGTGCACACATAACGAACATATAAAATGCATTTAGTTACCATGAACTGCATTAATGGTTTTATAAACGATCATTGAAAAATCGTTATATTAATGAAATTGTGTGACAAATAATGTTTATAATCAAAAAGGAATGATCATAAAATTTCCGTATGAGTTATATTAGTTACACTTATAGTTATGAAAACTAATCATTAAAGACATTACAACATTATATCGTTTGCGTTACAAATTCACCCCGTTGATCGAGGGTCATAAATTATATAAAAACAAATACACCATACATATATATACCAAGTCAATTGTGGTACATTTCAAGTACGAGTATTATTTGGATATGGTAAACGTGTCGTGATGATTGATGACGTTTTCTCTTGTCGGTGCAGATTGCAGCTTACCGTGTTGTTTTTTTTTGGCTATTGTTAAATTCATAAAAATCAAAATTTTTTTTTATTGATTTACTTAATATTGTTTCTTATTTTCAATTTTTTTTTTATTTCTCATTTAAATATTAGTATTTTTGCTTTAGTTTTTTTTTAATTTTGTAAAAGTTGATTAATTAATTAAGTTCGGTAGTTGCGTGTAGAAGTACTTCCAACAGTAAACATCTAGGAGGGAGAGCAATGAGCCCAGATAGTATGTCCCAGCAACTCGCAAGAGTAAAATCAAAACGGTAGACGAGGCATGGATAGGAATATACGGGAGTGGGTCTGCCCTCTCGATGTCCTTGAGTCCCAATGCTACCGCTCTTCTAGCAGAAGTAAATGTTATTACATCTAGGAGGGAGAGCAATGAGCCCAGATAGTATGTATCACACACCGGTCGGCAGTATTATCAGGTTCTTTAAGAGCCTGAATATTGGCTGGACGGATAATTAAAACATCTAGGAGGGAGAGCAATGAGCCCAGATAGTATGTATCACGTACCGTTAGGCAGTATTATCAGGTTCATTAAGAGCTTGAATATTGACTGGACGGATAATTAAGTAGGGCTTAATGCACAAAAGATCTTTTAGGTCGCAGTGCGGGGTGGCTTGAGCCCCCACATGGCCCTCAAGTAATAATAATAATAATAATAATAAGTTCGGTAGTTTTGGTGAATTTTTCTTATCACATTTTTTTTAGTTCTAAATACATAAGGTTCCTACAGGATCAAGGCTTGGAAGCGCTTCTATCGTCTTCGATTTTGCAGGTAAGATTTATTTATTTAATATATTATAATTTTGGTTTACCGTTTATTTTTTTTTTGGATTGATGATTTCAATCGCCGGTTCAATTAGTCAACTAGTCATGTTATTTTTTTTTATGGTTGTTAGGAATATTACTACAAATGAATGAATTTCTGTTTCATTAATTAATTTATATTTTTCTGCCATTCTTTATAAACTCATTGTTTATTTTTATTTTTTTTAAAGTAAATAATAAAATGTTTATTTAAAATGAAATACTCTAAAGTTTTGATAGTTGCATTTATTTAAAAGTATGTGTTTGTAAGAGAATAGTTTGGACCATGAATGAAGTGAGGTGAGTTGACAGTCGCATTACAGCGTAGCCATTCCCTTTATCTGTGAATAAAAACCTACGACCAAGAATAGTACCTCTTACGACTGAGCCGGGAGTGGGAATGGCTTACCAACAAAATAATTCACAGTTTTTTATGTTAACGGCGGCTAAGTAATTTTTGTCATTTAGTATCACCCATTTTAAAGCCAATGTTACATATGGCGCCCAAATCAAAGGGACGTTGTTAAATTTTTTTTTTGATACAGTTTTGGTTTCCGATAGAATTCTCAGATATTTTCACCATGTTTGATATTATCTTCTGGAGAATTCGCTCATAAATATAACTGTTTGTTTAAATTAAATGACATATTTGAAATATTTATAAAAAAGTATTCAAAGATTAAGCGTTCCTATTTACTTTTATTATTATTATTTCCAATAGTATCATATTTCAATTTTATTATTTTTTTTTTGACAGTACAGAACTCAGGATAATGTTTTGCCAACTGAAATTTTCTATTGAATTTTGGTATTCCATTCTATCCACATTGTTATACATAGTGCACATGTATTTGATTAAGTGGTTAGGTATAGAATGTAGACGACCTATCATCACGAAAATTTTAATTGATGGCAACAGTATTTTTTTGGACCTGTACGCATCTTGGCCACTAAAGAAATTATTTTTCCAATTTTATTGTAGATTAAATAACATGATTTAAAGGTCAATTCGTAATTATTTCTTTTGAATACACTAATGCAATAGCTCACATTAATTCGACTGTCTATTCGACTTACTCACATTCATGCGTCCGACAATTTTATTTTTTTTTGCCCTCAAAGTGTTTTCATTTAAGTTTAATAATTGATTTATATATGTTTATAATTTTCAAATCAAGATAAATATTTATCACATTTATTGAAATATTATCCATAATTATTCGTACGAAATATCTTGTTTTGGTACCACAAAATTAAAAATATTTAATTTGTTTTTATTTAATTTATTTTTGAAATTTTATTTTCGATAATTTTTTTTTGTAAATTGAATTTTGAATTTTTCTATCAAGCGAACAAGTTACATTTCGTTCCTCAAAAGTATTGTTTCCATATTTTGTATTTTTTTCCCCTTATTCATATCTGATTTCCCGAATCACATTTAATAATGGATGTCGCTATTCTTGCTCCAGACGAATTCGAGGTGGAATGCCTTGTTAGAGGTTTTAAGGGAACCCCAATCAATAATCTCGCTGCTCTGCAATTAGCAGTAACTAACGAAGAGAAAAATCCCGTTCTTCGCCCGTACAAAGCACATTCAGCTGCACGACGTAGTCCGCAAAGGGAATTAAAGAAATGTGCTCTGAAACTAAAAGAGCATCGCGATTGGATTACGGAGATGCAACCTGATAAAAAGGCTGAACAAAGTGAGATGCGTAAAGTGGAATGTAAATTAATGCACATTAATGCTCGACTAGAAAGGCTATTAAACACCACTAAAACATATAAGCCGGAATGTCGAGTACACATTAACACGACTAATTTATTGTTGACCGCCGTTCAAACACTAATCCAAGGAGAAGAAAATTTTGACGAGACACTAGACAAAATCAAAGACTCTCAACATGAATGCCCAGAAGATCTAACGACCTCGGAGGATGAGGAACCAGTAAAAAACTCAACTCCTGATGCTATTTATTCCAAGGTATTATCACAACCGTCATCCTCAAATCAACCGGAAGACGGAGCAACAGGTATTTCAAAAGTGTTGTCCTCAACAAACATTTTCAAAGACCCTCCTGCTTCAAAAGAAACCACTTCAACCAAGTATAGTAACCATATTACTAAGTGGAAATTGAATTTCGATGGCAATTCCGACGATGTACCAATCGAAAGATTTATTTTTCGAGTGGAACATCATGCAGACACTTTCAACCTTTCCAAAAATGAATTAGTAGACCAAATAGGAGTTCTATTAACTGGAGCCGCCTCAAATTGGTATTGGTGTCACATAGAGCGCAATCCCAATATCTGCTGGAGTCGTTTAAAGCGTGATATGATCGAACGGTTCCAAGATCGAAGAACGAAACATGACATTCGGAGACATCTAGAATCGCGCAAACAAAAGCCTAATGAGAGCTTCAGAGCTTTCTACAACGACATTATTGCGTTGTCCTTGCAATTCCGTGATCCTCTAGGCGATTCCGAGTTACTACATATTGTTAGGCGGAATATGCGAGCCGGTTTCCAAGTGACATTAGTTGATCAAGAAATCAATTCAATCTCAGCCCTTGTGCGACGGTGCCTAGCTTTAGAGGACACCTGGAAACGCACAGGCTATGAACCAGAGAGATTATGCACACGAAGAACTATAAACGAATTGTCGATTGATGAAACGCAGGTTGATGGAACTTCCTTACACGTAGACGAAATAAACGCTCGACAACAAACACAATCAGCACCATCGCGTAATAATAGTGCATTCGATAGTAACAATAAGACAATATGTTGGAATTGCCAGGATATTGGGCATTCATTCATAGATTGTTCAAAGCCACCGAAAGTATTTTGCTTTGGTTGTGGACGTCCTGGTATTTTAAAACCAAGGTGTTTTAGGTGTTCGGGAAACGTGAACGTGAGGTCTCGAGCTCCTGGGAGTCCGGCACCTCAACCTATAACACTTCCCAGACCTCCACAAACGAGTGCAACAGCAAAAGGAGAGACCGAGGTAATAACACAGCGGCCTCTGCCACCCTCATAACTCCATCAATGAATCTCAACAATTCTCCAACTATGTTCTCCGACCACACTCTCACAACCCATCTAGATTTCCCGATTACCTTTTCAACAGATTATGTAAACCAAGGCTCACAAACATCCAAAGAACCGTAGTATAGAGCTCGCCAATATTGGCACAATAAACGTTCACTTCGTAAACTGGTGTCAGAAACAGTTTTCGAGAATATTACAGATAACCGACCCTATGCGAACGTAATCCTTAACGGACAAAATTATCGAGGGCTATTAGATAGCGGGGCTACAATTACAGCATTAGGGTTGGGTAGTGAAAAATATTTGGAAAGTTCCGACAGTAAGGTTTTTTATTTACCCACTAGAGTTAAGATGGCTTCAGGACGCTCTGAAAGAGTGTTTGGATATATTTATGCCAATCTAAAATTTAACGGACAAGAAAAGGTATTTAAAGTATACTTAATTCCAAGTTTACAGCAGCCCTTGTACTTGGGGATTGATTTTTGGCGTGAATTTAAAATAAAAATAACGCCTCATTTAGCCATATCTGAGTTAACTGAATCCATCACCACACAGCTAAGTTCGGACGACACGCGTCATTCCTTAAACCCCCAGCAACTAACGATGTTAGAAGACGTTATCAGGGCATTTCCTTCTTTCGAAGAAAACGGTCTAGGGCGCACACATCTTCTGACTCATGTTATTGAGGTAGGTGACGCTAAACCTATAAAACAGCGTCATTATGCCGTATCTCCTGCTGTTCAAAACTCTTTATATGCCGAAATTGACCGTATGCTGGCTCTGGGTGTGATAGAGGAATCCAATAGCTCCTGGAGTTCCCCGGTGACATTAGTCTCAAAATCTAATGGCAAAGTTCGAATGTGTTTAGACGCCCGTAAACTGAATGAAGTGACAGTCAGGGATGCATATCCATTGCCAATAATCAACGGACTTTTTAGCCGATTGGATCAAACCAAATTCATTTCGTGCATCGATTTGAAGGATGCGTTTTGGCAGATCCCTTTGGCTCAGGAGTCCCGCGATAAAACTGCGTTTACCGTCCCTGGTCGTCCTTTATACCAGTTTACGGTGCTACCATTCGGACTTTGCAACTCTCCTCAAACGATGTGTAGACTAATGCACCGGGTGATACCGCATCAGCTGCACGAGCAAGTCTTCGTGTATCTACATAGATGATCTCCTTATCGCGTCTGAGGATTTTGATCAACACATTTCCTTGCTATACCAGGTGGCTTCATTAATTAGAGCAGCAGGTTTGACCGTAAACCTAACAAAAAGTAAGTTTGTGTTGAAAGAAATCCGCTATTTAGGTTATATAGTTGGAGATGGTTGTATTAAGGTGGACCCTGAAAAGGTCGCAGCTATAGTTTCCTTCCCACCACCAGATACCGTCAAGAAATTACGTCGATTTTTAGGGATGTCGGGATATTACCGTCGATTTATTTCTGCATATGCCACCCTGGCGGCTCCAATTTCCGATCTGCTTAAGAAAGGACGAAAATTTAAGTGGGACGATCAATGTCAAGAAGCTTTCGAGAAGCTTAAAAAAATACTGTCAACGGCACCGGTTTTGACTCATCCTGATTTCTCACAGCAATTTTTTATTCAGTGCGATGCCAGTAGTACGGGCGTCGGCAGCGTGTTGTTTCAAATCGGTGAGGATGGTGGCGAGCACCCCATTTGCTATATGTCTCAAAAACTTAACGCCGCACAGCGGAACTACTCCATAACAGAACTGGAATGTTTAGCCGCTGTGTTGAGCGTGAAAAAGTTCAGAGCATACGTCGAGGGGTACTCGTTCACCATCATCACCGATCATGCAAGCCTCAAATGGCTCATGAATCAAACTGAGTTATCGGGCAGGTTAGCCCGGTGGTCGTTAAAGCTTCAAGGATTCAAATTTGAGATACAGCATCGGAAAGGAACTCAAAATGTAGTAGCTGATGCACTTTCCCGAGCATATATGGAAGAAGTTAAGGAAGATGGAGACAGTTTTAAATTAGACTTAGATTCACCTGCTTTTCAGAGTCAGGATTATGTCCAGCTCATCCAAAACGTTCAGGATAAACCCTCCGCTTACATTAATTTACGCGTGGAAAACGGGAAGCTCTACATTAATCCGTCGAACTATCATGGGGATAATTGCACAGATGTGTCCTCTTGGAAATTATATGTTCCACAACAACTAACACGAAATCTCATTAAAATGTGTCATGACCCACCTTCATCAGCTCATCTGGGCATGGCCAAGACACTTGAGCGTATTCAACGGTATTATTTCTGGCCTTCTGTATCCAAAGACGTAAGGGATTATGTTGCAAATTGCGAAATTTGCAAGCAGACCAAGGCACCTACTTATGTAACTCGCCCACCAATGGGAAATCAAATCTTATCAGTGAGACCAATGCAGCACATCTATGTTGATTTCTTGGGCCCATACCCAAGATCAACTAATGGGAATTCATATTTGTTGGTTGTTCTGGATAGTTACTCAAAGTTCATTTTCCTTAAACCCATGAAACAAGCACTGTCTACAGCGGTGTGTAACTTTTTGGAGAAGGAAATATTCTCTGTATTTTCAGTGCCAGAAACCCTAACATCAGACAATGGAAGTCAATTCAAGGCAGTGTGTTTTCAGAATTTTTTAAATAAATTTGGCATAAATCATATGTTTGTCCCAAAATATTCTCCGCAAGGTAACGCCGCAGAAAGAGTAAACCGCACTCTGCTGGCAGCAATACGTGCTTATATTAAAGACGATCACAAAAGATGGGATCAACATTTGCATGAAATCTCCTCTGCTCTGCGAAATGTAGTACACAGCTCCTCAAAATATTCGCCACATTATCTTATGTTTGGCCAACATTACATTGCGCACGCGAATGACTATAGGTTATTGCGAGAGCTGGATTTGGTTGCAAACGGGGAAGTTACTGTACAAGGGAAGGGCAATCGGCTTAGTCTTTGTCAACAAAAAGTTCTATCTTATTTAGAAGATGCCCATAATAAAAACGCAAACGTTTATAACTTACGGAGTCGCAACATAGAATTTCAAGTGGGACAAATCGTATATGCACGTAATTTCGCCCTAAGTGATGCAGTAAAACACTTTTCGGCTAAACTAGCTCCGAAATTTTTAAAAGCAATCGTAGTTCGGAAAGTAGGTAATGTTGCATATGAATTGTCCACTACTGAAAAGAAATCGATAGGAATATATCACGCAAAAGATATTCGTTCGTAACATATTGTAAAACATGCAAGGACAGTTTAGTAATCTAACATATATGCCCGGCTGATGAGACGCTCAGTGGTCGATGGGTACGTTCCCACGATTGTAACATTTGCTTTGGCGCAGTCGTATAAATGTTACTGGATTGCGACTGTATTGCCTCTAATTGCTCAAATAATTTGTTTTCATTGATACTTTACTCCTCGGTTGAATGGGTGATAATAATAATTATTGTGTATACAATAATTGGTGGTCAGGTATCTCACCGTTCTAATCAAGGGTTATCTCGTGGATTTTTTTTTTAACGGTACGCATTTTCTTTTCAAATGTTTTTTTTTTGTTGGTATGTATAAATAACCGGAAAATGGTTCGATATGGATTTTGGTGATGTGTGTTAGCGCGATTATTCGAGAAACAACAAAATAATTAAAATACAAGCGAAGCAAAATTTTTTTTTTGGTTCAGTCAGTTGGTTTTTGGGCAGTGTCTAAGTAGCTCTTATCTAATTAAAAACCATATTTAAAATTCACTAAAAAAATAATAATTAGACAAAATGATAAAGTGATTTTTGTACTTAGTTAATAACTACTGTAGAGTTTTTTTTATGTGTGAATTCAAAAACAATGAATAATAGTTAAAATTAGTTTTATTAATTTAAATAAATTTGAAAAATTAATAAATTAATATATATTGTGTAGTGCACACATAACGAACATATAAAATGCATTTAGTTACCATGAACTGCATTAATGGTTTTATAAACGATCATTGAAAAATCGTTATATTAATGAAATTGTGTGACAAATAATGTTTATAATCAAAAAGGAATGATCATAAAATTTCCGTATGAGTTATATTAGTTACACTTATAGTTATGAAAACTAATCATTAAAGACATTACAACATTATATCGTTTGCGTTACAAATTCACCCCGTTGATCGAGGGTCATAAATTATATAAAAACAAATACACCATACATATATATACCAAGTCAATTGTGGTACATTTCAAGTACGAGTATTATTTGGATATGGTAAACGTGTCGTGATGATTGATGACGTTTTCTCTTGTCGGTGCAGATTGCAGCTTACCGTGTTGTTTTTTTTTGGCTATTGTTAAATTCATAAAAATCAAAATTTTTTTTTATTGATTTACTTAATATTGTTTCTTATTTTCAATTTTTTTTTTATTTCTCATTTAAATATTAGTATTTTTGCTTTAGTTTTTTTTTAATTTTGTAAAAGTTGATTAATTAATTAAGTTCGGTAGTTTTGGTGAATTTTTCTTATCACATTTTTTTTAGTTCTAAATACATAAGGTTCCTACAGGATCAAGGCTTGGAAGCGCTTCTATCGTCTTCGATTTTGCAGGTAAGATTTATTTATTTAATATATTATAATTTTGGTTTACCGTTTATTTTTTTTTTGGATTGATGATTTCAATCGCCGGTTCAATTAGTCAACTAGTCATGTTATTTTTTTTTTATGGTTGTTAGGAATATTACTACAAATGAATGAATTTCTGTTTCATTAATTAATTTATATTTTTCTGCCATTCTTTATAAACTCATTGTTTATTTTTATTTTTTTTAAAGTAAATAATAAAATGTTTATTTAAAATGAAATACTCTAAAGTTTTGATAGTTGCATTTATTTAAAAGTATGTGTTTGTAAGAGAATAGTTTGGACCATGAATGAAGTGAGGTGAGTTGACAGTCACATTACAGCGTAGCCATTCCCTTTATCTGTGAATAAAAACCTACGACCAAGAATAGTACCTCTTACGACTGAGCCGGGAGTGGGAATGGCTTACCAACAAAATAATTCACAGTTTTTTATGTTAACGGCGGCTAAGTAATTTTTGTTATTTAGTATCACCCATTTTAAAGCCAATGTTACAATGTTCCAAGGCCTTTGTTAGAAATTGGAATAACAACAGCTTCTTTCGAGCTAAATGGGAAAACACCGGCAGAAAAACTTAAATTTACTATGTGTGAAAAAACATCAACAATATAAATGGAGATTTTTTGACGAGGAAGTTCCTAAACAGATCATTTCCAGACGAATGCGATATTTTAGGTTCCGATATTACATTTAGAATTTCAAGCGGGAAAAGTTCTAAGAACACACACGATTTTAATTGAGAATTGCTGTTTATTGACGCAGAATTCATCATCCCAGTTAATCGATTGTTTCAAATTTAAGACAGTATTTATGAAGTGATTGTTAAACAAATCAGTGAATTCGCTACTGAAGCATTTTCACCAATTTATATTTCTTCAATTTGAGCGCTTGACATGTCCTTGTTTAAAATCTCATCGACTAATTTCCAAATTTGTTTAATGTTAACATTAACAGCTTGAAACTTATTATTAAAATATTTGGCTTTGGCCAAAACTATTTCCTGTTTAACAGCTTTAATTAGTATCTTAACTCGGTTCGTAAAGTCTGCATCATTTAAATTATTATTAAGGTTTTTCGAAAATTTATTTGTATATCTAATTTTCCTAAGAAGGGCCGGCTTTATCCAAGGCTTATAATTCTTTCGCCGCTTTAACCACAACCAACGAAGTATTTCCATCAACATATAATTTTAAAAGATTTATGAAATAGCTATAAGCGCTTGTCATATCAGTTTAGGAGTCGACAGAAGACCAACTTTCTTCGTTTAAAACTTTAAATAAATTCGATTAATTAACAATTTTGATATTCCGTTTCGGTTTGGATGAATAAGAATTAGACCCATATAATAGGTACAAATACAACACTGGTCGTGCAATGGTCGGTGATATTTGAATTTCGAATGTCAGTTTCGTAGCTAAACTCAAACTTCGGTGAATTCCTGAAAAACAAGTGTTCAATGCAGGTATAGGAATGGCTTGTAATACGGGTTGGCTTATTTATCAGCGATTTAAGGCCAAAAGAGGCCACCATGAGCATGTAATCAATTGAGGTTGGTGGAAATATTTAATTTCATATCACCAAAAACCATTAAATTTTTGGATTTGACCTCTAGTAAAATATTATTAAGTTGCCTCGATGAAAACAGATGTGCGCACAGAATGTAACCTATAAATACAAATAACCGAAAACAAAACAGACTCATATTCAAAATTCACCTGTATATTGTCAGCACTACAACTAACATCAATATATGAGCCACACTGTTTACATTAATATAATCCCTCAGAAAACAACAACACCTCCGGCTCTATACATATATTGCCATTGCAAAACCCGGCATCTTATTTATTTCTAGTTCGTGATATTCAATACAGACTTCAGAGAGTAGAATAATTTGTGGCAACAGCTCGAGTGCAGCAATATTAGCTAAAAATGAATCAAAATTTTTACGTAAACTTCTAATATTTTGACGAATAACAAATAAATATGACTTATCCTTAATGGCTGGGTTACAGATGGGCTAAGCCTACATTCCGGCTGAAGTTTCGCCCTAAAAATTCTCTGATTAACGCTCCACTAAGCCAAGCTTCAGCAGATATAATTTTGGTATAATACAAAACAGGAACGTTGATTTTAAACGATGAGTAAGGCGTGTTGTGTTCCGTAGCATTTTTTGGGAGAACACGAAAACATGTAACATCCGGTAAATTGAGTTCATTTTTCAGGTGAAGGATGATTTTGTCTACACTAACGGTTAATAAAAGCTTAGTTGAGGTTTCTCAGTTTTCTAGGTCTCGATTATATTAATATTACAAATAGGCTAAACTACAATGGCTAAACGATAAATAGTAGCTATAGGAACATTTAGCATTATTTTCATAAAACAAAAAACCTGGCTTTACCTCATTATTATCCGCCATCTTTGATCGTAAGCTCTTAACAATTTGTATGGGAATTAAAAAAAATTGATATTTTCTCAAAACACGTGAATTTCCAATTTACACGGATCACAAGCCTTTTATGACAGAAATTAATTACGAAACAGTTCGTAGTCATATATGAAACATCGCTGAACCACCAATATTTATTATCTCTTGAATGGCTTAAAAACAATGAACTCTATTTTAGTTTTAATCAGATTCGACTTTAAAAAATTAATTCAACAGGAATAGACTACGCGAATTGAAAGAATACACATTAGTGAATTATAGAATGACTAGCTTCTAAATATGTTATTGAGAGCTCTAACCATAATTAAGAAGGGCTTACAATGATCCGTAGCTGAATTTTTTTCCCACAATGTGGCATGCCGGATTTTGCTGAAATAGCAAACAAGTTATGTAATGCAATTCCGTGAACACGCAGGCTCATTTTATAGATTTTTGTTGAGCAATTCGTAAGCCAGTTTTAGAATTGGTATTGATTATTTCAGTGTATGTATAAAATTACGTAGAATAGAGAATGTATAAACAATGCTGGATTATCTCAAAATACTTAGACCTCGCCAAACTAATGCTCCTATTTATGTTTAAATTATCAAATGGATATTTACTAGCCAGCAGCATAAATAACAGGCAAAAGGGAAAACAAATGTGAGATGCTAGAGAAAAGTCAAAAAAGAATGCTTAAGTATTAATTTATTCTAGGCTTCGAGATAAGTATCAAACAAATGAGATTATGTATATATTAATCTGGGATGTAACATTAAAGTACGTATACCACATCAATAAAATTTCCAATCACCAAAGCACTCAATGCTTATGAAGAGCAGCAGCGATAAGAAACAAACCATTGTGGTAAAAAAGTTACCAGCAAATGTTTTAGCGATAGGCGGATTTTGTTTGAAAAACAAGAAATCGAAGATAACTTATTTGTCCAAAACGGCCAATAAAGTTGATTTGAGCGCTATGTGCAGAAAAACACAATCATATTCAAAATGTATCCGGAAGAGATGGCATCATCAGTAAACGTAATCTAATTTCAGAATTTTCTCGATTATTTTATCCACTCGATTTCCTATATCCGTCCATTAAATTTTTACTATTTTTACTATAACAAAGGTGTAATGGGTAAGAATTGTAATTGCGAAAAAAATGTTGTTCCAGATTTTCAAATTTCTCGATGAATTGGGTCAACCAGGACTCTTAAATATCGATTTAAAAATTTCATATCTGTCCGTCCGCCAGTGGGAAAGGAAACTGTCAACGATTTTCTTAAAAACCAGAATCTACCCGTTTACAAACTTTGAAGTTATTGAAGCATTCCGTGAGGTGATTTTAACAAAAAACAGTGAAAAATATCAACTACTCAATTTCGTCACCTTGCAAATTTTAACTGTTGTTCCATAGGTACCTTTAAGACAAAATAAGGTTACCTATTACCGTGTTATTTGAAAGTTAAGTGGCTAAATTTACCTGTGGGAAAAGAATCGCCCTAGGAGTCAAATAGAAATAATTTTCTAAAAGACACAAAATAAAATGTTAAATGTTAAATTATGGCTCCTGAAATAACGGTGAAATACAATTTCATAGAAGCGGAGCATCGAACCGATATTTTTAATTTTTCGGTTTTTGATTTTTGTGGGGGGCGAGTAGGAGAGTCAGCAGAGGCGCAACAACTTCAACAACAACGTCAAGCAACACGTGCTACAGTTAGTACAAATTTGGATGACCGCATGGGAACATGATGTTGGAACCAAATCTCGCCCCCCCCCTCATAATCGCCGATGGAAATAATAGTGGAGAAATTTCTTACAGCTTTTCAGAAAAAACCTACAGCACTAATGGGAATCGCTGATTAGGAGATTGTGTTGTCTTACTAAATGTACCAACTATCGACTGCATAGGTAGCTGAAACCGGGTCGAGTCCTATAATGCTAACATTCCTTTCCTATCCTTCGGTCTTGCTGAGGCTTGGTCGTACATCCGTATGAATCAATCAATCCGTATCAAGTTTTCTGCACCAATTTTTGTGAAGTATTCTTTGCTCCTATTTAGTTTCGGGACAAACCCGGTTAGATTTTAAAAAAAAAGTGAATTTACTACGTTTAAAATTAACGAGGCCTGTGCGGCGAATTACCGCATAGGCGATAGTCACTGCAGGTCTTGCTGTCTTTGGGAACCAAAATTATTTAATTTCATAATTTCGTAATACTGTACATATACATAAATGAAATGCTAATCAACAAAGAATTTGACAATTTTTGTTTAATGGAATGTTTGATGCTAAATTATACAAAGCTTTGTGCTCTTCACCTTTTCTATCAGTTACACTCTAAATTGGACAAGTTGTGCTTATTGATAATATCGTGTGGTTCATCGTTATATGAAATTCGGAACCCAAAAAAATAAAATAGAACGAAAAGTTTATCGCTCCGCTCCGGTTACGATTTCGATTTCATTTTTATTTTTTATTTTTATTAAATCGGTTACAATTCGATTTAAAATCTGGGAAATATTCCGGTTTAGTCCCCATTGAACTGCTAACTTCCAAAAAGAAAGTATAGCTACAGTGAAGAAATTTCCTTTACCACGACTAGAGCTATATGTGCAGCTCATCTGCATAGTAACGGAAGAAATTTCAAATTTTGAACTATCCTTGTGCGGTTATAAATTCATACTACCAGATAGCTATAGATACATGTTACATACCGCATGTAAGTTGCTCGATTAATTTTTGGAAATTGGCTGGTGCACTGTTAACTCTGAATGACACTCGTTTAGACCCGTCATCTAACTGAAGTTGCAGGTAAGCATCGCTTAAATCTATTTTGGAAAACTGCTACCCTCTTTGAAGACGGTGAAACAATTCTTCCACCCGGGGTATCGTCGTTAAATAATTGAGGGTTCACCGTACCTTTGAAATTTCCACAAATACGAACATGGTTGTTGCCCTTCTGTCAGCCCATTAACTGAATTTAGAAGGCCTGATGACATCCAGGGCCTCCAATCAAATGGAATCGGTCGCGTTTTGAAAAACTTAGGCACGAAGTTCGATTTCATGATGATGTTAGCTTTAAACATCGAACAATGACCCAAGGTTTGCTCGAAAATTTTCCCAAATTTCTGGCATAGGACATCTATTTTGCCTTGCTGTCGAATACCAACCATTTCAAATAGGTTTTAGCTTAAGTAATTATCTAATACCAACACAACCCTATGTATCTACCAAACGATTGTTCTCAACCATTGCATACATTTTTCTAAAAATTAATTAAATGATAAGTATACAATCAATAAAGAGTACTTCAAAACAAGCAAGTGGATATCATCTAAACAAACAATAAATAAAACGACAGCACAAACCAATTTCCATGAATTATTATTGTCCCTATTTGCCAATCGTCGCCGCTTTTATCACCATTCCCCAAGCGATAACATTTTAAAACATCAACACACAAAAAAAAAAAAAACAGACCAAAAATACAATGTCGGTGGAAAGCGAAAATAAATACGCGCCCAGTCCTTATGGTGTTAATTATCTTGGTGAAATTGAACAAACTGAAATTAATTTAAAAAGAAAATCTTTTGCTAAGCTTTTGTTTTAATTGCTAAAAATGTTTTGAGTTTCAAAGTATACAAACTATATAGTACCACAGTGAAACGATCAACCAACCCATTGACTAAACAAAAAAGCACGACGTTTTTTAATTGTAAAAAATACTTTCTACAATAATTGAAATAATTTCCTTGGTATTGGCACTCTCTTCATCTGAAAGCCTGAGGTGTGTTATGTATTTTATAAAAAAAACTTGGAAAATGTAAATAAAGTTGTTTTGTATTAATACCTAATTGAAAAACTGATTTTTATCCATTGTCGTCGTTTCGTTGTTTGCGTACATTGTTTGCTCCATAACATAAACGATCTAGAGCTTTCTGTTTATTTAATATAATTTATATTTGTAGAGAGAGAGTATGCTTTAAATTTAAACAAATAAATCTTACGTAATTTATATTTCATTCACGGTAATTTTCAAAAATTCATTTCAATACAAACACAAACACACACACACACACACACAGAAACACAGAAAATATATTTATCTTATCCTTTCCATTCATATCTCAGAAAATGATTATTATCATCAAGGGGATCCTTATATACATATTTTTTGTTTTTGTTATACATAATATAACATTAAACTTCTGCTTTCTGCTTCTACCAAATAAACACATCAGACAAACAGAGCGAAGGAAATTTTAAAAATATATTTTAATTGTAAAATTAGAAGGAACGTAAAATAAAAAGTCCTCAAGGAAAATATTACAACAAATAAAAAGGATTTAAATGAATTTAAATAAAGAAAGAAAGGAGATTTGTTCTGATTTTCTTTACATTTCCTTCTCCAGTTTATTGTTTTTTTTATATATATGGATGTGTATTTGTGCGATGTGATATTATCCCCAATTCTTTGTTGGTCTCCTAAGATTTTTTTTTTTTTTGATTTTCCGAATCTTAAGGAAATTAGATTGGGGGTATTATGTATAAGAAAAACTTTTTTGTTTAGTTTTGTGGTTTCTCTGAATATTCAATGAGGACGTAGCATACCAACAATAACTAAATATTTTAATATTCTTGGCGAGGAAGCAAAAGTTAATGTTTGTGATTTGTGGTGATCTTAGATAATTAAGATAGTTAAGTTTTTTTATAATATATTTACGTATAACAGAGTTTTATTCGTTATTGACAAACTCTTGTTTTCTCATTATATTTTATGGATAAGGACATAAATTAGGTAGACGAGGCGCGTCAAGGGACAAATTTGTTTAAATTTGTGAAGTATGTATTTTGATAAAGTTCTATTAAGTATATCAGATCGTAATTTCATTTTATTTTGAAAAAGGTTAAGATAAAGCTCCTAGGGTTACTGACATACCAATAAAAACCTTCAACTTCCGCAGTTGAAAGTTTTCGAAGCTTAAGAAGTTTCTTTGCATCTTTTTTTCAACGACTCGAAGGAAGCACTTAATGGAACTACCTGTGGAGAGGCTTAAGAATAAGCACGTGAACTTCCTTCCGTCTTTTATCTAATAGTTGTCAATTATAAGTTTTTGATCCAAATAAAATTATGCCGCCAGAGGTGCTAAGTCAATAGTAAGAATGCAGCAATTCTTGCCAGTGCTAAAAAACGTGTACAAAATCGAAGAATTTGTATCATTGTCTGGCCCAAAGGTATATTTGCGGATGAAAAATGTTGAATGCCATAAATTTTACTGATGGAAATGGGACCACATTATTTTCATTCCGGAGACTTAGAAACTATACTTATTGTTTCCTGAGCTTCGTTCGTTGAATGACACGATAAGAATTAACGAAAATTCTTCGATTTTGGTGGAAAGGTTCAATGGCCATTCGTAGTTTCAACCTTCAAAATGCAAACAGCTGACTAAATATGATTTGATAAATTTGAAACTTAGATGACTGCCACCAACCATCTCAGGTTATAGATCTCTGGTTTACATGTTGCGTTCAAGCATCTCCGATGCTCCGTTCCACAGAATTCGATGGAATATTTCCCGGATATTGCCTGTATCTTGAAAATGGCTGACTTCTCTTAATGGGAGTCAAAAGTCCAATAAACTTTTTTTTTTTTTTTTTTATTATTATTAGGGTGGGTGTTTGCAGCCCCGAGCACTGCGACCATTGAGGCCTATTGTGCGTCCCTAGAGGTTCTTAACTGGAATGGAGGCTTTTTATGTCCTTGATAAATGCCGCTACCTGATGTATATCCAGTGGGTCGGCATTAGGCCACCGGATTGTATGTGTATTTTTTTTAGGATGATAGCATCACATGTGAAGAGTGCGTGTTTCAACAAGGGGTCATAGATGTGTTCATCGTCATCACCGATCGTAATCAGATGATGAAAAATCCCTTTTGCATCCCTCCCCGATTGGGATTCGAACCCGGTACCTCCCGATCCAACCGCCGTAGCTTTAACCACTGCGCCCGGGAGGGGTAGTTCCAATAGACTTTACCACCAGATGTTTATCCGGTTTGTGTAGATTATGTACAAAAAAATTGGTAGATACCACTAATATAATACATATATTCTTCAGGACTGCTTCAAGTGGCTCCAATTATCGAATATAGTTTTCCTTCTACCGGTTATTTATTAGGTGAAATTGCTAATGAATTTGCTAACATTACTGTGCCGTTGGTAAATTTCAGAAAAGTTATTTTTAAAACGAGCAAATGATGCTCAGCATTCCTATTATGTAGCATTTCATGTGCTAATGTTTATAGTGTTCTCTTCAAATGAGAATGCCACGGCCTGGCGGTCCGAACAGAAACGAGTCTAAATTATTCCATACCGATAATTGAGCCGTTTATTTTGAAAGTGGGGCAAGTCCATATTTTGTTGAAACGAGAAAATAAAAGAATAGAGAAACAATAAATGCAAAAATATACGGGATTTTGAATTTTCTTTTTTTTTCAACAAGTATTACGGTTTTTTTTTTTTTTTTTTGACTATAAATTGTTCACCGTTAGAAAGATTATACTTTTATTTGTCTATTGTTATCATTAACTTAAATTTTTTGAAAAATGGACTTGCACCACTTTCAAAATTAACGGCTCAATTGATCCTGATATGTGTAATGAGAGTGTCATTGAACCTTCTATTATTGTTGTGACTTATTGTGGGAGAGTGACGGCAAACTTCAACATTAGTTGTTGCAGACATTATTGCGCTCTTTAGATCTAATGCCAGGTCATACCAACAACAAACACTTGATTTTAAGGTTTTTTGTAATCGCGGTATTCTCCTGTGTATGAACGCTGTGTGTAGTTTTATTGAAAATTTGTTGTAAAAATGATGGTATATAAAAAAGGAAAACATAGATCGTCTGATCTTGAGACCATGTTTATTAATCTCGTTCGAGATCATCTCTCACACATACACTATGAAAATAATTCGACCTAGATTTTAAAACAATATATTACGGCCAACCAGAAGCTAACTAGGAGATGCTTACTGATTTGATTCATGAGCAAGTTACCGTCGTTAGGGCGTTGATACACAATAACTTATCCGTTCTTTATTTTGATATAACTTGCCACTTTGGGTTGAGTTGCACTGATATCGGTGGTTTTTGCACTGATATCCGTGGTTTGGTTTCCAAAATGCACCATGCCATGATTCCTCCAAAAGCAGTTTGAAGTCAGTTCTCCTTCACGTTACCAACTCAATAAATTCCCTTCCAATTGAACTAAGCACAAACGCAAAGGAAGCTTATGAATCAATGAAAAAAATCATTGATTTGATTAAATACAACGACCATCAGTGGAAAGTTTTTGCAGACATAAAAGTGACAGCTCTTTTAAGAGGCATGCAATTGGGTTACACTAAAAACATGTGCTTATGGAATACACGTTTTGAAGGCGACCAATATAACGAACGGAACTGGGCTTTACGTGAGAACATTAGATTGCGACACAACAACATCGTTGAGACTCCACTTATGCCAATTGAAAAAATATTGCACTGAGCCTAAACATGTCGGAAGCGATATCTCAAAAATGGGGACTAACTTTGAAATGGGACTAGCACCATTGGATTCAGCGTACTCAAATTTGGTTTACCTCCTGGGCTGTCAGCTTGTCACACAAAAAAACTCAGTGAATCAAGCAGAGTGGTTTCAGTAAGCTCATTTTTATTAAATTAATTACCCAAAGACAATAAATAAAAATTCGGGATGGGCTGTGTCGTATTTTGCGCGATTAACGTTACGTTAACGTTTATTTACTGATGAAATGAAAATATTATTTTGTAGTTTTTAATTTTAATTAAAATTTATAATGTTGAGATTAATTATTTTGATTTAATATAAATTATCTGCCACGGTATACGCAAAAATTGACACCAGAATTGCTCCGATCGGATGAGCCATTCTCTTGTTACTGTGTAAAAAGTTCGCGGCGCGGGTTTCCTCGCCATCTGATGACGTCATTGCGATAATATTATGTGTGAGGCATGAAGCCTAAAGACCAACTTAACCAATCATATATTTAAATTTAAAATGCTTATAGTTAATGAGTAATTGCACACGGCCAAGGGCAACATTTCGTATCACTCACTTTCTGAAGACGTTATCACGTCAAAAAATAATTATGGGTACGATGAGGGTAACATCCCTAAATATTAAAGATTAAAATGTAAAAACTTTAAAACTTGATTACTTATCTACTAAGTCAAAACCCCGACTGAACTTCTTTAAGATTAAAATTATCTCAGGACAATGTCTGACATCGAGTTACTAATAGCTTTGTTTATGACCGCTAAAAGCAAAGCTAAATAATTATAACTATAAAGCTTGTTGATCTGCCGTCGTGCAATATAAACATTTTGTGTGTTATATAAGCCCAACCTAATTAGAACCTAATCAATGATCTGTTGTTTTTTCTAGATGCTTTTTACTATTAAAATAAAAAGTTGTTTGAATTATCTTTCGAATCTTGAAGCTTTGCATCGCATAAAGTACCCTTAACTGTTACATCTGAAGCCTATACCTATTCATAGAAATGTTTTAATAAATTTGCTTTAATCAATTTTTTGCATTCAAAGCAATTCATATTTTTTTAATCAAGCTCTTGATTTTTTCGCACCATCAAAATCAAATTTCTTCAGTCTGAATTTAATGTTTGTAAGCGGCATCTTTCTCTATTACAATGCTGCTTCAGAGCTGCGTTTAAACTTGTTTCTTAGAACATCACTATAAAGACATGAGAACAGATTTCTATTTTCATTGCTGTTTCGTGACTTGGGTGACTGTTTCAATTTTTTGAATAATTGACTTCCTTACCCGACGATTTGAAGGCCACTGTCGACGGTTCGTTTGTTTGCACAGATGCTCCGATTTGGAATTTTGTTTGCCAATTGAAAAGTTTTTGGCACCTGTACGTCACGAGGATCAAGTAATAATTATCCTACAAATTGACACAAAACCACGTGGTTAATACCAAGTGGATTTCGATCCATATGTTAAACAGTTTTGTATCATATATATATAAATACTGCTTTGAAAGATAGAATTGGGTGTTCAGTTTGGCGTTGAATTAGGGAGTGAACTATTCAGTTGAGGATTTATTTGGGTGTCGAATTGAGGCTTGAGTTAGGGTTAGCTTAACTTGATTTAAGTTGAGACCATGTTGATTTGGGTTGAGTTGAGGTTGAGTCCACAGCTCATTTGAGGATTTATTAAGGGTTGTGTTGAGGGTTGTGTTGAGGGTTGAGTTAGCAATTGTTTTGAGTTGAATTAATGTACGCGTGTAGTTTTTCAGGCCTTGTTGATTTAAGGATTGAGATAGGAGTTGAATTTGGGATTAAGTTGAGGATTGAGTTGGGAGTCGAATTGGAGGTTAAGTTAGAATTAAGTTGAGTTCATATATGCATGCAGTTTTAGGGCCGAATTGATTTAGGTATTAAATTGAAGGATGAGTGTGGAGTTGAGTTAGAAGTTGATTTCGGGGTGAATTGGAATTGAGGGAGGGGTTCAGTTAGGAATTTTAGGGTTGAACCGGAGGCTGAGTTGGAGTTAGCTTTAGTTAATTTGAGTTAAGTTCATGTACGCATGTTGCTTTTCAGGTCATGTTGATTTGGGAGGTAAGTTTGAGGTTTAGTTGAAGGTTGAGTTGGGTATGAGTTGGGGTTGGGTTAGGGTTGAGTTGGGGTTGGATACGCGATTCTCTCGCGGTTTATTTAGGATTGTATTAAGGGTTAAGTTAGAAGTAAGCTTGAATTGTTTTGAGGTGAGTTCATGTACGTGTTGGGATTGGGTTGAATTGGAGAATGAGTTGAAGTTAAGTAAAAACGAAATTTTCCAGACAGATCAGTTCATGAGGTTTCAGACCATCCATCATATGTTTATTTTTTATTATTGATGGATTGTGGAAGATTCTCTGAGAGTGATAGTGTTGCTATTATTATCGAACTCAATGCGATGTGCAATCCAAAGAAAAACGTCATTATGATAATGAATTCCCCTGTGTATCTTTTCAAAAAACAAAACAAAAACAAACAAATTAATATTCCCGGAAGCCTCCTTTACTCAGCAGAATTCCCAGTGCACCAACTTTTTTAAGGCGATAATTGTAAGGCGTAATGTTAGACATCCACGAAGGATTCTTATAGAACAGATTTTTTTGATTTTCTTAATCCCAGGAATTCTTCCTTATTTGCTTTTGTTTTGATTAATTTATTTACCATATCACTTCTAAATCTTCTTTGCCCAATAAAATACTTAGTCAGGTTGGCTTGAACTGGTAGGAGAACGCAAAAAACCCATTTCTAGCCAAGCACAAGGCCAGCTTATTCAATAAAAATATTTAGAGTATATATAAAAAAAAATTGATAAATCCGACTCGATAATTTATTGTCATGTAAATGTGCTCCCACTACGCGAGGGGGACACTGTTCGAACGTGGAAAAATGAAAACATTTGCAAAAGCGACCGATGATGCCCTTGTCGGTTTTGCGAAAAATCAAACTTTTTTAATCACCCAGACTTTGGGGACCTATTTTATTAGTCCACACGAGCTAATTGCGCCCGACACGCCATTATCAAACGTCAACTTAGAGTCCAAAAAAAAAATGTTTCTAGGCGCTCGTAAAGCGTTTTTAATGCGAAGATAATTCTAATTACTGCTGACTGCTGAGTAATTTTGGTGCTGCTTGACTATTCTAATCCTGGTATTCACAAAAGCTTAAATTGAAATTGAAATTTTGTTGTATATGGAAAATACTGATCTAACGAACGATTTAAGAAAATTGAACTTTGGAAAAATATGGGCATATTTTTTTTAGTTGATCCTCTTTGTGTTCTTTATAATTAATATTGCTGTTTGGGTGGCTTTCAACTCCTCCCTTCTTGGAACGTGAATTTTATGTGAATGAGTGGAAGGAGCTACCTCCTTAACTACTACTGGCGTAGTTTCCATGGTTCCTGCTCCTATAATTGCGGGACTCACCAATTTTTGAATTTTAGCGAACTTTGCTATTTCCGTTTTCTTTTGTGTTTGTTGCACCACATACCTAATACAAATACAGTAGCGTAGCTAGGGGGGGGGGGCGGTGGAGCGACGGGGGAATATTAAGAACTTTACGGAAAAAGTTAAATTCGGAATGGATGTAGTTCAGAGCATGTCTGGATCCATCTTAAAATATGTTACAAAAATTGATGACAGCAAAAATTCATCCAAAGAAACTGATTCTAACGTTGATGCAAGGAATAATTCAAAAAAGATTAGCTCATCTTCAGGAAGCAACAGCGACAATACAGAATTAATGATGATAAATTGATAACCCATGAAGAAGGCGACTTAGAAAATATATTGAAAATGACAGTAATAATATACTGATCATGCTTCTACAATCGAAGACAGTATTTGCATGGATGAATCACTTCAAGACTTGAGAGTTATATCACATTGGAGTATACCCGTTCCTGATAATGTTCGCATAGAGTCATAAAAAAAAGAAGTGAATATTTCCAAAACAGAGAAGGGCCGTTTGCTGCTGTATCAAGGCACGGGTTAAAAATAAAAGGTAATGTTCGTCATCTTTCAAAAGAATGGTTTTATAAAATGATGCCTTGGATGGCTTTGGATGGATGGTTTATTCTTCTATAAATAATAACCTGTACGGCTTCTGCTGTCGTTTATTTGCTGTCACCAATAGTACTAATACAAAAGCAACATTTATGATTGGTTTTCAAGAGTGGTGGAAACTAAATCCCAAAGTGACCTACCATGAAACTTCAAGTGAACATTTGGAAAATTTATAAAAGTGGAAAACTTTGGAATGAGGTTAAAATTTCATAAAACAATAGATGACACAGCCTTGCAATTAATAGATACTGAAACACAGAATTGGAAACATGCTTGTCAACGAAAATAAATCGGCTAAATATTTTGGAATTATGTTTATGTGATTCGTTATGTGAAAACTGATGATATAAAAGTGGAAGTCAAAGAAGTATTCCTTGGATTATTTCCTTTACAAGGAAAAAACCCGCTGATTTAAGTGATGAAATTCTTAAAAAGCTTGAAAATGACCAATTAGATGTTATTATGTGTCGTTCCCAAAATTATGATAATGCAGCTGTTATGAGCGGCATACATAGAGGAGTACAAGCTATTATTAAAGCAAAAAACAACAAAGCAATTTTTGTTGCATGTATAGATCATTTAATTAATTTATGTGGCCAACACTCATTTGCACAAAATGTATCTTGTGTAACATATCTCGGAAAAGTATAGACAATTTTTACATTTTTTTCTGCTTCCACTAGCCGCTGAGAACTGCTTCTTAAACACAGCAAAGCATCTGTTAAAGACTCTCAACAATGCGTTGGAATGCTCATTATGCTGCAGTAAAAGCATTGGCTGAAAATTTTGATGGGATTGTGGCTGCAATTGAGAAATTATGTGACCAACAGGAAAATTTAGACACCAGAGGTGCTGCACGGAACATTATTCCTGCTTTGTGTATTAATTAAATAAAATCATACTTTACGTTTATGAGATTTTTATTAATTTTAACAGTTTTCATTCTTGAGATGACACCACGATTACCACACTGAGTGCCACCCATGCTAGCTACGCCACTGATACGTTAATCATGTGGTCAAAAATTAGATGTATTTCCCAAGAGCTAGTGAACATTTTCTTAAAAGCAAATAGTGTTTTTCTTTATTTGTTTAGAATGTTCGTTAGGTGCGAATCTCAAATGTTGATCCAAAATACCTGACTTCCATAATGAAAGTTAGTCGTATGCCGTTTATTTACAATTGAACAGGATTTTGTTTAAGCTTTATTTTGTAAAAGGTACAAAACTGTTGGCATATTCTATCACTTTGTATCAAATTTTTTGCCTATGTCTGTAAGTTGAACGTCCACTACGTGTGATCACAGGAAAGATGAATAGGCAATGTTACTCTTCCTTTGACCAATCTTACGGTATTATCTATTTCACAGGTTGCTTTTACTGGATGGCAGGAATTTCCCAGGGTTTGTTTTACTTTACGTCTATCAATAACATTAGTTTGCTTCTTGCGGCACCCTTATGGGTCTAAGGTGGTACTGTTGCAACTGTTTATATCTCTGAACTCTGCCTTCCGATGCTGTATTAGTTCTTCCTCTCCATACAGGTAGGTTTTTGGATTATCTCAAATTTGTCTTATTAAATAGATATTTCCTATTTAAGTGTATCCTGATAAATTTATTATAGCTTTAAATACAGTGTTCAATATTTCAATATTTTTTTAAGGTGACTATTCAAAATGTGTGATTAGTAGTTTTTAAATACAACTTTATGTCTCCACATTAACAAATTTATATCAACAGGTTTAAGCTTAGTCTATGTTAGGCTTGAAATTTCGTATTAATCGATTCCATATGTTTTACAACCTTTGGAAAACTTTCATCATATGTGCCAATGTACTTTTTGTCAATTCCTCGTAATTTTAACGCTAACATTTTGGATACCTTTTCGTAACATTGGAAAATCGAAAATCAGTATTATTGTTTGTCCTTATTTTTGTAGCGCAACTTTATAACAACGTATGCATATTATTGATCCTCCCCAAAGGTATAACAAAGATAATCTTGTGATAAATCAAATTGAGACCAAAACACATATAGTGACTACCTTTAACATTTTCGTTATTTTGTCTTATACCGCATTACACAATATTAGTTAAAGCATACAGTTTAAATCCACTATTTTTCAAAAATGTAGACCACCTGTGATGTATAAATTTTTTTTGCTGCGGCAGAATACCTTCTATAGTATACATAAAAATTCAGCTTAATCAAATTTATTTTGTTTACTTATATATTTCTGCGAAAATAATTTTCCGCTTACATTCAGATTTTCAGGCGGAGAGCGCATCACAACGAGCAAAAAACTAGAACGGATTTTAATAAAATTAAAAAAAAAAAAAAAAAAAACAAATCCACTGTTCAAAAATTAAGCGCAGAAAAATATTTGCATAACCACGTCGTATTTGTACTATTGTGTCCAAATACGACACATAAAACAACTAGCTTTGGTGTTTGCAAAGTATTTTTACCAATCATGATACCAAATAAAAATAATTTGAAATTGCAAAATTTTCCCCGATTCATGTGTACGTACATGCCTAATGTCTAATCTATATTCGAATTTAAAATTTTTCAATTTAAATTCGTTTGGTTTATTTGTTTAGATCATTTTGTACATACCTCGATATAAACAGCATATATATAGACATATTATGATTAAAGTTGCATTTTGGAAATTAATTTGGTTTATAAATTTTGTGTATTTCCAAAAATACTTTGATCGTAATACATAGTCGTACATATGTATATTTGGTAACCAAAAATATAATACGAGAAGACTTTCCATTATCTGTACTTGGTACTTAAATTTTATCCTATACATAAGTATGTTAAAAGCATAAAGGTAAAGTACGACACATATGTATGTAATGTATACATACAGTCTTGTATGACGAAATATATTTTAATATTTTATGCTTATAGATACATACGGTGATGTATATAACAAAACGATGGGAAAACTGTAAAGAACTAAAAACGTGCTTTTCCAAAGTGTCTTCATTTTTTTATTATTAAAATGTATTTTTGATGGAAAATTTATGTTACATTATTAAGTAGAAGAAAGGAGTAAAATAAATTGAAAATTTATTGGTAAAAAATAGCTTCTTAAAAATAAAATGGGAAATCTTTTGAAATAAATATGATTTAGTTTCGTTTTATTATGATTTTTTTATGCATATTATATTGTTTGATTGTAAAATTGCCTATTAAATTGAAATGTAAGCATACATTTTGAGTTATTGCCGAAGAAATTTGGGAAAATGGTTATTGCAGACGATATAAAATTTGTGAATTTTTTAGTAAGCTGACATTTTTTTTGGGTTAGTGGTTTCGATTTACATTTTAGCGATTTAAATTATATGTAGGCACAATGTTAATTGTAATAAAATATGATCACATTCTCAGTACACTCTATTACGTTGTAGGACATGCAACAATACTACATAAATAACAACTCACGACGAAACTGTTTTCCGTGACTTTAACGGATAGAATAGATATGTTTCTCGCATCTGCTTACAGTATTTCAGGCTTTAAAATAAACAGATAAATATGTTATGAGTTCGTTATACCAGTATCCACATAATAACCAAAATTAATCTCCTCACAGAAAAAATAATTATTTATAACTACATAATTGAACAAATTTTGGCACAAAATGTATGTATGGTATTCAAGTTAAATCAAATTTTCTTATAAGGAAATTATTTAACTGTAATCAAATCAACGCTTAAACTAAAGCAAAGCATTGTTAAATCTTATGAACACCTAACTCTTTCGATTTTGTGGCCTAAAATAAATGAATACCTAAGGTTTAGTATTAAAACAAAAAAAATATTAAATCAAGACTACAACGTCAATGACGGTTATTCGAAATAGCATTTAATTCAAATAGAATCAATTCTGCGTATGCATCAATTATTGCAGAAAATTTGAATTCTGTTGGATGAGAAATCGATAATTGTAACTTAGGCATATGAAGTTAGCCCGGGATTTTATCCCAGAAAATTAAAAAATTAAATCAGGCAATACTAATAAAATTATGCAACATAATATACTCATGTGGAAAGTAATTCCAGCCCAGGATTTTATTTAGAGTTGCAAGACCAAAACCATATTTCGGCAACTTGCAACATACCGATCATCGTGAAATAGCACATTAATTAGGCCTTTGTACCCCCATTTAAAAACTATATAGCTCCAATCCTGTTAATTATGAATTTTATGTTTTAAACCCATTTGTATTTTATAAGTACATAAATGATGAATGATTCATTGATTTGATTTTAATGAAAATATATTTAATTTAATTAAATATAATAAAATCCTGGGCTGGAATTACTTCACACATGAGTATATTATGTTGCATAATTTTATTAGTATTGCCTGATTTAATTTTTTTTATTTTCTAGGATAAAATCCTGGGCTATCTTCACATTGCCCATGAAACTTTAAATGAGTCGAAATTAAAATCAAACGATGTTTTAAGTACTGAGATTGCATGATGAAAAATTTGTATAACGATGAAAGTATCCGCGTCTAATCTTTATACCACAACAATTTTGTTAAACGGCAAAAAGTTTTGTAAACATAGCAAAATGAATAAAACTTGCACATGCGTCTGCTGTAAAAAAAATATTATACGCACGTTTTTCTAGCCACATACAAAAAATTTATAACGAGTTTTTGTTTCGCTAAAATTTGCGCTTGGTTCCTGTGCTGTTTGATATAAATCTTTTGTTTTTTCTGGGTATAGACAGAAATACGAAAATGAATTAAAAAGGAAAAAGGAAATATTGGAATAGGCTCAAAAGGCCAAATGTCAAAAGGCGAGTGTTTGTCGAAAGGGGAGCGAAGGCCGAATTTCGAAGAGTTCAAAGGCAGAATTTCGAAAAACCAAATGAGCTGAAAGGCGAATGAGGAAAGGCCGAATCCGTCGATGGGCCGATTATATTTTAAATGTAGGGATAAGTGAAGGAAAATTTGTTTAAGTAGGTACAGGATGATTCTATTAAGTGAAGGAGAATTCTGTTAAGTAAAGGAAAATTTGATTTAGTTCAGTTAAGGAAAATTCCAAAAGGTGAATAAAGCTGAGACAGTGAAATAAAGAAAGGCGGATGAAAGAGCGCGACGAACTAAATGACATTACTCAGCGAGAAATGCGAACGAATGTGAAATCCGCTCGAACTCTGATCCATCTCAAGGAAATGAAGTTGAGATTTTGGGCAGAGGCAGTAAATTCGACAGTTCATCTTTTGAATGGAACTGGTACGAGCACAGTTCGATTCAACGCCACGCAACAACGTACAAAATCGGGGTGATTTTGTGGCAAATGGAAAATTGGATTTTGCATTACGCGGTGCTGTTAGCAGTCTGATGTATTTGGTAACATCAGTCGTTATTTGAAAAACCCAGCTGAAGCCCATATTAATGCAGACTTTGCGGGTGACATCAAGATTATAGACGGTCAACGTCTGGTTATGTTTTTATATTCAAAAGTTGGTGTTTGGAACGTCGGAAATTTGTGGCGTTATCAACGACCGAGTCTGAGTACCTGGCTGCATCAAATGCATTAAAAGAATATATTTGGCTAAAACGGTCGTTATCAAAATTTTTATTTGTGCAAATCGATGCGGCGCATTTTTACGTGGGCAATCAAAGCACGGTGTGACTCATTGTTATCAAAATACTTTCTACGAATCTTTTTTTTCGAATTGGTAACAGAAAGTATTCACTGCATGCCTAATCTAGGCGGATATGGTTCGAACCCTCATGACCTCATGGAATTCATCGCAAATTTTCTTGCCTTGTGTACCGGTGGGTTGTCATGAAGTAAGAGCACACCTTTCATCAATTTTCCTCTCCGTTTGCAGTTAGTCTACTATTTCAAACGATGTAATATATCAGATTTGTCCTATTAAAGGTGGTTCCTTTACTTTTATAATCAAAAGATGGTTGCGATCAACTTTCCAGCAGAAGCACGACTTGTACGCATTCTTGGTACCCATCTTGTACTGATTTTTGCCATACCGAGATGATCACGTATTACCAATCTGATTGTTATTTCGGATATCTTGATCATTCTGGTAGACTTTTCGTTAATTTTATTCGAGAATTTTTCCTTACGACATCATCGACTTTTATGGCCGTTGTGAAATAACTAGGCCTTTCCTTGAATGAAAAGCAAAAAAATAAAAATAAGGGAAAAAATATGTATATCCGTCTCTTTCTGTCTCATTCCGCGAATTTAAAATTTTCCCTAACTTTCATTTCAATGAGTTCACTTTAGTTAATTCAGGTGCAAAATGAGTTTAATTTCCAAAACTTTTTAGGATTAGAAATATGCAAACAAAAATAATTAGTGTTCTAAGTTCTAACCTTCTGTGTGGTCCACTTTCAAATAAATTTTGAAGGAAATACGATTTAAATAAAATAAAAAATCTTCATCAAAAATCACAAAACATTTTAATGTCCAGTTGAAATGGGGAATCCAGGAATCGAACAAATTATCCCCCGCGAGAGATGAAATTGTCAACACGTCACATGATTCATCATTGATGAAAAAGTTCACCAGCTTTTGCCATGTCAAGAATAATTATGTTTCGCACACGGGATATCATACACGTCCTGGCTGTATTTCATTTGCCGTGTAAATTTCATAAGCACGGTATCAAAGATAACGAGTTCGATTCTAGTAGTAATGCGAAAGCCAATAACAATAGCGAGATCAGTGATGACGATGTTGAAGAGGTAAAAAGTGAATTCAGTGAATACATAAAAGTTGATATTGTTGAGAAAATTACCAGTTAGGTTTGGTTAAAATCCGATAACATGGTAAAGTTTAGGTAGCCACTTATCAAAAACGACATTTTTTAGCAGAAAATTCTTTCAAGCTTTGGATACCAGGTTTAAAGCCTGTTTTATGAATCTAAGGAAGTGATGTTTGATTACGGTTTATTTTATGGAGCTAGGCATTATCTTTTAACGGAGTATTAAAGGCTTTGGAGCCCCAACGAATTTTCTCATACCTGTACTGCAAGAAAGTCTAAATCGTTATTTTTTTTAATGTCGGTATATAATATTAAAAATTTGCCACAGCTCTTCAATTTCAAATAAATTTGAATTTTATAATTTTATTTTGCGATTTTAGAAACCTCTGATACATATCAGTTACAAACTTCAATAAGGCCGCTTCCTAGATTATCCGTACAACAGATGAATATGGGATAAAACATTCTGTAACGTCAAGATCTAGACTACCACCGAGTCCGTTCCAACTCAAGCCACCTTAAACGGGATCTTAACTCAGATGTAAACTTAAATCCTCATAAACCACAAAGGGTATTTCTTTTGGATGAACAGAGTGGAGGAAGTTCATATAAAGAATATATCGAATAGAAGGCGAATTATAGTGAAATAGAAGGCGAATCGGAGGTAGAATACAATTTCGAGGTAAATATTACGAAAGAGGCCTCTCTCAAGTATATGTATCATTCCTAGAATACAAATGTCAAAACAGTAAAATCCTAAAATTTCTCATCGACACGGGAGCGAACAAAAATTGTAATAAATGACTACTGACCAAGCACATGCACAAAGGATAAAGCAACTATTTTTATTAAAAAATCAGAAGTAATTGATGCAAAAGAAAACATCACTATCCCACTAGGCATCAAAATTTCATTGAAAGCAAAAATAACACGCCGTTAACAATATTGATATTTCGACGATTTAGACCAACCATTAAGATCAACAACCAACAATTGTTTTACCACTTTTCCGTCCAATTGAAAGTAACCAAATTATAGACACAAACGTACGAGCGGAAATTGAAACAATAACTGACGAGCCAATTTACGCCAAGGCGTACCCGTTTCCAATCAACAAGAGAACAGAAGTTGACGAGCAGATCAAAATAATTTTCAATGATGGCATTATAAGACCTTCAGAAAGCCCTTACAATTTAAATTGTAGAGAAGAAAATGGATGCGTCATGTATCAAGAAATACCGGATGAATTCAGTAACAATTAACGATTTTTCCGTTTTCATTTAATTTTAACTACACCAAACTAGATTTATATTCTCCACATAAGAATAAATGTAATATATTTATACACAGAATTGTTCTTTTATCATACAACTACAAATGAATTACACTAAAGCGAACTTTATACCGAATGAGACATCTAAAATCTTACGTGTGTTGTTGAAATTATTATGACTATGATCAGGAATTATTATCTAAATCCTGGAACATAGAAATATCCTTTATTCCCATAAGCATAATGATTTTACTATTAATGAAATAACTTTTTAATTTTAACTTTTTAATTTTAAGTTTTCAACTTTAACTAGTTAACTTTAACTTTTAAACTTGAATTTTAACTTTAACTTTTGTAACTTAACTTTTTAAGAAACTTTTTGACTTTAAATTTTTAATTTTAACTTTCAAATTTATTAATTTTTTAATTTGTAACTTTTAAATTTTAAATGTTTAACTTAACTTTTTAACTCAACATTTTAACTTTAACTTTTCAACTTTAACTTTTAAACTTTAATTTAACTTTAACTTTTTTAACTTAGCTTTTTAAAGTTAACTTTTAACTTAAGTTTTTGACTTTAAATTTTTAATTTTAACTTTTAAATTTTTAATTTGTAACTTTTAAATTTTAACTTTTTAAATTTAAATTTTTAACTCAACATTTTAACTTTAACTTTTCAACTTTAACTAGTTAACTTTAACTTTTAAACTTTAATTTTAACTTTAGCATTTTTAACTTAACTTTTGAACAAACTTTTTAATTTTAACTTTTTAACCTTATTTTTTGAATTTAAATTTTTAATTTTAACTTTCAAATTTTTTAATTTCTAGCTTTAACTTTTTAATTTTTTAAATTTTTTAATTTTTTAATTTGTAACTTTATATTTTAAATTTTTAACTTAACTTTTTAACTCAACATTTTAACTTTAACTTTTCAACTTTAACTTTTAAACTTTAATTTTAACTTTAACTTTTTTAACTTAGCTTTTTAAAGTTAACTTTTAACTTAACTTTTTGACTTTAAATTTTTAATTTTAACTTTTAAATTTTTAATTTGTAACTTTAACTTTTAAATTTTTTAATTTGTAACTTTAACTTTCAAATTTTTTAATTTGTAACTTTTAATTTTTAACTTTTTAACTTTAACTTTTTAACTCAACATTTTAACTTTAACTTTCCAACTTTAACTAGTTAACTTTAACTTTTAAACTTTAATTTTAACTTTAACTTTTTTAACTTAGTTTTTAACAAATTTTTTAATTTTAACTTTTTAACTTAACTTTTTGACTTTAAATTTTTAATTTTTTAATTTGTAACTTTAACTTTTAAATTTTTTAAATTTTTTAAGTTTTTAATTTGTAACTTTTAAATTTTAACCTTTTAACTTTAACTTTTTAACTCAACATTTTAATTTTAACTTTTCAACTTTAGCTAGCTAACTTTAACTTTTAAACTTTAATTTCAACTTTAAATTTTAACTTAATTTTTTAACAAACTTTTTAATTTTAACTTATTAACTTAACTTTTTGACTTTAAATTTTTAATTTTAACTTTTAAATTTTTTAATTTGTAACTTTCACTTTTAAATTTTTTAATTTGTAACTTTTAAATTTTAACTTTTTAACTTTAACTTTTTAACTCAACATTTTAACTTTAACTTTCCTACTTTAACTAGTTAACTTTAACTTTTAAACTTTAATTTTAACTTTAACTTTTTTAACTCAGTTTTTAACAAATTTTTTAATTTTAACTTTTTAACTTAACTGTTTGACTTTAAATTTTTAATTTTTAATTTTTTAATTTGTAACTTTAACTTTTAAATTTTTTAATTTTTTAATTTGTAACTTTTAAATTTTAACCTTTTAACTTTAACTTTTTAACTCAATATTTTAACTTTAACTTTTCAACTTTAGCTAGCTAACTTTAACTTTTAAACTTTAATTTTAACTTAACTTTTTTAACTTAATTTTTTAACAAACTTTTTAATTTTAACTTATTAACTTAACTTTTTGGCTTTAAATTTTTAATTTTAACTTTTAAATTTTTTAATTTGTAACTTTAACTTTTAAATTTTTTAATTTGTAACTTTTAAATTTTAACTTTTTAACTTTAACTTTTCAACTTTAACTTTTTAAATTTTTTAAATTTTTAACTTTAACTTTTAAACTTTTTTAGTTTTAAACTTTTTAACTTTCACTTTTTTTAACTTTAACTTTTAAACTCTAACTTTTTAACTTTTACGTTTTAACTTGAAATTTTTAACATATTTTGAAATTTAATTTTTAACTTAACTTTTTAATTTTAACTTCCTAACTTTAGCTTTTTAACTTTAACTTTATACCTTTAACTTTTTAACTTTACTATTTTTCTAACTTTAACTTTTTAATTTTAACTTTTTAAATTTTTTTAATTTTTTAACTTTAACTTTAACTTTTAAACTTTTTAAATTCTAAACTTGTTAACTTTAACTTTTTTTCAACTTTAACTTTTAATTCTAACTTTAATTTTTTAACTTTACGTTTTAACTTCAACTTATTAACTTCAACATTTTAACAAACTTTTAACTTAAATTTTTAACTGACCTATTTAAATTTAACTTTTTAACTTTCTTTTTAAGATAAAAAAATAATTCTGTGTATAAATATATCACATTTATTCTTATGTGAAGAATATAAATCTAAGATCGTTATGTATAAGCAATGAAACTTAGAAAGTTAAAATTCTAAAATCGGACATCCCTATACGGTAATGCATAACAATCGATCTACACACTAACAATTCTTAGACTAAATTTTTATAAATTGTTGCGAACGACCTTCACATTAGTATATCAGATGCACAGATATACTTGCTTTATAATAAAGAATTGTATTTAAATTCATAATGCGAACTGGCCTAAAATCCAAGATGTCGTATTTTTCCGTTTCGAGACCGCGCCACCCATTCTAGTCAAAAGTCAATTAAAAATTGAAATTTGAAAAACTCAATTTCAAAATGAGAAAGCAAAAACAAAAAAATTAGTTTGTAATTTGAAAAGTTTGAAAAATTCTGATTTAGCTAAACTCGTTCAAGTACTTTAAGAAAAACACAACGATTAGCTTAATCGCGGGCGTCGTGCAGAAAAAAAAAGCGGGCCTTCACATTTGCAAAAAAAATCGCGGGCCCCGCGAGCGATGTATAATATATACTGTTATTATGTTATGGTGATTGATTCTCTTTACCTAGATGTAGATGGCTTAGTAATCGCAGTACAAACTACATATAGCAAAATTATAATAGGCCGCTGTATAAACTAATTAATTAAACAAAATTATTACGGATATAATTTTAATAACTTTTGTTATGTATGTATTACCAGTTCTTCAACTCTCCATCTGAGCTCCCCACTTTCTGTATCAAAAAAATGTTTAGCTTAAATTTATATTGCATGTCTTTTTACTGAAATGATGATCATTACCTGAGGCACATACCACTAATTCAGCAGTATTATCACGGACACGGATCGGGGGAACCAGTTGTATTGAGCAAATATCTGGCTCAATCGTCTCCCTACCTACTTATAAAATTAGAAACTATATTCTAGAAGCAGCCATTGATTTAGTAAAATGCCCGTAACTCTAATGATATTTCCTAGGATCTCTTATTAGCTGATATAATCCTAGAACCACTGAGAGTAAAACCTTAGAATACTTTTGGAATTTTATTTTGTGACCTGACCAAATTACGGTTAAATATTATGCTAATCGATCACACTTCAGTATGGTTAAAAAAACGTTAAGGTGTGTTCACAGAATTTAATCACCATGTACTAATCTTAAGATATGTATGCATACATCTCGAAAAGGAAATTCGAATTAACCTCACAACTAATTCTATACTGCCTTAATCCATTTCATCAGCCTTACAGCCCATTGAACTATTAAACATTTCATCTTTTTTATATTATCAGAAAAATGATGTAGGCTAAATACATAATATGTATATAGATACGCCCTGTGTGTAGATGTTAACAAGCAGGTTATTTATTAAAACATTAATCTATTATTGGCATGTACATCAAAATGCTAAATATTAATTTGGACACGCATCAGCGATTTTTTTACCTCAATGCGGCAATGACAGGCACTCAGCTTTAAATAAGACGAACAAAAAAAAAAAAATTCTACACTAATCTGTTAATTTCATCTTTCATTTTTTTTATCTTAAAATCCACATCAAAAGCATAAGAAAAACAAAAATTGAATTATCCTTTATTTTATTTTAATTAAAAAATAAAAGAAACACAAAAAAGTTGTCATTAACACTTTTACCTGTTTAAGTATATCTCGTTTTTAAAAAAGACGAACATTATTTATTCACATCATCTTAATGGCATGAATCTACCATCATATTCACTGCAAAATGAAAAACTTTCGTCATTTTTTGTGTGTATTTTGTATGCCAATTTTTTTTTTTTTTATTTTGATTTTTAAAAGAAAATACGAATGAATGATTAAACTTTTCTTTTTGTACATTATGCTTCTTTTACCTATTTATTTCCATTTGAAATCCGAAATGAAAAGGAAATGAAAGGCATAAAAAAAAATTCGATGAAAAACGACAAAACGAACAAAACGGTGAGATTTTTATTGAAATTCGCATTAAACCACTTTAAAGCTCTTTAAATTAGTGAGTTTCGTATTTAATTTGATTATTAAATAGAGTTAGAAGAAGATATTATAAGAAAACGGTGAAATGTTTTATGGTACACCTGTAATATACGCACAAGTACTTAATGTACGTGTGTTGTATATAAATCGGTGTAATACATTCGACGATATAAGAGCTCATTAGCATATTCATAATCAAGCAAATAATTTATAATATATTAACTTTTCATGAACATCTATAGATCGGCATAAACCCCAGGGGCCCATCTAACCAGTCCCACATTATATTATTAATCTACGCTGTATAATGTGAAGAAAGCTTGTAAAAAAAACTTTTAACTTTATCATAAATACAAATCAACAGTAATTATTTTGTACGATGTTAAAATATTGATTTATGAAAATTTAACGTTCATTATTATTCGCATTCTTTTATTTTCCGAGTGAAAATATGAAAAATGATTTTCCCTATCTCTCGCTAAATATTTAGCATTTATTATGTACGAAAAGAATTTTTTTCTTCTCATAATGATATTATTATCTGATACGATTATTCTAGAATCTAGAACTAGCAACAATAAAATTTATTTGATAAAAAAAAAATGTTTTAAGCGAACGACTAAGCAAAACGCTCTAGAAAATGTAACACAAAAAAAACAAATCCACTTTTCCTCCTTTGTGCACACAGAAAAAGATCTTGTGCTCTACACTCTCGTACATTTTAATGAAGGAAAATAATAAAATTGAAATTACTCAAAATGGAAACGTTAAAAAAATGGTACAGTATTTTATTTTTTTATCGAGTCTCGGATTTCCGGATTTTCATTTTTCAATACAATAATAATGATAAAATGCGGAATATAAAAAAGGAGATATTTTTCGCGACTTTTTAACTCGTTCCTGCCTGCTCCCGACCTCCAGCCTAAATCCCCTCCCCCCAGTACACATTGATTGATTGAGTGAAAACGATTTACAGTAATATCAATATTCGTATTTTTAAACGATGTTCTATCAAAGTTGTTAACCCGTTGACTATTTATCCAAACGGTTAAAAAGTGGTAAGCAAATTGCGTTAATAAACGGTTAAAATTCAACTAAACAGTTAAAATCACGTTTTTAAATTACCTAGAATAAACGATCATAGTTGATAAACGGTCATAATTTAACTAAACGGTTAAAAAATGGTTCGAAATAATAATAAACCATAAAACTAGACCTTAGTTTAAATCGTTAAAATAATCATATTTTTAGATAATTTAACCAAATGATTTGATAAACGATACAATTTGTTCCTAAAACAAATCATGGTCAAGTCGCAAGTACATATTTAAAATTTTAATAAACTTGACAACAACAACATCTCTTCTAGGATTTTGACAACAACAATATTATCAAAAAATTAATTTTATAATTTGATGTCAAATCATATTTACAATAAATGCTTCAATCTAAAACCGAACTACTTAAAGTTGGTTTAAAGGTAATTTAATCATTGTTGTTTTTGAGCTTATCCTAAAGTTTAAAAGCTCACAAAGCACTTTAGCCTAAAAAAGAAAGTAGAAATGTTTAATTTTGACAAAACGTGGCATAAGAGTTAACCTAAACATAGAAAGGTTCAAATTTTTAAAATTTTATTAAACTTGACAACAACAACATCTCTTCTAGCATTTTGACAACAACAATATTACCCAAAGATTAATTTTATAATTTGATGTCAAATCATATTTACAATAAATGCTTCCATCTAAAACCGAACTACTTAAAGTTGGTTTAAAGGTAATTTAATAATTATTGGTTTTGAGCTTATTCTAAACCTTAAAAGCTCATAAAGCACTTTAACCTAAAATAGAAAGTAGATATGTTTACTTTTAACAAAACGTGGCATAAGAGTTAACCTAAACATAGAAATTCGCAAGTATTTAAAATTTTATTAAACTTGACAACAACAACTTCTCTTCTAGGATTTTGACAACAACAATATTATCCAAAGATTAATTTTATAATTTGATGTCAAATCATATTTACAATAAATGCTTCAATCTAAAACCGAACTACTTAAAGTTGGTTTAAATGTAATTTAATAATTGTTGGTTTTGAGCTTATTCTAAACTTTAAAAGCTCATAAAGCACTTTAACCTAAAAAAGAAAGTAGATATGTTTACTTTTAACAAAACGTGGCATAAGAGTTAATCTAAACATAGAAAGTCGCAAGTATTTAAAATTTTAATAAACTTGACAACAACAACATTTCTTCGAGGATTTTGACAACAACAATATTATCCAAAGATTAATTTTATAATTTGATGTCAAATCATATTTACAATAAATGCTTCAATCTAAAACCGAACTACTTAAAGTTGGTTTGAAGGTAATTTAATCATTATTAGTTTTGAGCTTATTCTAAAGTTTAAAAGCTCATAAAGCACTTTAGCCTAAAAAAGAAAGTAGAAATGTTTAATTTTGACAAAATGTGGCATAAGAGTTACCCTAAACATAGAAAGGTTCAAATTTTTAAAATTTTAATAAACTTGACAACAACAACATCTCTTCTAGGATTTTGACAACAACAATATTATCCAAAGATTAATTTTATAATTTGATGTCAAATCATATTTACAATAAATGCTTCAATCTAAAACCGAGCTACTTAAAGTTCGTTTAAAGGTAATTTAATCATTGTTGGTTTTGAGCTTATTCTAAAGTTTAAAAGCTCATAAAGCACTTTAGCCTAAAAAAGAAAGTAGAAATATTTAATTTTGACAAAACGTGGCATAAGAGTTAACCTAAACATAGAAAGCCGCAAGTATTTAAAATTTTATTAAACTTGACAACAACATCATCTCTTCTAGGATTTTGACAACAACAATATTATCCAAAGATTAATTTTATAATTTGATGTCAAATCATATTTACAATAAATGCTTCAATCTAAAACCGAGCTACTTAAAGTTGGTTTAAAGGTAATTTAATCATTGTTGGTTTTGAGCTTATTCTAAAGTTTAAAAGCTCATAAAGCACTTTAGCCTAAAAAAGAAAGTAGAAATATTTAATTTTGACAAAACGTGGCATAAGAGTTAACCTAAACATAGAAAGCCGCAAGTATTTAAAAATTTATTAAACTTGACAACAACAACATCTCTTCGAGGATTTTAACAACAACAATATTATCCAAAGATTAATTTTATAATTTGATGTCAAATCATATTTACAATAAATGCTTCAATCTAAAACCGTACTTCTTAAAGTTGGTTTAAAGGTAATTTAATCATTGTTGTTTTTGAGCTTATTCTAAAGTTTAAAAGCTCACAAAGCACTTTAGTCTAAAAAAAAAAGTAGAAATGTTTAATTTTGTCAAAATGTGGCATAAGAGTTACCCTAAACATAGAAAGGTTCAAATTTTTAAAATTTTAATAAACTTGACAACAACAACATCTCTTCTAGGATTTTGACAACAACAATATTATCCAAAGATTAATTTTATAATTTGATGTCAAATCATATTTACAATAAATGCTTCAATCTAAAACCGAGCTACTTAAAGTTCGTTTAAAGGTAATTTAATCATTGTTGGTTTTGAGCTTATTCTAAAGTTTAAAAGCTCATAAAGCACTTTAGCCTAAAAAAGAAAGTAGAAATATTTAATTTTGACAAAACGTGGCATAAGAGTTAACCTAAACATAGAAAGCCGCAAGTATTTAAAATTTTATTAAACTTGACAACAACATCATCTCTTCTAGGATTTTGACAACAACAATATTATCCAAAGATTAATTTTATAATTTGATGTCAATATTTACAATAAATGCTTCAATCTAAAACCGAGCTACTTAAAGTTCGTTTAAAGGTAATTTAATCATTGTTGGTTTTGAGCTTATTCTAAAGTTTAAAAGCTCATAAAGCACTTTAGCCTAAAAAAGAAAGTAGAAATATTTAATTTTGACAAAACGTGGCATAAGAGTTAACCTAAACATAGAAAGCCGCAAGTATTTAAAATTTTATTAAACTTGACAACAACAACATTTCTTCTAGGATTTTGACAACAACAATATTACCCAAAGATTAATTTTATAATTTGATGTCAAATCATATTTACAATAAATGCTTCAATCTAAAACTGATCTACTTAAAGTTGGTTTGAAGGTAATTTAATCATTGTTGGTTTTGAGCTTATTCTAAACTTTAAAAGCTCATAAAGCACTTTAACCTAAAAAAGAAAGTAGATATGTTTACTTTTAACAAAACGTGGCATAAGAGTTAATCTAAACATAGAAAGTCGCAAGTATTTAAAATTTTAATAAACTTGACAACAACAACATTTCTTCTAGGATTTTGACAACAACAATATTATCCAAAGATTAATTTTATAATTTGATGTCAAATCATATTTACAATAAATGCTTCAATCTAAAACCGAACTACTTAAAGTTGGTTTGAAGGTAATTTAATCATTATTAGTTTTGAGCTTATTCTAAAGTTTAAAAGCTCATAAAGCACTTTAGCCTAAAAAAGAAAGTAGAAATGTTTAATTTTGACAAAATGTGGCATAAGAGTTACCCTAAACATAGAAAGGTTCAAATTTTTAAAATTTTAATAAACTTGACAACAACAACATTTCTTCTAGGATTTTGACAACAACAATATTATCCAAAGATTAATTTTATAATTTGATGTCAAATCATATTTACAATAAATGCTTCAATCTAAAACCGAGCTACTTAAAGTTCGTTTAAAGGTAATTTAATCATTGTTGGTTTTGAGCTTATTCTAAAGTTTAAAAGCTCATAAAGCCCTTTAACCTAAAAAAGAAAGTAGATATGTTTAATTTTGACAAAATGTGGCATAAGAGTTAACCTAAACATAGAAAGCCGCAAGTATTTAAAATTTTATTAAACTTGACAATAACATCATCTCTTCTAGGATTTTGACAACAACAATATTATCCAAAGATTAATTTTATAATTTGATGTCAAATCATATTTACAATAAATGCTTCAATGTAAAACCGAACTTCTTAAAGTTGGTTTAAAGGTAATTTAATCATTGTTGGTTTTGAGCTTATTCTAAAGTTTAAAAGCTCATAAAGCACTTTAGCCTAAAAAAGAAAGTAGAAATATTTAATTTTGACAAAACGTGGCATAAGAGTTAACCTAAACATAGAAAGCCGCAAGTATTTAAAATTTTATTAAACTTGACAACAACAACATCTCTTCGAGGATTTTGACAACAACAATATTATCCAAAGATTAATTTTATAATTTGATGTCAAATCATATTTACAATAAATGCATCAATCTAAAACCGAACTACTTAAAGTTGGTTTGAAGGTAATTTAATCATAAAAGAAGTACAAGTCGGCAGATATACTAGATTGCAATGCTTTGAAAAAATGTGAAATCTGTCCCGAAGGAAATCTGAACATAATACAAAATCTGTTTTGGCACACCATCTGGTAAGATACATTTTTCTCAATATACAGTTACATATTTATTGAAAGAAAAATCAAAAACTTTAGATCGGAGTGAATTGAATGTATCGAAGGCAAATGTAAGCGGGCTGTGAGCTCACGATCATACGTGCTGTATCGAAGTTGCGCTTTGTCGATATTTTTTGAGAAAAAACCTAACGGTTCAAGTCCGTTGTCGACGACTTGATGAATTACAGTACCAGCCGCGATGTCGGAAGCGTCGACATACAGCGAAAGCCCTGCCGTTTTTGATGGATGAGGAAGTAAAGCGACATTGGACAAATCGAGTTTGCACTTTGCAAATGCATTCCTTGCTTCCACGTTAACAGTGTTCGATCATTCTTTTTATTTCCGGGAATCATTTCCAATAATTTGACTTAGTTTCCATGGCGTTTGGTAAAAACTTGGTAAAATAGTTGAGTGTCGCCAAAAAACTATTTAGTTGATTTACCATTGTCGGACGTGGAAATGATTTGATGGCTTCGATTTTATCGGGCAGCAGCAAAAGTCCTTCGGTTGAAACACGATGTCCAAGGAAATGAATCTCCTGCAGTCGAGGCGATGTACAAATTGTCGATGTACGGAAACACAAAATCGAGATAGCGGTAAACTTCGTGAATTAATCGCTGGAAAGTTTGTGCAGCGTTGCGTAGACCAAACGTCAGAAACTTAAACTCAAAGGTTCCGAACGGTGTCGTAATAGCCGTTTTGTCAATTTCCTCTTCGGCGACTGGAACCTGATGGAAAGCTTTTTGCAAGTCGATCTTTCAAAACATGGTCTTTCCTTGCTAATTGCCAACGAAATCGTTCACATACGGAATGGGGTAGCAATCCGGAACTGTGATAGAGTTTCCATTGGTCTTCTTCACCATGTGAAGCGGGCTTGCCCAACTACTGCTTGATGATCGACCAATTCCGGCTTTCATCAATAATTCGAATTCCTTTCGTGATTTTTCGAGTTTCTCGGGCTCCAATAGTCGAAGTCGAGCATGTACAGGATGTCCTGTCGTGATAATTCGATGCACTATAGCGGTAAAAATTTCCGTTCGTGGCAGTGGCAGTATCGTAATTTGCTTCAACTCTTCCAGTAGACCAGCGTAATTCAAATCCAACTGGTACGTTTTGTATTCGGTCGTCTCGTCGACGGTGATGTGCATATAATTTGAATTCAAACCAGTGAGCGGGTCGATTCGAAATCAATCCGTAGTTTGCAATGAAATCTGCACCGATGATTGAGGTTGTTACGTCTGCGATTAAAAATGTCCACGTAAAGTTACGTCGAACTCTGAGGTTTACCTTCAGTGTTGTAGTTACAAATGTTTTGATTTCGGTGCCAGTCGGTTCAGTCGGTTAATGAATTTGGATTTAGGCTGTTCGTTACCTAAATCCGACGCAGGCTGTTGGCTTCATTTACGGCATGGATTGCGGCAACGGTTTGCTTTTTCGCTAAACTTCCAATGGAACCAACAATTTGGATGCTCCGAACGGGAATTGGAATTCGCGCACCGCGGAAATTGTCGAGTTTTCGTTCAAGCTCAGCCACTTGAGTGGACTGCTTTGTAGCACACTGATTTCTGACGATGCTGCTGGAGCAAATTCCGAATTACACGATGCTGTGAGTTGCTGAGAAGTTGTTTGTCGAATATTACGATCGCCGATTGTACGTAAACGAATTGATTCAACCAATGCGTCGATCCTTGATTGGTGAACTTTTCATTTGAATATCTGCAACGTGTACCATTTCGGGTAGTCGCGAGGCCCAGAGATCGATGAGTGAAGTTTCCATTAATGAATCGGATGCCAAATATTTTAATTTTTGATAAAACTGAGTCGGTTTTGCATCGCCAAGTTGTATGTCGTTAATCGCTTCTCGGAATCTTTTTTGCTGCGAATCCGAGTAAATTTCCGTGTGGATAATTTCTAGATCGCTGAGTGGTATTTGTGCCATTACCGAATAATACTTTTTATTATCCGTAGTAACCTTGCTGGCTTGGAACCAGAATTCCAGGCTTACAAAATACAGTTGCGAGACGGTGAGCTCCTCTTCGCTATATTCGTCATCGAGACCCATTTGAGTTTTTTCACTTATTTTTCACTTTTGCGTGTTTTAATCACATCGGGTGAACACTTTGGGATTTAACCAATATTTATGTTTATTAAATGTATTTTATTTTAACCTACAAAAATTTTATAACACGTTTTTTCTTACCCGTCTCTTCTACTAATTGTTTCTATCTGATTTTCTTTTACATGGCGTCCTTTGTTTTTCATTGTTGATATTTTTGCTGTAGGTCAAATTGAAGCTTGCCTGAGTTCAAGCATTTCAAATTACCGAACAGACTATATGGCACTGATGGCTCAGCAAATTGAAAACGAATCATCAAATTTAATATTTAACTAAACCTTAAAAACGATATCAAAATGAATACTCATCCAAGTTCCAACAACCGAATAACTCCACTATGATAAAATCTTCAAATTATATTTTTAAATGCTCAATCACAAGAATTAATTGTCTAACACTTTAAATTTCTGAATTTGCAACTTCTGAATGTTCAATTTGATGCATTTTGTAAATAGGCCAAAACACGTTTCGACCAAAAATTATTTTTAACTTTTCCTGCAACACTCTGAAAATAATTTCTCAATATTTCCCAGCGTTGTTCGAGAGTAAAATGTACCATTTCTTACTGCAGATATTTGAATCTACATATCTATATCCCACCTCTACGTTCCACCCGTAAAAAATAAAATAAAAATCTCTAATATTAAATGGGGGCCACTTAAAAAATTAAATTAAACGATTTTATCAAATTTCCAGCTTCTATTCTCGTCATCTAAGTGCTAAAGTGCCAACTTTTATACGTTTTAATACTTCAAAGCAGTAAAATGCTGTTTACTTGATTCGAATCAAATTCATCGATGCGCAAATAAATTCAACCCACCCGTGTGTACACGTCTAAAGCAGAAAAAAATTATAAATCTAAGTAAGCATAAATTGGTCATAAATCATCAAAACACTAAAATTCTTCCTTCACAAACAACGTCCCTACAAACAACAAACACACTTCAAGGACTACAGGGATAGTAATCTGATTTATTGAGTACCTACCATTCGCATAATTTATGTTGAATTTTTTTTTTTTTTTTTTTTTTAATTTAAAATTGAAAAAAAGTAATATTCCTACTGACATATTAATCTTGTGCCCAGGCTAAAGAAGTTATTCGTAATCGTAATAATAATAATAAATAATAATAGGGAGAGTTTTTTTTCTCCTAAGAAAGCAAAATAAACATTTAATCGCAAAAACAATAACAAAATAAAAATCAAATCCACTGTACGAATAAATTCTTATTTTTTATTTTAATTTCTCTTTAAGATTAACTTTTAATTTGATTTTTATTGTTAAACTTTTATTTTCTGTAAATGTTTTTTAAATTTAAATCTCAAGCATAATATTAAATATAAAAGTGTATAAAACTTTGGTTTGTCATATTTCATAAAACATAAAAAAAAAATGAAAAATCATAAAAATATTAAAAATTTCCTTAATATCCTTTTTTATGTTACCCATTTCACTCGTTATATAAACACAATATGTACATGTATATTATGTACGTACGTGTGTTTATGTTCGGTGTATTATTTGTGTGTACACACAAAAAAATATTATAATTTTGTTATCATAAAAATTCAATCAAAAAATGTGATGAAAATCAATATTTCAAACTTCCCGAATGGCATGGCATCATCATCATCATCATTAGACCATAAACCTGAAAGCACAAAAAATGTGACAAAAGAGAAACTTTTTTTTTTTTAATATTTTAATATTTTTATTGTAAGTTGTAAAATCTATAACAATTTGTTTTTATCTACTATTTTGCAGGCACTGGTGGACCAGCGGTCGTGACAGAAGGAAAAGATGCATTATTAACATGTGTTGTCATGACTCCATATATGAATGATACAGTACTATGGAAAAAAGGACCAAATACAATATTATCGGCTGGGATGAATCGGGTGACAAACGACAAACGAATGAGCATATTACATGATGAATGTAAGTACATATATATTTTGTGTTTATACAGCATGTTTACGGACTTTCATATTAAGACGCAAAATTAATCGAAAATTTTATTGACGATTCCCTTAACATAACATTAATAACATTTGTATTATTTCTACAAGACAAAATCTTCGCTTTTCAAATAATCAGATCAAACACGCTTCCGTAATCTTCGTTAATTATGCTTGTGTAAAACAAACGGATTCCCAAACAAACCAATTTTAATAATTATTGTAATGTAATTTGCACGGTAGCGTTGCATAAATTCAATTTATCGTTTTGGACTGCCAAATCGATCAACAGTTCTTTCTGCATACCTCTGCATAATTTTAACAACGCAACATTGGCTCATTTGGTTGCTTAGATCGGTTTAAAGCAGCGATGCTCATCCAAAGTAGAAATTTGTTCTTCTTATTAATTTATTTTAAACTCTTCATCCTTATGAACCTTATTTTATTTTCATATTTCATTTGTTTTCATCTTGTTTTGCTTCAGTGTAAATAATTCGAGCTCATACTCCGTCCCACATCTCTATGTGTCATTGCTCCAATCGCGGCACAAGATAAATTATTAGAAATAATTTGTACTTTTATTGGAAACTTTAGTGAGCCAATTAACGTGATATCTAACCAAAATGCCAATCCTTCTTTTATTTGTTTCTTTATTTCAAAATTGTATCTCTTTCACCTCTGAAACGGGATATATTAGCATTAACTGCGAGCTAAAGTTTCAAGTGGAACGTGTTACAAGAAACATTCATTTTCACAAAATTGTTTTGCTTCGAAGCTAGCCCTCTCGGATCAGGGACTCCTTCCAGAATCCAGAGTCTTTAGCGTGACGACAATTGATGAACATATCAGATGCTTACATCAGCAGTTGAACTTTTTTGAACGGTGTCCGTAACTATAGCAAAGGTTTGGTACTCTATTCCGATAACCTTTAAAAGGCTTTGAAAATGACAACATCCGGCCCTGTGGCAACTCACGCATAATATTATAGCATTGGATTAATCTTTATCATCTTACAAATCGTAAGCGAATCACTTTCCGCAGCGCAAGAAATAATCCTTTAATAACAAATCCTTGCTTATGCTCGATGATTTCGGTCTCACAATTGAAGTGATGAAACTAGGATCTAACTTTGGTAAGGACCAAAGTTATTGAAAATTGCCAAAAATGACCAAAAATTGTGTATGTCCAAAACCATTTTTTTCGACGTTATGAACGTCCTTGATTGTGAGTCGATAAACCAAAAAAAAAAAAATGTCCGTCCGTCTGGCTGGATGTCTGAACCCATCATAATCTGTTTCTATGATCAGGGCGGAGAACTGAAAAGATTTGAGATCCTGTATGATAACCTGTATGATAGTTTGGATTGAGCAGGCTGTTGAGTTTGGGGTTAAGTTGAGACTTGAATTGGGGATCCATTTTCGGGTTGAGTTGGAATGGACTTAAAGTTGGGTTAAAGTTGATTGAACAGTTAAGTTGGGGATTTATTTTTGGGTTGAAATGATGGTTGAGATAGAGTTATAAGAGTTGAGTTTATGTATTCATGTAGTTTTTCAGACCATGTTTGGGGTTGATTTAAAGACTGAGTTGATGGTCGGGTTAGGGTTGAGTCAAAGTTGCGTTAGGGTGGAGTAAGCGTTGAGGTGAATCATCAGTTGAGTTGGGAATTTATTTGGAGTTTCATTGAAGGTTGAGTGGGAAGTTAGCTTGAGTTGTTTACAGTTGAATTGATATACGTGGTTTAGAGTTATGTTGAGAGTTATGTTGAGAGTTGAGTTGGAGACCTAGTTGAACGTTTAGTTAGGATTGATTTGATTTGAATTGAGCGTTGAGTTTATGGTTGAATTGAAGGTAAAGTTGGGACTTGAGTGGCAGGTTCCGTTAATGGTGAGAGGGCTTGAGTTGGAAGTTAGCTTGAATTGAGTTCACAGTTGGAAGTAATTTTTCGGACCATGTCGATTTGGGGATTGTGTTAGGCGTTGAATTTGGGACTAATTTGAGGGCTAAGTTTGGGGTTGATTTGGGGATTACGTTGCGTCTGGGTTGCTATTGATTCGTTCAGTTGGTGATTTATTTGGGGTTGAGTTGAGATTTGAATGGGAAGTTAGCTTGAGTCGATATGAGTTGAGTTCATTCAGTGTGATTTCAGAATTGAGTTGGCCGTTCAGTTTGGAGTTGGGTACAGTGTTGAGATTTGGCTCGAGCTAAGGTTAAGTTGAGGTTGAGTGAGAGGTTCAGATTCGGAATTATTTGAGGGTTGAGCTGAAGGTTAGATTTAGTTGAGTTTATGTAAGCATGAAGTTTCCAGACCGTGTTGATTTAAGGAGTGACTTCGGCATTGAGTTCAAGGTTGAGTTGAGGAATAAGATTTGATCGAGTTAGTTTTGCGTTTGGTTCAGCTGGAGTGGAGTGTGCAGTGTGTTGATTTGGAGGTTAGTTTTAGTTGAGTTGAGTTGAGTTCATATACATACATGAAATTTTTCGCACAGTGTTGATTTGGGAATTGAGTTGAGTGAAAAATTTTTGGTTGAGTAATATATGTTCTCTTATGAGTTTATTGAGGGTTGAGTTAGAAGTTAAATTGAGTTGATTTACAGGTACGCATCTGCTGATTGCATTTGGGATTGCATTGGGATTGTGTCCAATACTGAACAAGACTCGCAACCAAAGGTGACAAATGATCTTTTCAGCGCTGTGTACGGGAGACTTGAAGATTTTGATATCGGCATAAAATTCTCGGTAGGTTGCTACGGCCTCGACAAAATATTCACAGAAACAGAATTTTGTTGAGGGATCCTAGATATTTGTACTCGTTTACCTTCGCTATACCCGCGGTTTGAACAGTATATATGTATGCATTTTTTGTCAATATCTGTTGAAATGCGTCTGTCATACTCATGATGCACCACCACATTTCAAGCTTTTTTCCTGATTCAGATTCCGAATTTATGTTTTACAATTTTTTCCTGCTGGCATCTCTGCTACCCCAATCAATCTATATGAAGAATTGGAAATTCAAAATTCAATGTCTGATTTGAAATTCAGCTTGATCACGAATATACAAGATGTCACGGACTAATTGTACATCTGCGTCCCGTTCGGCATAGAGGGTTTTCAATAACATGTACATTCCGAGGAGACTTAGCCACGAATTTTATGGGGCTTACATTCTTAACGTATTGTGCACATCTGGACGGCATAGTAGAAGGAAAGTTACAACCCGCATTACATAAACGTGGAGCTGAGAGGTTTTATCGACGTACCATATCTCCGCGATTGGTAATCCAATTACGCCGTACGCACACGGTGAACTTCAGGAAACCAGGGCCGATAAGCAAGAAGGAGTTTAACATATACCATTGACAGCTGCCGCGGCATCTCATCCCAACCGAACCCTTAAGCTCTGTTGCGAGTGTTAGTTTATAGTATTTTCAACAAGTGTTTGGGAATCTGATGAACTCTTTACTAATATCGAATCAATCGCAATGTAACTATCCACCAGCCGATTCAAATTCGAATTCCGCCGATCTCCCTGGTGAAAATGTATGACCAGAGATCACTTTTTATCAATCATCATATCAATTGATCCTTAGATCCCGCCTAATCCCATTTTTTCCGCTGATTGCTCACTTTACTCTCCTTCGATAAATTTGAAATGATAAACTTCCGAGCGCCACTTATCAATAGTAATTATGGAACAACACGTAGGCTCCGTGTGACATACTAGTTGTCCTTTAATTGTATTCATAAGATCTCGAATTCGCGTTAAATCACTGATCTCGCGATTATTTGGTATATAATGACAACGACTTGCACACTTCCAGCTTGTGAAAGATGTGAATACTTGTTAGCCATGGTTGAAATTGAAAATTGTTGACGATTTCTCCGTCTGCTAACCATTTGAGGAACACGAGTTTGATAACTGCTACAGTTTCACTTCGGCAGCGAGACTTTGTTTCAGTAACATTTTGTCTTTTGTAGTCGTTCTCGACGTAAGTATTATAACAATTCATGAATAAATGCCCTTCTTCAGACAAATTCGACTGATTTTTGCTGCATTTAGCGAGTTCGAAACGAACAGAACCTTTAACTGATAAAAACTTTATAATACCTAGAATTTCCGTTGCAGAGGGCACAATCTTTTCTGGTAGGTATCTCAGCAGTTTTTCGCGTAAATTTTGATTCTTAGGTTTATTCACGAATTTGTTCTTCAGAAAATTCTTGTTAGCATCACTGCTTCGGCGTGTATGTTCTCACACAAAAGCTCTCGAAGGATTCGATAATCACTCACTTTCTGTTTTTCGTTTTGTTGGTTAGTCGGAACTGATAAGAAAGGCGAAATACTGTATGAGTTTATGTGAAAGTCATCTGTTGAAATTGAATCTAAAATCTTGATTTTACTAAAATTCTGAAGAGAGCTTGTCGTGAGCCTGCTATTATTTTTGAAAAGCAGTAAACAGGCCCCAGCTGCCCAGTATATGGTAGTTGGTTCCGTTTCGTTTGAGCTTTTCGAAGTACTTTCCAATTGAACCGAAAATACGAAATACAGCATCCAATATGAATATGAAATGACAAGTTGAGGGTAAAGTTATGCCTAAATCCTTAAAAGAGTTAACTCTCTCAATGGCAGAGCCATTCAAAAAGAAATCATATTGCATATAAACTCTAGAGTAAGTAAAGATCATTGACTTACACCTTGCCATATTTAAAATCAATTCCTGATTATATTACCACCATAACAATACTGTGCTTAAAAATCTTTACGTCATCAGCACAACTAAGAATAAATTACTACCCCGAAGAACTCCTGAAATAACTCTAAAATTCTGGGAAGCAAAATGGCCAAGTTTCACTATCTGATGTACGCTGTGTGAGCATAAGTAAATTGGTGTTTGTGGACCAGGACAGAATTCGTGCTGCCCTGTAGAAATAAACCTCTGTCTTAGTGTGATAAAATAAATGTTAGTTTAGGTATAGAAGGACAAAATACATATATGTATCTGTATGATCTTCAATAATAATTCGACAGCCTGATTTGAATTTAGGATTAATGACCGAAATATGGGAAGCGCAATTACAGCAGAAGTCATCTTAAACATAAAATGAAGAATATAATTCAGCACTCTGTTAACATCGGTCCGCAAGGACCAAATATATTGAAATCCTGTCAAAAATGACCAAAAATGGTGTACGTCCAAACCACTTTTCTCGACGATTTGAAAATCCCTGTGTCCGATAAAGCAAAAAAAATATTCAACCGTCTGTTCTGAGGTCTCTTTATTTCAATGGTATATTGGTTCTCGGTTTACCCGATTTCGATTTAATTCCGCCGCCAATCTGTTCCTATGCTCAAGGCGGAGAATTGGAAATATTTTGGAAGCTGCACATATACTTGCTATACGAATTGATTTGAAACCACGTGATGATAACCCTGTTGACGAATTTTTTATATATGATGGTTTGAAGATTGAGTTGGGCGTTGAGTTTGTGGATGATTTAAGGGCTGGGTTGTAGGTCGAGTTGAGGTTGTGTTTAGGTTGAGTTGAGGTTGAGTCAGCGGTTCAATTAGGAATTTATCTGGCGTTGTGTTGAGGGATGTTCTGAGTTAAATTCATAGACGCACGTAGTTTTTCGGACCGTGTTGATTTGAGAACTGACTTGAGGGTTACATTGAAGGTTAAGTTTTGGTTGAGTTGGAGTTGAGCGACAGGGTTTAGTTTGGGGTTTATTTAGAGGTTGCTTCGAGGTGTGATGTGGTGATTCGATTAAATTGAGTCATGTAGTTTTCGAACCTTGTTGATTTAGGGATTGAGTTGAACGTTGAGTTTAGTAATGATTTGAGGGTTGATTTTACAAGATTAGCTTGAGTTGATTTGCTGGGGTTGGGTTAGCTTTGGTTTGGGTTGAATGAGAGGTTCAGTCGGGAAATTATTTGGAGGTCGATTCGTGGATTGAGTTAGGTGTCAATCTTGGTATTAAGTTAAGGGTTGATTTGGTATTGAATTGGTGATTGAGTTGACGGTTGGGTTAGGTGTTGATTTGGTGATTTTGTTGCGATTCAGTTGGAGATTGAATTTGAGATTGAGCAGAGAAGTAGCTGAAAAATAAATAACCCCTAATCTCCGTCAAGTTATTCCACTAAAATTCTAACAGTTGCTAGTGGAGACACGAAATAATAACGAAAAAAATCATTCTTGTTTAGATATTCTAGATACGATGTACCATTCCGTTTTATAGAAAAGAGTTAGCCCAACGTGCCAGTGCCTTTATTAAAAGTTAACCTAAGTTCAACCTAATTTTTTCTAACCTGTCATTTGTATTTGTTTATAACAAAAAGCACAAGAAGTAGTTAATTTTATTCCTTCAATTTTATAAGAATTAGTATTTTTCGAAAGGGCTACAATTGGTGCTAAATTTACCTAACTAGTGCCAAACATAAAATGGATAATGCTAGATTTGACACCGAAAGTGCTAACTTAGCAACCCTGCAGACGACAATGAACTAAATGATTTCCCGTTGTTGATTACATTGGCAATTGATTTTTGAATCATCTGAAATTCTGAATAAATCATGAAAAAAGGTATGGAATGAATTGTTTTCACGCATGCTGTCAGAAACTCAGAATGCCTCAAATTGAAAAACGGCAACTAATTGTTGGGTCTGCCTTTCAACAAGCCTATACAGCATTTCCATTTATGTCAGTAACATATTACGCTATTTCTATTAGTTTAGAGAAAACAATCTGCAATATTTTTGACTGAACATTTTTCAGAATCCATTGAAAATGTTTGTAAAAAGATGATGCAGCGAGAGTAATTTTTCAGTAACTTTAAATTTAATTGACTTACTTGAGTGAAAAATGACTGAAATGTGACAACCACTTAAATTGAAAACAGGCGAACACACATTCTCTTTGCTGAAAAGAGTGATTTTAAATCTATAAGTATTTCTTCTTCTCGTCGGCCTTGTTCAATTGAATATATTTATTTCTGGTGGCTTATTAATTTATTTATTCACTTCCGAAGGAAATTGACCATAAAAAAAACAATCATACATATTCTAATTTATTTGATTTTTATTACATAAATATTTTATGCTTTATACGTTTTAACTCTTTTGAAGTTTTTCTCCTATATAAACATAATATGCTGTTATTTTTGTATAAAGCAAAAAAAAAGGAAAATATCTTCCGCAAAAACTTGAGAAAAACCATTCGAAAAAAAAAATACTGTGCAAATATTTTCGGTTATTCATACACAAAAAAAAAGGAAAACGTGACTTGAATATTTTTACGGTATTTTTTCTGTTTAGTTTTCATTTTTTTGCTTATAGGTTCGAAGCAAAAATCAAATTTTTTTTATTTTTTTTTTATAACAACAACAATATCCGCAAATAAGATCCCTTATTAAAGATGAATAAACTATAATATTTATGATTCAGGAAAATCTTTCTTGAAATTCTTGATGTAATTGATTTGGAAAAACTTTAAGAATTGTTAAAGTAGCAACTTTTAGCCCCTTTCTGATATACATATGTGCGTGTTCATAATGATACGCAAAAGCTGAATGCAAAATAAAAACTTCTTTTTTGATTAATTATTTACGGTTCTAGAAACATGTTTGTTGTTTTTTAAATTTTATGAATTCAAAGCACAGTTTGCTTTACACCCCAAAACTTTAGCCCAATATTATTTTAGTAATTTCTCGCTGTTCAACCAAATATAAAATTTGGGTGGGTTTGGTTGTAAGCCTTAAAATTTGATGTCATATTTTTACACACATTGAAATTAGCAGCAACTGTCTGCCTTTAATATTGATTATCTTAAAGTTTATTTATTTAGTGCATGGTAAAATGACAAATGTTTTAAAACTAACAATAATCACGTTCAATATTCGGTATTCGAATAATAAGCACCTGTCATCCCAAAAGAAAGTCATGATTAATGTGCCACACAAAATGTATAATTTATTTACCAAAACCTAATAAAAATTTGGAATACAACATTGAAAACTTGTATAGTGTACAAAATAAGCATCATCCATTAGATTTCCAAAATTCGTTGTATACAAAATTTCAAAATATGTAGATAAATGCCTAATTAAATTATGTATTTGAAAATATAAAATAACAACAAAAATTCATAATAACAAGAAAACAGAAATTTTAAATTAAATTTAATTCCTTTTCGTGTTTAGAAAATAAAATAATCTAAAAATACCATAAATTGTTTAAAAAAAAAAATTAAAATTGTAAATCCAATATAATAGATAACAAAAAAAAACAACAACAACTTACAGATTGATAGTCCCTATTTTTATGCTTGACTTTAAGAAAAGTCTACACGAAGAATGGAGAAAGTATCCTTTTTGTCTTATATCTTCGTTCCCCCTTCTTCTGCCGCCTTTTTTACGCACAAAACAACAGTCAATTCATCAGGACATTACCATATTTTGTTGTTTTTTTTTGGTTCTTATTTTTCGTTAAACCTACTTAAGAAATATGTATATAAAAAAAAAATTAATTGAAAATTAATTCAAAAGAAAATCTATTATTTATCCAATTATCAATTCATTTAAATTGTTGATGTTAACACGTTGGATGGTAGTGCAATATTTGGTGGGTTGATCAAACTTTGACCATAATGATTTAATTTATTACATATAGTTAATTATAGCGGTTACAAATTGGTTGTTAACTGAGAATGCAGCTTTTCTCTTCACCCATGTTCAACAGAATCTGAATATGTTTTGCTGCTTCGTAACCTTGTCTGAAATCGACAAATTTCGATTTCGGATAACGACTGGCAATCTTTCTTCCGGGTATTTTCCGGATCCCGGCTGTATTCCCACAATTGCCGACTGAATCATGGAAAATCGTTCTTGTTCGTCCTATGTCCAAGGGTAGCAAATCTGATACTTGAATTATCGCCCGATAGCTATTGCCACTGCTGCTATTGATGATTTAATTAACTTCGTCATTGAACAATAGAATATTCACCAATCTGGTGAATCTCAAATCATTGTGCGATATCTCGAAGGCGTTCAATCATGTGTGGCAAAGCAATTATATATCCCGCGATATGCTGGTTCCTTGAATTGACCATTTTCTCATTTGTTGCAGAATCAAAGGGGTGGCGAATAGTGCGATTTCCGTTCTTCATACATTAAATCCATCTCATCCTCTCCTACTTTTTTTATTTTCCTTCTTCTACTTCATCGCGAAATAACATTATCGCATAGAGAATTAATATGAAAGCTCTTATATAGCTGTAAATTTTATGCATATCAGACCGAAACTGGAGTATATTTACGGAACACATATAATAATAAACATAATGGTACATACCTACATACGGAATGTGGCAGCCTTGTTTGTGTTCTACAAATATTTCCTTGGTAAATATTCGGAGGCGCTTTATGAACTTATGCCTGACCTGTCCAGGCCAAAACTTTCATATTGCCGACAAGCCCCCCATACTTTATGTATAATCATGATAAAAAAAACTAAAGTTGCAGCTAATGTTAGTTTTTATTAAGAATTAGTATATTCAATCCTGTGGGTGGGCACGCTTTTGCAAAAGTACATAGCACACATAATTGTACCAAAAATATAAGAGGCGTTAAAGAATTAAGGCTTCAACATCATAAATTCTTCTCTGAGATTGAAGCTTGTCAGTATTTTCAGACCGAAACAAAATATATCACGAACTAAACTTAATCTTTCCTTGTATAAATGTATATTGTATTAAATAAAATTACGAGTGACCTAGTGAGAATAGTGCTGAGTTTTACTGAGTTAGTTATTGACATTGAGACGTTATCAATGCCTATGAAATTTAAACTATCTTTTACTAAAACTGTTCTAGTGCGCGACGCTTATAAAGCAGTACTAAACTCAAACACTTCTCTGCTCAAATAATGGCATTTAAGGGAATTAAGTTGGTCAGGTTTCATTCAAAGTTATTGTGCACTCGACCGAAATATAAAATTAGACCGCTAATTAAACCGCTTATAACTGATAGCCATCATGTGATTTAGGTCCCTTAAAAGGTTTTAATTAAACATTTAATTTGATATTCCGCAGCCTTAGTAGTAAATCGAGTTTTTAGTTTCTAATACTAAAGGTAGCAAAGCCCAATAGAACTTCCTAAAGTTTTGCATAGATATAGCTGAACCTATAGAGCTTAACAGATAGCCATCATGTGGTTTTCGGCCAGTAAAAATTGTTTAATTAAATTAAAAAGTAAAGTAAGTAGTAGTAAATCAATACTATATTAATAACCCCTTTGTAAAGTCCTTATTTCTTCTTGGAAGTCTAAGGTTTGGATGTTGACGATTAATGTGTTCCGATTATTTCTTAATTCCCTTGTTGTTATTCGTTTTGCAGGCGGCTTACATCTTCAATTATTTATAAAGCGTTTTTTAAACGAGACTCTTCTTATTTTTCCCAAATGTTAATGGTAAGCACCGATAATTTGGCTGTGAGTTTAATTTTCTTCACCTCCTCGTGGGTATAAAGCGATCTTTCTTCGAAAGTAGGGTTATTAACATTTTGCAGCCATTCTGACCCCGACCACCATAACAAGTTGTCCTTCACTTCTTTAGGTGTTAAACCTCGAGAAACAGCAACAGCTGGGCTATATTCTGTTTTTACGTCAAGCCATATAGCTTAGCTGACTATTTTCTGTATTTTCGTAACACGATTACCTACAAACACCTTCCATTTTTCCAGGCTGCCTTTGAACCTATGCGAGGGCGATAGTTAAGACTGTGTATGCACGTACTATTGTTTATGTTTCCAATGACTGTTGTACATTCTTCATTAGCTTTGTTAATAAAACCACTACACATAATTCTATTCTTAGAATTGTCAATTTCTTTAACGGTTCTAGTATTGTTTATAACCATGTGCCCCAGCTCAAATATTCGTTCATAAATTTAAGATAGTCCTACTTGAGTGTTGGATTATTTTTGAAACATTTTTCTACTTGGAGAAATCTGGCTATGGTCTGGTTTTTTGATTTGTCTATCTACTCCTTCCCTTCCTTAGTGGTAACATCACTTCATAAAACCATCCCTCCACACTGTTTTTGTTCTAATGTTATGTTTCACCTTTTTCTGTTTCTGATATCAGGACTTCTGAGACGTAGTCTATTCCCAGCAATATATTTACTGTATCTGGGACATTAAATATGGGATCGGCCCAAATTAAGCCGTTAATGTGTTTTCTTACTTTCGTATTTAGCTTTTCGATGGGTAATATTCGTGTTAATTTACTATAATTATGTAGTTTTCTTATGACTTCAAGTCAATATGGTTTCCCCGATTCCTGATATTTCTACGTTTGCCCTCTGCTTTCTGAGTCTTAACCTCTGGGTTGTTGCTGTTTCATAAATGTATGTTGCCTGAGAACCGCTGTCGATAAAAACTCTAGTAAATTCTGCCATTGTTCAATTTTATTTTTACTAGTGCAGTTGCCAACAATCCAAAATTTCTAATTTCTTGCTGCGCTATGTGAAGCTTTACACGAATTATTTACATCGTATTAGTGATTCGAATCATATGTGAGCCAAGTGCAATAAACAACTTTTACAGAGCTCTGCCTTTATTGCAAGCTCGTTACTCTATTTTGGGCTAAGATTAAAAAATGATCCGCCTTCCTCGAGCAATACAAATTTTGAACAGTATTGTGGGAAGTGTTTGATGTATAATTTGCATTTCTTGATATGTGATTCGGCCTGTTGTTTCCATAATCACCTCCCTCTCGTTTGAATTTACTATTGCTGCTGAGCGACCGAGATCGTATTTAAATAAAAATAAAAAATTACCATAGCAGAAAAAAATTCATTTATAACGACGAAATTATTTTTGAATCGTCTAATTTCTGCATTTGGCAGATTCTTGTTATTATGCAGGCACAACCTAAGTGAATATATCTCTGAATGTTATCCATTGTAGATAATTGCCAGTAAATATTGGGATATCTATTTTTGACAGTTAAATTTGTGGTGTCAACCGCACCGATGCGAGTTTTCCTTGTTGTAGCAATTCCAACTTATCTTCTACTTGTGGTACCGGTTAGTAGCAAAATAGGTACTTTAAACTTGATAGTTTTGATTGAATTCGGTGAACGGTTGGTTCATGGTTTCTAGCCGCTTTGTATGGTATGATAACGCAAATTTGTTATCTTTACTATCCCTTTCGATGATATCTTTTAGTGCTACGATTTGTAGTGGTCGGTCGTAGACGCTTGAAAAGGAAAGACGTGTTTTTGTCGTCTTTTTCGAGAATTTATCATAATTTAATTTTATTTATTTATTTAATTTGGTGTAAAGTGTTGTATACGTTGTATATATTTTAATTTAAATTAATAATTAAAAAGTTTCGTGAGGGATTTTTGGTTTGAGTGTGTGTTATCGTAGTTTTATTTGCATGCGTAATAAGCAGTTTCGCTTAAATTAAATAATATCCAGTATAATTTTGTTTAATGAATTTCATGTGCATTGAATATATTAAATGAGTGTAGTGGAAAGTAAATTAATGGAAAGTGTATGAAAAATGAATTGAACAATGAGAAATATGTTTAATAACGGTACTGTCGAGGTACCATTAGACAGGTATTTTCATACGACAGTTACTGGTCAATATATATGTGATATGAATTGTGTAAAAACATTTTTTTTGTTGTTTATTTTATTTTATTATATATGATTTTTTTGGTAAAGTTTGTGTGATATGCAGTTAAATATTTCTAATCAATACATGGGCATTTGTAGATCATATTGTTCTGATCTAATTTTTCTACTCGCATGGGCATAAGGAATATTACGTCGTCCTAACTGTGAATTAATGTATCTGACATTTTTTCAAAATCTGGTCTCTAATACCAAAATGTTCGTCTTGAGAAACTGAAGCCGAATTCCCACACCAACGTTATTTGACTCTTAGGAGACATCTTCGTCCTAACGGTGAACCAACGCAGGTGCAAAAATTCAGACAGAGTTTGTCACGATGAATCATTTTGTATCAGAGATGAGATTTTGAAAAAATGTCAGATACGTTTATTCACAGTTAGGACGACGATTATACTTATGTTGAGTTGAATGTATGTTTGTGTGTATAAATATGTATGTACTATTATATTGTTAAAGAATCTTGTTAGTATTTTGGATGTATTGTCATTCTTCATAGAAATAATTTTTGTTGGTTTTGTGTTGTACCTAAACGTTGTATTTTGTAGTCATAGTTTGTTCGTTTTTTTTTTTTGCTATGCAAGAGCACGATCATGTTGTAATTGTTTCTTCTCTATCCAAATATTTGTAAGTGCTTTGTAGTTGAAAATGTTGATGAAATGCGCGTTAACAGAATATAAAATTTGAAGTTTGGGATTTAAAATTTGAAATTTGAAATTTGGAGTTTGGGCTTTGAAATTTGCAGTTTGGAATTTGGAATTTGAAATTTGAAGTTTGGAATTTGGAATTTGAGATTTAAAATTTGGAATTTGAAATTTGGATTCTGAAATTTAGAATTTGAAATTTGGAATTTGAAATTTAAAATTTGGAATTTAGAATTTGAAATTTGGAATTTGGAATTGGAAATTTGGAATTTGATATTTGGAGTTTGAAATTTAGAAATTGCCATTTAAACTTTGAAATTTACTATTTGAAATTTGGAATATGAAATTTAAATTTGGGAATTTTGGATTTGGAGTTTGAAAATTGAAATTTAGAATTCGGAATTTGAAATTTGAAATTTGGAATTTGGGATTTGGAATTTTAACTTTGGAATTTGAAATTTGAAATTTGGAATTTGAAATTTGAAATTTGGAATTTTAAATTTGGAATTTGAAATTTGGAATTTGAAGTTTGGAATTTGACATTTAAAATTTAAGATTTAAAATTTGGAATTTAGAATTTGAAATTTGGACTCTAAAATTTAGAATTTGAAATTTGGAGTTTGAAATCTAAAATTCGGAATTTAGAATTAGAAATTTGGAATTGGAAATTTGGAATTTGAGATTTAAAGTTTGAAGTTTGAAATTTGAAATTTGAGATTTAAAATTTAGAATTTATTTGTTCGTAACATTGTTGGTTGGGGCAAGCTTAATAAAGTTTCAGATTTATAAATCAAAATGGTTCTGAATCAAAATTTGTATATCTTATTCTAGCGGGAATTTTATTTGGCAGATTTAAAATTAAAATAAAGTTTATTAGCTAACTCATATATCTGTGCTAATTGTTTGTCATATATGGTACTAATAAGAACATACTAATGTGGATACTCAAATTATTTAATTTAATTTAATATGGACAACTTAAAGCTGTTATTATTTAATGAGTTCCAAATTTAATTTAAATTATTTCGCAGTAGGATTTTAAGCAGAATATCCATAAGCAATTATTTTTTTGGAGGTAGTTTCTAAAGTCAATAGCTATAGATTTGGAAATGAAATTTTATAGGGTTTCAGATTTTTAGCTACTGATTTTAGAATTTTAGTTTAAAATATTTAAAAAAGACATTTAGTATTTAATATTCATAATTTAGAATTAAAATTTCTCTGTCCTTTCAATTTAAGAATTAATGGTGAAGTAAATTGGGTTTTCGGTTTCACTGAATTTAATGAGATTAAATGAATTTTTGTTTCAATTAAGTTGAATTAAATTTAGTGAAATGAATATTTCGATGTAATCGAAGCATTAATATTATAATGTTGGCATTGATGTGGATATTGGTATATGTGTGAAAGTTAATATTGGTATTAATGTTAATGTTAGTTTTAGTATTGGTATTTACGTTGATATTAGTATTTATATTAAGACTAATAAATTAATAAATAATCGTTAAAATGATTTTAGTTTAGAATCACCTGAGAAACTCGACCAAGCGATAGCGGCGTGGTAGTTCGGTTAATTATTGTTATACAATCTATTTATGTTAATTTATTTGTAGTACATAAAGAATAATTTATAATTTATTTTAGAGAATTTAATTTTATATTTAATTAATTTTAAAATAGTTATTATAAAGAATTAATACAGATTTTAAAATCAAGAATTAATACAGATTTAGGGTATTTTGAAGAACCTGAAACTGCTTTCCAGGAACTTAAGCAGTAAATGAACTTGAAATTGTGTTGTCTTGTGCTAACTAATTGACTAAAAATACACTACTAACAAATTTACTAACTATCAGCTACTTGATTGTTGTCTGGAACCGGGTTGATCTGTTGTTACTAACATACCTTTCCTTTCCTTCGGTTTTGTTATGTGTACGGAAGGCCCGGTGTCATCCGGGAGTCTTGCTTAGCCTTCGTCGTACATTCCGCTACGCGACAACTCGGCGAAACCAACTCGGCGACGGTCAACTCGGCAACGACCAACTCGGCGACGGACAACTCAGCGACGGACAACTCGGCGTCGGACAACTCGGCGACGGTAAACTAGGCGACAACAAATTGGACGACGATCAACCAGTCGACGACCACCTCGGTGACGGCCAACTCGGCGACGACCAACTCGCCGACGGTCAGCTCAGCAGTAAGCAATAAAAATGATATAAAAATGATATTTTTTAAAATCCCGCTTTTCAAAATCTTGGTTTTGAAAGACGTATTTTTTTTAATTCGAGCCGCCCTTTCTGGTGAAAGAGAATTTTAATTTAAAGGTAAATAAAAATAAAAACCGGGATTTTCTGAAAATCGGGATTTTTATTCGCCGAGTTGGTCGTCGCCGAATTGAACGTTGCCGAGTTAGCCGTCTGAGTTGATCGTCGCCAAGTTGGTCGTTGCCGAGTTGACCGTCGTCGAGTTGGTCGTCGCCAAGTTTACCGTCGCCGAGTCGGTCGTCGCCGAGTTGGTCGTCGCCGAGTTGACCGTCGCCGAGTTGGTCATCGCCGAGTTTACCGTCGCCGAGTTGGTCGTCCCCGAGTTGACCGTCGCCGAGTTGGTTTCGCCGAGTTGACCGTGTTCGGTACATTCTGATCAGTCAATCAATCTCTTAGAGTTACAATTTGTGCGTGAATTTCGCCTTACTTTGTAATAATTCTTCGAACTTTATGTTAAGTTAAATATATTAGCTTACTAACAAATTTCATTACTGAACACTTATTTCCGCTAATAATTCAACCAAAGTTTGCTAATTTTAAAGATTCGCAGTTCTTTTCTTTTCGGAAATCTAATGTTTCACCCTGGCTAGTTGAATGACAATTAGGTGGCTGTAGATGTAAATGCCTGTCAAATTGTTTTTAATGATATAGCCAAACTACTGTTTCCTGCCTACCGTTGGCCAGAGTTTGACAAAAACAGTTAATTTTTGTAGTTATAGATGTAGTTCATTATTAACTTTTATTCACAATTATTTCAGCTTTTTATACAAAATTTCATACTACAATTATGTATGCATACTATAATATGCCAAATGAGTGACATAAAAAAGATACATATACTTATGTATAACTGTATACTTACAAATATATTATCTTTGTATTTTTATGTTTATGACCTTAAGACTAAACACTTTATGATGGATCACAATTTATAGAAATTAGTGGATGTAAATCAAATCTAGTAACAGCTTCATCTGGAGTTTCTCAAGGAAGGTTCCTCAGACATGTAGAGTAGAACCTTGGATTTCTTAATATTTATTGATGTGTCATCAATATTATTGTTAACTCATCGGCACTTCTCTTTGCTGATGACCCCTAAAGATCTTTAAAGTGATTGCTAAACCACACGATGTAATTTTACTACAAAATAACATTGATAGGATCAACGAGTGGTGTGACGCTAATCAACTCCGCACCTTAATTTTAACAAATGCAAAATTATACCTTCCAACCGGAAGAAATCTCCTATAATTATGGAATATATTAGCGATGGCAGCAAAATCAATAGGATGGATAAAATAAAAGACTTCGACATAATGTTTGTTGGAAATATCCCATTTACCAAGCACACTGATTTAGTTATTGGCAAGTCTAATTCTGTGTTTGGATTTATCAGAATGGACCAAACAAATAATGGGCCAAAGGATATTGTTTATATTATACTTCAGGAATGTTAGATCCCATCTGGAATATGTAGTTCAGTTCTATCAATCTCACATTGATAGAATTGAAAGTATCCAGAAACAAGTTTTGTTTTTCATTATGAAAAGAACGGGCCGGGGTTATAACCACGACCTTCCTGACCACCTAAACGTTGCTCGTCTTCCATCCTATTTAACCAGATGCAATAACTATAAGAATTCGATGCTGGTGAATAGACGAAAAATACTTGGGTCAACATTTATCGCCAACGCACTGCTATAGGTAAAGCTGACTCATCTTTTATTTTTGGAAATCTAAATATAATGTTATGTTATATTTTCTATATTTTTTAAATACACATCTCTCCATTAAATTAATTAAATACAAAAAATATACTTTTAACAATTTTATTTAATTACTTATTATTTTAAAATTACAATTTTATAGTTTAGTTTAGTTATGATATTTTCTCATCGATCACTTTTTACAATAATAATTTACAATCTACATACCATCAATGCCATCAAAAAAATCGAATTAAGGTCCCATGTATAGTATGAAATAAAACGTTGTACGTTACACGTACGTTAAATGATCGTTACAGTACTCGTTCAAAATTCTGGACTCGGCTCCTTCGGCGCCTCGTTCATAAACGTCGAACTCGTACTGTAACAACTCATTTACCGCCCTTGTAACGTAAATATCACACTATATACACTAATAAGGTTAGGGGTTCATGTTCCATTTCGTGGACAAAGGGAATCGTCCCTTAGAACAACTATACCGCTGTCACTCGGCATATATATTCTTAATTTAATATTTTGTTAATAAATTTTTATAAACTTCCTTAAAACTTTTGGTTTCTAGATTTTGAATCAAAGCATTACTTGGACCAAGATTAATTATCTTGAATAGGCCCTCTTTTATAGCGATTAATTTGTTTTGATTAACTTTTCTTAATAAGACTTTATAATTTATTTTAAAATCAATGAAATTTAATTTGTTTTTAATGTCTAGTTATGTTTTTCGTTTATGTTTTTTTTTTAATTATAAGTTATGAGCCCTAGAGTGCGCTGACTGTAATCTGAACTTAAACTCTTTGCTATAATCATCTAAATTATATAAAGGATCTACCTCGTTACTTAATAAATCTAATGGAAGGTTTGCCTTTTTACCAAAAACCAATTCAAAATGTGTATAACCATGAACCACTTTTGGTATAGTGTTCTAACAAAACTCGTAATAAATGATCCAATCATCCCAATCGGTTAAATCTGAATTGATGTACGATCGTAAAAATTCATTCAAATTTCGATGATTTCTTTCTAATCCTCCAATCGTTTGAGGATGGTAAGGCATTGACTGTTTATGCTCGATTTGTAACATATTTGAGATACTATTAAACAGATGATTTAGGTATTCCGTTCCCATGTCCGATTTAACTTTTCTAGGTGCTCCATAGACAAGAATAAAATGTTTAATATATGCTTTCGCATTTGTACCGCTTTCTTTATTTGGAATTGGATGAAGCACGACTTTGTTAGTTCGACCTGAATAGTCAACACATATCTATTTCCTATATTTGATCATACCAATGCATTGCAATGGACCAACAGTGTCAAGTGAGATTACATCAAAACTAGTAGATGGAGTATCAGTGATTTGTTGTACATCCTTATGTATTTTTTCGTACTTGCAATGAAATTCTAAATTCGATTTTTCATTTTTGGAAAATTAATTCATCAATTATTCGTTCATTATTCAAAAATATACGTGCAGGTACTATTGCTATTTTTAAGTCTTTTAATACACAGTTACCTATATAGCTTTAAATTTTTCAGAGCTAATTATTTTAAAAATATCGTCATCATTACACATTTTGAAATTGGGGATCCCAGAATTGATCATAATGTTTTCTAGTTGTGAAAGTGATCGTTCTAACGCGACACTCACATTTTTCAAAATTTAAATAAATCCTTAAAATTGTTTTATTTTTAAAACTATTGTTGATGGTTATCTTCAACAAAAATCTCCAACTTTCGAAGAAATTTGGTTCCTTTTATTTGACGTAGTTGTGTAAACGCACGACCCACAAATTGATTGTGTTGAGTTTTATATTTAGACATACTTCTAGTAGTTACTGCACGAACCGCAATTTCCTTCAAATCATTGCTATTTATATTAATTCGGGAGAGGGCAACTGCTTCCGACATTACACTTTCCTTTAATATATTTAATTTAAAAATCAAATTCTTCCAAATCTAAACTCATTCTCGTACGGCCGATGATCCGTAAAAATCTGGAATTTACGTCCTATAGTAAATAATATGGCTGAAAGTATGTTACTGCCCAATAAATAGCTGTACGTTCTTTAAGTGAAGTCTCCTTGTGTTTTTCACATTTTGTAAAAGTTCGAGAAGCAAATGCAACTGATAAATCCTTTCCGTTTTTAACTTGAGATATAATAGCACGACAAACCACATCCGAAGCGTCTGTTGTTAAATTGAACGTACGGAAAAAAACTAGATATTGTAATATAGGCGGATTCATCAAACTATTTTTTAATGTTTCAAATGTTTTTGGCAATTTTCATCCCAAACGAATTTTTCTTTTTTCTTTAGCAACACGTTAAGTGGATTAGCAATTTCAGCAAAATTATTTACGAAGCGTCGTTAAAAATTGCAAAATGCAACAAATCTTCGAACTTCATCTGAATTTGTAGGAGTCGGATAATTCTGAATAACAGAAAATTTGGTTGTGTCTAGTAGAATTCCTTTATCAGATATTTCATGCTCAAGATATGTTACGGTTGTTTGTAAGAATTTATATTTCTGTGGATTAAATTTAAGGTTATATTTCCGTATTCTTTCAAAAACTTTAATTAAATTAATATTGTGGTGTCGTAACGAAAAACCAAAAACAACCAGATCGTCCACATATAAAAAAACCAGACTCTGGTAAGACCTGACATAGAGATTATTATTGGTAATGCCCAGATGTTATGCTAAAAGCTGTCAAATTACGAGAATTAGGTTCTAAAATTGTAAAAAATTTAGCACGACGTAACTGGTCTAAGATTTCGTCAATCCTGGGAAGTGGAAATGTGTCTGAAATCACTTTTTGTTGATTCGCCTAAAATCTACAACGACACGCCAATCTTTTACGTTTTTACAATTTTTCTTAGGTACTACAACAGTGGTGAAATCTTCATTATATCGTTTTTGAACATTTCTTGTACTTGTGTGTTGTGTCTCAATTATTTGTTTATGGATTTGTGGTATGCGATAATTTTTAACGTAAACAGAATCATTATCCGATACACTAATTTTTTGCTGGTAGAATAAATTTGATGTCAAGTATTTATTTACCTTCAAGATAGAAAATATCGGCATGATGTTCGCAAATTTGTAAGATTGATTCTTTTTCAAAATCACACATACTCGTATCATTTCGTGTTTTGCTGGGACTATTTGAATATTTTTGTTGGTGATAAAATTTCGTATTGAAGTGTTTAGATGATGTTGCACTACCTGGATCTGAACTACTACGATAGTAATTACTATTTGAAAATGATTTAGGATGTCTATAAGTTTGGTTACTGTTATGATAATAATCTCTGTTATTCAAATTTTGAAAACTCTTAAAGTACTAATAATTTGTATAATCCCTAATTCTAGGCATCCAATGGATTCTGTAACCGGTAACCTCGACTGAAACGCTCATATTTATAAATGATGTTTTTAAATGTTTCCCCCTTTATGAAAAGCTTATAAACATTTTAAAATTATTTATCATACTTAAGTGAGACCAAAAAAAACGGATACCCCTCATCTAGGCCTGTAATTAACAAATTTTATGATTAAATTATGTCATACTATTTTTATTTAGGACCTAATCCTGTTTGCTCTTTGTTGTCAAAATTTCGCTTGTAAAATCAATAACAAATATTAAACTTCTTAAAACATTTCGTATTCCCCAAGATATTTGTTTTGTCAAATATTGACACCGAAAATCCCCATAAAGGTCGCACAAAGTAAAACCAATTTTTTTTTTGTTATCCTTGTTATATGTCAGATCAAAAAATTAAAATAAAAATTATTGTCTTATAATTAGATCTCTTGTTGCTGCTATACATAAGATACTCATTATTATTTTAAAGAGGAAATATTTTGGGGATATTTCATTCCTACATACCTACCAAAAAATATGTTACGAAACATAAACACAAGAAAAATGTCTTTGCCTTAATAATTACATAAATTATGTAGATGGAATACAACAACACAAATATTTAGAAATGGAAATCAATTTTGAAAAATGTACTTGGGAAATTTAAAACGGATATTGTTTATTAAATGTAGACTGGAAAAAATTTATTTAAACGAAACATTTCCGTCCTGACTATGTACACACACACCCACATACACACACGATAAGAGGCAAATTTTGTCGTAATTGTTTTTATTAATTTGTCGTTTTATTTCTATATAATTTCAGCACCATCCAGAAAATCATCAAGTGGTGGAGAAGTATGGGTACTACTAATTCGAGATGCCAAACCATCCGATAGTGGTGTATACTCATGTGAAGTGAATAGTGAACCGGTGTTACGAAGTTTTCATACGCTGCGCGTCAAAAGTATACCGGGTAAATCAAAAACTACAACAGATTTACCAGATTTGCAACCGCCCGCCTCAGGCCCAACCACCAAACCAATTGAACTCACAACAATGCTGCCCCCAATTACACACGATTTTACAGAATGTTGCCGATCGTTAAATGTGTCACAAACATGTATTGGTTTTTGTACGGTACACAATATCATGGATGGTACGACGGGGAATGAAGCAGAAAATTGTGAAATCGATTTTCCTAACATTGTGAAATGTATGGCCGATGGACGAAATCATATACCATGTTGTGAAAAAGCAAAAATACCGGATTTATGTCAAGATATGTGTCGCGGCGAATATACACCGTTTACTGATTTCTTAAGGTCACGCGTCACATGTGTTGCACACACATTACCCGCATTAAATTGTATCCTAGAAGGAATTGAAAATTTACCAAGTGAACCGGAAAATGTTTATGTTGAACCGTTAACAGAAAAATCGCTACAAGTAATATGGCAGGCGCCCTCCGATTTAGGTGAAACCGTTAAATACTATCTTATCAATGTAACGGTACTACATACATTCGATCAAGATAGTTTACCAAATGATACGGCGAGTATGAGTATTACGGTGGCCGGTGAACGTGAATATATTATTTCCGATTTGAAACCATTTACCATGTATTCAATAACCGTGACCGCATTTAATGAGCATGGTTCTAGTTTGCCGAGCTATCGAGTACGTGCACTGACACTAGAAAGTGGCGTGGGGAAACATACAAGCGTAGCCGAAGTACCAAAATTGCCCGATGTTAAAGGATGTTGTATGAAAAATGGGATGACACATCGTACGTGTATGGATAAAATGTGTGATCCAAAACGGGCTGATTTTACCGAGGTACCCGATTTAATGGTTTGTGCACCATGGGCCAATATCACATTTGCGTGTTTGGCCAATGATATTGATCATTCACCGTGCTGTAAATCACGTGGCATACCAGACACGTGTCTAGCATTGTGCTCGGGAAACATAAAAACTATAAATTATAATTTTTTCAAGTGCCTTCAATATATGTCAGACTACAGCAGTTGCTTATTACAAGGATACGGTGTACTCGCCGGTCCACCATCACGACTAAAAGCGCCATTGATTGCCGATCATTTTGTTATTTTGGAATGGTATCCACCTAAAATATTACCCGATACTGTGACCTCATATCATCTACACTATCGGAAATTAGGAAGTGGTGAAGAATACACTGTGGTCGAAAAAGATCATCCGCCAATGATATTAGAAGACTTGGACGCAGCATCATATTACGAAGTATTTATTGTAGCACTCAATGCGCATGGTAAGGGAGGCCCATCACCGCGGCTAGTATTCCAAACAAAACATAAGACTGAAAAGGATGTGATTATGCCCGGCTACAATATGTCCTCGTGTTGTCACAGTTATGGTCTGCTGCCACAATGTCAACCCTTGTGTACGTACGATATTAAAATGTCAGATCTGAAACGGCTTGAAGGGGTGTGTCAAAATCAATTGGGTGTATTGATAAAATGTATGGCCGGCGCACGAGATCATACACCTTGCTGTCAACGGAGAACTGTTACACCGCAATGTATATCGGCATGTCGAGGGGTTGTTTCACAACCGGCTGCCGATTGTTTTTCATACATTGGCAATATAATACAATGTTTCGAAGATGGAACAAACAATATTCCAGGACCAATTGAAAATCTTCATGTAGTTGGTGTGACAAATTCAAGTATATCGATACAGTGGGCAGCATCGGAAGATGATCAGAATAGTACCGAAGCGAAAATAATCGATTTTCTAATACAATACGGAAAAGTTGATAATATGACATTATATGAAACTGTTGTAAGATTAGATAATGTAAGTTTCCATCTACTTGGTAATTTTCTTTTTATTTATTTTGCGGTTGAACGGTTTATAGTTTGTTGTTCATTCATTCGTTCTTCTTCCCTTTAACGTTTTCATCATCGTACCAGTTTTTAGCAATGATACGTATGTAGTACAAAAGTAACCGGAATATATTATATCGATACATACTACACTTCAATTGAGAAACCAAAAATAATACAAAGGAGCAAAATAAAATTGTACAGAGACGCTTTATCGGTTAGAACTAATAGTTTTCCAATTTTCTTTTTTTATATTGATCGTCGTCGGATTCTGTTTTAGAAGAATTTATATACATTTGCTTTTTATTTAAAATCCAATTACTTAAAGCAAAAGTTAAGATGGTAAACAAAAAATTCTTTATGTATTTATTAGAAAGTGGATGGTCTTATTTACAAAGAATGAAAATAATGTTATAAAACGATACAATGGAGCAAAGAAAGGAAGAAAACTATTGTCCATGGTTCTTACAGAGCAGTGCTAAATAGATTTAATGTGCTTTGATAACTCTATTTTCTTGTATGTACTACATAAAGAAATGCAATTTTTAACTTCAATTTAATTAAAATTCTGTTTGAACAAATAAAAATGCATTGTGAAGGTTCGAATACAATCAAATTTCCATTTGGGGATGAATTCTGGTTTAATATGGAGTCAATTATGACAAGAAAAAAATCCGCACGGCACTTTTTTTCGATTACATAACCGTTGGCGAAACTAGCCGAATGTGTGTAAGCTCACTTTACCAATTTTGCGATTTTCATATCAAACGGAAGAGGAGAAAATTAAACTTATAAAAACTTATGTTTAAAGGACTGGAAAGTAATTAAGGTTTGCATACACTGAGTGGCGTGGGCTTTAGCTATCTTGCTTCGCCTACAACCAAATTTCCTCTTGGTGATGAATTGTTATCAGGGGCGAATTAAACCGGTGTGAACTGTTTGCTGTTTGGACACTTTTTTTTTTGGACAAAAATTTATGCAAGTATACTGTGAAGTTTTTGCACAAAATTGAGATTTTAGAAAAATTAAGTTTTTGAGCAAATATTTATGCGCGTGTAAAAATTTGGAAAAATTAACAAATCTCTATTACATCAAATAGCACAAATCTCAGAGATTGACTCATATAGTAACTATAAAAATTGTAAAGGGTATACATTGCGGAATTCAAATCACTCAGTACCATTCTGATATTATTCAAAAAAAATTAAAAAATTAGCAAATCGTCGAATTTTTCACCCCATCGGTCTTGCCACTTTTTTGGTTAGTCCTGAGTATTTGATTTGCCCGGTTTTTCGCCATCTAGGGAGGCGCCAGTTAGGGGAGCTGGCAAAACTCCATACGGTAATAATTAACAATTAATAATTACTAATTACTAATTGTTAATTATTCCCTTGAGGGGTTCTGCCAGTTCCCCTAACGGGCGATTTATTAATTTTCTAAATTTTTTGCAAGGGCCCTGCGGTTCATACCAAAATGGCACTGAACGATTTGAGTTCTGCAGCGTACCCTTTACAACCTACATATATAGTCACTATATCCGCCAATCTCTGAGATTTGTGCTATTTAGTATAATAGGGAACAACGTCTTTGTTCCAAGCGAAATTCGTCGATTTGTTAATTTTCTAAATTTTTTTGCAAGAGCCCTACAAGGGCTGGCAGTTGTACACTCTTAGGGAGTACAGTACTTTTTTCTGTTTCCGAATTTATAATGCACTTATTTTCTATAATTTGTAAAGAAGTACACAAATTCACTTTCTTTTAGCTAATAAAAGCGGAATAAATGTGAATCAGTTGAGTAAAAAATTAACAGATTCTTGGAAGTAATTTTCTGTATTGCTAATGATAACGAATATTTCAACAAAAATAAAAACAAACCCAAATATCGCATTCAATCAAGACTGAAATTTGTATTAATACCGACACGACGAATTGTCAATGCAATTATAGCTGATCACACTAAGATGCTCTAGTCTGTCAATGGCATTAAACTCTTAATCTTAGGTCTTTTTATGAGTAATAAATTTGCCGGACGTCATGCAATAGAGTATGTTAATGAAAAGCCATAATATCAGGTTTTTTTTGTGAATGAAATAATTTTTTCTGCAATCAATTTAAAATAAATCACATTTATCTATTTTATATACAGTGAAATCTCGGTATAACAACGCCAAAAGGACAGGATACATTTATTCGCTAATTTATGCATTTATTGCGATTTTAGATTTTTGCACACACACATTGGGTGACCAGGTGAAAAACGACTAAATCTGAACGAATTATGAAACCAGTAGGAAAACCAGAACATTTCGACATAGAAAAACTAGAACAGATTTTAAGTCTCGAATCGAAACGATTAACAAAAATAAAAATTGATATATGTATAGTATTGGTTGGGTGGCGACTGGTTACAGTACCATCCACTGGTTACAAAACATGGTGAAATCTCTTCCAGAAAAGTTTCAAGTCCGCTATCTTTATTCATTATTTGGATGTGTTGCAACTAATTCATCAATCATCAAATAAATTGGTGAAGTCAGATAATAGAGTTCAATAAAATAGTGCATAATCGCACCAGTTCCATTTTGGGGCAGGGTTGGAGTTTCTTAAATAAACCATAGCCAGAGTTCAATAAATAGTACGGGGCACTACTAATAATACTTTGGTCCATAATTACATACTATAAATCAAAAAATTAGATTTGCCAAAGAGATATAACTAATCCAGGGTTTACTACATTTCCAGCACCAAATGGACCCCGTTTCTCAATGCAGTTTAGATAAGTTTTATATCTGAGTATTCTATCAGCAGTTCTTAATATAAAACCGAATTATTTATTCTCTGAAAATTTCTTGGGTCATATGTATCATTTGGGGTCGAATTTTTTAAATAAAATAAGGGCCAAATTCAAGAAATATTGCGGAACACCATTAGTGATATTTTTTTTACATAAACGACCGAACTAGGTAGCACGTTTGTTACAATGAATTTTAATACAATTTTTTATCTGAAATTTGAGATGTGAAGTCGATTCTTTAAGTAGTTCCTATTTTCCTAATACAAAATTGATTAAATCCGGCTCTGGAAAATTCCTTCGGTCATATCATCTGGGGTCGGATTTCTTAATTAAACCATGAATCCAATTCAGTAAATATTTCGGAACACTGCCAAATTTAGTTTTATATACCCAGTTTCAAATGAAACAATCACATTTGTTGATGGATTTCGTGATATTTGTATCTCAAATATTTTGTAAATTCTATAAATAGTTTTAATTATAAAACATTGGGCTGGTATCAAAATTTTTAAAATTAAACGTGGCACAACGGCAAGAAACAGCCAAACTAGGCAATTTCCTCCGCCTCCAGCAAACACACATTTGTCGATGTATTTTTGTGAATTTCTATATCGAAGATGTTAAGCCAATGAAAAAAGTCTTTTAAAAAAAGTTCCCAATCTTAATAAATTAAATTACTACTTCTTATACTTTCTGCCGTAGGCACTTGGCGAAACACACTTAATACACACATTTTTAAAATTTTTTAAAAACACTTGTTAAATATTCCGCAAAATTACAAAAGGTTTAAAAAATCACTCGATCGATTTCGGCTTATTAGGCCATCATCAGGAGTATCTACTAAACTGTAAAAATAAAAATGTAGTTAGATATATATATATAGTTGGAAAAAGCAAAAAGTGAAACCAAAATATACCAATAAAAAAATGTGGGAGTGGTAAAAAATAAAAATTAAAAATTAAAAAAGGGGGTGAGTTAAACACAGGTAAAATTGGTGAGAGCAATAAACATTAAAAAATAAAAATTAAAAGAGGGTGAGTTAAACACAGGTATATGATTATTGATTAGTCAACGGTCGAATAACAAAATTCCAGATGTTGATTTTTTTTTATATTTTTTTTATTTTTTTTTTATTTTTTATAACCCGAAGAATTAGTAATTTTATGGTATGGAATGAGTATGTGAATAAAACAATGCGGGGTCGGTAATTGGTGAGAAACGGATTTCTCTCTGTTCGTTGAGGATATTTTGGTTAAGAAATATAGCTTTTCGGATTTCGTAAGATTCTAAGTTGTCTAAACGTCTGCTTTTTGGTTGTACATGCAATATTTCTAAATTGTTTAAACTGGATGTGTGATTTTCTAACGTTAAATGATTATAAAGGGATGATTCATGGCTACCAGATAAATGTTCTTTAACTCTAACTTCAAAATTACGCCCAGTCTGTCCGATATAAGAGGAACTACAATCATTGCAATTGATCTTATAAACGCCAGACTTGGAAAGGCGATCAATTCTTGGTTTGTTGTTGGAGGTACACGGTTATGAATCCATCTGCCCCAATTCTTTATGGTTTACCTAAAATCCATAAAGAAGGCATTCCAATTAGACCAATAGTAGCGTATTGCAATGCACCTGCCTACAAGCTATGTAAGGGTTTCATAAACTTTTTCAACAGTCATACCAATTTCGTTTCGGCTTTCTCGGTTAAGAACTCGGTAGAATTGATTAGCAAAATTCAAGATGTTGATATTCCACTACACTCAAAATTAGTTTCGTTTGACGTTGCTAGTCTTTTCACTTCTATTCCAATTAACATTTTGTCTCAAATAGTTTATACTTACTTAGATAGGGATGTTGCAGATGGAAGCCTTCGGAATGAACTGAAGCTGATATTTGAAACTTGTATTAAACAAAATTATTTTTGCTTTGATAATAAGTATTTCAGATTCACTGATGGTCTACCGATGGGCTCCCCTCTGTCACCTTTGTTAGCAGAAATATTCATGAATTTCTTCGAACAAACGATTGTATCAAGCAATAATCCTTATTTCCGTCATATGATCTTTTGGTACAGATATGTTGATGACATACTATGTCTATGGAATGGAACTGATAGGCTATTAACCTCTTTTCTCACTTGGTTAAATTCTCAATATCCCACCATTAATTTTACGGTAGAAAAAGAAGAAAACAAATCTATTAACTTTCTAGATATAACAATAACCAGAATTAATTCTTCATTAGAGTTCAAAATTTATAGAAAACCCACGTATACAGACGCCATTATACCTAACTCGTCAAACCATCCCCATAATATTAAAATGTCAGCTTTCCACTCATTCTTAGATAGATTAATAAACATTCCTTTGACCATATCCAATTATAACAAAGAGCTTAATATAATTTTAGAAATAGCAGCGAATAACGGTTATGCAGCTAAGACTATATTAAAGCTATTAAACAGAAAACTGAAGCATAAAGCTTTAGCTAACATTTATCCACCTGATAGTCCAATGCCAAAAAATTGGCGCCGCTTAGAGTATATAGGAAAAACTAGTCAACGGATTAGTAACATCGTGACACAATATACAGATATTAGCTTTGCTTTTTATAACAATAATACAATTAAGAAAATGATTTTTAACAACAAACCAAGAATTGATCGCCTTTCCAAGTCTGGCGTTTATAAGATCAATTGCAATGATTGTAGTTCCTCTTATATCGGACAGACTGGGCGTAATTTTGAAGTTAGAGTTAAAGAACATTTATCTGGTAGCCATGAATCATCCCTTTATAATCATTTAACGTTAGAAAATCACACATCCAGTTTAAACAATTTAGAAATATTGCATGTACAACCAAAAAGCAGACGTTTAGACAACTTAGAATCTTACGAAATCCGAAAAGCTATATTTCTTAACCAAAATATCCTCAACGAACAGAGAGAAATCCGTTTCTCACCAATTACCGACCCCGCATTGTTTTATTCACATACTCATTCCATACCATAAAATTACTAATTCTTCGGGTTATAAAAAATAAAAAAAAAATAAAAAAAATATAAAAAAAAATCAACATCTGGAATTTTGTTATTCGACCGTTGACTAATCAATAATCATATACCTGTGTTTAACTCACCCTCTTTTAATTTTTATTTTTTAATGTTTATTGCTCTCACCAATTTTACCTGTGTTTAACTCACCCCCTTTTTTAATTTTTAATTTTTATTTTTTACCACTCCCACATTTTTTTATTGGTATATTTTGGTTTCACTTTTTGCTTTTTCCAACTATATATATATATCTAACTACATTTTTATTTTTACAGTTTAGTAGATACTCCTGATGATGGCCTAATAAGCCGAAATCGATCGAGTGATTTTTTAAACCTTTTGTAATTTTGCGGAATATTTAACAAGTGTTTTTAAAAAATTTTAAATTTTAAAAAAAAAAAAAAAATTTTAAAAAATGTGTAAATTAAATTACGTTCTGCAGATTTTTTGGACTGATTATTTTGGGATGGAGTTCCCGCAGAAGTTTGAAAAATCAGAACATGTCCGAAAAAATCAAATCACTATATAAATATGCAAACTCCTCGTACCATTTTATTCCAGAAATGTTCTTCTTTTTATAAAATTTTATCTGGCAACCATACCAAAAACCTAATTTATCGAAAATCTCAAATTTGTCCAAAAACTTCAGCATGTACACTCGCATAAATATTTGTCCAAAAAATGTCCAAAAACTTCACACCGGTGCGAATTTATGCCTGTAGACAAACTAGGCACGTGCCTTGGATCCGTGAAGTGTATATGGGCCCATAAATTTATAATATTCCCTACCGGTTTTCACGGTACCCGATTCATACTTTTTCAGTTTTGCACGGAAAAAAAAGACGACACTCTTTCTATTTGCAAGTTACTTTTTCTTACATAATTTTATTTTTATTTTTTATATATGAGGAACTGGCCATTCGACTTTTTACACGATTATTAAATAGTACGCAGTACGCAGAAACAAACCTGACTACTCTCTGACCACTGCGATCATAAAACAAACGAAGAACTCTAAAAACATATCGGTGTTGGAGAGGAAAAATTTTATACGCAACATAAACTGGCCAACAGGAATTCGTATGGCTCATAAAAAAGATGGAGCGAATAATATGGTTTTATAACGTGATTAAAAGTTTTAACGTATAATTAAAAGCACCACCCCAACAGGGAGTTCCATAACTCAAACGTGAGCCTTCACATGCATGATAAAAACCTAACAAAACAGATTGCGGACAATGAGAGCGCAGCATATAGATTGCACGCAACACAGAACCCAATCGTGTTTTTAGGTTTTGATTATGCAACTTCCAATTAAGGTTAACATCCAGGTAGAGACCAAAGTATCTGAAGGACTTGACAATTTCAATTATAAAACAATTATTATTACAAGGGTCCCCAGATAAATTGAAAAACATGTAACGAATAGCCGACCTTGCGACCGTCCGTTAACAAATGCCCAGTAGTCACCACTTGCAGCGTTATGCTGGCAATTGCACAGTCTGGGGTGTGGGGTGGTGGTGGTGCCCTTCCTGGGTCTACATTGCTGCCATAGTGAAACAAAAAAAAACTACACACACTCATATTAGCACGCCGATCTATCCATCCCCCGAAATATAATTAAATAATTACCATATCATCTTTTCATTACTAGACCATCACAAATTTTATATTTATATCAAAAAAAAAAAATTACTCAACAAAATTATTTGTAAGCTACTTTAACAAACAGAACTTTTATAAATTTGTTTTTTCTTTTTGATGAACTGGCAATCTCACATTGCCACAAAGGAAACCAAACACGCAATCCAAGCTCTCGATTATGAGTCAGCAGGGCCCTCCAAAACTCGCCAACCAAGATCTGAAATGAAAAGAAACAGAAACGACCCGAAACCAAAGAGAAAAAAATATATATAAAATTATTTGAATAGGTATTAACAATTATGCAAAATAAAAACAGAAAAAAAAATAAATGGTAGTCAAAGTAATGAGCCGATAACAGCTGATAATCCGTTACCACGGTCTCGTATCCCGATCCATGCGGTGCCAATGCTCTCGAATCTTCGCCAATAACGGTGCGATCCCGTTGAAGATTTTTCTTCCTCCACCGAACCCCTCCCCCCCCCCCCCCCCCCCCGTTGCACAGTGCTCTCGAGTCTCGCGTTTTGGTTGTTACCAATTTGATACAATCTCGTGTTGTATTGTAATTATACTTCCAACCAATCACAATCGTACAAGTTGGATTGGATTCAATATTTATTGGGGTAAACTTTTCACCACTTTCCGCAATCCAAAGCTCCGGTATTTTGATTAATTTTTACGGCACGGACAGTCGAGTTTTCTGTCGCCAAATCGTTGTTTTAATCGTTTTATGTTTAGTTGATTTTACTTTTGATTTCTTTGTTTATAATCTTTCATTAAAATTTCATTTTATTTTTGCTTTAATATTTTGGTACTTTCCGCTGTCACATCTAAAATTCTTCTCTCTCAGTTTTTTTCTTTCACCTTAACTCTGACACACACGCCACCAAACCGAACGATCAAACCACACACCAACTGCTACGCATCATCCACAGCTTTAAACCCGAGAGGAAATTTTCAAAGATACACACCATTTAGTTATCTTCAACTCTTTGGCCGCCAGGAATAAACGCAAGGTCTATTCGTTACAAACATAATTTTAGTTTTCTCACTTAAAATCATAAAATGCCGGTTAAACCAAACGAGTAACAATTTCAAATCATGGTTGATATCGGTAGAGAACAAACAAGATCTCGAATAACTTTAAGCCATATCGTCTGCAAAGGTAATTATGTGTCCACGTAGACCCAGGCTAAAAATATCATTTATATAAATTAAAAAAGACAGAACCTTGAGGAACACCACAATTCAATGTAAAAGGAACACTAAAGGAACTTTGTTTTAACCTTGTAAGACCTATTACTCAGATAAGAGGCAAACCATTTCTGTGAAATACCTCTAAAACCGATAGAATCAAGCTTATTGAGAAGCAAGTTATGGTCAACCATATCAAACGCTCGTTTAATGTCAATGAAAACAGCTCCAGCCTCAAGTTTATCATTTAATTGAAGATGAACATCATTCAAGAATTCAAATTAGGCAAACTCAGTACTTCTACCAGATCTAAAGCCGTACTGATTGTCACTCAAAAAATTATGTTTAGCTAGGTATTTATCTATTCTTGGCTTCATGGCTTTTTCGATTATTTTTAAGATAATTGGTTGAAGAGTAATAGGACGAAAGTATTCTTTGAGCAATCGATTACCCTTTTGATGCAATGGAATAACAATTGAAGTTTTCAAATTATCCGGGACAAGACCAACAGAAAAAGTGTCATTAACAAGAACAGAAAGAATCGGAGAAACAAATTCGCCAACAGACTTCAACATATCGGAACTAACTAATACCCAAAATATTCATAATTGCATAACTAAATCTAAATTTGAATGTTTTGGAAATAAATGATGAATAAAGCTAATTTTATTTCTACGGGGTGTTTGGAGGGGGCGTCGTTTAAAAATAAAACAACGTAATCCTGGTCACGCTCTGAACTTAATCGTGCTTATATCGGTAAAACCTTCAGTTTCAGTCAATTTACACCAAAATAAGTGCTTCTCAAACTTTTTCATACTGCGGCCCCCGAAATCGAAAAAATAAAATCCAGGGCTCCCAAAAATATTATTCAATAATAATGAATTTACAACTAATCATTTTGGACATTCTTATTTAAGGATCTCAGATGTCTCATATCCGTGTCACGCCAAAATCCTATACGCAAAAATTGTAGAATTCCAGAAAATTGTTAAGCTTAGTTTTAAAAAACATATTAGAAGATTCTAATTTAAGGAATTATTAAAAATTAGATGTACATAGCTGTCAAAACTCCGAAACTAAATATTGTATTTTAGCTGAACATAAGAGTGGAGCAGAAAAGATACCGAACTAAACTAAAGTTAAACTAAACATTTTTGCGCTTAAGACTATTCTAAATTTGTCAAAATTCAATTTTTGTACATCTCTCTAATTTGACCGCAACCCTAGCCGAATTAGGTTCGTATTTTATTTGTGTGTCAAATTATTTTTAATTAGGTAATTAGAACCAAATTTAAATTTAATATATTCATCTAAATTATCGAACTATGATAATTATTCTGGAATACTTGAAATATTTAAAAAAAATTGAATTTTCCTGTACAACATTCAAAGTTATCCAAATTTTTTTTTAATATTTTCAACTATCAATTTTCAACGTAATCAACCAATTTGAAAGATTTGGCTCGCTTAGCTTATATTTTATATCCAAGATTTGAAATTTTATTATGACGAGTTCTTCCAAAAAAAAAAAAAAAGAAATAACTTGGGACTCGAAAATTACCAAACTTTTGAATTGGGGGGTTCTCTGTATTATTTTAATTGTAATATCCGTAATTTACCGAATAATTAACTTTTCTAGAAAAAAATTAAAGAACATTCCTACTTCCCTTTTATATTCTAAGTGAACACATAATTTGTCAGAATTGAAATCTCAATTTTTTTATTGTTTGTATTGGTAATTTGACGCACAAACTTTGGTTCTTAATTTTTAGAAAACTGACTGACCTCATTATTTTATTGTCTGCGTACGCTAGAAATAAAAATATCGTTTAATTTATGGTCGTTTTGAATCTTAAACAAATCTTATCAATAGTTATGGTTACATATGTCACTAAGACAAATTTTTTTTTTGTGCAAAATTATTCTACGACCGAAAGAGCACTTTCGATTCCACGGAAGTTAATTTTATAGTTAAAAAGTGTTGACAGACTAACTAAAAAAATCCCTCGTATTTTCTTTAAACAAAAGTTTTATTCCCCAAACCTGGTGCCTACACTTTGCCAACTTTCATGATAAATTGATGGGATCAAATGAATTCTCTTTAGATTTGGTAGATTTGGGTAGATTTTCAAATCAATCAAAAGATGTTTATGTGTTTATGCCAATGCCAATGCCATAAACGTTTTTAACATTAAAAACGAAACGACAACACAATCGTGTGATTGTTGATCGACCATCCATCATAATAGGAGATTTTACTTAATCATAATAGGAACTCTTACTTTAAAATGAAGAAATGATTTTAAACCGAAAAATAAACGGACACATTTGCCTCTTAATAAACTTACAACGTTGGAACTATATAGCCTCTGTAATTTAGGTTTGTGTGTATTTTTATAGAGAATTACGTAAAATGCCAAAGGCCTCACAGATGCCTGATTGTACTGTAAATCGTTTAGATAATTGAACATATTCGTCTTGTTTAAGAAGAGGTTTGCGAGTTTGGTAATTTTTTTTTTAAACCCCGTAACTTGTGTTGTATTGGTGCCGGTTAAAGTATTCTTTGCAAAGCACTTCCCGTAGGCATGAATTTTCTCGATTTAACTGGATAAATTCCTCCGTAAATTATTCATCATATTTTTACCATCCATTCTTCTAAGTTGGAAAACGTTTTGCCAAATGCAATCAATTAATTTGTTAATAATACTTTACATGTGTGACACGCGAATTTGTGTTAACTACCATTGTATAGCAGCACTGATGGCACCTCTTGTGACACTTTAAAGGTGAATAAAAAGTAGTGTGCTGACAAATTTATCATGAACTTTTCGGGGGAGAGTGAGTAGGGGGCCGGAAACCAAAGCTTGCCTAGAGCCCGGATTTTCCTTAATCCTCCACTTTCTGGTGTAATTTAGAGTTGATGTTAACCAAACTCAAAACATTTTGTTTTGCACTCCTTTTTAACTCCATATTTGTTTTTTTTTGGTATGTATTATCAGATAATTTTTATTGTCTCTAATCAGAAGAAGAGCGGCTACATTGCTGAACATTATTGCAAAGAAATTTAGCCGATCCTTGGCCAAATCGTCTACATCGTTGACTTGATTCACGATACCTTCAACAGGACAATAGAAGTACATTCTCAATAATTTCAAGCAGTACTGATGAAGAATCGCGTTGAAATCTCAATAGATAGCGTGTGTGCCAATTACTTTTGTTTCGAAATCCATCATCCCATTTTATACTATTCGATGCAAAAGTATTTGTGGTAGGAAAAATTTGGGTTTCCAGTTCTGTTTATTGGTTATAAAATTATAATTGATTCATAAGTATTGAATTTGTGATGTGCTAAAAAATTTAAAAATAATTAGAAAACCAATTAAATTAACTTAGCCACTTCTATTTTGTAGACCCTTCGAAAATTTGTATTACATCTCTATTATATTGCGCCAGTGGTTCATGAAAAATTTCTTTATAACATCTTGGAATCTTGCTCCAAACCTCTATTTCTGATTTAAACCCCCTCAGGTTTAATTGGAGGTCTTTCCCGGCAAAAATCACTAAAATTTTATTCTAAATTTTGTTGTAATGTAGTGCAAATAATACTATCTGTATATGAGAGTATTATCGCCTAAAACAGCGAAATCGCTCCGAAAGCAACTCTACACACTCTACTCCGGTAATTCTGTATTATCCATGTATGACGTAATGACGGCGAAACTTTATATTTCGATTTATTATAACCGTCAAATTCTAACCTCGGCTACAAAAAGAATTTGATTGCATTAACTCGAAAACTTCAGAAAAAATCTTAAAATGGTTTCCATATACACTAACTTTAGCAGTGCGAATATAACGGTTGAAACTTGAACCACAAATCGTTCAAACATGGAAGCGTATTGCTTAACACAAATGGAGTTGAAATACTTAAACGGTCCATCCGGAGTAACAAACAAAAGATTTGTACTTGACAAAAGTTTTCTCGATAGGTACGTTGAAAACCCTGTTTTTTTTTAAATCAGCTAGAAACACTTCATTGCTTTTTACCATTCTCTTTGTCTGCTTACACAATTCTACTGGCGGTATCGGAGATTTGGGAACTATCCAACCGGAACTGCAATCTTCTTCATCAAATTAATTGGGGATCTAAACAATTTTGGGGAAAAATAGTTCCATTTCATAGCAATTTTGTTGTTTATTTTTCCCTAAAAATTTGGTTGGGAATTATTTTTTTCCAAAACATGAACAAAATACCAATCGCTCAGTATGCTTTCTAAAAAAGAAAACCAATATACACTAAAAACTGACAATAAATCAATTCTCAATTCGCAAATCCCCGGGAAATCCAGAATAGTGCCTCATTGTCCAAAACTTCAGTCAAAAAAACAGGTAATATTCTTTCTCTGTATGAACAGTCCGGTTGCAAAATGCACATCACTATTGCTTCTGAAGCTGCGGACAATTTGCAGAATGATTTCCTGTGCATATTTCAGTTCAAACATCTTATTTCTTTGTCCGTTTGTCTAGTAGTTGGACATTACCTGTTTTTTGCATATCGTTGACGGTTGAGTAATTCTCAGTAAGGACTGAAATCAGTGAAACAATTCGTTACAGACTTCCCCAAAATTTTTCCCCAAACAAGCGAGCTCCATTCATTTGTATATTACCACGTCGTAAATCATTTACATGGTTGCAAGATTCATTTGGTTAATATTCGCCATGATTTGATCGGTTTTCTGCGGTGATCAGTCTGTCAATTTTTGATTTTCGGCAACTGGACATATCTGATGATTATTAATGGTAATCACTTCAAAGCGACAGTTGGCGAAGGCACTACACTTGTTGGAACATCAACAATGGGATGGTTGTAATCAAACTTATAATTTGAATCAAGTAAATCGATCGTAGGTCACATGAAGTTTAGTTCCAAAAAATTAAACTACGTAGCTTCTTTCGTATCAAGCGGCCATCTATACCATAGGTAGTCTCTTTATTAGGATTTTAATCAATAGGAAATAAGACTGAACCGCTTCCAATACACTCACAGAATGTTAAAGACATGGGAGACGAGTTGATCAGACTGGACTCAAAACAAGTTTTTTAGACATAAATCTGAAAACCCCTTGAATTGACGTGACTATTAAGTTTGGAATCAATCTGTCCTTATCAAATAAACCCACTTCTAAAATTATAAGTACTATCCCAATCTGGATCGAATTGATTTTGAATCAAGCTAAAACTCCTGACGAACACCGAATGGTTCAATCGCAAACTGCATCGTTAAAATTGTATGTAACCAGAGAATAATATTTTAATATTTTCGAAAATTTCAGGAAATTAATACAACTGACACCGATATTGAATTGACCAACCTTGAACCATATTCTTTGTATCGTATTTCGGTGGTATCACGCGGTGAGCATGGCTCATCCTTACCATCAGCCATGCTGTTAATCAACACCTCCGAAACCGAGTATAGTACGAAAATTTTTGGAGCACCATCACCACCTCATTTATTAAATTTAGTATCGCATAGCGCCAGTTGGGTTCAAGTATCATGGCAACCACCAGAATTTTCACATCCACATGAACATATTGCTTATAAGTAAGTTATGTTTAAACCAAATATTCTTCCTCGATACTAAGATTTTATATTTTACAGAGTCTATCATAAATCAACGTCAGCGGAGAAATTCACGGTTATTGAAACACGATTATTATGGGCCAAAATAGATGGTCTAAAACCTAATTCGCAACATGTTGTTTATGTTGTGGCTATCGGTGAGAAAGGTATTAGTTTACCGTCTGAGACATTAGTTGCATGGACCGATCCTGCATTGCCTGCATTCGTTGATGTAATAATAGTTTGGAAAAAATACAAACCATGTAGATTTAATTAAAATGTTATTTTTATTGTTCTTATACAGCCACCAACAATTCATCCGTCCGATATTATACCAGAAGGAGGTTCAATGACTGTTTTATGTTTGGCGCTAGGAAATCCAGCTCCAACCATATCACTCTACATTGGAGGTCATCTAGTGCGGCAAGATACATCACGACATATGGTAACCGTTATTCATAATGTAACTACAGATATGGAACATGTATCGTGTTATGCCGATAACGGGTATGGAATTCCAATGCAGGCATCCAAAAAAGTGAACATTAGTTGTAAGTACATTAAAAACAATTTATTCTTCGAGCAGTTCGATTTATTTAATAATGTATATTTCTGTAGACTCACCAAGAATTCAGGCATCTGGAATTACTGTAGCGTCGCATGGCGAGGCTGTTGACCTCAAATGTACCGTACGAGCAAAACCAAGTCCTAAAGCAATTTTCTGGCGCGATCAAGACGGCCGAATCCCCGTAATTCAAGATGGTAATTTTGAAATGTCTCTAACAAGCGATGAAGATGATACATCACTCTACACTATGACACTGCATATTTCAAGATTAGGTACTGCTGAAGTTGGTGATTACTTCTGTCACGCAGAAAATGCCTTAGGATCACAAACCAGACCTGTTTCGGTGCGATTAAGAAATATGGCGGCTGCGCACAATATTTCCGAATGTTGTATTACTCAAAATGTGTCCACGACATGTCGAAGTGCTTGCAGTTTCTATATTGATATTGATGCGGTAATTGATCGTCCTGAATGTATTGTTGACTTTGATAAATTAATGAAATGTGCGGCTGATGGTTCAGATCATCGGGCATGCTGTGCAGCCGGTGATGTTCCACGGAAATGTTTAAATTGGTGTCGCGGTGAACCATTGGGTTCATCTAGTTTGTGTGCCTTAAGTCATATGCGATCAATTATTGGTTGCTTCCAAACAAATCGTGATCGTTTACCAGGGCCACCACAAAATTTACAAGTACAAATAACGGCGATCGATGAAGTTTTGATAACTTGGGATGCACCAATGAAAAATCCACATATGGTAGAGGGATATCGAGTATTTTGGCATGACGTTGACCCAGCGAACGATAATAATTTCTCGAATACAATCAATGGATTGGGAACGAGTCGCCTCGATGCAAAAGAAACTAGTATACGGATCGATGGTCTAAAACAAGATGTGATGTACGAATTAGTAGTTAAGGCTGGTAATCATTATGGTGCAAGTATATTGACTGAACCATTAAGATTCACATTGGGGGATCATACTGTAACATCGGCATCGCATTCATCGAATGCAGCTACTGTTAGCGGTATTTTAGCGGGAATTATAGCAATTGCATTGGCTATTGCGGCATTACTATTTTATAAGAAACGAAAGACTGGACATAAATCAGCAAATGGGGTTGCTTTTGAAAATCCTAGTTATTTAAGAGAAGTTAATATGGAGCACGTTCATGTAAGTCGTTCATTTATTTTTGCGTACGCATCTGAGCATAATTAAAACAAAAATTTAATATTTAACAGATACCAGCCGTGTCGGCCGAAACAACAACGGATTGGCGCCAAGAATCATTACAACCACCAATTGGGAATGGTATAGATTCAAATTCTGTTGTGCCCATGGCAACAGAAGTAAATCCTTCGCTGTATGAAGAATTAAAATTAGGTCACGAAGGTGCTGGTTTTAAGCGTCTAGTATCGTAGAAGAATTAATAGTAATTTTTTTTTTTTTTTTAAATAATTTTAATAACATAGTTTTTAAATATAAAATTTAAAGCAAATTTATATTTTTAATTTTAGTTTGTAAATAAAAACAAAAAAAAAATAAATTTAATTACAACAAATTTATAATTTCTATAGATATAGTATAGATAACAAATAAATTAAATATATTTTTTCTTTTGTATTAAAAAAAAATAAAAATTTGGTAAAATATCATCAACATAACATTTTAATACATATTTTAATAGTTTCTAGTCATCATCAATAGAAAAAATTAATTAATTAATAACTTTTTTTAATAAACATACACACACGCACACACATCCAAACACACAATATATTAAAATTAATTTTTAAACACAACACAAAAACACGCGAGTAATATTAAAATTTCTGAATAAAATGGGGTCACCATTGTAACGACCGTTATTTTATAATCACCCGAGATGTATAAAAGTGAAAATTGTTTTTCATCTGTATTTGATTTAATAATAAAAAAATACTAATATTTTTAAAAAAAAAAGAAGGCTAAGTGATTTTTAATTAAATAATGATTAAAACAAAATTTAGAAATGAATTTTATTTTATAAATTTGATTTACGAGTATCTAACTGTGCCCGCACTAAAATTTTATATACTTTTAGTGAAGTTTTTAACAAATAATTTAGACACATTTTTAAAATTATAATTTTTATTTTTTTAAATAAAAAAAAAATATAAATTTATTAAAAAGAAATGTTAAAAACCCCAACTTAAAAATAAAAAATCTAAATCACCCAAAAAAAAAAAACGTTTTAGCGGTAAATATTATAAAAAAAAAAATATTTTAAAAATAAATAAAATTAAAATGTTTGTATAAAATATAAAAGCAATAAACGATATTTTGTATATAAATTAATTTCGTTTCTTTTCGAAGTTTAGCAACCAAACCAAGAACCTATCAATATGAAGTGTTCAGTCGTGTGAACAGTTTATTTTTTACAATAATTTTTGTTATATCTAAGGCTGCGCGCGATAAGCGAGGCCAGGCCAGAAGTGATCACATGCGACAAAACTGCACACGTATGGGGTTGGCGATGTGCTTTACCCCATAAAGATTCTTTGTTGAAGTACTGTTTCAGCTGCAATGATTAAGCAATTAACCATGTATGGCGTGGGATACGTATCAATAAATAAAAACACTTAGGCTCGAATTTATAGTCATTGCTACAACTATAACTACTGTTATAGTAACAGTTTTCATATTTATAAACCTCACTATAAGATTTGTTTGTAATGTAGCAACGCTTATCGTGATCAAAATCCATCACCATAAACATTTGCTGTATTTTGTTGACAAAATTACAACAACAATTGCATTAGATATAAAGCGCCGCAAGATTTAAATAAAGCCAACAAAAATGTTTCTTTATTTAAATCGCAGTAGTTTACTGGAAAGAATAGGACAAAAAATAAATCAAAATTAGATTTGTTTAAATTTTTCTCAACAAAATACAGCAATTGTTAGATTGCTACAAAATATCCAAGACAAGAAAGTAAATTCGAAATTTGTATCGAATTTTAGACATGATTTTCGAAAATCGTTGCTATAACCATAGACAATCATAATAGATTTCTCATTTGACTAAAAACACAAAATAAAAATAATAATTTTCCATTCAAATGTTATATCGGTGCATTGTATATACGTATTATATTTGCAACGCATTCTAAAATCATTGCCTTATAAAATACACAACACAACGATAACATTGGAATTATCAGAAGTTTTGTTTCTTTCGTTTAGTTATAATGAAATGAGAAATCTAGTATGAATGTCTATGCTATAACAATAGCACGATTGTTGAAAAAGTACAGAGCGTTTTCCAAAAGAGGCAGCACGATTGTTGAAAAAGTACAGTGCGTTTTCCAAAAGTGGCAGCACGATTGTTGAAAAAGTACAGAGCGTTTTCCGAAAGAGGCAGCACGGTCAAAAAAATAAGTACAGAATGTTTGCCACTAGATGTCACTACATAATCAAAAAAATATTTCTGACGTTTTTCAAAAGGGAATAGTCAAAATCAATTTAATTATCACGTATTAATAATAATCACTTTTATAACACAAAAATATTTTTGTTTATGTTTACAAAATGCGCAAATAAAAATGTCATAATTTTTGACAGCAAGACACCTAGTGGCATTATGTAAAAGTTGCTTGTGTTTTCGGAGTTTTCCGAAAGATGGTAGCTCTTGCGGTTGTTGAAAATATGACATTTAAACATGATCTATAGTTACGAAAAATGATCTATTCGCCTTTAAAGCGCCGCAAGAGGCGTTACAATAGCTCTGAGCCAAAGGGGGTCATATGTCAAAATGCTTTGGTAAATGGTGTAATGTAAGTATTATTGATAAACTATTTTTATTTTACAATAATTTAATACGTAAAACTTATTTTATTTACGTTCAAATGTATATTATAATAATATAATTTTGTTTATTTCAGATGAATTAAATTTGTTCAAAAGAAAAGGTGCGTTTATAATGTGCGCGTAGTTTGTCACAATAAATACTGAACTTTGGTACACTACACATTTTTTTATACTTTTGCGGTTGCTCATACTCGATAAATTTCATTTTTACTAATAAAATCTTATTTTAAAAACACAAATAAAGAAACAAAATCACTGAGCTATATGTGAATTTTTTTTTTGACGTTTAGCCCCCTTTGGCTCTAGTTCTCGAATAATCTGCCAGATGTCAGCCACTTCGCGTTAAAAGGCGAATAGTTTCGTAAAAGTTCCTCAAAATTTATAAAATTAAAGTAACATTTTGAAAAATATTGAATTATATGCCTGTCCCATTTTTATATATGGGTAAAATATATTTGCACTTTTCTTCGTGATTCTATTCTTTTGAAAAAGAACAAAAAGATTGAATGTAATTCAGCCTTAATTCAGCATTTATCCAACGGCAAATGGTTCTATAATGGTTTTGGTTCAAAATGCGATACAGTTTGTGTCTCGGACGTCGTGCTATGATTGTTGTTTTTTCCTTTGGAAAAAAGCTTTAATCGATTTATTTCTCGCATTGGCTACAGGAGTAGCTCGGTAAGTATTAAGACACTTAAAAAGAGCTTTTTGTCTATTGTCTTCATCTGCCATGATATTGGTGAAGGATGCTTTGAAGGTTCGGACAAACCTCGTTTGAAGCCAGGTGAACCGGTGCTGAATTTAAATGCTTAATACTATTCAGCTCACAAAATTTTCGGAACTATTCTGATGTGAATTGGGTGCCGTTGTCAGACACTATTGTTACTGTTAGACCCTCAATTGCGAAGATTGATTGAAGCGCCTGCACCGTGGTAGCTGTAGTGATATCTTTCAGCTCGATGGTATACGGAAACTTAGAGAGAGCGTCCATGCATATTAACCATAACTTATTAAAGAATGGACCTGCGAAATCAACATGGATACGCTCCCAAGGATGCTTCGCTGCCGGCCAACTGGATAATATCTTTCTGAAGTCACTCATATTTGACTGCCACACTTTACACTCTAATACGATTCATTCTATCTCTTTGCCAATATTCGGGAACCAAATGTATCTCCGAGCCATCTGCTTCATTCTAGTTGACCCTAAATGACCCTGGTGTAGAAGCTGAAGAACGTTTAGCTTTACTGCTTTTGGAATAAGAATGCAATTTGACTGCAAAGATAAAGTAAACTTTCGATTGTAAAATCGGTTAAGCGCGCTATCTGTCTCTAGCGAAGAATTTATAGGTAATTCATATAATGTCATTTGACTTATATGATCCACGTTAGTCAAACTTTTTTCAAAGTGATCAAATTCCTCATTTTTGCTTACTGGCAGTCTGGATAATGCGTCTGCATTGGCTGTTGGACGTTATTTGATATTATATTTTATACCCTTGAAGCGCATTACCTCAACGCTGAAATCTTTGAAGAGTTGCGACTGGCAGTTTCTTGTTTGGATGAAAAATTGTGGTCAATGGCTTGTGATCCGTTAACAACTCAAAATTTCTGCCGTATAAATACTGGTGGAACTTTGTCACACCATAAATAATACTTTTCAATCTGACTGTATGCTTGCTGACTTGTCGATAATGTTTTGGACGCAAAACCGATAAGGTCCATCTTCCATCGTGTGGATCCATCTGGGAAACGATGAGAAATTACAGCACAAACGCCATACTTGGGTGCGTCGGTAGCAAGGACGATTAGACGATCCTCTTTGTAATGTACTAATCTAGACCCAAGCGGTTTCTTGTCGATTGGCCCAAACGAACTTCTCATCCTTGTGGCGGAGCTCATTAAGTGGAGCCAATGAATACCTGCACTTGTTTTATATCAGTACGACGCGGCGTGTTCTTCGATGGCTCCAGGCGCTTTTCTGATGGCTGTATGCCCTGTGCGTTGATGATATGCCCCACGTATTCTATGTTCTGCACTGTAAACGTGCACTTATCCTTCTTCTCGGCTCAGCAGTTCTTTGAGATTCCGAAGATGATCTTCGTTGGTCGCTCCAGTGACGATTATGTCATCTATACATTTAAAACTTCAAATTGGGACTAAACAACTTCAAATTGGGAATATACAATTTCAAAATTTGCCTTTGGTCGTGGACAATTCCTCATCAATTGTAAGCATTGCATTTAATTTAAATGTTTGATTTCTTAGGTTGGTCCTTAGGCTTCATGCCTCATGCATAATTTTATCCCAAAGCCGCGCCACGAACTTCTGATTTCGCTCGATTTAAATGCTTGAACAACTGTAGCGAGAGAATGCCTCATCCGATCAGAGCAATTCTGAAGTCAATTTTTGCGCAAAGAAACAGTGGTGGTTAATTTATTTTAAATTAAAATAATTAATTTCCACATTAATTTTAATTTAAATTAAATTTACAAAATAGCGTTTTACAATGCTTGAGAGCACTGTAGCGAGAGAACTATATAGATTAGGAAGGAACTTGGCCATTTCTTATCCGATTTTGATGAAATTCAGCATGTACGATGGAAATGGAATTCTAAAACGATTTTCAGATAAAATTCTGGAATATGGCCAATAAGGAAGGAACTTGACCATTTCTTAACCTATGAAGATGAAATTCGACGTGCACCTTGGAAATGGGATTCTACAATGATTTCTGCAAACAGGTCTAGAAAACAGCCAATTAGGAAGGAACTTGGTGGTTTCTTAACCGATTATGATGAATTCAGCAGGTAGGATGGAAATGAGATTCTAAAAAGAGTTTTAGATAAAGTTATGTAATATGGAACTTGGCAGGTTTAGGTATTTTTAATAAAAGTTTTCACACAATTTTAATTATATTCACTCAACACTCAAAATTATTACGCAAAACTAACAAACACGATTTGTTTGGTCAAATGGTCGCAATGTCCGCCATTGAAAGAACGAAAATGAAGCATCGGAGTATGTATATTACCTGTACTGTGACTCAACATCAACTGCCTTTTTTTCAACCAAAAAAATTTCTTTCAAACCGGACAGGCCATTTTCCCGCGCATTCTAGTTTCGTGTGTGTGTGTGTTTTCAACAACAAGTAAATCAGGGTAGTTAAACCTTCGAAACTTGTAACGTCCAGCGAACGTTGTAACGCGTCGTTACAGTAACTCAAACGCTAAGTAAGCACATCTCGATAATACCTCAGAGGAGGTATAAAAAAATAATCGAATTGCCCATAAACATGTAAGACGTCCAGAAAATTAATGATTTCACATCGAATAAACCCGCAAACGTCGCCTCCAACTTAGCTCCCTCCCAGGGCTTCTGCTTTTTATTTTAAAAGACATTCGCAAATTAAATAAATTAATTTTAACTTAAAAACTTTATCGATATTTGGTTTTTAATGCAAAAATATAGTTATTAGAATTAAAACCGTGCTTATTACAATATTTTAAAAATTACGAAATTTTGAATACAAAGATTTGACACTTTTGTTCCAAAAGTTACAGGATTTTGGTTTAAAAGGATGTCATTTGGAATAAATTAAGCGAACGGAAATTTTACAAGATGATAGTAAAACAATTTTTTTGAATTCTAATTGCACTAGGTAGGTTTGTTTTTTTTTTGTGGGGGGATGGGGTGAGGTTGTTAAATTGGATTTCGATTTAATTTTATATAAGTTACTAAAATAATTTGAATAACGTTGCTTTGCAATTCATATAAAATTAAATCGAAATCCCAAGAGAATTCAGAGTGAATTTACGCCCCTTGAATTAATTTCCGCGGGCCTTATTTCCTTTGTTTAGCAATTAAGGTCATGGGCGTAATTTCTTTTCTGAAATTGCATTCAAGTCCAATGTCTTTAATGCCTCTTTGTTGATAGTTTTAATGCCAATACTGTTCTTAAAAGTTCCGAGATGCTCGACGAAGGTGCTGAACGAGAAACCAATTACAAAATCCGGCTCAACAAAGCAAGACAATTTCACCAAAACAACAAATTCAAAACTTAATTACTGTATTTTATATTTCTTGGTTTTTTTTTTTTTTTTGGTAACTTTAGAAAATAACATTTCAATTTAAATTAAGTTCATCAGATTTTGAAGGAAAAAAAATTGTACTTATTCCACCGTTTCATACAATCAAACGAAATAATAAGAAAATCATATGCGCCACCAAAATAAAGTCCAATCGATTCATAATTGCTGTTTGAGCAAACTGTGAATTTGGGTAAAATAATTTTGTTTCAGCTTAAAGCACGCCCAAAAAAATAAACCTAAGATTGAGGAATAAGTTAGACAGGATACTCTTTTGTAAAACGATGAATATTTCGCGCTCTTCAAGTCCACTTGTAGCACAGGTATTGGCGAATTGAACGATCGCAGCTGAAAGGAGAAAATCTATTAAATTTTATCTGAAGATGTTTTAAATAGTTCCCTACATTCACAATATTATCTTTCATCGATTTTATGCATGTCTGTAACGTTTTAACAGAATGCAACAAAACATCGATAAGTTCGTCGTTAATTTTGCCTGTGCCTCGAACATATTCATTGGTACTTATAAATCTTAAAGTCGACTTAATAATAATAAGATGTTTCAGCAGGCCAGCCACTATAATGTAAAAGTCGAAGGTGTCTTCGACTTTAAATCCAGTGACTCTATTAATTGATTTTTTGCACCATGGATAACCATGAAATCTGTAATCGAATTATTAAAATCGTTTAATACCAGGAGTTATGTACTTAGTTAAAAATCATACTTAAATAATCCTAAATGTACACAGTTTCGTTGATAAGGAAACGTAATACCGATTTCTTCTAGCCGCTTATCATTAATCGTCAAAAATTCCTCTAAGCTTATATTATTTTGAGCGAAATTATTTGTAAATTTTTCCATTTTCATTCCAATTAAAATGGGTTCAATTTCCGGGAAATAATCAGGCGATTGACTTGTGCTTCGAAATACTGATGGTGCTAGATCTTCATAATGTGTGTAGTAGCGGTAGTTCGCTGGTAAGATATATTCCTCGACTTCCTCCGGAAATAATTGCACAATATTTTCGAATCCCAGTCGGCGTGCAACTTCTCGTGGTGTGACACCTGATCTATTGGTTGTATTGATATCAGCCCCGCTCGACATTAGTAATTGAACCAATTCTTCGCTATTTTTTTCAACAGCATAAACTAGTGCGGTATTCCCATATACATTTTTAGCTTCCAGTGATGCTCGTTTTACAATAAAATTAACGATATCTACGTAACCGTTTTTAATCGCATTCATCAATGGTGTGGTGCCATTTCGATCTGCTACATTTATAAAGGCTCCTTGTTTTATTAAAAATTCGGTAATTGGAAATGCACTGGAGGGAATACTGCAGTCACATGATAATATAAGTGGGGTTACGGAATCGATTTGTTTATTCACTTCAGCCCCTTTCTTCACTAAATATTTAACTATTTCGAAATGCCCATAGTAACTGGCGTACAGTAATAATGACCAACCTTGCGATAATGGAACATCTAAAGAACTAAATTGATCTGAAATTATAAGAATATTATAAGACTAATTTCAGGGGTGGTTTCATAATACACGGCCATACAATGCGATTCCCACAATTCAATCATTTTATCTATGTCTCCATTTTTAACGGAATCGTAGAGAAGATCATTAATTTGATCTTGATGTATAGATGGTAAATATTTTTCCCTTAAATCCTTCTGAAACTGAAATTATACATAAAACACAAAAAACCATAAAATTTGAAACATTCTATCGAAACTCCAGTTAGTATAAAAGAGAGCTTACATCTGCGGGATCCGAAGCAAAATTGAAATCATCGGATTCCGTGTCAGAATCACTCGGTGGGCGGTACATAATTGACAAAGTTTAAATTTAGTTTAATTTATTTCACTTTATTTATTAATCTATACTACAAAGCAATTTGCGAGAGGCCTTAAAAATGCAAAATCCCGGCAAATTACAGATTGAATATTTTGACATAAACACAAGATATACAATTATGCTATAAAATATATTAGGTTTGCACGATTATGGTATATTTGACAGTTTTTTAACATGCTTGCTTATTTATGTTTACTTGCTGTTTCTCTTGAGCTATGGAAATGGAACCCGGTGTAATTAAAAAATTGGATGAAGCCGTTGTTAACCGGATTGCTGCCGGTGAAATTATTCAACGACCAGCTAATGCCCTTAAAGAATTGTTAGAAAATAGGTAGTGTACATATCACGTTTTGTTTTTTATATGCTTGTAATTTCAATTGGTATGTTTTCCAGTTTGGATGCTAAATCCACAACCGTTCAGGTCACTGTAAAATCTGGTGGATTAAAACTACTTCAAATACAAGATAATGGCACCGGGATTAGACGTGAAGATATGGAAATTGTTTGTGAAAGATTTACAACTTCAAAACTCAAGGAATTTAATGATCTCATGAAAATATCGACTTATGGATTTCGAGGAGAGGCACTAGCCAGTATTAGCCATGTGGCTCACTTAACTATCCAAACAAAAACCAGACATGATAAGTGTGCTTATCGTGCATCGTACGAGGATGGCAAGCTAAAAGATGAAGTTAAATTATGTGCTGGAAATCAAGGAACACAAATTACAGTCGAAGATTTGTTTTATAATGTGGCCCAAAGGCGACAAGCTTTGAAAGGGATTAACGAGGAGTACCAAAAGGTGTACGAGGTTATGTGTAAATATGCGATTCACAATTCAGGGATAGGATTTATTTTAAAGAAATTTGGTGAAAATAATGCACTAAGAACCACAGTAAATGCAACAACTACTGATAACATCCGGATCGTTTATGGAAATGCAATCGCTAAAGAGTTGATGACGATTGAACATAATGATGAAACATTCCAATTTAAAATCAAAATAATATTAACCAAAGTTAATTATTCGTTGAAAAAACCGATTTACTTGTTTTTTATAAACAACCGTTTGGTAGACTCTGTCAATTTGAAAAGCTCTATCGAAGAAATCTATTCACAATACTTGGCTAAAGGCTCATATCCTTTTGTGTACCTGAGTTTGAACCTAAACCCAAATAATGTTGATGTTAATGTTCACCCGACCAAGCACGAAGTACATTTTTTGTATGAAGATGAAATAATTGAGAAAATCTCACGGCTGATTGAAAAAAATTTTTTAGATGGTAATGAAGCTCGTACGATATATACGCAAGCACGTTTGCCTGGTGCAAGTGAACCAAGTCAAAAGGAAATGAATAAATCTAATCAAGACAGCGATAAAGTGTATGCCAAAGATCTGGTACGAACCGATTCCAGTATGCAGAAATTGGATAAATTTTTTATGAACGCAAGCTTAACGCAAGAGAATCGCACCATGAATGAGGGGGACGATAGTGTTCATAGTATTAACACTAGCCAGGAGGATGCGAGCGTGGCAATACAATTAGCTGAACCTGTGAAAACCTTTTATACTCAAAAAAGCAATAAAATTAAGGTGTAAGTATTCCATTCTTTATTAAAATCTAACATGACATGATTTTCGTAAACCTTTGTAGAGACACCAAGCTTACATCGGTGCACAAATTACGTAAAACCATAGAATCTCGTTGTAGTCGAAGATTCCGTGATATTTTATCAAACCTAACATTTGTCGGGATTATTAACAGGCGGCAAGCTTTAATACAACACGAAACTCTACTGTACCTGTGTGACACACAAAAAATATCCGAGGAACTTTTCTACCAAATTCTTCTGTTTGATTTTGGCAATTTTGATAAAATTGAACTGCAGACCGACGATTCGGAGGGTTTATCGATCAAAGATTTGACCATGATATATTTAGACTCGGCAGAGAGTGAATGGACTGAAGAAGATGGTGACAAATCCGATCTTGCGGATCGTGTCGTAGAAATTTTGATTGGCAAAAGTATCATAATGAAGGAATACTTTGGCATTAATATAACAGATTGTGGTAAACTGTTATCTTTACCCATTATAATTGAAAATCATAAGCCATGCCTCGCATTCTTGCCAAGGTACCTCGTACGGTTAGCCACCGAAGTGAATTGGGATTACGAACTAGAATGTTTCGACACATTTGCCCAGGAGACCGCATACTTTTATTCACGAATACCAAATGCTACCATCGAAAATGAAATTCACTGGACAGTCGAATACGTAATATATCCAACGATCAAAAAATATTTACTACCATCAAAAAATTTTACTGTCAACAAATATTTATTACAAGTGGCCAATTTATCAAACTTATACAAAGTATTTGAAAGGTGTTAAAAAATTTACTAAAACTATTAAACAAGAAAATACTGTGTTTTATAAATCGGGCTGTCTAAGCCTAGACTCACGATCCGGATTTGATACATGCAGCTTTAATAAATCCATAATTTCGTTATCATATTCAGCCGGTGTTGGTTTATTGCCGATTGCCCAGTAATAGATTTCCCAATCATTTGTCGGCTGATTTATTAATTTGTCGTACAAATCTGTTTGTTGTTTGTTAAATCCTTGTAAGTACTTGGCCGCAAATGTTGCTAGAAGTAAACCATTTTCTAACATACCCCGTTTCCTAGATTGATACAAAAGCCTAGATTTACGTAATTCCATTGTTTCGTTATCATTGACCCTGTATTTTGGTATTGATATTTCAGCCGAATCGTCAAAGTCTATGACCTGAACGTAATTGGGATCTAAACCACCATTCGTTGTAGTTCTACTAGTCCCATGCCCATCTTTTGACTCGCTGACTAGGGTTCGTAGAGTTACGCGAAATTTGCACAAGTTCTAAATAAATAAGAAAACATTTTTCAATATATTAAGGAAAATCAATTATTTATTTACCCCAAATAATGGAAATATTCTTAAATTATTCATTTTTAATTTTATAAAACGAAATATAAATATGTATAACTAGCACTCCTCTTGTAGTGATTACATAAAAACAAAACTTTGACAGTCACATTTTTATAATTTTGTAATGTGGTTTTCCAGGTGACAAAAAAAATCGTGTGCATGTGAATCTCCACCGTTTATTAAAAATCACAAGTAATCACAATACGCTGAAGAAAAGTAGCCTGCGAGCGTGTTTATTTTTGACGTTTCTTGCTTATTTAGGTAAATAATTTACACCCCAATTCCCATAGTCGTATCACGTCATTTCTCATGACTGTAGTCACGTCACATCAATTTTCCTATTCTCTTAAGAGCCAACATTTAAGAAATTTAACAGAATTTAACGAAAGTTTTTTCTTACGGAAAATTTGACAGATCGGCTAGCGAAGCTGTAACACAACTTGTCAATTACATACTTTGAAGTGACGGTAGATTACTTAAAAAAAAGAAAAATTAATAATAACATTTATATTTTGTCGATACAATAATATCAAACGATGGAAATCGAATTGCAGGAGGTAAATGTACTTTTTAAATTATTAAACTAATTTTTTAGTACAATTTATAAGATCTTTGATAATTCGGTTATCAATTTACCTACATGAATGTAATAAATAATTTTGAATTTAAACATAAATTATATTTAATAAAAATTTAAAAAATGTACACCTACACAATGATCCCCCACAAGACGATTTACACAAATGACAATTTGGATATGACATTTCCTAAAGTTTTGCGCGATAATTTTCGCTCTGTTAAGTTGACACTTCAATTTAACGAAACTGAACGAACATTTCTTAAAGGTTCGCTGGCCAGTAACATGTAACCTCCATATACCGCACTGTTACGTTACATCTCTTAAATGTTGACTGGTTCTCTCTTAAGCCGTTTGTTACGTCTTATGTCACTTTATGCGACGGTTGTCACTTGAATTTTGTAAGTGACAGGCGACTACAACATAATAGAATGGCGAAATTTTAGTCCTAATATTTTTGTTAAATGTTTTTAATTGTTTAATTTTGTTTACTTATTTAGATAAGTTGCTGTAAAATTAATACTTTTTTGTTCTAAAACGATTTTATTTGTAATTTGGCCGACATCTTTATAGTTACAGTCGTGTCACTTGAACCGACTTCAAGAATAGCAATTTTCATGCGACGTGACGTGACTTAAGTCACGTCGCTTGAAATGATACGACTATGGGAATTGGGGTGTTAAACCAATCAGAAGAAACGTCAAATTTACAAAGTTACGAAATACGCAAATACACAAGCTCGTGACGAGCCCTTATACTGTTTTCCAGTTACACAAAAAAAAAACCGGCCAAACCGGGGCGATAGCAGCTGTCATTCGTCGCCCGTTAAAATTTTTCGGGGCGATTACTAACACAATTACATTTTATACGTCATTTAAATAAAAACCAAATATAATTAACTAAATTAACACGAAAAAAATCTTTCATTGCAAAATTAACGTAGAATTGTTAAAATAATTTGTATACCCATGCAAAAAACAAAAAATTACGGAAACCGTATTTTTTGCTGTTCCAGTTGAAACGTCAAAAAACTAACCCGGTTTCGCCCCGGTTTTTTATTACGGAAAAGACGAGACGGAGAACAACGGAAGCAGACGGGGCGGATTCATGTGACTCGACCTTTATTTTAGGGTTTGCTAATTCTGAAATTTCTAAAAAAAAAAGCGATATTCGCGATTTCCAACAAAGTAGCTGACATCTGGTGAAAACAATATGAACAAAATTTAACCATAGAACAAGGGTGATCAGAACTGTCAAACAATTGAATTTGACAATATTCGTCCCCTTTACTTACATAGAAACCAACGCTAACTACATTTGATGAAAATCGCCAATAACATATTTTTAACTCGGTTTTTAACTCCGTCAAGTTGTCATTTTCTTGACGAGCTCAATGGACAAATCTGGTGAATTCAGCTTTATTGTCAAGTTCGATTCTCCTAATCCATACTGGGTCTCATGAGTCCAGTATCATCCTTCGTTTTTTTCACCTATAAAACCAGTTTTGTCGCAGATTCATTTTTTAGCCAACATTTTCTTGGTCTCACCACACTAACACAAACAAAAATGAAATAAAAAAAATTCTCACGGACATTTTTGACTTGTATTTTTTAGTTTCGTTTTGTGTTTCGATCGACAGACCACAGTCCGCATCGATTTGATAATTTTTTTAAAATTATGATCTCAGTCCACTAGGTTAGGTTAGGTTTGGGTGGCGGTCCACTAGGACCAGACTTAGACACGAAAAGGTCCGTAGCCTTACCACAATTTAAAATTTTTCCTCCAACTCATTGAAACCACTTTGAGCTTGCTATGAAGCGCTGGATACTCCTGACGTCCATCCTTCTGAGCTCCGTCAGGTCGTTGAAAAGAGGTGCCCCTAGAAAATTCAGTCTGTTTCGTGCCAGACGAGGACAGCTGCAAAGATGATGAAGTACTGTCTCTTCCTCCTCTTCGTCCTCGCAACTACGTCTACGACAGTAGTCATGTGAGAAGAAACCAAGTCTACTCGCATGTCTGCCTATGAGACAGTGCCCAGTAATCACTCCAACAACCACACTGATCTGACTCCGCTGAAACTCAGTCCACTAACACAGACACACATTTTTCGTAAGTAACATTTTGACTGACTCCGTTGGGCATCTCGTTCACACAACCACCGATTTTATGTAAGTTATTTTGACTGACAAACTTTGATTTATAATATCACATTTGTTAATAGACTTTGTTCATCAAACTTCATCAAGTAATAGCATTGCCAGACTGCGGTTTAATAAATCCGATTTAGCTAAACTGGTTCAGGTACGTTATGAAACAAAACGCGATTACAATTCACTAAATCCAATTTTTTAAATCGCAGTGTGTCAATGCTGTTTGGGTTACTCTTGTATCCTGAAATTTGCTCCTCGTATCGTTGTCTCTCAGGTCCCGAAAGGCTCATGGCATATTTAGATAATACCGATATCCTCTTGTTATCATCCAACTCTACAAATTCACAAATAATTATACAAAACATATAAATTTGTTATCTTATAAGAACATAACCTAACACTTAAAAAAAACACTCTTTTCTAATTACCTTTCAAGAAATTTTTATAAATTTCTATTAATTTTTAATTCTAATGAAGTTAAGAAATAAATCACAGTTTAAAATAAGATAAAAACCACACTAATTAATTATAAAACACAAAAAATTACACAGCTCAAAATTATACTTTGTCCTACACGTTCAGTTCACAAAACACCAAATTTTATCTGTCAACAATTTTGGAAGAAAAAGGTCAATTGGAGCATCACAGATTCCCCTAGTGGAAAATTTTTAAACTGAGTTAGCTGATAAAAACATATACCAATAAAATAGTAAATAATTCAAATTATGGATTATAAAAACAATTTTTAACTACCGGATTGCTAAATTTTATTTCGTCGCATTTGTGACAAGAGTCAGTAGCATCATTTTAACTTTCTTCCGCGATAGGCGCTTTCTCTACTTTTATCACAGAAGACAACAGTTAATCTTTCTTCTGTGCTTTTACAAAAGACATGGGCGCATCTAGCACACGTAGAGTCTACATTTGAGATAGTCTGAAATGTAGACTAATCTCATTTGTAGACTCTACATGTGCTGGATGTAAATATCTACGTGTCTAGTTTGGTTTTTGTCTTGGATAACTTGTTCAAATTATGTAAAAAAAAATTGACATTTCTCTGTGAGTTGTTTTTAATTTTTTACTAAATAATTAAAATAAATGATTTGGCGCATCTACCACATGTGGAGTCTACCGAAAATATGAACAATATGAAAATGCAAATGTCAAAAAAAATCCAAGTCTCAAACCAAACTAATCTACATTAAAATGTAGACAAACATTTTTAGTCTCACTAAAACTCGTAGAGTCTACATATTTTTACTGAGATTTTTTGCATCCAGCACATGTAGACTTGTAGAGTCTACGTATTTTCGGTAGACTCTACGTGTGCTAGATGCGCCCAATGTTTCGTTTTTGGTTTTTTATTTTGAATTTTTTGATGAATAATTTATTTATGAATAATGTTGATGTTCGCTCAGACTACAGCCATATATTATAGAGTATATATACGACATTACGTGGACTAAACGAGTTTTTTTTCCTCCCGTATTTTTGACATGATGAAGTTAGCCACACAACAATTAACTATGTAGCTTCGCCATTTTGTACACTGTCATGTTTCAAACCACTATAAAACCTCCCGTATTTTCAAATGAAGGTCACAAAAATTAGTCCAAATTTTTCCATAGTAAAAGTAGGTTATGGCGTATAATATATGCTACAGCTGTGAATCATAAAATTGGATCTGGTTTTTGCATAGAGGGTAGTTACATACTTTTCAACTAGAAGCTTGCTAACATAAAAAGTTGCTACACTCAAGTTTTTTTGTGATCATTTTTATTAATTTATTGGCATGTACCTGTGTACACAGTATCATATTAATAAAAACTTGATTATATGTATAAAACTTAAAGATGTTTTAATTAATTAAAAGAATAAAAATATTTGATGATGTACGAATAATAAATCGCATCACTGTAGTATTTGCAACGGCTGATCGCACTTGCAACGTGGGTGTGGTGAAACAATTCGTACCAACTTTACCAAAGTTTATTCTGTAAACAGTTATTTGACAGTTGTAAATTGACATTTGAGCTTGGGGTAACAGCTAACAAATTTTTTCAAATCACAAATTCACAAAGCGTATTTTCACAAACACAATTTTGTAAAAAATTGTATTTTAAACTGTGAGCTACAATGGTTACACCAACGAAAGAGTCATCTCGATCGTCATTTATATTCAAAATCCCTTTGAATACGGTAAAAGGATCCATATTTATCGAATTTGATAAACTCTAATTTTTTTGTTGGTTTTTATAGAATGACGATGATGCTGAAAGAAGACGAAATCGATCGTTAACCAACAGGCCTAGCATTGTAAATGTACCGGTCGTGAAGGGGAATGAAGAGCTGAAAGTTTGTTTGCAACAGTTCATGGACGATGTAAGTGGTATCCCATTTATTGGAGGGTATGCTAAATCATATATTTTTGCAGAAAAACAACAAAGAAAATGCTTGGAATTCCAATTTAATTGATACATTGGCCAATTTGGTTAGTGGACATCGCAAACATGTGCAGAATTTCCAGATGGTTGGTGCATCATTGGAAGCGTCCAGTCAAATTTATGGTTACCGTGTCGATATAGTGCATACCGAAGTTATGCGAATGTCCGGTGGTCTAGCACGATTGAATGTCGGCGGAAAAAATGATGGTGTAAAAGATGATGAAAATTCGCCAGAGGCACAAAGCGATGATTCGATTACGGAAAGCTGTAATGATTTAGAGGATAAACGGGCTAAGGCCAAGGCTAAAGCGAAAAAACGTCGCCAGCTAACTTCCACCGTTACAAAATGTAAAGCATCCATTAACGGAAAATTAGACACAGTGCCTTTCATAGATCCAGTTTTTGCCGATATAAAATCGAATTTAGGCACTATAAATAGATCGAATCGAGCATTTCTAAATACACTGGAATCGCGTAACTCGGAACTTTTGTTTGATTACGATCAGCCGTACTGGGATGGTACACCAAATGATTTTGTCATGAAAGAGGAGAATTCACCTGTTTCAAATGATGAAGAATTCTATTTTATGAAGTATAAAAAACTGGATGGCCCCGTAAAAATTCGAACAATATTTAGAGAATATAATATTAGTGATAAGCCGTGCAACTTGAATAAGTAAGTAAAATGATCGTTTTTAAAAATATGCTGTAACGCTACAATTCAACCTTTCGTGTTTCAGAATAATGCAATCAACCCTAGGTGATAAAACCATAAATATAGATGATAGCGACAGTGACAACGGATTTTTGGCCGATGACCAACAGGATGTGGATGACCCACAGGAACATGAAGAAGTACCGCGAATGACATTTGCATTCGATGCAAATGCTGAAATTGAACCATTGCAAGAGACTCTAATAAGTTGCCCAATTGAAATAGATTTTAATGAATTTTCGACAGCTGAAATTGAAGCTTTGAATACAGTGGCGAGTACAAAACGTACGCAAATTCTAATCAATACTTTACAACCTTGTGAAGCATCACGACGGAAATTGGAATATTCCTATCGACCATTGACCGAAATTACTAAGTTTTGGGCTGGGCCATCATATTGGAAAATCAGACCCTCGGCACCCTTGCGAACTGAGGTACAACATCAGCAGAGACGAACTGGTAAATCAATTCGAAAAGTAGCAAATAAGAGAAACCCCAAAAAAATATTTACAACTGAAATTGAAGAGCCGGATCTGACGCTATTCAAAATATTCGATCCAAATCGAAAGACCATAAATATCATGAAAAATTGGGACCCAAAGAAATTAAAGTTGCCCATAAATCATAGCATAGACGACGAATATTTTGATAAAGTGGTTTATGCTCAGGGAATGAAGCTAAAAACCAGTGTAGTAATAACCAATACCATTGGTACAGTTACAAAGGCAGCTGAAAATGAGGGTGGTTTGCAGGAAGATATTCCTAACGAAATTGATAATAATGTAGATTGTAGCACCGATTTTCCGAACGACACCGATTTTCAAAATGATCATCTGGTCGATGAGTCAAATGAAAATTTTAACTTGAGTGCTTTACTAACTGTAACGGACCTAAGTCCGCAAAAGGTTTGTTTTCAAATGTTCAATTTATCGTGTCCGTTAAGATAGGTTTATTTAAATTTTGTTTTTTTTACTTGTCGGGTTTAGATGGAAAAAATCGTCATACCGTACGCAACAAAAGCCAAAATTATTAACATGAAACAATTGAAATTATCGTGTTCCAAAGTACTAAATGAACCAACGCAAGAACAATCGGCCCGCCAACTTGCCGATATCGATATGAAATACCTGAAGAAAGTGACACATCATTTAAAAGACAGTAACGAGAACTATGATAAAGGTTACTCAACATTTTACGAATTGTACAAAAATTTGCCGGCCCATTTAAGTGATGTGCTAAAAGATAACTTATCCTTGCCTATTGCAGTCTCGGCCATATTACATTTGGCAAATGAGCGAAATTTTCGATTTGTGCCTACCGATTCAAAACAAAATGATTTTAAAATTATTAAAGTTTTAGAGAAATGATAAACGTAAAAAATTATTTTAATTTGTTCTTGTTTTATTATTATGGATTCTAACCATTTATTCACCAACTGTACTTTCGTCTAGATTGTGTTGGGAGTGTGCCATGTTTTATGCCATTTAGACAGAACACAAGGTGAAGCTGTTTCCGTGAGGTTAACCGTATTTTTCAGAAGAATTAACTTCTCGGTTTATTGTTAATAATTGAAAAAGTTCGATCTAAAGTGAATTTATTCAACGTACATTTCCAAAAGTGTTCGCCAAATAACTGAAAATTGTCATTGCTACATGACACAAATATCTGCAATTTCCTAGAAACAGATTTTCCAATTATGAATAAATTACTGCATAGTTTTTAAATATTTGTAGTTTTTTTTCCGTTTTATTCTATACAATCTTTTTCTGGGGCTCAAGGCATTCCGAACTCTTTCGCAGTTAACTTTTACCGTCCTACTTTACACAGTCGTTTCCAAATCGAGGATGTACGGATATACATAGATCCGTTTTTGTATAAGCCACCTGCACATTGCATTGCTTCATGCCAGCCTATAGCCTATAGTGCTGACATGAAAGGTGGGTCGGCCCATGAATTCTGCACTCTCAACAGGGGGCCATAGTTGTGTTCATCGTCATTACCGATCCTAATCAGATGATGAAAAATCCCTTTTGCGGGCGCCCCAATCGGGATTCGAACCCGGTACCTCCCGACCGATCCAAACGCCTGAGCTTTGACCACTGAGCCGTTTGGTGCACTTGGGTGCAAAAAATTCGCACATTGATAAATTTTTACCAAAATATCAAAAATCCAATATTTGTTTAATTATCTTAAATGCAGATTCAAAGTCTATTTCAACACCTATCCAGTGGTACCATTTTTGTTCTTATACCGTATCAACAAAGTGATTTTTGGGTCAATATATGAAGTACACGTTTTTTGTGAATTTATCAGCATGAAAATTAGTGGTAAAAATCGAATTAAAACATGGAAATCAGCAAAAAAAACATTTTTATTAATAAGAAGTATTCCCTCCCATAGCTCGAATGACAGCTTCCATTCGATGTTTCATCGATTTCACCAAATCTTGAGGTATCGCCTCTCATTCCTCTGCGATCGCCTGTTGCAACTCCTGGAGACTCGTTGAAATAACATCTCTGGCTCGAACCCTTTTTTTCAGCTCGTCCCATAAATGTTCGATGGGATTGAGGTCCGGGCTTCGAGCTGGTCATTCCATAACAGGCACATCCACCTTTTTGTCTTCTATACACTCTTCCTCGCCCATCGTTGCCATGTAAACACATCCTGCACTCGTCAGAGAACATGACTGTTCTCCATTGTTCTTCTGTCCAATCCAAATACTCTCGAGCAAACTGAAGGCGGAGTCGCCGGTGGGCTGGAGTCAATTTCGGCCCGTTTGCTGGTTTGTGTGCAGTCAGATTACCTTCTTGAAGTCGTCTTCTAACTGCCACCAACTGACTTCGGATCCACGAACTTCTTGTAGCCGCTGTCCCAGTTGAACCGCATTCAAACGACTATTTCGCAACGAAGTAGTCACAAGAAAACGGTCATCACGCTGTGTTGTAGCACGAGGTCGGCCAGATTCTTGCCGCCGTCTGAAGCCGCCAGTTTCTTGATATCTCTGCCACAATCGACGAACGGAGAATCGGTTCAAATTTAGTTGTCGGGCCACTTCACTTTGGTTCTGCTCCGCATCAATTAGTATCCACTTGAGCGGCTACCTCTGATGTGGCATTCATTGCCTTGTTTCGGATGAAGACGTAATCGATGGAAGACCGTTCAGGCTAAGCGTTGATATGTGAATGACAATTCCGAACGTCCGAATTCGGGGTATGCTATTGAATTGTTTTATTGAATTATTTGCTACCCATTATGCGTGCTTCGAAAGCCTACCGTATGCATTTTACTTTCGTGGAAGTTACATGTGATTATACTTTGAATCGGCATTTAAGAAAATTAAACAAACATTGAATTTTTTGAAATTTTGAAATTTATCAATGTGCGAATTTTTTGCACCGAAGTGGAGTTTCATTTAAATTAATGAAGAATAATACAAAATAACTCAAAGGATTAATTAAAATAATAAATTTACAATAATTTAACAATTTTAATTGAAAAAGAGCAATTTTATTCGGGTCCTCAATAGTTTTAAATTTATTATGTACATATATTAATTAATTATTTCAGTTTTATAGGAAAATCTAGGAAAATATCGGTATTTTATTTATGTCATGTGAAGGCAATGCTTAACCGAATTTTGGTTGTCATGTGACTCACATTCTGTCAAAATCATACAAATGACAATTTCTATTCATTTTCACGTTATAAATTGATCGATTTGTAAAATTTTATACGCGAGAAATATTCCGAAAGGCGAAATAATAAAATAAAACTTTATTTATCCATATTTTAATGAATTCTCAGTTGCGTTTGAAGTTAGTATGCAATTAGGTAAATTCGGAAGAATAATAATCGGTTGGTAAGTTTAATATTGTCCAATTTTGATAAAATGATGTAATAAAATGTGAGGTTATGTACAAAAAAAAAATCATTTTTTTTAGGTCCATAATTGCAGGTGCTGGAATATACGGTTTTGTATTTGCAAAAGGATTAGTGGAACAGAATCGTTTACAGGGCATGCGAATTAGGGAACGCATGAGAAATTCTAATCTGGGCGAATATACACCAAGTGATCGTAAATTTAAAGGTTAACAATATTTAGAAAATTAATACAACTTATATAAATCAAACAAAAAATATAATCAAGTAAAAATGGCTATGCAATTATCACCGGCCGATCAAGCCAAATTACAGATGATGCAAGATATAGAAATTGAAATGATGTCAGATTTATACAATCGAATGACATCGGCCTGCCACAAAAAGTGTATTCCACCAAAGTACAATGATTCCGAACTGGGTAAGCTTTTTGTGCACTAGATATCTTGAAACACGTATTAATTAATGTCTTATTTCGCCAATGTTCAGCTAAAGGAGAATCGGTATGCATTGATCGGTGTGTTGCCAAATATTTAGATATTCATGAAAGGATTGGCAAAAAACTGACAGCATTGTCAACACAGGATTCAGAACTCATGCAAAAAATGGGTGGGACTGATGGCAAATAAAGAATTAAGCATAAATTTTGGAATAGATGGAATATTTACCTAATTTTAGTTAATGTAATTTAATTATTGTTACATTGAATTTTGTACAAATTTGTTATTACTTTTGTGTACGTTTCAATGTGATTTAAAACATTGCCTCTTTCATTTTCTTAAACATTGTTTTTTATTATTTAGTTCTATGTACAAATAAACATAAATTTTTAGTTTAAAAGTTGAGGGGAATTTTGAATGTTTTTGCTTGCGTGCTCTTTATTCCGATGGAATTAACTGATTATTGCAATTTTCAAATAAATCACAAGTGAAACACCCTATGGAAAATAAATATTATAGGAAATCAATTTATCATCACCCTCTTCCTATAATTTTTGACATTTTCATTTTGTAAACTATCAACATGGCAATTTATACACTGAAACAAAGAATTTTTATTGTTAAACGTTATTACCAGACTGGCAATTGTACAGAAAAGGTTCAAAATGAATTTCCCGATGTGTTCAGTCAAAATGAATTGCCAACAAATGAACATATTATCGAATTAGTTAACTTATTTGAAGAATGTGGCAGTGTAGTGTTGTATGCGACTGAACAAAAACAAGAAGAAAATATTTGTACAAATGAGGTAATCCATCATTTTGCTTACATAATTAAATGATATTTATTAGAAACAATATTTGAAATCAGTTTGTTATATGTTTTGCAAAACAATTGAATGCGAATTCCAGATATTTTGACATTTAGCCAAGACGCATACCATAAATAATTATTTGCATTTACAGGGTGTTTATGAAATCAATACAAATGTTTTACCGGATGATGTTGCCTCCGAAATTAAAATCGAATCGCACCTCTCGACAATAACGGGCCAACATCAACCAAAGGAACATGATTTCGTGATAAAAGATGAATTGGTAGCTACGATGGATGAACAGATTCCACAATATGTACTGAATTTTAATGAAGATAACGATGATTATGTTGTGGAGAATGATAAAAATACTGACGATGATGAAACAGAGGATCCGGATGATAAAAAATTTATAATTGGCGAGCTTCCGGATACTCCTGCAGAAAATAAAATCGTTAATAATAGTATCATAAACACAGAAGAAAAAGAATATACATGTAGAACATGTATGAAAACTTTTAAAACACGACGGGCATATTCGAAACATATAAATATTCATAAAAGGGAATGCCAACTCTGTGGGAAAATATGCAAAGATCTCGTGAAGCATATGGCCAAACATACAGGAGAACGTATATATCAATGTACCGAATGTGGATCACAATTCAAAAGTATGGAAAGATTAAAGGAGCACCAGGCAGTACATTCAGACGATCGTCCATTTGCGTGCGATTCATGCACCAAGAAATTTAAAACAAGGAAACGTCTTCGAGATCATGTACGAACCCATTTATCGAACGCAGATCGACCAATTAAGTGTGAAATTTGTGGCAAAGGATTTCTAACGAATTTAATTTTAAAAATACATGCTCGTACACATACCGGTGAAAAATCGTCTATTTGCAATATATGCGGCAAATCGTTTGTTTCAAATAATACATTAAAAATACATATTCGTACACATACCGGAGAAAAACCTTATCAATGTCCGTTATGTGATAATAAATATAATTCGTCAGGCAGTTTAAATATTCACAAACGAATACACACGGGTGAAAAACCTTATAAATGTCAACACTGTTCAAAAGGTTTTTATGATTTGGCGACATGTCGAACACATGAACGGACACATACAGGAGACTATCCATATAAATGTAAAATATGCGGCAAAGCACATAATCATACAAGTAATTTAAAATCTCACATGAAACATGTACATAAGCAACAGCAAGAATAAAAAATTAAAAACATATTTACGGGCTCAAATTTATTTGCGAACATTTTTTACACCCATTTTATAACGAGAAAGTGTAACATCAAATATAATTATAGAAGTAACAGCTTGGGTATAAATATAAAGTGCAGAACTGCTGACAAACAAATAAAATTTTCTAAATATTTTTAAATAAAAATTAATCTTAACGCGATTGGTGAATACCCTATTAAACGCTTGATTCTGTTAAATCGGTTAAACCGAATATTCGATATAACGTAAAATAATATTGCACGACCATTTTATAACAGTTTTGGTTTGTTATTATTTTTGTTGAAAAAGTGTCAATCGAAGTTCTAAGCGATATGGCGATTTATTCTCTAAAACAACGGATATTTATGGTAAAACGCTACTATCAGAATGGAAATTCAACCGAAAAAGTTCAAAATGAATTTATAATCGAATATAATCAACATAATAAACCAACCGATGAGAATATTGTAGAGTTTGTTCAGCTGTTTGAGAATTGTGGCAGTGTCTTTACAAATAACAATACTAATGTTAAATTAGAGGTGAATAAATTTAAATCTAGTTTAGTTTACATTTTAGTTTAATTGTATGCAAAATAAAGTTAATTTTAAAGATTTTCTTTTTGTTTAGTTTTAAAAACAAACTAATTTGACATTTCAAAATATATAGGGTGATGGCGAAATATCTGCGCATCATAAACCGGAAATTATACCTCAATCAAATGATGATAAGGAATCGTTAAAATTTTCAGAAACCGGAAGCAATACGGATGCATATTTAGACAGTGATGATAAATCAGAGACGGATGATAGTATCGAAGAAACTATTGACAATAATATGTCATGTGGGCAGTGCGGTAAAAAATTTAAAACGAAATGGGCTTATTCGCATCATTTGAATGTACACGAAAAGGAATGCAAAATTTGTAATAAAAGATGTCGTAATATGATTAGACATATGACTACGCATACAGGAGAACGTTTATATGAATGCAGTGAATGTGGGTTGAAGTTCAAGAAAAGGGAACAACTGAGGGAGCATGCGGTTGTGCATTCCGATGAAAAACCGTTTAACTGTAACATTTGCCAAAAATCATTTAAGACAACAAAACGTTTAAAGGCACACGAACCGACACATTTAACGAGTGCTGAGCGTCCCGTTAAATGTGAAGTATGTGGCAAAAGATTTCTTTCGAATCTGTTACTAAAACTTCATTCTAGGGTACATATTGGAGAAAAACAATCAATTTGCAATATTTGTGGTCAGTCATATGCAACAAAACACACATTAAAAGTTCACATGAGAACACATACAGGTGAAAAAAATTACAAATGTCCCTTCTGTGACAACAAATATAGCACATCAGGTAGTTTAAATAGTCACAAAAGAATTCATACAGGTGAAAAACCATTTGTATGCGATATATGTGAGAAATCGTTTGTTACGAATAATACATTAAAAATTCATAAAGATACCATACACACCGGAGATAAGCCGCATCAATGCCCATTCTGTGATAAGAAGTACAATTCAACGAGCGGTTTGAAAATTCACAAGCGAGTGCACACCGGTGAGAAACCTTATTTATGCCAGCATTGTTCAAAAGCTTTTTATGATTTAACGACATGCCGCAAGCATGAGCGAACGCATACTGGGGAAAAACCTTATAAATGTAAAATATGTGGGAAAGCTCATAATCAATTAGGTAATTTAAAAACTCACATGAAACTTGTTCATAAAAAAGATAAGAAACAGCAAGAATAAACAATTAATGTAAACCTAGCAAAATCTCTATTTATAACCGGTTTAATTTTGTGCAACCATTTTTTATAACAGTCTCACTGTATCAGTATTAAAAAAGAAGTGGCAAGAAGCAGGGTCTGTGCGACATGGGTATTTATTCAATTAAACAGCGAATATTTATGGTAAAACATTATTATCAGTATGGTAACTCAACTGAAAAAGTTCAAAATGAATTTATAATCGAATATAATCATTATAATAAACCAACCGATGAAAGTATTGTGGAACTTGTCCAACTGTTTGAGAATTTTGGTAGTGTTCTAATAAACAATGATGATCATATAAAAACAGAGGTAAATAAAGAATTAAAATTCTATTTTGAATCGAGTTTAGTTTATTTTTTGATAGTGTTAAAATTTAAATCCAAATTTGTAATGTTTTGATTTTGTTGATAAACAAACTATTTGACGTTTCGTAATTTATAGGATGATGCAGAAGAATTGGCGTATAACAGTTTCGGAATCGAACCGGAAGTTAATCTATTAAATGATGAAGAAACGTTGAAATTTTCAGAAACAGAAAACGAAGTAGATTTGGATGGATATTTAGACGGTTGTGATAAATCAGAGTCGGATGATAGTGTAGGAAAAACGGCTAACGAAATTTCTTGTGCGCAATGTAGTAGAAAGTTTAAATCGAAACGGGCTTTTTCACATCATTTAAGTGTGCACGAAAAGGAATGCAAAATTTGTAAGAAAAAATGCCGAGATTTGGTGAAACATATGGCTATGCATACAGGAGAACGCCTTTATCAATGTAGTGAATGTGGGTCCCAGTTCAAAAGCATGGATCGGTTGAAGGAACACACGGTTGTGCATTCCGATGAAAAACCATATAAATGTGATGCTTGCCAAAAATCATTTAAAACACGAAAACGTTTAAAGGAGCATGAACGGACCCATTTAACGAATGCTGAGCGTCCTGTTAAATGTGAAGTATGTGGCAAGGGTTTTCTGACAAAACTTTTATTGAAAATTCATTTTAGAACGCATACAGGAGAAAAGCAATCAATATGTAATATTTGTGGCCTGTCATATGCTTCTAATCATACACTCAAAATCCATATGAGAACACATACGGGCGAGAAACCTTATAAATGCCCGTTTTGTGACAATAAATATAATACATCCGGTAGTTTAAATATTCACAAACGAATTCATACGGGTGAAAAACCGTATACTTGTAAAACATGTGAAAAAGGATTTTATGACCTGGCTACCTGTCGGGCGCACGAACAAACCCATTCAACAGAATATCTTTTTAATTGTAAAATTTGTAATAAAGCTTTGAAAACACGTAAAAGTTTAAGGGAGCATGAAAAAATTCATCGACCGAAAACAGATCTACCCGTCAAATGTGAAGTATGCGGGAAAGGATTTTTATATAATTACGAATTAAAGAAACATGGTCAAAGGCATATTGAGAAAAATTAGAGAATATTATATTATTAATATGAAATATGTACATAAAATAATTAATTATAATATGTAATATCTAGGTAGGCATGTAAAGGACAAATATGAATAAATTTAATTACATACATAATTGTAGTTTAAAAAAGTTTAATAACATTGCTACCACAGTTTTCAGTAACCATGCTCATGTCATCCAGCACAGTGAGCCCTAAAAAAAAAGCCCGCCCATATTTTATGTGCTTAGGGGTATTAACACAGAACACATCAAAACGTGAGCGTCCCGTAAAGCGTGAAGTATGTGACAAAGGATTTTATCCGAACCAGGTTGAGGCGAAAACCTTATATCCGGTTTTCAGTTCAGTTTTTTTATATTTACCTAGATCTGCTATTTTTATAATTTTGAATTAAAGAAACATGGTCCAAGTTCAAAGGGCTATTGGGAAGAATTGTGGATGTGTTAACCCATTTCGAATCTATCGGATTTAAAATATTTTTGTTTCTCGATTATTGGTGGTTCGATTAGAGAATCGGCCTGAAATCAAAAAAATATTTTCATTTGACCAACATGATGAAATTGAAATTTCAAAACATCGAAAAGAAAGACCGTTTATAAATATGCTTAGGAAACAGTTTTGCCAGTAAGTTTATTTTTCACAAGGATGATTCAATTGACGAATCCCAGCGGTAAGCCAGTGTGAGGCACGGGTTTACAAAAATTGGATAATAAGCAGTTCGAGTGGATATTGTTACGCTTTCGACATTTATTGTGGAAAACCAGCAGACGAATCAAAGTTAAAAACGCGCGAAAATAAATAATTTTTCTTTGAAATTTTTGTTTTATTTATATTCTTTACTTAATATCACCCTGTGATTGCAATTTGAAATTTTTTTACAGTGTAGTAATTTTTTGGGCGATAATGGGTTAATTAGGCATGTAGCGGAGAAATGTAAACAGCTGTATAACAGTTCTGAAAATGTTTCCGTATTGCTACCGCAATTTTGTTCAACCCTTCAAATCAAAATGATAGATATTTTGACATATAATAAAAATCATAAAGTTGCATCAACAATATGGCAATATTTACATTAAAACAGAAAATATTTATTGTTAAACGATACTATCAATGTGGAAATTCAACTCAAGTTGTACAAAATGAATACCCAAGTGAATTCTGTGATGGTGATATGCCTTCAGATGATAATATTACTGAATTAATAAATTTATTTGAAGAATTTGGTAGCGTATTAAACTATCGAAGGAAAAAGAAAAGCGATAACTTTAGTAAGGTGAGTAATTATTCGCTTTAGTTTAATATAATTTAAATTTTGTTTTATTTGATGAACCCTTATCGTAAATTTATAAAAATTTTGTTTTGTACCAGCCGAATAATAATATCCGCTTGTCGTAAGTATTTTTTCCAAAAGATTATGAACTGCTCCAAAAAATTCTACGGTTCAATATTTCCTGAATAAAGTGCTAGTAGTCTTAAATCTAATGTTTTTATACGTCCTTGGTATTTCAGAATACAAGATTCTTTTAACTTCAAAATGAAATCACAAGATACTGACCAATGAAAGATTTTCTCCAGTTCCATTGTTTATAACCGATTACATAAAGGGATTAAAATTAAAAGTTATATTCTGCTGAGTTTGGAATAGCTTTACGAAAAAAATATTTAGTTCCCACACTAAATTTCGACATTATTAGAAATACACCTACCTATCTAGAATTTGGAATATGCCATAGCCATCTCACCGTTTAGTGCGAAACATTATTTACTCATACGCTTTACTCAGTTATTCATTCCGATCACGAAGATTTTCTGGACAGTTCCGAAATTTGGCATCATGGACATTTCTTTCAATTTCTTGAATAACCATTAGTTCGATGATGCCAAATCGGAACTATAAAATTTCATTTTTGGCCTTATTCGGCTGATGCGTTATGTAAATTTTTAAAAGATTTCACCATATCACCGAATTATTGTTTGTTCCCTTTGGCGGGTATTCTATGAGTCCGTATTCTTAGTCAAATTGGAATAATTTTAATTAACTTTATTACTCAAGACCGTTACACGGCTAACTGAAACTAAGAATGTTTAAACAAGATAATATAGGCTAGCGAATGCATGTGAAATATTGTTTTTTCACCTCTTCATTTTATTTACCAATATACCCTCGGGATTTAACATATAAGTAACTCGTCCCTTAACAAGATTATTTTCAGGAGTCTGATTCAAGATGTCTTGTCTTTAGGAAATAAATAAACCAGTACTTTAAAAAATTTTAATATATTCTAGCCTTAAGTTCCGTTCAGGGCGAGAGTAAGTACTTGGTTAAGTCCAGTAGTTACTTGGTCAAATCGTTTCGCAAATTTGGATTTTATTGCACATGTTTTTCCAAGGTTTGTAAAATTTTTACGATTTTATAAAATTGCCCATGTTACAAAAGCCGGACTTAAAGCGGCTATCTAGTAACTACTACTATGTAGCTCAATATTAAAGAGGTTTTCAAGTTAAATTCCTAAGTAGTTTTAAATATTTTGTAAATCTTCTGAGATTTATGAATTTTGTCCAGTGTTTGTTTAGTTTAAATTTATTTATTGAAGGATGGATTGACACTAATTGATCTAAATTCAATCTGGTTTTACTTACAGGATTCCTTTACAGTAATCGTTAAAAATCCCCTCGAAATAGATGAAAATTATAATTGCGAGGATTCGATCAAAAAAGAAGAAGATCACTCAGATCTCGGAACCGAAGATAACGTTAATGATGACCATGATAATGATAACGATTATGAATCTGATAATAAGGATGATGTCACCGATATTATAGCAGCTAGTGTCAAATATGATGAAGACTGGGCGGATGTAAAAAATGATGATGATCAAGTTGTAAGTGATAATAAGGTAAAAGTTGAAATACCCGATTTAAGTACTACAGCAGTAAAAAGTACGGTCACAGAAGAATTGGAGCCAAGCACAGACGATTTGAAACCACCTAAAAAGATAGTTAAAAAAGAAAAACGTGTTTTTAATGGCGATCGAACGTATCAGTGTACAGAATGTGGAACACAATTCATAAATATGGTCCGTTTAAAAAAACATATGGTGACACATTCTGATGAACGCCCATTCTCATGTGACATCTGCCAGAAACCATTTAAAACGCGGGACCGGGTGCGAGAGCACAAAAAAATCCATTTAGCCGATCGTCCTGTAAAATGTGAAATTTGTGGAAAAGGATTTTTACATAATGGCCGTCTCCGAAAACACATGGTTATGCACACAGGTGAAAAACCATCGGTGTGTAGTGTTTGTGGCAAATGTTTTGCATCCAATGAATCGCTAAGGGTACACAATCGAACGCATACAGGTGAAAAACCATATAAGTGTAGCTATTGTGGCAAACAATTTGTTACATCGGGTAGCTTAAAAAATCATGTGCGTATACATACGGGTGAAAAACCATACAAATGCCAGTATTGTGATAAACGATTTTATGAATCGGCTTCGTGCCGTGTCCATGAACGAACGCATACAGGTAATTATCCATATATTTGTAAATTATGCGGAAAGGCTCATAATCATCCAAGTAATTTAAAATCTCATATGAAACATGCCCATCGTGAGGATCAAAGCTAAAAGTAAATCGTCGTCATGTGTGAAGATCATATAGGTACATACTTTTCCAAAAACCAAGTAATTCCGTTTCTTCTGTTTGTTTGTTTTGTTATTCGGGTAATCTTAAAACAAAAAATCCTAGTTATTAATATTGCTACATAAATTCTATATAATAAAATTTGTAAATATTTTTTATTGATTGGTACAACAACAATTTTTTAAGTCTTTAATTTATTTGCTAAATCGATTTGCTTCCAGTAAGTATTGAACAAACAATTAATTGATTAAGTAGTTATAGTTAACGCAGAACAGGTACCAAAAGTGTATTCATCTCGTAGCATTCTGAATATTTTCGAAATCTGAATTTTCAAACTTCGTTAATAATCTTTGACTGAAAAAATAAAGGAGTCTTACGCGGAAGAAGCAATGTTACTTACATTGCAAAGATGCCATATAATCTAATTTGGGGATAAACGGGCGTGTATGGCAACTTGATATCCCGCAGCCTATTGTAGGGCCATTGTCGTAATACATACAGTTAAAAAAAAAAAAAAAATAGAAATCGCTGAAGAATGACCAAACGCTATAATTCTTGAATTCCAGTTGGAATGCGTATTCCAACATGCAAATCATTCTTCAATACAGCTAAGCAGGAGATTGGAAGTTCTCAATCTGTCCAGACTATTTCCTTCCCGAAGTAGGTCGTCGACAACGGCAGAGCCGTAAAATATGGGAAGGAATTGGTGAATTTATATAGAAGGGAAGTTGTTCCTTGAATACATTATATCAATGCTATCCGTACCATCATTGGTGCGGGGGGGCACGCATGGGTTCCGATTTTCCGAAGAAACTAATTGAACTCATCAAAGGAATTTAATGTGATGCTGGAAATACAGTTCAGCACAAAGGAAGATCGAATGACAAATACTTCAACTCGCTAGGGGTAAGGTAAGTAGGTGCACTATTTACATTACTGTCTCTCATAGTAATAGCACAGAATACCCAGAAGCGACATAACGCGGTTTTTATATGGAGAAAAGTGGACTCATTTTTTGGACCTTGGTTTATTTTATTGACGATTGTAAAAGTAAAGAAAGCGCCTCTCGAGGACAATAGTTAAAATGATGCACCTGATAAAATGACATTTGTCACAAATGCGACGAAAGAAAATTTAGCAATGCGGTAATTAAAAATTGTTTTTATAGTCCAAAATTGGAATTATTTACAATTATTAGCAATCCGATAAGTAAAAATTGTGTTTACAGATCAAAATTGGAATTATTTACAACAATTTCGAACGTCAAATTATCAGGTAGCTCAGTTTAAAAATGTTCCACTAGGTGGAATCCGTGATGCTCCAATCGTCAATAGAAGATAAGATTTTTGGTATTAAATTATCGTTCAGTGGCTGAATCTTCAAAATTAACAAGTAAAATATAAGGTAAGAGCAAAAATTTCTTGGTCCACGTAATGTCGGTTCTGGTTGTTTATTATTCTGTGGTCATACTCTTAATCGATACATCACCCAAGGACATTCAATGAGACCAATAAGACAATCCAATGATCTGGATTAAGCGGACGACTATATCTCTTAAAACAAACATACCGAGTTACGCCAGAAATCAAACCTCGCAGAAGCAGTCGGTCTCAGGATGAGAATAAAGGAAAACAAAGGTCATAACGACTGAATACAAACTAACCAATTAACATTCCTGAACTGTCCAGAAATACAAGGCTAAAAATGCTCGATGCATGACACAAGAGATAACAAAAGAATCCAAGTATTTGTGAATTGTGAACAAATGCCTCAGGCAGCTTATAAACAGATTCTGGTGAAATGTCATCAACATAACCAACAAAGAACTTCTGCGACGAACGAGATTAACGGACATCGAGACAGAAAATAGAAAGGACAATTGGTGATGGATCGAACACACACTGAGGAAGACATATAATGAAATAACCAGAATGTCGTTAGGGTGAAATACGCAATGGAAAAGGAAAGTGAGAATATAAAGCAATAGAGATCGATGGTCCTAGTTTCCAATATAGTAGACGCCCGCTATATCCTAAATGGAGAAGATGTAAGATTCCATTCATTTCTGCGCAACATAACACTGGCAACTGAATGTAGGAAAGGACAAATAATTAAAACTTTCCGAAACTCAATTAATACTCTCTATTTGAACTACGCATTTTTATTAGACATCTGAACTTGCACTCAAGAATCATTCCCACCAGGAAACCAGGAAAGTGTCAAGATCCTTGCACATGCACATGGTAACACTACAATTTAACTGAAAATATGACGCTCAATCAAAGACGTGCTTACCATGGATATCTCAAAGGAGTGGTCCGAAAGTTATACCACAGAATACCCAGAAGCGACATAACGCGGTTTTTATATGGAGAAAAGTGGACTCATTTTTTTGACCTTGGTTTATTCGCCTTTAAAGTGCCGCAAGAGGCGCTACGATTTGCACGAGCCAATGGTGGCACAGTGGTTAGCATGCTTGCTTAAGCTCCGGAGGTCCCGGGTTCGATTCCCGGCGGGTGATGAAAAAATCACGGCTGGTTACTGTTGGATCAATGAATTAATCACTCATTATCCGTTAAAAAAAATGATTACGAAACTTCAAATGAAGCGGCCAAATCCCTCTATGGGATGTAGCGCCAGCGAGAAAAAAAAAAAAAAAAAAAATGGTGGTAACCGGTTATTTATGAACCGCATTTATATTTAATTTCAAATATTATTGATTAATTAATTACCTATTTAAATGAATTTAATTTTTTAATTGCAAAAAAACGAATATTTTGAAATAAATTCACTAAGAAACATGTCTAATTATGCATTTATTTACCGGTTGACCACCATTGGCTAAGTTATAAAACCGTTCACCAGATGTCAGCCACTTTGCGTTAAAAGGCGAATAGAACCCAAGTAGCACGAGAGGGTTGGGATAACGTTGTACCATGGTTGACTAAATGACTACTGGTCGGCTGGTGGACGTTGAGATACCAGTATCAAAACTATGTTACAACGCTTTTGGGGAATAAATCTTGGGTTGTAAAAACGTCGTAATAACTATTATCCGATTTGCCAATTAACCATAGAATACAAGTCGGGTGATAGATATATTGACAACTATTTTGTTCGTAAAACAAGTTTTTTTGTCTCAGGTTATGGTTAAATTTTAGCAGATGGGACAACAATTTTTTATAAAATACCTAAATAATCATGTTGTCTTCTTTTATCCTATAAATATAATAATTATATGTCTGTTTCTTTTAACTTATATTTCATTATTTAGGACTTTATGAAAATATACTTCATAATAATTGTAAATGTAATATTCACATTCCCTATAATAATGGTAACACAAAAATCTGGCAAGATACGACATATTTTTACAAACAAAGCAAGTTTTATCGTGAATGTGAACTTATCACTGAACTAAAAACTTATGCGCCTTATAAATTCTTTTTATTTAAAAATATATTTCTGTTCTTTCAAAAATATTTTTATTTTAGTTTGATTAAAATTTTCTAAAATCAATTTAAGCCGTATTGAAATAATCCCCACCATTAAAATAATGATATTACAATAATGTGTAGCCATGAAAAGTTTGAAAATCATAATTTTATTTTCAAAAAATACAAATTTTTGTATAGATATGTAATTAAAAATGGCGATTTTCTTAATACAATATGGATGAAGAGATATTTAAACCACCAAAAAGTTAGTTTGAAAACCAATTCCAATACGACTCAAAAATTACAAAGTTGTTATTTTATTGCCAAAAAAAGTTATTACCCCGACGGTTTAGTCATCCTACCGACGATTTATTATTTTTGTTACCAATTTTTAAAGAATTCGGCTGTTAGATATTTACACAACAAATAAGTTATATATAAACCAATATTACTCCATAGCTATAGTAAAAGTCCGTTTATCCGACATACCTGGGGATGAAGGAATGCCGGATAATCGAATACTTCGGTTCATTGAATGTTTTGTTAAAATACGAAATTTTTGCTACGATTTCGCATTATTTCATGTAATATTTAATTTACATAATTACATATAATTATTACACAAACTACACATAAACGAGTGTATACTGCAAAATGAAATCTATTTAAATAATCCGTAAAATTAAAAAATATTTATAAAGCAAAATAGATTTTCCGTGAGTCCTCAAATAAATAAAATGCGAGATAATATGAAGATGAAAATGAAAAAAAATCCGATTAATTAAGCGAATGAATGGGCTTTTACTGTAATTGGTACATAAAATTATGTTTTAATTATGTAGATTTTTCATTTTCTTTGTGTGATGTTTACGAATAACAAAACAAACCGAACCGCTAATTTTAAATTATCGCTCGCTATTATTTCGTCAATATAAGTTTTGACTTCGTCTTCGTGTCAATAATTTGATGAAATGCGCATGGACAAAAATTTTAAGAAAACATTTAAGTTGGATATTGATTTTTTATACGACGAAAAAGTCATCTAGCGTCTCTAAAAACGACATATTACGACCACACAATTAATTAGACGGTACACGGTTATATAAAATACAATAATGTTTTATTAGTCGGTCAATAGTTGCAAATAGTAAACAAAAGTTGTTAAGTAGATTTAAAATAACGGCCTGCCCATTGGTAATATAAAACGTCGCATTGTGGCAAAGCAACCTTGATTATACAAGCCATAATCTAAAAAACGAAGCTTTTATAAAGGAATTAGAAAAGAGGAAAAAACCAAACTTTTCATAGTAATACAGATAAAACATATGGGAAATCACTTTCTTTCCTAAGACAAATTTGTAAATGAAAACGTTGCAAATTCTTAAATATGATTTCTGAAATATTTTCGTAAATGTTTGAATTTCAACATATATGAATATCGTTTAAGTAAATCGTTTTCAATTTCTTGTAATAATTGATTTACTTAAACCAAAATATAAAAAAAAGTTCATAACAACAGCATTCTGGTCAAATTAAAAAGAAAAGCTTACTACAAATCGTGTGCATTAAGTCAATATATATTACATAGATGGCAGTAAATATTTTGAAAAATCGTAAGAAAAATTGCGACCTGGGGAAATTTTAAGTTCAAAAATTGTAGGAAAAGCAAAACAAATTCTCAAAATATTAAGAACGTGTCATAATTTTGTGATTAAACAATTTTTTTCGTATTTTTCTGTATAAATCTGAGACATCTAACGTGCACTAGTAAAACTAAAAATAAATTTAGCAAGTGTTATTTTAATTCGTCAGAGCCAACTTTGATGTATTTTTCAAAATGAAAGTTCGAAAAATATATTTTAGAAATAATTTAATTTTAATATTTCTGCAATTAATATTTACTTAAAACCCATAACCCTTCCTATATATTGCTGCTAAAGATATGTAGAACACTTTTGTATAAAAATTTTGTAACATTTTTGCTTTTTTCATTGAAAAACTTAAAGCTAAAAAACACCATTTTTACTATGGATTGCTATGGAAATCAGTGAAAAGTTATACCACTAAAAAAGCTTCTAAAAAATACGTCATAATGATTATGGCTCTATACTCTAGAAGGCTCTGATTGTGGTCGTGCCTTGGGTCGTGCCGACGAAAAGCTTAAAATATTTAGTTCAATATCAAAAATGTGAATTTCTTGAAATTTGTAGCGTTGTCTCGACGTCGGGAATGAGTCATTTAACTATAAAGATATTTGGTGCTACTTGGGAAGGTAAGATTTTCGGTGTTAAATTATCGTTCAGTGGCTGAAAATTCAAAATTAACATGTAAAATATAAGGTAAGAGCAAAAATTTCTTGGTCCACGTAATGTCGGTTCTGGTTGTTTATTATTCTGTGGTTATACGGAGAAACCAAATCTTATGACCGAAGCAACTACTAAACGAAAAGGTATGCATAGAATGATTGGCAGCGGTTGTTGGTGGGGTTATTTCTTTTTTATTTTCAATTTTTTTTGTGTAGGGCTGTAGGGTATTCATCTATGTGAGGTGATTTTTTCATGTATTTCTTTTTGACAGATTACGCATGCGTAATGATGTTATTATATTTTTATTCAGTATTGTTTGCCATTTCATTATCGAGAGACTGAGTCCAGCACAGCCTCTACAAATTATTCAGTTTTATTACGAAAATAAGCGTTATGTGAGAGATGCGTTTCGTGCGTTTAGATCAAGTTATGGTTGAAATCGGTCTACCGAGACCACTATTCGGAATACCACCGAAAAGTTTGAATCCCAATTTACAGTATTGTATGATTCGCGATGAACCCAACGCACAGTGCGGCGAAATCGAAAAAAACAAAAAAGTCAAAAAAAAATCCTTGATGGGTCATTGGGTTGGCTAAAGCACATGTCTAACTTTCAGGAATCACTCAGAGAAGATTACATTTCCTTCTACCTGCTCTGGAATATTCGTCACAATGCTACGTTCGAGTAGTATCAACATTGTTACGGAAATGGTAAACAACGCGCTTGTTACAGAAAAATACAAAAAATCGAAAGCACAACCAATTCTTATCGGACAAAACGGAATCAACTTCTGAAAGTAAGTTAAACATGAAAATAAATTGTAATGTACTAATTTTGAAAGTATCAAATATCAAAAAAGCAGTAATTGTAGTCGATTTTTATTTCTTGTCAATCACGATAATTATCAAAAAGTTGTACCTATTGTTCTGTCGTGTTCGGTTGTAAAACTTATCAGAGGTCGTAGGTGGAAGTATTATCTTAGTAGAAGAATTAAAACAGGTTGGGGAAAAGTATTGAGAGATTTTTGTCAATTTTTTGATTAAATTTTTCTTGTATTCAAAATGAGTTTTATTTTAGAACATATTGGCCATTATTATCTATGACCTTTTGCCCTTTTTCGGGAAGTTTCATAATTTTATCGGTGTAGAACTTCTTGGGTTTATCGGCGAAAAACTTGGCCAAATGGTTTTCACAGTCCTTTTTGAAGCTATAACTTTAGACCAACAGGCGAGGTTTGCAAAGATCGAAACAAATGGTAGTCAGAGGGTACAAGGTTCAGGCTATAAGATGGATGTGTCAAAACTTTCCAGCCGAGCTCTCTCAATTTTTGCCGAGTCATCAAAAATGGGTGTGATCTGGCGTTGTCATGATCGAAGACATCAAGCTTTCTATTGATCAATTCTGACCGTTTTTTTTATTTGCTTGCTGCACTGCATCCTATGGTTAATTGCTGACAGTAGAGATTAGAATCAATAGTTTAACCAGATTCTAGAACCTCATAATGTACGATTCCCTTCTAATCCCACCATGTATACAGCATAACTTTATGGGGAGCCAATCCTGCCTTTGAAGTCATTTGTGGTGGTTCACCTTTCTTTGACCATAATCTTTTTCAAGCGACATTCTCGTATTGTACCCATTTTTCATCGCCAGTAATGTTTTGCTTCAAAAATGGGTTGATTTCGTTGCGTTTCAGTAGCAAATTTATTATCGAATCTTGCGGCACCCAAACATTGAGCTTTTTTGCGTATCCCACCCTTACGCAAATGGTTTAAAACTGTTTTGAGATCGATATTTAATTCCTTAGAATTTTATGGCTGCTTATGTAAATTGGTCTTCTTCGATTTTTTGTAAGATTTCATCGACTTTTTCAGTGATTGGTCGACCAAAGCGAGAAGCATTTTTGACATCGAAATTTCCAGATTTTTTTCAATTTCAAATACGCGTCACCTTTCATAAGTGGTATTTTGTTGAGAAAAATGTAAATAAATTTAGATTTGATTAATTTTTGCTCTTTTTTTTATATCTGCTATACTTTGATTATAATAAAAACATTTTTTGTGCAATTGTTGTTTTAACTTTGTCCAAGAAATACAGTTATTATTGCGCATAATTCGTTTTTATTGTTTAATTTTGCAACTCTGACTTCAGATTCGTAATCAGCGGCCCAAAACCCCTGGGTGCAGATTTTTAGATATTTACTTGAGTTTTTCACTTTTGGCCAACTTTTTTGGAATCCGCCGCACTGTGCAGCTCGTATAGTGAAGAAAATAAAGGGGCGGTAGCTGAGAATGCACGCCCTCCGAGAATCTAACCCTTCCTCGTGCATCACCGTTTTAGTGTTTGGGCTTTAGAAAAGCTCGAAGCCGATCCGCTGTTTTCGAACAAAATTTTATTCAGCGATGAAACCCATTTCTGGCTTAATGGCTACTTAACCCGAAGAATTTCAAGAGCTGCCATTACACCCAGCAAACAGCAGTTTGGTGTAGTTATGAACCGATGGAATCATCGGTCCATATTTCTTCAAAAATGAGGACGGCCGAAACGTATCTGTGAATGGCGCCCATTGTTGCGCCATAATAACGGACTATTTGCTGCCTGAAATTGAAACCGGTGATCTCGACCACATTTGGTTTCAACAAGGCGAATCTAATTGCTATACAGCGCGTGAAAATTACACTTATTGAGAAATCATTTTGGATAGCAGTTTACTTCACGCATCGGACCGGCGAATGGGCCACCTAGATCGTGTAATATCACACCTCTAGACTTTTTCCTTTGGGGCTACGTAAAGAATAAAGTTTACGTGGATAAACTAGCTACATTTGAGGCATTGAAAGCCAACATTATGTGCGTCATTCGACAGATACCACTCGAAATGCTCACAATTGGTGAACCTAACAAAACAGAATTAAATTATTTTAAGAACACAACTTAAAAAGCGTCCTCTGAAAATGTTGTTCATACATTCAGTCAGACATTCATTTGTGCTACCAAACTAGGTAAGGTAAACATGGCCATTTTGCTCAAACATAGAAGGCTATACGGCCACCAATGAGTTTTTTCGATTGAATTTCAAGAATACGGCTCCTGGTTATTGATTAAAATTCGACTTTAAAAATATTTTTTAATAAAATTGTGATTTTCAAAAATTACAAATACAAAATAAATTAACATTTCCTTATTTAGCTTATAAACAACTATTTCAATTTTAATTCCTTATGAAGAATAAAATCCCAAGTATCTTTCCATCGCAATTCAATCACATCATCCGCTTTCAATTTCTTCATGCCATAACTGATGACGGAAAATTTATTAAAAATAGCCACGATTGCCACAATCCACAGGACGACAGCAAGCTTATAAAATGCTTTTAAAAATTGTCTGTTCCTTAGCCGAAGAGCAACATGATCGATGAGGCAGCAAAGAAGCATAATTTTATAGACATACGCCGACAAATATGAGTGTATGAAAAGTGTACGCTCGACAAAATAAAATGGCAAGTAATGCATTAAGTAACCGGTTAATAAAATTTCACCGTAATATTTAAATTTGGTCCATTGATCCTCCGTTATGTCGTGTATTAAACGTCGCCTTCGCAATAAATAGAACAATAGTAGAGCAGTGTAAAATATCAGTCCAAAAGTGCTCGTATACCAGATGACGATATTTCCTAGAAGATGAATTTGTGCCTAAAGCAAGAAAAAATGATTTTAAGTTGGTATGTGTCCAAACATTTTTACACAAAATTTACATTTGATGATTTGTCCACCCAATATGCGATTCCCTTATCCATAAATGGCCATTCAATTGGTGTCGAACTGTACATGTGACTCTGCATCGGATCCGAATACCAAACCATTTTACTTTGCAGCTCAACAAATTTGAACCAGAACGATAGATGGGTCTTAGACGTAGGAATCATTTCGGCCGAAAGCAATTGTCTTTCTCGCTCCTTTTCATCGTCGGCTGAAATTTAGAAAATTTATATTAAGGCGGTAGTTTTTAAATTACCTACTTGGTGTTCTTACTTTTTGTGTATCGGTGCTCTTCAACATTCCATACAGCATCCTGTTGGGTATGAATACGATCGGCTACAATTTCATGTTGATTAAATCCCCAATCAGGAAGTTGCCTGCCACTAAATTTCAACACATATTTTGTGTTCACATGTATAAGTCGTATTTGTGATGTTATCGCATGCCACGAATTACCAGCCTCGTCTTTATTGATAATTTCTACACGCCATAAATTTTGGGCCGGCATCGATACATTATAATCGATATAACAAGCAACTTCTTGCGACTGAGGTGACATTGGTGCGGCCACATCGTGTGAATTTAATGCGCGCGTTGTTATACCATGAACTAATTGAATTTCATCACCATCCTTAATTGGATCTAGCTCATCACCAACCACTAAATCATTTTTCGCCGGTCGTTTTACAATCCACCAATTATTAACATCTTTAAAACTGTAGCACGTTACTTGTTGTTGATGCGATGAACCACGTTTATCATTATACCGAATTGGATAGAAATGTGCGTGTGAGTGTAACCAACATGTACGACCATGGGTATGACGTAACGTAATTTGAGATCCATGTACAACATTTAGTGGTTGTCCTTTTGTAATTGAGGCTAAACCACCATCGAGTGAGGCTTGAAAAGCTGAAGTCATTACGCTATCGTGAGGGCCCGCTTTGTGTAACGTTGTTAAATGAATATAAAATATTAGCAGGTAAATTCCAATAGGGATGAACGTGTAACAAATCCATTTGATAAGAAATTGATAGAATATATAGATATTCGAATTATTTTTGTTCCCTATCAAATTCCATAAATATTTAAGGATTGTTATGCCGCACAAGCAGCACGAATAAAATCCAGCATATTTAACACTAATGGCACAAGTAAAAAATGTGGCCGATAAAATGGAATACCAAATTGCATTCAAGTGATTCACTTTTTCGTCCTGGGACTTTAATAGGAACAATAAACCCAATATTGAAAACATCAACATCATTGATTCCATTAAGATAAATCGCGATTGTGTTAATATAGCATTATCAAATATTATTAGTAAACCGCCTAAAGCAGCAGTCCATCGATTTAATTTCATTTGTTGTAACAGCTTATAGGCTAGCGGTGCCAAAATACTTCCGGATAAAGCGGGTATGAAACGTAACCAAAATACTGGTACATTATCAGTGTATTCGCTACCAATTCGTGTAAATGTATAATTACCATTGTAATTTACGAAACTAGCTACAGCTGCTATTAGTTGTTTACCCAAGGGGGGATGCTGATCGAAAAAAAATGTTTTCTTCATGTATAATGATACGTATTTGCCATAGTGGAGCTCGTCAAATCTGAAATGGAAAACGGAAATCATATTGTCAGGATCAGTATAAGATATATTTTGTAGAGCTATACATTCATAATTTCATTCCAATCAAACGATCTAAATAGGAATAATTCTAAGGTTGTTTCATAACGTTGTTTTTTGTGCACATGAATATACCATGAATGTGTACATCGACATACCAAAAGGTTAGGTATAGGAATAGAGAAGGACTACTACAATTCGATTCGGCCATGTTCGAGTCTTCGAAGTATTTCGGTTTCTTATTTGAATTGAGTCAGATTCGTCCGTTTTTATTTAAATCATATATACGAATTTTATTTTTTGAAGAGTCGAATACGTTCGAATCGAATTCACAAATATCCCTGTATTAACTGCATTTCGTGACGTTCGATCAGATCCCGATCACAACAGGTTTCAAGAAACGACAAAGAATTACAAAGAGGTAATCTACCAAACTGGCATCTACCAGCTCAGCCTCAACAATGCGAGACTAAAGCATAGATTCGATCAATAAAACAATAGTGCGATCAATACCAAAATTGGTACAGGGTTTAGTAATCGTGGCAAACGAAGTACTATCAAACGCTCCTGCAATATCCAGAAAATCACCCATAAGAAACTTTATTATTGAGGGACCTTTCAACCTTAGTGACAAGATCTCGTAGAGCAGTTTCACAGGACTTACCAACTCTACAAGCATGTTGCATGTTACTGAGTGGGAAAAGAAATCTGTCGACGATCACTTCTAAAATCTTAAGAAAAGCTGAAGACAGACTAGTAGGCCGAAATGGCTTAGGGCTCGTATAATCAGACTTGCCAGCCTTCGGGATAAAAAGAACATTAGGCACGCTTGGAATAGATGAAGTAGATGCTCCCGAATGTAGGGAAATCCATACTGTAATTAAGCAGGGAAAATCCCACCAGGTCCCCAGCTTTGTACGGTGCAAATGAGAACACACTACAACGCAGAACGTCGTGAGTGATCAGTTTGTGAGCTAAACCCCAATTAGGGGTTACAACATACAAGTTAATAGGCTTGGAAGCAACAGAATCAGAACATAAGTCACAACCGGGGAAATTAATAGAAAAAAGCAACTCACCAACCTCGCTATTGGAAGAGGTGAACTGACCATTCGGCAGACAAAGATCATTAAGTATACAAACATCATATTTAGCCAAAGCTTTATTAATCCTAGTTACAGTCAACAGGTTGTTATAATTTCCTCACAGAAGTTAATCTACGATGATCTGTGAGCTTGCCTTAAATTTCTTTTATATTTTTTTCAGCGACTAAGAAGTTACCCCCAGCCTGAAGCTTAGATTTTTTGGCTTTATTTTTTAATTTTCTAACGAATTTTCTTAACCTTTAAAGTTCAGAACTCCAAAAAGGTTTGACCCGAGACTTCTGGTTACTGATAAGAGGAGTAGAAATATGCTTGTAATTCAACGTCCTTGGCAGATCGAGATGCGCTCGATGTAACAAGTAGAGGAACGAGCTCGAGAGTGACGCGATAAAAATAAAGGTTCAAGAGATTATCTTTACTCCTGCTTCCAATGTCGCTATTAAAAAGGTCAGTAATATCAAGGATGGTATTATGATCGAAACGATACCAAGGATGGTATCATATTGAAGATACAAAATCTGAACTTTTTATTCGCTAATTAGAAATTGACCGATGCTGAGCTGGTGGCTTCACCGTAACAGAAAAAAGTATGCCCAGAATAATAATTTTTGACGTGAAAGCAGGTGAATGATTGAAAACATTTTCAACAAGATTGGAGGCGATCTTTAAACAAAACTGTGGTGAAATAAAAAGTGAAGACCTAAAACGTAATTTCAAAGCTGAACCAAAAAGGTGGCAAAAGAGTATACATTGGGTTATAGAAATGCCCCCTAAAGCGAGAAGAACCCTTATTAGAAGCCGTCGAGTATATACTAGGATGGTCATCATGCAAAATCAATGATTTTGTTAGGGTCTCAAGGTGCTTCAAGTGTCATGCGTTTAGACACATAGCTAAGTTTTGAAGGTGAAAATATCAAATCTGCGGTCATTGCAGTTTATGCTGTTAAGGCAGAAAAGCTTGCGTAGCAAAAACTGAGTCTCCAAAATGTATTTGCTGTAAGAAAACCAAGGCTTTTGTCGATTCGTCCTACAGAAAAATTTGACCGCTTACAGAGTGGCTTTGAACCTAATGATGAAGAAAACTGCATTTGATGGTTAAAAACAAAACCTTGTCAATTGAGGATTGTCCAACTGAATATATGCAAAATGTAAAGGCTATTGTACATGAAATTAAGCAATGTGTAGTTTATGAAAATATTGACTTAGTTTGTTTGCACGGTAAAGCGCAAAATAGGTGGGCTAGCAACATCAACAAGCGTTGGTGACCGGGAACAATGATACTGTAAAAGCAGCCATTGCAGTTATCAATAATGATATAGAATTGTCAAGATTATGCAATATTGTGACACGCACTGTGTATATTTAGCGAAGACATCAGGTTTTGGTCTATTTTCAATATTCTGATGAACCGCTGTGGACTATATTAAGCTTAATAAAATTATGAACAGTGTTAACCGACGCTGTTGTATTTCTAGCTGGTGCTATTTCGATTGATCTACTATTAGAAGACTGGCGACTTATAAAAATAGAAAAAACATGACGTTATATATAGGGGTATTGAACTTTCCTGTAGCAACAAAAGATCAGACCTTTTGAGATATCTTAAGGAGAATATATACGGAAAGTGTAGACTATGCAAAATGGCAAGATAAGTGGACTAACTGTGTGGATGGCAGAACTAATTTTGATTTTTTGCCAAATATTGAGGGAAGACCAGTGCAAAAACTGGTACTTTACGCAAATATTAACAGGACGTGGGAAAATAGCCACATATGTATACATGCAAAAAAGTACAACCAGCAGAAACAAGTTCTTACAATTGTGGCCATGAAAATGAGAATATAGACCATAAGATTTATGATTGCGAGTTAAATCAAGAGGCTAAACAGAAGATCACTACAGAGATCAGGGCTGATTGGCCGAGAGGTTTTTTGTCCATGTGGCAGGACGGGAACAGAACAGTTTCCTAGCAAAGCATACTGAAAATGGAGGCAAAACAGTACAGAAGCAAAACAGCGCGGGAACTGATGTAGACATAGCCTGAAAAATTTAATTTAGACGATCCTGTTATGGTTACAAATTTGACTACCACGATTTGAGGAAGGATGAAGTTATTTTTTCGCGTCACCATATAGCAGAACCAATGGTGTTATTACATGGGGAACTAAAATCTACTCACCATTGATCTTCAATTCAAGAAGGCGGATCTTAATGATGAAGGTTATAAAAGTGTGTGAAAAAGAAGATCTTAAGTAGATTTTTCGGCAAGATTATGCACCAATTCAGAAAGGAACGATTGTCAATTTGTTGGATATCCTATAATTGAAAATGTTTCGGATAGCTTTCACGAACAGTCTACGAACAGAGGCGCCCTTACTTAAAATCTTTGTATACGATTCGATTTGTATAACTGAATTTTTGCATCATCTTTTGTTCTAAACTTTTCCAGGTTGGCCTTAAGGGTGGTTTTTTCTGCACAAAAAAAAAAAATCTCTGTATTGTCTGAGAACTATACACGAGTGTGCAATAAAAGTTTTGGATTTATTTGGATTATATGTTTTGAATAAAAAATTATTAAAAAACCACCTTTTTCGTACTCTTGACCACAACACCTCTGAAATGATCCTAAATACGAAAAGAAAAATCATGATCATAGATTTAAAAAAAAAAAATACAATTTTGTTACAAGCCAGTATCGGAATTTTCCCCAAAAAATGAGGGTGAACTTTGGCCAGCATTAAATTTAAACCACAGAATATATTCCGGTAAGAATGTTTTTGAATTATTGGGTAAACCGCAATAAATACTCGCATGGTTGAATTTTTGTCACCTGTTAATTTTATCTAAATTAAGGGCATAGTGAAATTGTAATACGTTTTCACTTTGGTGCACCTTTTAACCTCGATACTCTAATTTCTTAATACAATAATGAATTCTAAAATAAAAATAAAATTGTTCCACATTTAAATAAACACAAACAATATATACAATAATACATACACAACATTATTTGGCTCCGACAATTTATAGCATCGTGTTACAAAAGCCACCGCAAACAAAAACACTGTAACCAAATCGAATTCCAATTTCACTTTAAAATTGTTATCAACAAGATTTTCACCGGATTTCATAGAAATTTCATTTTCCCCATCTACGACATCATTTGGATTGAGTTTACACAATTTCTCATCACTTCTATTATTGGTAATATCAACATCATTTTCATTACCACGAACATCATCATCGTCACTACTTGCATCAATATCACTTAATTTAGATTTTTCAGGTTCGTCGCTTTTACTTGATTTTTTCAATTGAACTCTATCGTTTTTATGTGCGGTTTTATTGTGCTGTTTACGATTTCGTAGTTCGCTCTCCATATTTCTTTTTTTTGTTTTTATTTAACACTTAATTTTCATTGTTTTAAATTGTAAAATATTTAAATTTAATTAATAAATTTTATTTTTGGTTTTTAAGACGCGCACTAAATATTAACAATTCTTAAGGTTTATTTCTATTTGCTGAGCACACACACATTATTTTCTTGTTTCTTCGTACTTATAAATGTACGATTGGTAGCTGGATTTTAATAAGACAAAAATGTAGCCACGATGTTAAACTTAACGGGATTTCTATTTACTTTTTATTATAAAGAAATACTAACACAAGAGAAGGTGTAGTTTTTGACGTTTAACTTTTGTTGTTATACAAATAGTTTGTGTGTATGTTAGTACTTTCACCAGAAATATGTCGTTTAATAATAAATCTTTTCTGGTATGATGTAATTTAAGAATTTAAGATTTAAATAAATTTTTTTTTGTTTTCTTACGCACAAAATAGAATTAATTAAGAAACGAATCATAATTAAATTAGCATTTAAAAAACATCATTTAGGCGTTATGCTTTTGTAAAAGTATTATAATTGTGAAGGTCTTTTTCTGCTCGGATTTGATTTTCTCATTACAATATACATCTTATGCGCGCGTTAACACATTAGCTGAACGGAACGAGTTTAGTAAAAGTGAAGGAAAATAGTTCGTCGACCTTGGTATTGCGTTATGGAATGCGAGTTTAATAGAAACAAGTTCCCGTGATACTTGCATAATTTATATAGTTTTTTATCTAGTAATATAAACCTTTCAACTAATGTTCGAGGTAACAGCCAGAGCTCGAAAATATTTTATATATCATTACAAACCACCACTAAGTTAATAGCCCAGGTGTAGTTAATAGCCAATCAATTTACTTTATCCACATGCGTTTTTCATTTACTTGTAGTAGAAAAGGCCTTCAATTACCTGCAAGATTGTAGATATGTTTATGTTAATTATATTTCGAAATTAAATTCGATATGCTCCAGTTTGTCCTATATACATTTTATATTAATCTCAAAACTTATTGCAATAAAAATTCAACCTCTTAAATGAATTGAATTTTGGACACTAGAAAATACAAACGAAAATATTCAGATTGTCCTTCGTTTTGAAAGGCAATGTAGCGGATTAATTGGCTGGCGATTGAAGGAAAATACAAGGGATATAGGCAACATTAGAACAGAATCAAATTTCGGTCAACATTTAAACAATACACAATACAATTATCAATTCATAAATACGGAAAATCTAAGCGAATAGCAGGCAACGCACATCAAATTTATATTTTACTAGCTGAGGTACCCGGCGTTGCCCGGAGTAAATAAAATAATTTTATATTAACACACAAATTGTTGGAGCCACCTATAGACCAAGGGGCTAAACCCCTTCAAAAATGCTATGAAAACTTGCTAATTTTTGTGTGAAACCACTACGCAAAGTTTAAATGAGGTATGATTTGATATAAAGACGCACAATTGGCGTGCCCTAGTATAACGCGGTTAAAAACCTTAATTCTATCAATTGCATTGGTGTAAACTTTGAAAATGAAAAAAATTTAAAGTTTCAAATTAAAGGCCAGTTTACACCTCTCGTGAACATGAACGTGAACAAAACATTTTTTGTTGATAAATCTGAAATTACTTGATTTTTTTCATTAAAACTGATTGAAATAACCTTGAAATAAAATTACGTATCGAATAATTATGAAAATAATGAATAAAATGTCATTATAACAATATTTTTTTCAATTCCCCGATGAAATGTCTGTGAACAAAATGAAATCATCGGGGAATTGAAAAAAATATTGTTATAATGACATTTTATTCATTATTTTCATAATTATTCGATACGTAATTTTATTTCAAGTTTATTTCAATCAGTTTTAATATGGAACCAGGGACCTACATAGCTGTGGAGTTTGGCGACTGTTTTTGACAGTGGGCGTTTTGTGTTGGAGGGTGCGGGAGGAGGAAGGAAAAACAATAGTAATTGTTTTCTTTTTTCTTCTTGTACCTTCTAGTATTTGGCGCTCGCCGTGGGAGATACTCGTCGAATGCGGTAGTTGGGGCCCTGTATTATGGGCGATCGTCGTGTAGCTTGTATGGACATTTGTGTTGTTTCTGATAGACAGCAAACACAACAAACAAGTATGAAAGTGTATTGTGTGTTTACAAAAAGGGGAATATATAGTATACCATATATAGTATGGGAGAGGGAAACAGAAACAAGAATATCATGTATGATGAAGGTATTTTGTTTCTATTGTATGCGTGGTTGTATATTGTATATAACATGGGATATTTGGAGTGGTGCGACGATGGAAATCAAAACCTCAAATTGGTTTTGCTTTTCTGCTTTATTGTTTTGACAATTGGACTTCGTTTTATGTATTGGTATGGTAGAGATTCTATTGGAATTTCCTATATACATAGCATTGAATATGTGAACTTGTCAGTCTCAAATTTGAAAACATCTGTTTTGTCATATTATAGCGTTGTCACACTGCGATTTGATTAATCGGATGTAGGGAACTTTTCGAGTTTACACATACTGTATCAATTCTAATTTTTGCTGATCGTGTTTTGTTTCATGGAGTATCTAAATCAGTTTTAGCTAATGTAGAAGTATTTATAAGGATTTCATTCTTGTTTACTAATTAATAAATACCGTAAATTTATTTCAGAAGAGAACACAGTTCCAGAATTAATCATGTTTTTAAGGATTAATTTTAATCCTGTTTTTCAGAATAAACACATAACTTGAATCATCTCTCCAAGATCAACAAGAAGTTAATAAGCTCGTAGTTTTGAAATTGTGTTGTCTTGTGCTAACAGTTTTAATATATTTATTACTAACAAGTTTACTAACTATCGACTGCATAGGTGGCTGAAACCGGGTCGAGTCTCTAATACTAACATTCCTTTCCTATCCCTCGGTTTTGTTTTATGTAAAGGGTGTACGGTGGATCCGGCGTATCCGGGAATCTTGCTGAGGCTTGGTCGTACATCCGTATTAATCAATCAATCAATCAATCAAAGTTTATTTCAATCAGTTTTAATGAAAAAAATCAAGTAATTTCAGATTTATCAACAAAAAATGTTTTGTTCACGTTCATGTTCACGAGAGGTGTAAACTGAGCTTAACAGTTAAAAATTTGAAGTTCGATTAATTTTCGGAATTGTTATATGTTTATATTTGATAAAGACCAAAAGTATCAAACAAAATATTTTAAGTTTCGAACCATTAATTTTTAACAAATACATTGCCGTAAAAGTCGGAATTGAAAGATGCAGTGGTGATTTTAAAGTCACAACTAATCTGCAACTCAACGTGCATTGACATCCGGTGCCCATAAGATAGAAGAACTTTTTCATATAAGTAATGCGAGATGCTTAAATTCAGCAGATTAGAAGCAGTGTTGAAATTCAATTGGTGTACTTCAATAGGTGTTTCTATTTTAAATATAATTAGAAAGACAGCAAGGTGCATTTGAATACAATTTCTCAAGTGAATTGAAAATCATGACAAAAATAATTTGTTGGGTTCACCGCAATGCTTGCTTGTAAATCACATTTTTTGGTTTTGCTCCCGGAGCTAAAACATACAAATTTTTTGAAGTTCCTACTCTCGGAATGAAGGTATGTTCTCTGTACCCAATGAGAAGGATCGAGTTCTGTCAATCTGTTGGCTAGAAATCTGCGTACGGTTGCGTCTCCAGGAATTAAATTTTTAATATGAGCATGTGAGACAGAACTTCCATGCCATAAGACCCTCATGATTCAAGTAATTGAGTTCTATGCTTATCAAAATGTTTCCCTCAAGTTCTTCACTGTGCTTATATTCTTGCTTTATATAATTGAAGAAGTTGGTCTAAAGCTTCCTCGATGAGGCGTACATTTATAGATGAACTCGCATGTGGTTATCGAAATTTGCTTGACACGCCTCCAAAGATAGATTTTGCGGATGATATCGTTATCAATAATAATCATACAATTATAACATCATACCATTATAACACATACCATTATACCACAACACCATCATACCATCATACCACCATATAATAATACAATTACATCATCGTGCCATCAAACCATCATACCGTCTTAAAAACATATTATCATACCATTACACCACCATACTATAATAATATTATACCATCACACCATTGTATCATGTTACCATTATACCTTTATTTTATCACATTATTCTTCTTCTATACCATCATACCAATATGCCATCACAATCAAAATCACCATCATCGTCATCATCACCATCATCATCCCCCATTACGATAAACATCACCATCACCATTACCATCACCGTTAAAAAATAATGATACACATGTCGATTTATTTTTAATTTTGCAGTGAATATGTAAAAATCAGCTCAATCGGTAAAGTTTTGAAAATACCACTTGTAAATGCCTCTTCACAGGGGAGCATGAGGAAGGAGTAACAATTTTTGAAAACTAACCCCCCTATGTTTTTCTCGACTGCTAAAAAGTATTCGTGCGAAATTTGTAAACAATCGCTCGAGTGAACAAATATTTTTTTCAAGGCCCCCCCCCCCTTGTCAATAGAACAAATATTTTTTTGTCAAGGCCCCCCCTTGTCAATAGCAAAAAATATTTTTACGTCAAGGCCCTCCTTGTCAATAGAAAAATATTTTTTATGTCAAGGCCCCCCCCCCTTGTCAATAGAAAAAATATTTGTTTATGTCAAGGCCCCCCCCCCCTTATCAATAGAAAACTATTTTTTTAAGGTAAGGCCCGCCCCTCTTGTTAATAGCAAAAATAATTTTTTATATCAAGGCCCCCCCTTGTCAATAGAAAAAATATTTTTTTATGTCAAGGCCCCCCCCCCCCCTTGTCAATAGAATTTTTTTTTTATGTCAAGGCTTCCCCCTTGTCAATAGAAAAAATATTTTTTTATGTCAAGGCCCCCTCCTTGTCAATAGAAAAAATATTTTTTTATGTCAAGGCCCCCCCCCCTTGTTAATAGCAAAAATAATTTTTTATGTCAAGGCCCCCCCCCCCCTTGTCAATAAAAAAAATATTTTTTTCAAGGCCTCCCGTTGTCACTAGCAAAAATAACTTTTTATGTCAAGCCCCCCCCCCCCACCTTGTCAATAGAAAAATATTTTTTTATGGCAAGAGCCCCCCTTGTCAATCGCAAAATGTTTTTTTATGTCTAGGCCCCTCCCCCCTTGTCAATAGAAAAAATATTTTTACGTCAATTCCCCCCCCCTTGTCAATAGCAAGAATATTTTTTGATGTGAACGCCCCCCATTGTCAGCCCCCCTCCCCCACCTTGTCAATAGAAAATATATTTTTTTATGTCAAGGTCCCCCCCCCCTTGTCAATAGAAAAAATATTTTTTTATGTCAAGGCCCCCCCATGTCAATAGAAAACAAAATTTTATGTCAAGGCCCCCCCCCCCTTGTCAATAGAAAAAATATTTTTTTATGTCAAGGTCCCCCCCTTGTCAATAGAAAAAATATTTTTTTATGTCAAGGCCCCCCTTGTCAATAGAAAAAAAAATTATGTCAAGGCCCCCCTCCCCCCTTGTCAATAGCAAAAATATTTTTTATGGCCCCCCCCCCCCTCTCTTGGCAATAGCAAAAACACTTTTTTATGTCAAGCCCCCCCCCCCCCCCCCCCCCCCCCCCCCCCCCCAAGAGCTTTTGTCGAACCCACAAACATACTTTTGATGATATTTCCATTGATAGTATTTAATTGTAAAGGAAGTTTTTGAATTGATGTTAAATCCTTTATCTCTTTAGGAAATGATATTTCTTAAAAATTTATGTGGATGTTAATTATTTTAATTTAAAATAAATTATCCGCCACAGTTTCTTTACTCTCATTCACATCATTGTGATTAAAATTGCTCACAACTTGACATCAGAATTGGAATTGCTCCGTTCAGATTCTCCCGCTACAGTACTTTCTTGCTCCGTAAATTGCCATTTTATAGATTTTAATTTTGACTATAATTTATGTAGAGATTAATTATTTCAATACATATATAATAAATTATCTGCCACTGTTTTTTATGCACAAATTAACAACAGAATTGCTCCGATCAGAAAAGGCGTTCTCTCGCTATAGTGCACTCAAGCCCTGCAAATCGCTATTTTGTAGTTTGTAATTTTAATTAAAATTTATGTGGAGATTAATTATAATTTAAAATAAATTAACCACCTCTGTTTCTTTACGCAAAAATTGACACCAGAATTGCTCTGATCGGATGAGCCATTCTCCCGCTACAGTGGTTGAAGCATTTAAAACGTGCGAAATCAGAGATTCGCGGCGCGGCTTGCCTCATCGCCTGATGACGTCATTGCGATAATATTATGCGTGAGGCATGAAGCCTTAGGACCAACCTAAAAAATTATACATTTAGATTAAAGGTAATGCTTACAGTTGATGAGTAATTGCTTATGACCAAGGGCAACATTTCGTGTCAAAAGCGAAGCGAACAAGATATCTTATTCTCTTTGATACGACCATAAATTCAACAACTCTATAAGCTATGTAACAAACCCTAATCGGTTTTACTCAAAATAACCTTTTCTAATCCTAAAATTTTGTTAAAAAAGGTTACCTTGAGTAAAAAACAAAAAATTATATGTAAATATTGAATAAAGTGATATCTTTAGTAAAATACATAGTTTTGATTCTATGACCCAAACCAAATTCTTACAACGGTTGTTGTAAAAAACGAGAAATAGGTTTCCCACTTCAAATTGAATCTTTTACACTTCAAATTGATCCTTTTACATTTCGAATTAAACCTTTAGCAAATTATATTTATGGCCAATTAGGATGGAACTTATCTATTTTTTAACGGATTTTAGTGAAATTTGTTATGTTCGTTGGAAATGGGATTCTAAAATGATTTTTAGATAAAGTTCTGGAATAAGGCGAATTATGATGGAACTTGGTGATTTTTGAACAAATTATTAAAACCATGTTATAGAATCCCATTTTTAAAGTACATGTCAAATTTCATTATAATCGGTTAATGAATAGCCAATTTCCATCCTATTTGGCTACATTCCAAAACTTCATCTAAACATAATTTTAGAATCCCATTTCCATCGCAGATGTCAAATTTAACTAAAACCGTTTAAGAAACAGCCAAGTTCCATCCTACTGGGTCATATTCCAGAGCTTCGCAAATGCAAATTCCACTGAAGTTTGATAAGAAATAGCCAAGTTCCATCCTAATTTGCCATATTCCATAGCTGCATCTAAAAATCATTTTACAATGAATCCCATTTGTAAAGCACATGTTAAGTTTCATCATAAACGATTAATTCTACTTGGCCATATTCCAGAACTTTATCTACAAATAATTTTAGAATCCCATTTCCATCGCATATGTAAAATTCCACTAAAATTCGTTAAGAATTAGCCAAATTCTATCCTAATTGGACGTACATAAAGTTTGTTAAAGGTTCAATTTGAAGCGTATAGAACCAGTATCTGGACAATTGGACATATTAAGTTTATGCGAAACAATATTTCGAATAACAAAACAGTTATCTTACAATTTATTTGAATCAAGCTTTATATTATTAACGTCAGTCATTTTTAATTAACAAATTAGAATATTTTTTTAACTGTATTTCCATGAGAAAAATTTAATTCGAATTTTTTCTCATGGAAACAAGTCGCGAATTATTTTTTCGAATTGAAATAAAACAATATATAGAAAGAGCAATTTGGCGTCTGGTGTTAGGTGGTTTAACTAAAATTAGGAATGAATTAAATAATTCAAACTTTTGGTTTAATTTATTTAATTCGTATCGCGAGCAATGGGGCATGCTTATAGTAACAATATTTTCCGCTGTTTTTAAATGCAACCCCCTCGGTACAGGTTAGAATGTCAAATGGCATTAGTGTTTTGTATTGAAATTGTATATGGTGAATTTATAACATAAAAGAATTTTTACATTTTAAAATGCTTATAAGTCGTTTATCGACGCGTTCGAACTTCGTAGCCATACAATTAAACCTCAAACATTATTCTAACCTTTATCACGACGGTAATGACATCTGATGTGCGGAAATAAGAACAAACTCTTTTTGCATGCCCCATTGTTATTGTAAAATTCTCATGGAAATACGACTATGTAAAATTCTTCAGCTTTGCCTTATGCAATATGTAATTCACAATATTTAAAAATTCTTATCTAAAACCACAAATAATTACTTAACCAGATGAACAACTTGCCTTGAAAGGAAATGTAGCTGAAGTAAAATACACAAATTTTATATGGAAATGTTTGTAACCCAGACGAGAGGCTCTGTACAGTCGAGCGAAAATTAAGTATCTCTTTTCTTCCTACAGCATTTAAATTACGAAAAAAAATATTTCATGAATCTATTGATGATTGGAGGATCGTGGCTACCACGTAGCAGAGAAATTTGGAACTGAACGAACTATGCTAATTTGTCGTTAAGAATGATATTATGAAATGTCATTTATGTTGATATTTTGTTATTATGAAATGTCATTTAAGTATAACTTGCTTAATTTTTAAATTTTCTGGTAGGTCGGCGCTTTTCAAAATGAAACGCATATCCAAGCAATCAAACAACTACAAAGTAATTTACTTTGTCTCTATGCTAAATTTTTATATTCATATTATTTATCAAACTTTGTTATTGACTTTGATGATGTTTAAAAAATAAAATCAAAAACATAAACAATTTACAATGTTTCCGATTTAGAAAATCCGGAGTAATAAAATCTCACTCCACAAAATCCCGACTGAACGATATCTCGATCCAATAAATACTCGTCTAAGTAAAATTCTAACTCAATAAACTCATAACACAACCAAATCCTGACGGCACAAAATCTCGAAAATGTCGAAAAAATTGTGACTTTTAAAAATAAAATCTCGCGAGAGAAATATTCTGGAAAAGAGCCCAGACATATTCTGGAAGAAATTGAGAGAAATTCTTTAAAAATATTTTTTGGAAAAGGAGGAATTTACTGCTCTTTCTAGTAATATATTCTGAAAAAGAGCCGCCCAATATTCTGACAAAATGGAAGGAAATTAAAAATATTTTGAAGACCCGCTTTTACAAGCAATTTGATTAGCTTGCGATTTTCTAGAGTCGGGATTTTGTACAGTCGAAATTTTGTGGAGTCGGGATTTTAGTACGTTTTCTTGTCGGGATTTTATGTTTTCATGTGAAATTAGCGAATTTAATAGGGGATCGTATCGAAATCTTGGTTCTACAACCAAATCTCGGTTTTTTTAAAATCATAAATTTACAAAATCTCAGTTTTCAAAAGCTCGGTTTTTAAATCTCGTTTTAAAAATTTCGATTTTAAAAATCTTAAAATGATCCAGTTTTTTTTAATACCTTGTATATTGAATGTATGTCTAAATATTTTGCTATTAACGGTTTTTCGATGGTTTTTAATATTTTTAGTTAATTAATTTTAATCTCGGTTTTTATTTATTTTTATTTTAAAATTAAATTCCCCATTTTCCAGAATTTATAAAAGCCGAGATTTTGTAGCACCGAGATTTTGAAAACCGAGATATTGCAGTCAACTTTTATTCTCAAAATTGTGATATTATCAAAGGCTTGGTTTTAGAAAATCTTGCCTTTTGAAAACTTTTAAATTAAATTCCTCATTTTCCAGAATTTATTATTTGTTTACGCGTCAACAATAATAAATAACGCGTCGACTATAATAGTTGACATGTTTACAATAATAGCTGACGCGTCAAATCCCATCTCTGTAAAGCCTACTATGATCCTTTTCGATGATGAACACCTCACTACAGGATGAACACCTCACTACAATGGACAACTTCTTGGTCCCGTCGATGTCCGTTGTAGTGTGATTTCTCTGTATATTTTCTTTAGAACAGCCCAATCGAATGATATTTTCTTCAAAAACTGGGAAGTTCGAGATTTCCATGCAGATAACTTTATAAAATTTCATATATTTTCCAACGGTCAAAAGACCGTTCACGGTAGATAACGGTATAGTACATATGATTATCAGATAGATATTGAAAAATTAAGTAACAATTTTGATTAAAGTAACAAAATCGGTCATTTGACCGCTCTGGTATGTTTAGTGTTAATTAATTTAACATTATAAAGCAAAATTATCACTCAAACCAAAACTAACCTCAATAATGATATTCACATAGGAAAATGTCAATTCAGATTACTTTATATGAGTGCGTTTACCAGCTTTTCGATAGAGGAATTGATAATAAAAATGTTGAAGCGGGTCGACGACAATATATCGGAATGTTTTAAGATTCGCTGCAAAAATTATGAGGGCTCAAGGTGGTGATCGTTCAGGTGTAATCCGTTATACATTTTTTTATGAGCTCCATACATTCAGAATACTGATTCAGAAGACTCGATCTAAGCAGTACAAAACCGTGTAATATTTCTTCCTCCGTATTAACTGATATTAAGTAAGATAAGCCCTTCTCAAAGATTAAAGGAAATTAATTTATTAAGTATTATGAGAGAATCTAATTTAGAAAACGTGATCAAAAATAAGTTTGGAATAGTCGTAGCTACATTAAATTATTATTTTGGAAAAGATTTCATTCATTCCGTATACAAGTTTGCATTGAGTTTGGGAAATGTTTTTGAATTCGAAATCGGGTTCGTTTAATCCGAAAGCCCTATAAAAGGTTCGATTTGGAAAGATCATACTTGTTATAAACCCTGTAATTTTATAGCCGCATTTCTTGACGTTTGATCTGATCCAGATCAGATCATGTCTCATGAAACAATACCAAAATGCGTAAAACAAACAAACATCAAATTTCAATTTTCTGTCTCGTTTTGTTTTGAATCTTCCTCTTCATACTCTTACTGTATTCATATTATTCTTTGTCGCTTTACTAAATACTGCTCAACTACATTTTAATAGCTGAACTAATTTTTAGATCACCATTTGTGATCCAAAATGAATGTTGGATCATGTGTTGTTGTTGCTTCACATATAAATTTTGATCCGATCTGGATCACTATGCGTCAAGAAATGCAGCTATTATTAGCCGCATTTCTTGACGTTTGATCTGATCCAGATCAGATCATGTCTCATGAAACAATACCAAAATGCGTAAAACAAACAAACATCAAATTTCAATTTTCTGTCTCGTTTTGTTTTGAGTCTTCCTCTTCATACTCGTACTGTATTCATCTCATTCTTTGTCGCTTTACAAAATATCGTTCAACTACATTCTAATCGGATCAAAGATCGGTGGATCTTTATAAAAAGGCAATAGCCGAAGTAGGTGAGGTATGGGAAGGCGCGAGGCTTGAGGCAGTTCGAAAGGAAGAAATTCCGAGTAGACCAAGGGCCCGCGTCTGGTTACCAACCAAACCAGAAAAGCCAGAAGAGATCCTTGAGATTATTCAGGCAAGTAATCCAAATCTTCCAACGAAAGATTGGAAGATTGTCAAACAGGAGGAGGCTAAAGGGGGCTTCAGAATGGCAATCATGCTGCTCAATAAGGAGTCCCTTACTCCCCTGGCAGAGACAAAGGGGGTGATCAGCTTCGGTTTCGGGTCGATCACTCTCAACGTTTTTAAAAAAGATGAGGTAGGCATGCGCTCGGAGGACGGGCCGGAGGTGGACGTCGGATGGACCCAGCGGCAGACAGTCGAGCAAGCGCATGGGGTTATAACAGACGATGACGTGGAGCTGCTATTGGAGAGAGGCGGCCTTCACTCGCTTGGATCCGATGGGGACACCCTGTCGGAATCTGAACGAAGAGAGGCTGGGGATTCTCAAGGCAGCGAAGCATCAATTATGGGGGGTGACACGGCGGATACTAGCGGCCCCCCGGAGGAAGGTAGCATTAGCCTGAAACAGGGAATGCATGAAGAGGTAAGTGAGATAATGCATGGTGATTAATATTGTGCAGATTAATCTTCACCATACGAAGGCTGCTTCGGCGGCTCTCGTTCTCAGACTGACTAGATCAGGAGAGGAGCTAGTGTTAATCCAGGAACCTTGGATTAACAAAAACAGAATCTGTGGCCTTAAGGTGAAAGGGTATACAACTTTGTACTCAAGTAACTCTGAGAAGATAAGATCTTGCATTTTAGTGAAAAATACTTTAAAAATTTTTCTACTTTCTCAATACAGTAGTGGTGACGTTACTGCGATCAGTATGGAGGTTGGCAGAGACAAGTTTTGGCTGGTCTCTGCATATATGGATCGGGAGAAGGAGATCCCGCCGGATAACCTGGGGGACCTGATCCGAGAAGCAAGGAAAAATAGGATTGGTGTGATACTCGGATGTGATGCAAACGCGCATCACACAATTTGGGGGAGCACTGATATCTCTCATTAATAGGGGTGAGTTATTTTTTGATTACTTATTAAATACTAACCTTTCAGTCTGCAATGTTGGGCAGGAACCGACATTTATCATTAGCAATCGGCAGGAGGTTCTAGATGTGACCCTCGCCTCGGATACTATTTTTCAGTTGATTAGGGGATGGAGAGTGGCGAAGGAGCACTCATTCTCTGATCATCAATATATAACTTATAACCTTAACATTCACCCGGGTACCCAGAAGCCGTTCAGGAATCCTAGAAGGACAAACTGGGAGAAATATGGGGAGGTGTTGGAGGAACTATTGCCGGAGGTCCCCGGACCTCCGGAGACAGTGGAAGAATTGAATTGCATTGTGGATGTTGTCACAAGAGCATGCAATCTTTCCTTTAATGCTTCTTGCCCCCTGATAAAGCCAAGGGGCAGGCAGAAACCGGCATGGTGGTCCATGGAGTTGGAGACCTTTCGGAAGGCGTGTAGGACAGCCTTTAATAAGGCAAAGAGCACGAGGCATGTACGGGACTGGGACTCCTATAAGGAGGACCTAAGAAAGTACAAAAAAGAATTGAGGAAGGCACAGAGGGGATCTTGGAGACTCTTCTGTGGTAGAATGGAAGAAGTCTCTGAGACTTCCCGCCTTAGGAAGCTTCTATCTACTAACCCAACTAGTCCTAGTTACTTAATTAGACCAGACGGGTCATGGACAGCTTCAAGTGCGGAATCGTTGGAGCTTCTCATCGATACCCACTTTCCGGGAAGCTTTGATGACTCGATGGAGCCTGGAGCTCATCGAGGAACACCTCCAATAGATATGGAGGGCATATTGGATAGAGAGCGGATCAGGTGGGCGCTGCAGGGTTTTAAGCCTTATAAGTCGGCGGGCCCGGATCGGATTATACCAGCAGAGATTCAAAAGAACTCGGCAGCCATCATCCCCTGGCTAGAGGTTATCTTCAGGGGATGTTTGAAACTAGTCTATATTCCTAGGAATTGGACAGAGGTCAAAGTAGTCTTTATTCCGAAATCGGGAAAGAGCTCACATGCTCGTCCAAAGGACTTGAGGCCTATAACTCTATCATCCTTTCTGCTGAAAACCCTGGAAAGGTTGATAGATGTGTTTATTCGATCAAGAATTGAACCCAGGAATTGGGCAATGTCGCAGCATGCGTACTGTAAGGGAAAGTCGGTGGACACAGCTCTGCACGATCTAGTACGCACAATTGAGAAATCAATTTACTTGCAAGAGTTTTGCATGGTAGCATTTCTCGATATTGAGGGTGCTTTTAATAATGTAAAAACGGAGGCGATCATGGAAGGATTGTCTTTTTTGAAGGTGGACTGCTCTATAAGTAGGTTAATAAATCAGATCCTGGTAAGCAGGACTATTACCTCGGAGCTGGGAGAGTCCAAGATTAGAAGACGGGTGGTTAGAGGAACCCCACAAGGAGGTGTAATGTCCCCCATTCTCTGGAGTGCAGTGATTAATGGATTGCTGCTGGAACTAGAGAGAGAGGGGATAGGGGTTGTAGCATATGCTGATGATGTAGCGATAGCTGTCTCAGGCAAATATCTAGATACGATTAGGGATGTTATGCAGAATGCACTCCTGATTGTTACGAAATGGGCCAGCAAGTGTGGATTGGGGATTAACCCTTCCAAAACAGAGCTGGTACTATTTACTAGGAAATATAAAATTCCGGTGGTTAGCCCTCCTATCATAAACGGCAGCGGACTAGTTTTTGCTGACCGAGCGAGATTTCTGGGCATAATCTTTGATAGTAAGCTCAGCTGGAAGCCTAACACTTTGGAAAGGGTGAATAAGGCTATTGTAGCCTTATACTCGTGTAGGAACGCTATAGGTAAGAGATGGGGCTTGAAACCGGAGCTGGTATACTGGCTCTATACCGCCGTGGTAAGACCTGTGCTAATGTACGGGGTGGGCATTTGGTGGCCAGCTCTAGATAAGGTAACATATAGAGGTATGATGGAGAAGGTACAAAGAACGGCCTGTATGCTTATAAGCGGGGCGCTTAGGACAACACCTACACGCGCTTTAGAGGTTATGTTCCACCTTATTCCATACTACCATTATGGTAAACAGATGGCAGCCAACGTGGCTACGAGACTCTTGGCTGTCTCTCAGTGGAAGTGTCTTCAGGTGGGACACTCGACGATAGGTAGATTCGCTGGCGAAGAACTGGCGAATCTGGATTATATTACACCAACTTTGTGCTTCGATAAGGGTTTCCGTACCATCTTTCCCTCAAGGGAATCCTGGAGAAACGGATCAATCTTGGAAAACGAGGCAATGCAATTTTTCACGGACGGCTCGAGGCTAGACGATAAGGTAGGAGCCGGAGTCTTCTGTGATAAACTTAATGTTAATATTTCTGTTCGTCTCCCTGACTACTGCAGCGTGTACCAGGCTGAAGTGGTGGCGATCGGGGAAGTCATGACATGGTTGAAGCATAATGTGGTATCCGGGAGGGATATCGCAATTTATGTGGACAGTCAGGCAGCGATCAAGTCACTTGAGGCAGTTTGTCTGAAGTCGCGGGTGGCGCTGGATTGCCGATCATCTCTTAACGAGATGAGCGAGTATTTCAGCATCCAGATAATCTGGGTCCCGGGTCACTCGGACGTCACGGGGAACTGCAGGGCGGACGAACTAGCTAGGTACGGTACGACTCTCCAGATGCAGCCGGAAATGGTAGGTCTGGGGAGGCCTATGGCAATGCTAAAATGGGCGCTCAATAAAAAGGCAATCGCCTTGAAAAATGAGAGGTGGATCAACACTCTCACGTGCAGGGTAGCAAAGCAGGTTTGGCCAAAACTGGACTTGCGGCGCTCCAAGGAACTAATATCCCTGGGAAGACAAGAAATAGGATGGGTCGTAGGGATAATGACAGGTCACTGCCTTTTTGGGGATCATGCGAGAAGGCTGGGGATACAGACGAATGACTTTTGTAGAAGTTGCATGGACGAAGAGGAGGAGGAGACTTTGGAACACTTCCTATGCTCATGTCCGGCGCTATCATACAGAAGGCATAAGTATTTGGGTGTGTACGGTATGGACAGCCTTTCGGAACTCGCGAACTGTGGAGTGCGAGATTTATTACGCTATACAAAATAGCTCTGGTTGGTTTCAACGGGAGTAATGGGGAGATGGGATCCTGTGGTATCACAACGGGCCATTGCTGGCCTAAGTGTGCGATAGCAGCCACTTCAACCTAACCTAACCCTACATTCTAATAGCTGAACTAATTTTTAAATCACCATTTGTGATTCAAAATGAATGTTGGCTCAAGTGTTGTTGTTGCTTCACATATAAATTTTGATCTGATCCGGATCACTATGCGTCAAGAAATGCAGCTATTATTAGTTGAATACTAACATTAGAATAAAATATACAAATATACAAATATAATAAATACGTATATTGTTATATACACAGATTGTATTATCGTTAACTGTACATTGTAAAGGTACAAGTTAACATAATGATTATTATATCGTAATGGGTCGGTTGAAAAATATAATTTGTACAGAAAACATCTCGAGTTTTATTTATCCCTTGTCGAGTCGGTACATTACCATTTGGCGACGAGGTAAATCAAGTGTTTAAAATTTATAATTAATAAAATTTGTAGTAAATAGTTATTATAAAAGTAATTAAACGCATGTGAAATAAGTGTCCAGTTAAAAACAATAACTGTAATTAATTACAAAAGTCCTAAGTGTTTTCAAGCCAAGTTTTCAAAAATCCCGTTATAAGTGAAAACGTTAGTCAAAAGTAGTAGCGTCGATTTGTGGAAAAATTTATAAAGACGGAAAAAGTTTTCTTGAACGAAAGTGAAACGCGACCAAAAATAATTATGATTGGAAATATTGAACCATACGTCCTTGGAGACAATTTTTGAACGTATGGATCTGTTTTTTTTGTTGAATGATGTTACAGAAGAAAAAAAAGTTTCCGTCGTGGTGACCTTTATTGGTGGTGAAATCTATTCAATTTTAAAGAAATTACTTTTACTAGAACAACCATCAAAGAAGTTGTATACGGTTATTGCTGTGTTAAAAAACATTTTACGTCTGAGGTCAATGAAATTCCAGAATGTTATAAATTTCACAAGGAAGTCCAGAAATCTGGATAGCCGGTGGCGGAATACATTGTTCAATTGAAGCCTTTAGCAACACAAACTTGCAATTTTAAAGATTTCCTATTGCAATCATTGCGTAACCGTCTCGTATTTGGTTTATACGATAGTCATTTGAGATCACATTTGTTAAAAGAGAAAAATTTAACTTTCGAAAAAGCATCCGAAATTGCTCTAAATTGGGAGTTAGCAGAGCAAGAAAAAACAAATCATTCTGTTTAAAAATTCAATCGGTAAACAACAGCTACTCAACACCAAAGCATTCAAGTCACCGAATATCAAGCCCTAGACCGTCATCCAGTCATTTTAGTCGAAGAAGAAATCGATCATCAAGAAGCCCAGAACCACGAAGACGCAGTAACTCAGGTTCAAGTCAGTCAAGTTATAGAAGCGTGTTGAGTCAATCAAGCAGTGTTATCGATGTGGAAGGTGTCATGATCCAAGATATTGTCCAGCAAAACATTGGGAATGTTTTACCTGTAATTAAAGAGGCCATACTTCTAGAATGTGCAATTCACAGCAGTCAAGTCGTTCGCCAAGTGAATAGTCAAATAGAAATCCAGTAAGTTAGATGTAAATAAGTCAGTCAGTCAAGAAGTTGAAAGTCACCACCATCACTCACGAACAGGTGAAGTAAGCCAAATTGAAGTCAATGGCCAACTAGTCCAAAAAGATGAAATTAGTCTACAAATGAAGTTACATCAAACATCAGTAAATCCAACGCCGACACAAGAGCCATTAGTCGTATATAGAATTATTGATTGAAAATCAACCAATAAAAATGGAAGCAGATTCTGGAGCTTGTGTTTCATGTATTTCGTTAGTTTTGTATAATAAGTATTTTAGTCATGTAAAATTAGAAAGGGTCAGTTTTAATTTTTCCGAGGTTTCAGGTAACGCTATAGAAGCTATTGGGAGAATTTTTGTGAAGGTAAAGGTTGCTGAGGGGTCCCATGAGCGGTTGATGGATTTGATTGTGATCAACAGTATAGGAAACAATTGTTACCATTACTAAGTAGGTAGAAATTGGATGGATATATTAATTCCTGGTTGGCAAGATATTTTGTTCATCAGTCAGGTCAGTCGAAATTTTTGTATTGATACTTTGCCGATAAACGAATATATTACGAAATTTTGTCCAAACGTACTCACAACCTCTGCGGAACCCATTAAAGATTTTTTTGCCGAGGTTATATTAAAGTCAGGGGCTGTTCCAATATTTCACAAGCCGAACACTGTACCATTCCATACACGACCCAAAGTTGAAAAAGAACTTGAATCATTATGTAATGCGGGCATATAAGTTGCAGTGAAAATAAGCGAATGTGTGGTAGTGCCGAAGGTTAATAATAGTTACAATAAATCGGTTCGTGCAAACTGAACATTACCCATTACCTCGAATAGATAACCTTTTTGCTCAATTATCCGGGTCAAAAATATTTTGTGTCATAGATTTAAGTGGAGCTTATCTTCAGTTAAAGGTTACTGAAAGTTCTCGCCACTTATTAACTATTCATACTCAAAAGGGGTTATATCAATACACTCGTATACCATTCGGAGTGATGGATCAAATATTACATGGTTTAAATAGAGTGTTATGCTATTTGGATGATATATTGATCGGTGGTAGTTCACGTCAAAAGTGTACATTTTTGTTAAAAGAAGTCTTAAGTCGATTAAACAATTTTAATGTTAAAATAAATCTTGATAAATCCAAGTTCTTTCAAGACAGTGTACAATTTTTGGCTCACACGATATCAAGTATATAGGCATACGCAGGGCCTTTCAGAGCTAGCAGGGGGCCTGGGCCAAATTATTAAAATGGGATATTAAATAAAATAAAACAATCATAAGTTTATATCACATGAATTCATTTTAGTATTTATTAGAATTTATTAGAAATTATTAGATTGAAGCTTTTCTCGCTTTATTATTAGAAAATTCTCTAATGATTTGCTCAAAATTAATTTTTCTTGCCATGTCGTGGTTAATGTTTAGCATTGCCAATCCATTTAACCGTTGTTCTGCCATTGTTGAGCGATGAAAATTTTTTATTCTTTTAAGAACACTGAAACTCCTCTCGGCTGAAGACACAGATGCAGGAATACTTAAAAATATTCTTAAGACAATGATAAGATTCGGAAATAAACCAGCTAAGTTTTACTGAGAATATTTTGTAATAAATTTGTTGGTGTCTGATCTGCATTGAAATTAGCTGCATACATTTTTTTAAGGAATTTTACCTCATCTAGTATCTCGTTTGATAACTCACTCGTGTATTTTGAATGCAAACGGTTTACTGCAGCTTCAATTTTTTCATCAGTCAAATTTGGAAATGACCAAAGAAAACCGAAAAGATTGCAGATATTTTGTAAAGATTGAAATTGTCTTTGTAAGCCAGCTATTACGGAATTAACTATTACGTTAAACACATTTATTCTGTAGTATTTTTCAGCATCCGATTGTGTCCGTATCATTCTAATAATGGCAAAATCACATGTAACTCCATATTCACGTGCTTTAGCTTTTGCTTTCGCAAATATTTCATTCCACATTCCGCTTAAATTGCGAAATCTCATTACTAGACTTTCAATATTATTTTGCTCAATATCAAGTGTAGCATTTTGAGCTTCAATTACCAAATTTGTCTGATGCAAATCTGTCAAAATTTCGAGCCATATGATACAAAGCAAAACACATTCAAATTTATTTAAATATTTCTCAATTGAGTGTAATTCAACGATTGCGTGTGGTGGTAAATTAAAGGAATGCATTTTATTTAAAGCATCTCGAATAGATAATAGATTTTTGGCTATTGGTTTTACTGCATCTATTCTAGCAGACCATCTAGTTTTGGAAATCGAATGAAGAGACATAAGGATATGTTTCTTTAAAACTTCCCATCTCCGCGGACTACTGCTAAAAAAATTATACATTTGTTGTATAACTCCAAAAAATTGTACAGCTTCTTTACACGATTCAGCTAAATCAACTCCAACAAGATTTAATGTGTGGTTCCCACAGCTGGAAAAAATACAATTAGGATTACGCTTCGTAAGAATGGCTTGCATACCGTTTAGCTTGCCAGCCAAATTTGCATCATTATAATATGCTCGAGCAATACATAAATTATAATTTAATTCCATATCCGACAAAATCTCAAGAATTCTGGCAGCAATTTCTTCTCCGGTTTTTCCAGAGAATGAATCGAAGCAAATAAAACGCTCTTCAATGTCAAATTTTAAATTGTCACACATCTTGTTCTTGTTATAAAGACAAAATACTATCGAAGATCAAGCGCAAATGAGAAATCTATAGTAACAAAAAATTTGGGGGCCCCTAAAAATCGGGGGCCCGTGCCTTATGGCCCGGCTGGCCCACCCTCTGATTGGCCCTGGGCATACGTCCAAATAAAGATAAAATTGATGCAATTTTAAAAGCACCCAGTCCTACAAATTTATTGGAATTGCAGTCATTTCTGGGGTTACTTAATTACTATGGAAGATTTATTCCGAACCGATCGGCTGAATTGAGGGAATTATATAATTTGTTAAAAAAACGTTCCGTTTATAAGGAACGAATTACGAAACGTTTTAAAGAATGAATAGTTCAAAATTATTTGCTAGAACTGTTCGACCCAAATAAATAAATAGTTGTAGCGGCTGATGCCAGCCCTTATACGGCGCGGCGTGGGAGCGGTATTGTCCCATATAGTGAATGGTGAGGAGAAACCAGTGTTATTTGCGTCGAGTACACTGTTGCTTGCTGAGAAAAACTATGCTCAAATCGTAACGGACAATGGTCCTCCGTTTAACTCCCATACGTTATTGCGGAATATTATGCAAGTCGAATAAAATAGATTTTAAAAATTCCCCTCCATATATCATCCTCAGTCTAATGGTTGTGTAGAGTGCGGAGTACAAACGGTTAACACTTATTTGATTACATTTTTATTTATTTAATATTTATTTTTATTACAACATGACAACTGCTTAGGTCATTTTATGTAATTACACACTTTCAAAACTAAATATTAAGGTTACCCACCAAAATAACAAGAGACCTTAGAAAGTATCTTCACATGATAATATTTAGAAAAGTTACTACGCACATTTACATAGAACGCAACTCCACCACCTCTTCTTCCCATTCTATCATTCCTTAGCAACTTATAACCATCTATTTCAACACTTTTAAAAGTATGCGATGACTCTGTCGATTTGGCCAATAATAAAATAAAAGTTCTTACGGTTTGAATTATTTGCTCTATGAAAATGGAGTAAGCCTAGTTTTGTCTTTGTCTCGTTTTTGTCAGACATTTTTAGAAATTTTTGTTTGCTCTACATGTCTCGTTTTAAATTGGTTTGTATACTCAGAATTTCACTGAATCTAAATCGGCTACTAAACAAAATATTTTTTTTTGTTTTGAACGAATGTGGTGAAATTTATGCTTTCAACTAAGATTTTTTATTAAAACAATTTGAAAAATTATTCCATGATAATTCTATTTCATATTTGTTCATTGCCATTGCAAACAATTGTTTTAATGCAAATTTTAGTAATTTACCCTCGCTGTCGTTCGTGCCCCAATTTTTATATTCGTTTTGAAATGGTGCTCTTTCCACACTTGTGGTATCCCGTTTTCCCGATGTATAACAATAATTTTGATTTCTATAAAGTATGTAGGCGAAGGATTGAAAACGAACTAATAAATTTACCTAAATGTAGGCAATTGAATAGCCATAAATTAGGTTCGTCACTTATCTTTTGAGTAGAAAGAGTATCTTTTGTTAATCACTGTAAATCATTGTGATTTGCTTACGCAATTCACTTAAACCAAATCTGTACTCCGCCATGCAAGTGAATAATATTTTGTTTTTATTTATTACTCGTGTAGCTTGCCTACATATTATAAATAAAAAATAAAAAACTACAAAACGAAAAAATACAAAAAAATGAATTCTCTCAGGTAGACATGCTACTTTTACCTTTTCCAACACAGTTTCTATTGTGTTTTCAACAGATTCGGTTCGTGTGTTGTTCAAATCCATACATTTTAAAATCGAACTGTATGTTGTATATATTTTGTAGTTTTGTTGTATTTTGATTTATATTGTTTTTGTGTGTTAATCTATATTTTATTTAATTATATACAAATTAATTTTTAACCGGACACAATTTATAATTAACTTGGTGTAATTAAGATAAAAAAATTAAAAATTATTTTACGAGTGATGAATTATTATTTGGAATTTGTGTAATGTAAACGTCATCCATTTAGTGTGTGTGTGTGTGTGTGCGTGTTTATGAAAATAAAAAAAAAGTGTTACACCAATAGAGTTTTGTTAAATGTACGCGAGTATATTATATTATTGCTATTTTTAGTGTTTCTTTAATAAAAATGAAAATTGTGTGTTTACAATATGCAGTATTAAAAATTATTATTTCATACGAAATAATAAATTTGTTGCTTATAATTATTATAATGTGACAAAATTGACCTTAATTTGGTTTATACTTACCTACACCTATATGTGTACTAAAGTGAAAGAAAAAAAATTAAAAATAGTTTCGAGTGTAATTAAAATCTTTGTTATGCTTAAATTGTATAAATAAATACGGAATACAATAACCAAAAGTAATACAAAAAAATTTCTAAATTGTCATAAATTTGACATTTAGAATGTTTGTGTTAGTTAGTAATGGTATTTTGGATATGTAATTGTGTATATAAGAATTTATATAAATTGTATAGTCGGAGACGTGTAATTCAAATCAGTTTCTGCACTGATCTCTTTATAGATATAGGTTGGTCACGTATGTGCTTCACCGGCTACAATATTATTTTATAATGTATAGTAGGTACGTGAAATGTGTTTTTCATTGATTCAATAGAAATTGTCGCACCTGAATAGTTTTCATTCATGCAGCATGATAAAATGTAGCTCGAAATACCGTACGTCATATAAATAATGTTTGATTTAAAAATTTGTGTATGTATATATGAAAAATACAATTTTGGTGCCCGGTTTTGAACTATAATGTGAAAATTTTTTATTTAATTAACAATGCGGCAAAATAACAATCAGCATGTGAGTGTTACCTGCAAAAGGTGCAGAATATAGTTTGACGTCAAACTTAAACTTAATTAGCCAGCTATATATGTTGAAAGATAAATTTTCCGTAAGATGATCAACAAATAAAGAGTATAGTCATGCAATAAACAACTACTTTACCAATTAGCTATTTTAACAAGTCTGGTAAATCTCGAGTCACTTCAACAGTTTCTAAAATTTGCATATTTTTGATAATATTTTTCCAAGTTTGATTCTCTGTAGTGCTAACCGATCGTCAATGTCCTTATCGATCTATTATTTATCGAGTGATTTAATATACAAACTATAAACAGTCTGTGTCTCTCGATTTCCCGCTCTCCGCCAACCAATGTTCGATTAAATGTTTTCTCTTTCTTAAAATTCTTTAACCCATGAAGGAATTGAAATAACTTACACGATCAGTTTACATTAATCTGTTGAAAATATCTTATGAAACGATCATATTGTTGTAAAGTCGATCATGTTTCGTTAATCCGTCTCTATATTCCAAGAATCAATCGCTTTTTAGATCTAGGTGTCTGGTTTATTATTTTATATAGAGATTTAATGCATACCGGCTGAGAATTATATACCTAATGCACTTCAAAAAATTTGAAATTCCATTCTGAATAGATTATTGTTGAAACAGATATGTTATGTCCCATCAAATCAGGTACATGTCGAGCATACCTTCTGGACCATAAAATCTCAATTTTTTTTATTTATCTTTCAACAAATCAATCCCGCATCTCTCAACTCCAAAAAGTGCTTTTCTATCTTCGTATACTGAGATTGTAAAATCAATATTATATACGCACTATACTTAATGTGCCGACTTGACAAACACCATCAATTCCAATGTCCATATACATACAATTATTATCAATTTCTATTTCGTAAATGATTCCAACTGTGCTTCGCAATCGCAATCAAAAGGAAGCATTTTACATGTAGAACATTCCCAGAAAGCGAATATTGATTGATATCAATTGAAATACTTTGGTTAACTTTCAGCAACTAACATCTTTAGTCTATATAGCCTAACACATTTGATTTTCATCCTTTTTTAACTAAAACAAAAGGCGGGCCACACGCGGAATCTCATCTTGATACTGTTTGATTTCGGGACTTGTTGGACGGAAATTCACTAAATTAATTTATTTAATCAATCGGGAAAAGTCTGGCAAATCAGATTACACTGATCCCAAAGCATTTCGGCCTATCAATCTGTCCTCAACATTTCTTAAAACGTTAGAGAGGATTGTCGACAGATTGATTAGAGATAAATATTTATCTAATTCCCCATTCAGTAACATGCAACATGCTTATAGGGTAGGCAAGTCCTGTGAAACGACTCTACATGAACTTGTCACTAGGATCGAAAGATCCTTCAATAATAAAGAGTTTCTTATAGGTTCTTTCTTGGACATTGCGGGAGCCTTTGACAGTACATCGTTCTCGTCGATTATTAACGCCTGTACCAATTTCGGTATTGATCCCACCATTGTAAAATGGATTGATTGTATGCTCAAATCTCGCATGCTTCAATCTCGGTCAAAGTTGCCAAAGGTTGTCCTCAGGGAGGTATGCTCTCACCCCTGTTATGGCTTTTGGTGATTGACGATTACTTGTGAAACTTCAGCAGTCGGGCTTTGTTGCTCAAAGCTACGCTGACGATCTTGTTATTACAGTTGCTGGAAAGCACCTGACTGTGTTATCCGACTTAACGCAGTAAGCCTTACGTATTGTAGAGTCGTGATGTGGTGGAAAGGATCTACACGTTAATCCTTCTAAAACTGATATGGTTATAATTACCAGGAATCGAAATATTGGTGGACTAACTGTGCCTTTACTCTTCGGGAGGCCGATTAACAGATCCGACCACGTTAAGCATTTAGGTGTCTCCTTGGACAGTAAACTTTCCTGGAAATGTCACCTGGAGTATAAACTTCAAAAATCTACTGCCATATTTTGGCAGTGTAGACGACCCCTTGGTGAAACCTGGGGTTTAACTCCCAAAATACTGTCTTTCATCTATAGATCGTTGGTTCTACCAATGTTATCTTATGCTTCCATGGTTTGGTGGCCAGTGGTTAAATTAAAGGCCTCAATCATTAAACTTAATAGTCTGCAAATTATTGCTTGTAGGGCCATTACAGGAGCCATGGCCTCCACCTCTCCCTTCTTGCCATGTAATCAATTCTATCTTTCCACAGCTACATTCTTTCTTTATTAGCACAGCATGTTCTGCTGCGTTTCGGCTAAGGAGCATAGGAATATGAAAAACTTAACACTCCCTTGATTCAGTCGTGGGCCATAGAACAATTTTAAATGATTTCGCATCATTAGTACCAGAAATTGACATGGTTTATGATAGACTGATGTCTGAATTTAATTTCTCTAAATTATATTCAGTGGTGTGACCTTCGAGAGATCAGTGGAGATCACTGAATTTTCTTGAGAACTTGAACTTTTCAGGCTGCCTGGGCTTGTGCTGCAGAGTTTTTCAAGCGGAACTAATTGCTCTTATGCTCTGCGTAATTGAGGCATTGAATCTCGCTGTCACTAATAAAAATTTTGTTTTCTGTACAGACAGATTATCAGTACTGAATTCATTGGATAATCCTTTGACTGTGTCAAAATTTGTTAAGGACTGTAAATACTTTTTACATCTCTGTTCTAGCAATAGATCGACGATTATGTGGGTTCCTGCCCATTGTGGCATTGAGTTCAACGATATCGCTGATTCTCTAGCGAAAGCTGGGGCTGAGTTTAAATTCATCGGCCCCGAACCAGTTGCTTCCTTACCATTTAGTTATGTTAATATGTGCTGCAATCAACACAATCATTTAAATTTTAGTTAAATTGTTTAGAGCAATTAAAAGTCACTCCTATACAATTTTTTTGACTCGCACAATGAAATCGGGTACCAAATCGTCGTTCAAATTTATTTCAGTCTGGCGAAACATAGCTCACTCGACTTGTTATAACACCTGAGGTGCCATTCCTCTCCTAACTGGCCCGTATTTTGAAAATACATTCAACAAATCTCAGGTTCCTTGAACATCGGACTCTTAAAATCTTCATTCACTCTTGACTTTCTTTCCAAAACCAGACCTTAAACTTCTGTCTCTGTTGTACACGATTGATATGGGCGTTGAATAATTTGTATGAGTAGAAATAATAGTTGATCAATTTTCAAATCAATATGACATGATCATCATCACAACACCCATTCATGAGTACGGCTGTAAAATCAAGAACTATGTTCGAAACCGTTGTCATTACATTCTTAAAAAAGATGCTCAATTGAACCTCACTAATCATATAAATACAAGTACATAGTACGACTATGCTCAACCAACCCCTAGAGCAAAGTTTGGCAATATTGAAGCATTTGCCACTGAAGTAATTTGACACTGGTCGTAGGCAGCGTTGAGGCTAATGCATATCAATCTGGGGTAGCTCAAACATTAACATTTCCTTCTTAGAAATATGTCCTTCGTGCTCCATTTCAGAAGATCGGAAATTCGTCAAGTTAGAAAAGGCGAGGAGTTAATAGTGCATCTGAAACTGCAAAATTTTAAAATTCAGTTTTTCTCATTGAAATACATATGTACTCATTTCCGGGTTGCATACTCATCGAAGCTAATAATTTTGATAAGCAGTGTTACAAAAATGACGTTCCTACTCATAATTAGAATTTAGCACTAATTAGTCTCCAAGGACACTTGTTGTATAGCGTTGGATTCGTTGAAGATTGAAGTTTTCCATGACGCTATCTCAAGCTTTGGTCTTTAGAAGTAATCCTTGTGGGAGATTCGCGAGCAGTTTCCTCTAATTTGTATGCAAATGCAAGTTTCGAAAATTTGCCATGACACTATCTCCAGTTATGGTCTTGAAAATAAACCTTAAGGGAGATTCGCGAGCACTTATCGCATAGCGTTGGAGGATTCGTTGACGTTTTCTCTACGGTTCGTGAGAGTTTTGACAATTTTATATGACGCTGTCTCGAGCTGTGGTCCTTAGAAGTTATCCTTATGGGAAATTCGCGTGCACTTGTTCCATAGCGTTGGATTTGCTGCAGTTTTCTCTAAATTGTATGAAAATTTCGAAAATTTTCCATAACGTTATCTAGAGTTATGGTTTTTAGAAATAATCTTTATGGGAGATTCGCGAGCACTTATCGTATAGCATTGGAGGATTTGTTGACGTTTTCTCTACGGTTCGTGAGAGTTTCGTAAAATTTCTATGACGCAGTTTCGAGTTATGGTTTTTGCAAGTATGTAATCCTTATGGAAGATTCGCGAGCACTTGTTGTATAGCGTTGGATTCGTTGAAGTTTTCTCTAAATTGTATGAAAGTTTCGAAAATTTTCCATGACGCTTTTTCGAGTTATGGTCTTTATCACATAGCGTTGGTTTCGTTGAAGTTTTCGCTACGGTTTGTGAGAGTTTGGAAAATTTTCTATGACGATGTTCGAGTTATGGTCTTTAGAAGTAATCCTTACGGAAGATTTGCGAGCACTTGTTGCATAGCCAAGCCAAAAGTTGCAGCTGACCAAAATTAAAAAAAAAAACTTTATATTTATATGTTTTGGTTTTTATATTTAGGTTTCTCGGTTGACTTTAGTAATACCCTAAATTCTAATAGTCTTAAAACACTCACAAGAGAAACAATCTACCTTTTCCTGCTCTACAATTTTAGTGCCTTCGCTCAAGCTGTAATTGAAGTTTAAAAATACAACTCATTTTAATGAAACAAAATGGAATCAACTCCTGGAGGTCTGCAGAATATATAATAAGTTTTAAAATATTAGTATTTTATACAACAAAACAATGATTGTTTATGTTTTTTATAACTTTATACTTAAAAAATATCGTGTTTTAAATGAAAAAGTTATATAGTTTTGTCATCAAGTGCATAAAAGGTTGCAGTTATTAATATTACCTATAAAATAACAATCAGCTGCACCTAGGTGGTGCCGCTCGAGTTTTATGCACATTTTAAAATAATTCACTTTTTTAAGCTTTTTTTGTTATAATAAAATAATTTTCTTTGGTTTTTAACTTAATATTTTATTTTTTTTATTAATTATTTAATAAAAACCTGACGTTTCGACGGTACATTCCGTCAATCTCAGGGGCACAATTTTTACTCCAAAAATTGTGCCCCTGAGAATGACGGAATGTACCGTCGAAACGTCGGGTTTTTATTAAATAATTAATAAAAAAAATAAAATATTAAGTTAAAAACCAAAGAAAATTATTTTATTATTTTAAAATAAACGATTGTTGGCCTTATTAAATGAACAAAACGAGAAAGAAATCAAAATTTCATAAAATTAAGGCTATTTGAGTTGACGAATACGGAGTTAATAATTGATGACGGCGTGAAATTTTGTAATTGGGACCCCAAAAACCAACGAGTAGAGAATTTTAGAATTTTGACCAGCTTTTCGGCAATCGGCCCACTGTGTGCCGTAGAGAAAAAAAGACGTTTTCGAACATTTTTATTAATATCTCATAAGAGGATCGACAGATTTTAATCAGCCTGTTTAGACGTGCATTGCGTATCTCTGGTTTCAAAAACTCAATCGCCGTTTATTATATTTTATTTCTTAAATCTATGTGCGTAAAATTATTTTCATTTCGTATGAAAAATATGACCTTGAAAAGTTCTACATTTCTCTTTTGTTTATTAAAAAAAGGAAACCGCGACATAGCCTACACAAAATCTGTTATATTGGTAAAGGGAAAACGGAAAAAGAAATGTAATGCAAGAAAGCATGTGTAAACAAAGCTGCTTAGGACTAAAACCGTAACAACATAAGAATCACTTCTAATGACCATAACTCGCGATAGCATCATGGAATATTTTCGAAACTTTCACGAACCGTAGAGAAAACTTCAACGAATCCAACGCTATGCAACAAGTGCTCGCGAATCTCCCATAAGAATTACCCCTAAGCACTACAGCTCCAGATAGCTTCACGAAATTTTTTCGAGATCCTCCCTATCGGTCATATCTCGATAAAGAGAAACTCCTTGATATAATATTTCTAATAATATTGAAATGCTGGGTTCTTTAAATAAAATCCTGTATACACTGTGTTTTCGATTACTAATTAAAATGTTTTTTAGCTTTTGACATGGAAAAATTACAAATTTCGGTTTACCTTCACTCTGTGTATAGCTTACTAACACGTTGTCTGTATATAGGGGTCAATCTGACCCCATGGATAACTTCACATATTTCATAGGGAAAGTAAATAAAAATTGTTTATTTTCTTATTACAAATTTATATTTTTATTGAAAAAGTAATTACATTCACAAAAAATCACATTTTAATTAGTCAAATTTATGTTTTAACCAGATACGTCATCTGAAACCACTTAATCTTCATCCAAAACCATTTCCTATTCTTTGACGCATTCTGTGCATAGGATTTTGGTTTGGTTTGGACAAGATGGCTCATTAGCGCAAGTAACATCTTGGTCGTTTTCTAACGGTCTTAGCCGCCACTTCTTCGCCTGTTGATTCCCGTCCTATTAGTAACACTATAACCTATTAGATCGATTGCTGTCCACACATTTTTTTTAGCTTTCGAAGGTTGGAGAGCTGGCTTGCACCAGTCGCATAACCAATTCTTTTATAGAAACGATTTTCTTTAGGATAAAACTTTCAAGTGTTAGGTTCTTATCAAAACTAAATTTTTAAGATTTTAGTTCTCATTTTTTTTAATTACTAACTTGTACTAAGCTCTTTGGGCAAATCGGGTTTGATTTGTAGGATTGTTCCAATTAGTGTGATTTTTTTTTGCAAAATTTGCTCGGCTAAAGTACAAATAGTGAAAAAGTTGTTCATAGTAATTGTTCTTCCTTTGTTGACGTGAGGTGCGGATATCCGATGGGCTAAATTCAAGGTGTAATTAACCGAATGAGACCTTCCTGGTTGCCCATCAACATACACTTCTGCGTTCAATGGGTAAGAGATATTTGCGTCGCGTAGCCAGAATATTTTAATTCCATACTTCCCTGGTTTTGATGGTACGTACTGTCGGGAAAAACATCTCCCGTGTTTAACCAATTGTTCATCAATGGTTAAATTTGAAGACGTTTATAAGGTTCTCGAATGTTTGCCAAGAACATTTTCCATACAGTTCGGAATGGTACCAATCTATCTGTTTTTAGCGGCTCCTGTCGGATATCATAGCTCAATAGAATGAACTGTCGTCCCAGTTCTTAAGAGCGCCAGAGTAAACTAAAATGCAGATTAAAGCAAACATTTCCACCGAATTAGTAACTGAGTTGTTAGATTTTTTGCTGTTTGCTCCGTGAAGCCTTCCATTTCCCGCAGTAGTAGAAAGTTGCATGTTCTGGTCACAATTGCAATATTTAGGCTCCACTTTCGTATAGATTTTTTATTTTGGGCATAATACCATATACCAGTATCCGCTTCTTCATCTTCAAAAGTAGCCGTTTCAACATTTCCCTGAACAGTTCCTCGATCGCCAGCGCAAAGTTCAAAATTGTTATCATCATCAAAATTTATCGGCTTTTGAAAAATCCACATCAATATTATCGTTTGCTATTTCCTCTTCATCTGTCAGTCTCACTTACATACTAATTAACAAAAAAATGCAAAAAACATCACCGACATACTATACAATACATTCATAAATATATAAATTAAGTCATTTTTTGATTTGATTGACCGTACACTCTTTTTTACATTTATTTGGAAGGATAGGATAGGATTGTTAGTATAGGATTGAGGTCGACCCGGTTACAAACACCTTGGCGGTCAATTGTTAGTAGTTACATTTTTCTAATAATTACTTTACTACATTTTTTCTACAAACTGCTTTCCATCCTTGGCATCCTAAAGTCAATATTAATTAGTTATCAATTACTTCTTATATACCTCCCACACTCCACTGCGTCCGGCCCCTTTCCATTGATTAATACTCTCAACCAACCATGACAACACACCTCCAATCTAATCCCAAGCTTTATTAAAATTAAGATTAAACTGCATAATAATTCCTAAGATTCAAAACGCATTAATTTAATTAACTAATCTCCTCCTCTTAATTAATTAATTTTAAATTAAAGTTTAATATAATTTCCATAAATTGAATCCAATTTCTCGTGATCTCTGAAACAGATCAATATTAATCTATTTCTACTTGATTAACCTGAATTAACTTATGTAATTTGTTCATACCCCTATATTTTCGTGAACCTGTTATTAAAACATCATTAGTTGCTACGGACAATCTTAATATTAATCTTAGTATCTGTTTCTCTTGGCTGTTTTAGCTTCCCGAACCCGCCTTCAGACCTTAGTTATTACAATTTGGTTGATTACTGCCTAAGTCTAATTAAATACTAATTTTGTATTATTATGTTAGTAGCTGAATTCTGAAATAGAATCTATTATTCCGCTGGTTCAGACGTCTATTCCCTTCTCAAGTCACAGCTATCATTAATTTAAATTCCACTTGCGAGTTAAGAATTGCGGGAAATAATTTGATTATCTTTTAGTAGGTATTCATTTTGAATTTTATTTCATTTTGTATTTTAATTGTGTTTGATTTGGCATTGTTCTCTGATGTGTCTATGGTGTTGGGAATTTGGGGCCTTTGCATCTGAGGAATGCGAATTAAACCGAAAGGTATGGTATTTCCTTCTTAGAACGCTCATTGACTAAAACTACCGTTATGTAATTTGCTTGGAAATTCAATTTATTTAAATTCAATTATTGAATTGAATTTCAATTATTTATTTAATTTCAATTAATTACAATTGAGTAAATTAAGTCATTTTTTGATTTATATAAAAAATAATAGGTAACGTGAAAATAATTTGGGGTCATTTTGACCCCAGTAGGTACACAGAAATGCGTTTGATTCATTCCAGACTATCGTAATTACCAAATTTACAAGTAATTTGGGTCCACTTTTCTTTGTATTGCGTATATAAGATATTAGTTGAGGCTATCTTTTAGGGCATGAGCCATTCAAATAATAAGAAACGCAGTTTTTTTCATTTTAAAATCGACTGGGGTCAATTTGACCACAATACACAGAGAGAAGGTTAAGGGTCGCATAGTCGGTAGTCCGGAATATTAAAAAGCTTTACAGTTTGCAAAAAGTTCATAATAACGAGATATTTTATTTATTTAACCAATACATTCTCAGAAATTTTGTTTTTATAATTTTGGGACAAAATTTGAACAAACTTCACGCGAATCCGGTTAACGGAAAATGGGGAAACTTAAAATTTGCTGGTAAACGATTAAAGTTTTTGCCGATATTGAAACTATACATCGGCCCAAATGGTCTTTTTAGGTATACAATATGGTATCATAAGAAGTTCCGCAAAAATAAGGGAAGAATTTCTTTCATGTTAGCATCACAAACATTTTTTACATTTAATTTATGGCAGATTTAGTATCCAAAATTTCTAGGGTCAACTCCCCAGACTTTTTTAAAACAATAAATAAATATAAAATTTAGCTATTTATGTAGTTATAACTATTTTACTAATTCATCTAAAATTAATTTGCTCAATGCTCAACCGAAACTTGAAATCTTTACGAACTATTCTGCTAAATGTTTTTCTCGGACAAAAAATTTACTACCCCTGGTTAATTTCTGGCTCATTTAGCGAAAAATTCACTTTGCAAAACTTATTTGAACCAAAAAAAAATGGAGGTGTGGCCAACACACGACTTTCTTTTACGAACAGCGAATTTTAAGAAACTTTTATAATGCAAATTTCTTGCAAACTTTATTAAGATTGTTTTTATTTTTTCATGTTTTCTGTGAATTGTATATTTTTGAAATATTTGTAAAATAAATTTTCTGTTTTACGGAATCTGGGACCTGGAACCCGAAATATTATGTAAGAGATTAATGAAGATATATCTGTTTTGAGGTCCCTTGAGTCCGAAAAAGTGGGTTTCGAAATGATGTCTGTCTGTCAGTTTGTCTGCTCGTCTGTTTGTCTGTGTCTTCTCTATAGCCCAGATGGCTTAACCAATCTAACAAAAACTTTAGATTTAAGCTTTACTTATGTAAAAGAAAGTAATAAAAAATAATAAATTTGTAAGAAGTTTGCGTAATTGGTGTCTCAAAATTCCCTGTTCGTAGAAGAAATGTGTTGGCCACACATCAATTTTATTTTTTTATAAAATTTTTTAATTTTTTTTTTAAATTTTTTTTTTTTTTAATTTTTTTTTTTTTTTAATTTTTAATTTTTTTTTTTTTTTTTTTTTTTACTTTTAGTTTTTGGAAACATTTTGTTTTAGTAGTTTTTTGTAAACCTTATACTTTTTCAGATATTTGCAAAACAAATTTTCTGCCCCACGGGAGTGGCTACTTCCGGTTGACCGATTTGGAGCAAAATTCACTAGGACCTCCCAATTTATCAAAAAAGCTTAAATCTGAAGTTTCAGCTGGATTGGTTAAGCCATCTGGGCTGTAGAGAGGACACAGACTGACAGACGGACGGACAGACAGACTGACAGACAGACATCATTTCGAAACTCACTTTTTCGGACTCAGGGGACCCCAAACAGATAAATCTTCAATAATCTCAAGGTCGAAAATTTTCATGATTACTATACTTTATTTTACTTACGTAATAGTTATTTACGTCACAAGGGCGGTAAATGAGTTGTTACAGTACGAGTTCGACGTTTATGGACGAGGCGACGAAGGAGCCGAGTCCAAAATTTTGAACGAGTACTGTAACGATCATTTAACGTACAACGTTTTATTTCATACTATATGGGACATTAAGTCGATTTTTTCATTTAAAATTAAATTTTAAAGTAGAAACATGAGTTTGAAATTTAGACAAAAAACAATCCAAATGATTTTCAAATTATCAAGTTACCCTAGTTAATTTTTTTTTTGTTTGGTTTTACAGTCTACTCTACTGTAATAGCTCGTTTTCCGAACACTTTTGTTCTCTGACGTAATGATTCATTTCCCGGACTGAAATCAATCACGTAAACATTGATTTTCGGTATAGTATGAAATAAAAGAAAGTAATACAATTTAAGAAATCAAAGCGTGATATGAGAAGAGAGACCATTGTAGAATAATTTGTCTCACTATTTTATAGCTTAATTGCGGCAACACAGTTAATTCTTTATTCCTTAACATGTTAATTCTCTTCCAAAAATTATACATACAAGTATTATGACATAAAACTTCCGTCATTATTACGCTAAAATATTTATTAGTTTCGTTTTTACACTCAACTATATATGTATGTAAATAAATATTTAAGACAAGTACAGTATATAATACATATTCGTACTTTCCTTTCATTAATATCAATAAACATAAATTCCAAGGTAAACCAAATTGAAACATAATAATACGGTAACCGCGATTTTTTTTTTTAAATTTGGTTAATCTAATTGTTTAGCTTTATGTATAGATACGTATGTACATATTGCATAAAAACTGCGTCTGTTTTTATTTTAGTATTTTAGTTACTTTAAACCAAACCATAAAATTTGTATTTATCTTTTGTTTATCTAATTCGCGTAAAGAGCACCCGTGTATTATGGTGCTGCTACATATACGTAGAACTATACACAATAACACAATGGAAATTGGTAAATTAGCTAATTTGGAAATAAATAATAATACAATTATTATTATTATTAAAGAGAATGGTTGTTTAAATATACACGATATATGCAATAATTAAATATAACACAATAAAAATTGAAAGTGGCTAAAAGAGAACTTTCATAATTGTAACACATTATTTTTCCATAAACATTATAATAATAATAATTAATACGGTTTAACTGTATTCGGTCAATGACACTATATTACCTATTTAGTTTACTTAAATTAACAAACCATAAGAAAACGTTTATTGTAGGCTTAAGATTAGGTAATATTTTGAAGGATTCAACTTTTTTTTGTGCTTAAATATAATGAGTCATTCATTAGTCTTAATGATGTTATAGTATAGTAAAGAGCGTTTTTTATAGATATAGTTTTGGCCATCACCCAATTGTGTGACGCAATCTGCTGCATTTTAATAATGAGCAAAATATTCATTAAAATTTCTATGGAAGGTGATGCACACAATATTAATCTGAGTTTTGCGGTGCGCGAAAAAAAAAATGTTTAATGCGAATTTTGACATCAAGTTTTGTATACAATTCAATCAAATAATATACACATATTATATTTGACTTTAAATGAACCAACCTTTATACAGTTAGAAGTTTCCATACGTATGAGGTCAAATGTTACTATTTGGTGTTCCATTTTTGTAAATTTGTGTACCATAACAGTGACTACAGTACTACTACGCATAAAATGTCCATCGAACCAAATGTATTTTAAAGTGCTAATTTGTTAACAAGCAAATTGGTTCAAATGTTTTTAAATGTGTTGTATCTAGCGCCTACATATAGTTTTGTATTAATGCGCTACTGTATAATGATATCAAAAGTAGTATTTTGTTGTTACCGCGGTTGATCCGGTTGTGAAATGCATAAGACATCATACATAAATAAAAATTCGACCTTCACAGTTACCTTCGATTTTTGCGCGTATTCTTTTTCTCATCTATACATTCACAAGAATTAAAATATAAAAAATATTTGGTTTTATGTAAAACTCTTCAATGTATAATTATTGAACCATTAATAAACATATTAGAGCTTCATTCTAAGTATTGGTTTAGATTTGATGTAACATCTCACTGTGTATACATTTTTCTACAAATTTTAAAGACAAAAATTCCTTTAAAGAAGGGGTTCCGTGCAGTTTTTTCTGGCGTAGTATTTTTTTAAAAATGTCATGTTTTCATGGCACGGTAGCATTCTACAACAGAATTATTTAATACCGTAAGTATTTCATTTTACTGTCGAGACAAGAAAATGAATGGTATTACAGATAAAAATATTTGTTTCAAATGAATATGGTTAAAACAAGACTTGAGACATTGCCACATGCAAAACCGATGTTTCCATTTTTTCATTTTAAGCTAAGTAATCTTAAGCTTCTCGAGCTAAGATATAATTTTCCAAATAAATTTGACGTACAATTTGGCTAGCTAAATGTAAAACAATAGCGATTTTCTGTTAGTCAACAAAAGTTAGTCTACGAGCATCAAGATTTCCTTGTTCAATTGTAACCAAAATAGTAAATTAAAATCTCCACATGATATAGCATCTAAATGCAAATTGCCCTAATTCTAGTGATGAGTTTTGAATTAGAAAACATTTCATTTATATATATCCATACATTTTCCGGAAATAGTCAATTTGAACTTCTCTATGCTTAAGATGACCATTTCCGCAGGGCCGGTTTGAGATGTGTGCGAACTGTGCAGTCGAGCAAGGCGCAACATTTCTAAGGGGCTTCTGGATCGTAAATTTATTACAGAAACATATACCACGTTTACACCAAGTAGAATAAAAGTATTTTAGCAAAATGTAAACATAGAGTAAAATACTTTTATACTTTCTCTACTGTTCGATAAAGTAATAAAGTATTGTATTTTGGGGTTACACCACGATACTTTTTTGTTACAAACTTTTATTAAAGTTGGTGTAAGCGTGGTAATAGACATTTTTTAAATTACCGTGGAACAAGATTTTCGGTATAAATACAACGTTACTTGGCAATGCTACAAAGTCAAAATCTATAGTTAAAAATAGTTAAGCAATGCTGCTTCTGGAATCAATTTTTTCATAGTAAAAGACTAAAACGCAATCGGCCGCCATCTTGGATTTTTGCTGAAAAATGTTGCTTGAATTTTCGTCGGAGGCTCCCAAAAAAAAAAGTTAAACAATTAAAGTTTAGAAGTTAAAGTTAACTAGTTAAAGTTGAAAAATTAATGTTAAAGTTAGAAAGTAAAAAATAAAAAGTTAAAGTTTAGTGGCTAAAGTTGAAAAGTTATTGTTATGGTTACAAAGTTAAAAATAAAAAGTTAGGGTTAAAAAGTTCAAACTAGGAAGTTAAAAGGTTAAAGTTAAACTGTCGATTTAAAAAATTAAAGTTTAAAAGTTAAAGTTAAAAAGTCAATAGTTAAAAATTTAAAGTTAAAGTTAAAAAGTTAAGGTTTAATAATTAGAGGTAACTAGTTAAAGTTGAAAACTTAATGTTATAATTAAAATGTTAAAAATAAAAAATTAAAGTTAAAAACTTAATGTTAAAAATTAAACAGTTTAACCTTCACCTTATCGGTATATACCCGGGTAAATATCGTGATTTGACAATTGAATTTTTCCGCGACTTTTTAACTAATTTTAAATCAGCTCCGACTCAGTGACTCAATGTGCATGAAATTTATGAAAAATCAGTTATTACGAAAAATTATGTATATTTAAGTACATTTTTTTGAAAATTTTACAGTTTTTCGACCATCTTCACAGTATATACCTGGGTATATAATTTATTGTTCCATATATTTTGTATGAAATTTCTCATAAGTTTTATTAAATAGTCGACTAATTTAATTGTTATCTGTAAAGCCTGCAAATAACTATTGAACTTTTAACTAAAGTAGAGAGTATATGTAAGAATTCCGAAATGTGTAGATGCAATAAAAGATTCTGTTATGTATATTTTTTTATTCAGTAGGAGACATTTTGCCGATCAAGGAGTACCGCGTATCGGAATCGCAAGTCCACCAATTTTTAATACCGTACTTCTCTGATTTCGAAGGTATATATTGCGTGAACTTCGTTCGACCTCTAGACGGGAACAGCTGGTCATTGATAGTTATGCTTTAATTTGATCTGTAATTGCCTTTCTCCGTAATAGGTACTGGCTTATCGGATTTTATTATGGATTGCATGGTGGCATCGAAATCTGAATAAAACGCGTTAAACTTTAGAAACGACAGACGGACATAGTTGCTCGATACAGCGGGTAGGAATTTTTGTTTTCAAAGTGGCCGAACTGCTATACAATTTTATCTTGCGTTCAGATTATCTGTTTTTTATTCGGATTTACCGCATTTTATTTGATAAATTCATATTCAGCCTTCTTATTTGTATGTCTATAAATTACGTCCTGCATCGATGCGCCAAACAAAGTGCAAAATGTGTCCACATTGTCCAAAATCTTGATGTTATGATTGGGCCCAATAAAATATGGCTCGCATATTATGTCACGCGCTATTAACCCTTGTAAGTTTGTAGGAGTTTTCCTCCGTTTGGTTCCATCTTTATCCATGGTAAACCGATGGTTGACCGACAGAAATCTAAACTGATTATCTTCCGAGTTTGTAACTAAATTCTCCACTATATTTTGAAAATATTTTTGCCGTTCCTCATACGAGAGTCTAGTGAATAATGAAAACGTTTTACTTTTTAATTTTTGCTTGTGTTAAAAGGAATCCCATACGAAATTCACACAATTTACATTTATATACCTGGGTATTTGAAGTGAAGATTAAGGATTTTTAATTGCTGACAAGGTGAGGGTTAAATTAAAAAGTTAAAGTTACAAAGTTTAAAGTTAAAAAATTAAAGTTTAAAAGTTAAGTTAAAGTTAAACAGTTAAAGTTGAAAAGTTAAAATTATAGTTAAAAAGTTAACAATAAAACGTTAAAGTTAAAAGTTAAAAGTTAAAATTTTAAAGTTAGAAAGTTAAAGTTTAAAAGTTGTATCATAGTTTACAAGTTAAATTTAAAAAGTTAAACTTTAAAAGTTAAAGTTAAAAATTTAAAGTTAAAAAGTTAAAGTTAAAAAGTTAAACGAGAATTTTACTTTTTGCTTTTGCCTTCTAATTTTTACAAAATTTTTCTTTTTAAATTTAATTTTTTTACTTTAACTTGTAAACTTTAACTTTTTAACGTTTATTTTTTAACTTTCACTTTTTAACGATAACTTTCAACTTTAACTTTTTAACTTTAACCATATACTCGTACATAGCATTAATTTTTTAACTTGAACTTTATAACTTTAATCTTTTTAACTTTAACATTTTAACTTTTAACATTTTAACTTTAATTTTTTATTTTTAACTTTTAAACTATAACATTAACTTTTCAACTTTAACAAGTTAAATTTTACTTTTTAACATTACTTTTTTTAATTTAACTTTTTAACTTTAAAGTTTTTAACATTATCTTTTTAGCTTTAACATTTTACTTTTAACTTTTTAACGTTAATTTTTTAACTATAACTTTTTATTTTTAAGTTTTTAACTATAACATAAACTTTTAAACTTTAACTAGTTAACTATAAATTTTAGACTTTAACTATAACTTTTTAACTCTTAAATTTTCACCTTTAACTTTTCAGCTCTTTTAAACTTTCTAACTTGTACTTTTTAACTTTAACTTTTAAATTTAAATTTTTAACCTTAAGTTTAACCTTTAAACTTTAATATTTCAACTTTTTAACTTAAACTTTTAACTTTACCTTTTTAAGTTTAACTTTTTATTTTTAACTTTTGAACTATAACATTAACTTATCAACTTTAACTAGTTAACTCTAATTTTTAAAACTAATTTTTAACTTTAACATTTTAACTAGTAACTCTTTAACTTTAACTTTTTAATTTCCTAATTTTAACTTTTTATTTATAACTTTATAACCATAACAATAACTTTTCAACTTTACCTTTTTATTTTTAACTTTTTAACTTTAACATTAATTTTTCAACTTTAACTAGTTAACTTTAACTTTTAAACTTTAACTGTATAACTTTTTTTTTTGTGGGAGCCTCCGACGAAAATTCAAGCAATTTTTTTCAGCAAAAAATCCAAGATGGCTTCCGATTGCGTTTTTGTGCTTTGCTCCATAGTCTTTTACTATGAAAAAATGTTCCAGAAGCAGCATTGCTTAACTACTGTAAAAGAACAGGATGAATTATTGAGGCATCTCAACATACTAGCGTGGCCAGAAAAATTCGAAAATCGATTAAATAAAACAATAACTTGACATTCAATAATAATACCTTTTCAATTATTGATTGGACATCTATTGTGTAGTAGTTGTACTTCGTTATAGTACCTCCAAATAGAATCAGATGGTACTTCATTTTATTTGCGTAATTCCTCGAAATAGGTCAAAACATCAAATAAGAGTGAACAAATAATTAGGCATGTTTCATTATTTTTCAAGCTGTTGTTGATTTTCTGTGTTTAACCCTAATCCAACCAACATAATTTTGTTACATTAGTAAATTCAAATTTGAGTCAAATAATATTAGCAAATTTTTGCAAAGAATACCAAGTATGTTTTAATGTAAGGAAGTGCTTCAAAATAAAATACATGCAAAACATAAATAAGTTAATGTTATTTTGAAAATCGTACCGTTTTAAAAATGAAATGTGCCAAAAAGACACACCTTGGTTGGAATAGGGTTAATTTAAAATGAACAATTATTATTATTTATTGAAAAGAAAACATTGTATTTATTGAAATTTGATATTAAATTTAAAAAAAATATACATAAACAAACATTTTCGACGAAACAGAAATTAACTTCGTTGAATGGTAAATAGTATGTGCGTAGGCCATAAAACAAAGCATTTTACTCACAGAATTTAAAAAAAATAGTGAACTTTCGTAAGGAATATTATGTTTTGCGCATGTCCCTCATATAGATTAGGGCCTTTATAATGGATAAAAGATTTCGGACCAACCCGCCTACGGGAATAATATCCTCCAAAATATGATGTACCCTTTTTCAGAACACATGCAAGACAATGTGAGTTTACACATTTAGTCTAGAAAGGTTATACGGTTTTCTCAGGACAAAAATATCCAAATTTTGTCTTGGCCAGCGCTATCTTCGATCTCAATCCAATTGAGTATCTTTGGTAGAACGTTAAAATAGGTGTGTCCCGCAAGGAAACCAAAATAGGCAACAACTATGGTGGGCCCTTAAAAAAGCCTTAATAAGTTATATGCCAAGAAATTGCCAGGCAGTGATTCAAAATTAAGGACAAGCCATTAAACAGACCATTTTATTATATTAAATTAAATACTGGAAACAGGTAACAATTAAACTTTAATGGCCTTTTTCACTGTCCCTAATTTTCTGACCACAAATGTACGTGTATGTAAATCACCTTATGGCAAATTTTGAATAATAATTATCTTAAAAATTTGTTTATTTGGCATATGATCACGGAAGGTTAACTGAAATCTGGTATTTAATTTAAAGTATTTTTCCCGCGCGATAAAAATACATTTTTTCACTTGTAAACATTTTGTATTATAAGAAAGTCATTACTACCATCTCAACCAAGTATTCGAGAATCTTCACCGCGGAAGGATAGTTTAAACATAAAGTAAATAAGTAAGATTTTAAAATTAATTTTAAAACTGATTAATTTGAAGAAATTGAATTTAAAACCCCTACCTCAGATGGCAATATAGTTCATTCGTGAATTTCGTCACAAGCCCGACATCCCACTTTTCCGTATACATAATTCGGGCTCAAATTCATAGGACCAAAAATATGATGACAACTCGCATCTGGTGGCCAGCTTATATATTATATATTTTTTTAAAAATTAGGTGTCCTTTGAATATTAATCGATAAACTGTTTGTTTAAACCGAATTTAGGTCTTATTTACTCTGATTGTAAACCTGGAAGGTAAATCACGGGACGTTTTTAAACTACTTTGATCAAATCTTACTTGTTTCGACATTTATTGAACAAAAAATAGGCCTCATCGCTGCAATGACATGCAAAACGGATATTAATTTGCAAACGGCATTTACAGCACCCACGGAATCCTTACTTATAGACTTTTAGAGAATTTAAAATGTTGGTGGACACTGTTGAATCACAAGCCCTCTTGTAATCTTTCTTCAGGTTGATAAACTGTAAAGTGTTCCGCGAAAATTGGTCTATATTTTTCGATGATGGACAAATAATAATTTCAATTTAATTTTATCCAAATTTTCTTTGGTATTTTGTTTCTTTCATATGAAAATTGGTTGCTTGCTAGACGATTGAGTATTTGCCCCTAAGTCAGTCAAAAATAGTATTAATAATATGTTAAAAATTGGATAATAGAAGGGATATACAAAAATATAAAATTTGAGGTTAATTACCTGGGGTCCGGGGAATTACTTCTGAGACCACCTCCTTCCCCTCTATAAAAGGGGCTGGCTACAGGTACTTTATACTATAAAATACGTAACACGTTTTTTCTACTTATCTAATAAAATGATTTTTTTAAATGTTGTTTATTCAGGTATATAATATTAAAAATCTCAAATTTTGAAAAAAAAACAAATTCATAATAACGAGAGATTTAATTTAATTATTCAATACATTCTCTAGTGAAAAAAGTTAGGACAAATTTAGGACAAATTTCTCACTCGTGTTTACCGGTAACTTGAAATTAATCAAAATTAAAAGAGAAACACATTTTTACGCTGCGAACCAATACTGACTTATAGGGCATTTTCCAAACCAAGTTTTCTGAAAGGCTTCAGATAGCTTGGCTACTAAGTCATCAAGCTCCTGTGTTGATACATGGGGCTTTGGAAGTGGTATGGTCATATAACCGTAGTTCTGCAGTCATCCCAGTCGGTTTTCCTGCTGTTTCTAAAGATAGATTTTTGTAGGTTATATTCAATTCATACTGAATATAGCAGTAATCAGAAAAAGAAAGGTCATCAGCCACTTTCCAATTCACAAGACTATCTTTAATAAAGTCTGATACAGGCGTGATATCAAGAACCTTTTGTCTGTTCCTAGATATAAAAATTGGCTTACACTCAATATTACATATTTCTAGGTTAATACTTAGAAAATAAAGTCAAAAAGTAACTCACCTTTCTCATTTGTATCCGTACTATTCCATATTATGCGATGTGAGTTCATATCACTGCCAACTTTTCGCTTTTGAGCAATTATTAAAGCACCTCTAAGAATTATTCTTCATATGGTAGAAAGGCTGATATAAGCCAGAGATTTTGACTACTAATCCCAATGCTAACCGCCACTACATCTAAGCCACTGTAATTAAATAGCACAAACAAATTTAGATTACGTTTAGCGAGAATACACAAACGAATCTCACTTTCCTTCCTTGCATACATCACTTTATAGTTTCGAGCCCTGAGTCCCATGACCCGGTTTCCAATAACTGAAGGCTTTTGGATTAGGATAGCATCAATTCCACCAGCTTGAATTTTAAGCAGCAGAGCCTCCGGGGCTGCCTTACAATGGTGGAGGTTTATGATGATAATAGCTGACCAATACCCAGCCTTCGGTTCTTCCAACTTAGTTATCTTCCATTTGGAAATCAATTCAATCCTAAGGATCTCTTTATAATCACTGGCCACAACCTCCAACCGGGATTTCCCGCATTATTTTCAGGAAGGTGGCGGCTAAAGCCTTCTCCACCTACCTCCAATTAACGGGTGCTGTACGGTTTAGCAAACTCTATATGTAATCTGAGCAGCTAGGTGTCGCACCCGTTGCAACTTTAATACATCCGTTAGGTTTTATACTGCTTCATCAATTTCATCTTTAACTTTTAGTGGGATATATTTAGCGAACATTCTTTGGTTGAAATATACTTGAATTGAGTCCAATTAGTATGTTGATTCGTCGGGAATCTAGGTTGCGATAATTTTAAAACTTTCATGTTCAGTGTTTTATACCTACTGGTGAGAGATCAGAAGAGTCCCTCAGTTGGCCAATAAGTTGGGTGGCCAGTAGATATGCGACCTAATTTTTCATTTTCCATTCATTCCCACAGTTGTTTTCTTCTCGCAGATATTAATCGAGAACCCCACTGGATATACATATGTTTGGCTTGTAGTCATCTCCTGCAAGCAGTTTAGAAGTAATTTCCAAATGATATCTTTTAATGGAATGTTTCAGTGGACAATGAACCGCTGATATGACGCATTTCGTTGACATGCTTCTCATTATACTTTTTGAGTTTATAATGTCTTATTCTGTTCTTTATAAGGATAGTAGTTCCCCCATGTGACTTTCCGCTAGGATGCTTAGTATCATTTAGAGTGTATCCTTTGATTTTGAGATGGCTCGTAGTAGTAAAATGTGTTTCAGGGAACATATGGTTCACGTTACACTGCCCATTGGCATTCCAAACAGCTAACTTAAATTTATTCATTTTTGGTTTTTGATTGTGAAGCCATTTTTTCTTTAATATCTTACACATCACGCATCCTCTATAGTTTGTGGTGTGATTTCCCACAACTACTGCATTTTAAGCCTCTGGGTTGCTTTTATTCAGCTCACACCAGCAACTTGCATGAAAATTCTTGTCTGAATTTTTTGTTTCACCTTTTTTTGTATTTTAAACCGAACCGAAGTTCTTAGCAAATTGCATTAAATGTAGAAGTATGAGAAAAGTAAATATGTAGTATACATTTAAACGATGGAAGTATCGAAATTTATTCAACAACAATTATTTTGATGCCGATTCTGTGGCAATTCATGTTGTCGACTTATGATTCATTCTTTATTTTTTTGTAATGCAATATACAAATACCTAATTTGTAACATATGCACTTGGCTCATTAAAAAAACGTTTCATATTACTGTAAACGCTTTAAAGTGACATCCATATATACATGCTTCTGTGCCGTATTAATTTCGCCTTGTTCACATTCCATATGTGAATGTCAGACAAGCTCATAACAATAATATAACATTGCCATTAAAATTAATTTAAAATATAACATAACAGTTGAATGGAATCCATTGAATTAGAAATGTGTTAATCCATTAACCTTTAGTGGCCTTTAAAATATTCGTGAAGTCAGTCACCGTTTTCGTATTTTATTTTCGCCAAATTTCCCTTGAATTTTAATAAAAATTTAAATAAAATACTACTTACCTTAAATTTTTTGGCCAATGCAGAATCCTTGAGAGTTCTCTGAACTATAACAAACTAAAAAAAAAAAATTAAGAAACAAACAAGTTGAAATAATAAATGATTTTGTTTAACAATTTTTTTTTGTTTTTAATATTTTGAAACAAACACACGTATTGTAAACAAACATACATTCAAGTTGTTTTTCAGGTGTAAATTTTAATTTTTTATAATCACAAATTTGTTCATTTATTTTGTTACTAGCAAATTGTGAACAAGTCAAAAATATTTGTTACAGTTTATTAATTTTTTCTTTTTCTTCTTAATGTTTCAGATTCGAAGAATTTGTGTTAAATTATAGTGTGGTAATAAAATTAACCTGTTTCTGGCTGAATGTTAAATTTTGTGTTTTGTGTATTTTTGGTTGTGATTACCTACACCTACCCGTAAAAATCTAATAAGTGATTAAATAAAAAAATTAAAGTGATAAGTGTTACGAAAATCCGTGTTAGTGAATTTATAATGAAGTTTTGTGTTTTATTATCAAATTAAATATTCGATATAGTTGTTGTTTAGTTTAAGTAAATAGTTTTTAATAAAGTGTTAGTGTACAAAATATTTAATGAAAATTCATCATAATGATATCGGTGGGAAAAGTGTATCATGAACCAACAAAATGGTGCTGAGAGTTTGGTATGTCAAATCGTTTCTGTTATCAAATTTTTATTTTTATTTTTTTATAAATTAGTGTGTGTGTGTGTGTATGTGTTTGTATGATATTATAATCGGATTTGTTTCCAATTTCTAATTTATTCAAAATTTTCTGAAATATTTTGAAGGTTTTTCAACAAAATTGATTGTGAACAAAAACTGCATTAATCTGTGCGGAATGCGGCATGTGACATTGACAATATTTGCATTTATTTAATTTAAATTTAAATTTTGATTAATGTCGTTTCTGCTTTGTTTATCGAATCGATTGATTCGTATAGTTTTAATGAAAAATGGAGTGAGCATACGAGATGATTGAAACCTTATATTGAATAGTTTGCACGTGTGCTAATTAAAAAAAATACTTAATAAAACTTCCAGGTGTGTTGGGGCAATTAACTATTGCGTTGATACACAGCACAAAAATTGAAGAGGCAATACAGTATTGCGTTGGTGTGTATATCCAAAATTGTTGAGGCAATAGCAATTGCGTAATTTTATCCCAAGTTGATATTATATACTTCACTATACAACAATAAATTTTACACGGATTTAGTTATTTAATTTTATATATTTAATTCTATTAAATTAACTCAATTTATTGTTTGTGTTGCAATGGCGGTCACAGAAGTAATAATGAATAATGACACGTACAATTTTATTTTAATACAAAAAAGAATGGAAGGGATACAGCTTCGAAAAAGTTAATGACTATATATTTTATGCAGATGTCGCATCAATCTTCTTTTTCGAAACTGCATTCACAAAATTAATTTAAATATTAGAATTCACTTACAATTTTGACGTTTGGCTGTCATGGTGAAAAATGGAAAATAATAAATTCAAAAAAGCTAAGTATTAAACATAAATACAATATTTACACTTAATTAACTAGATTTACTTTAATTTCAGATTGAATGGTGCTTAAATAATTTACTGGATGATAGATGCGGACGATTTGAAGTATAAAAACAGCAATTTCATTTTTGTAGCTACAGCTGATGGCAATAAAGTTGATTGTGTAAACATCAAATAAATGTTGTTTGTTTTTATGGAAAAAGCTACAACATACCGCCGCTCTTGAACTATCAGGTTCAACATATTGATGCAATTAAGATTTGTGTATAATTTCATCTTTCTATTTAATGTGCTGGATTAATTATTGACTCATCTTGATGTGTTACGGAATTATTTTGGCTCGTTATGGGAATTAGGACCAGCTTGCTTGTAGGTCGTTTTACTTCTCCGGATTTGGTCGTAAGAGCAACCACTCTGGTGATGCCATCAGATCCAGGAAATAATTGGGTAACTTTTCCTAGTGGCCACTGATTTACAGCAACGTTGTCCTCTTTAATTATTACGAGGTCGCCAATTTTGATTTGCGGTTGTGAATCTCTCCATTTGGATTTTGGTTGTAGTGATGCGAGATATTCGACGTTCCAACGTTTCCAAAAATGTTGCGCCAGCTGTTGTACCATTTGCCATCTAGTTAGATATGATGTTTTAAGGTGAGTAATGTCGATTTCAGGAATCTTTGTTGCAGGGTGACCAATCAGGAAGTGAGACGGAGTTAGGACATCGATATCGGTGGATTGCATTGCACATATAGGTCTGGAATTCAGCGTACTTTCAATTTCGCATAATAGAGTGCCCATTTCCTCCAGTGTTAGTATTGTGCTGCCAATGACCCGCTTGAGATGGTATTTGGCCGATTTGACGCCTGCTTCCCAAATACCGCCGAAGTGTGGCGCACTGGGAGGATTAAAATGCCATGTTATGTAATACCTGGAAGAATAAGCGGAAATAATTTGCGAATCTGAAATTAATTTGTTAAAGGTTTGCCTTAATTGACTGCTGGCACCGACGAAATTTGTGCCGTTGTCACTATAGATTTCTTGGCAAATCCCACGTCTTGCAACAAATCTCTTTAGGGCTCCCAGAAATGATTCACTGGTCATGTCCCCGACCAACTCCAGATGAATAGCTTTGGTGCTAAGACATATGAACAAACATATATATGATTTATATGTCTTTTGGCCTCGTCCCTTTCGCAAATGTGTTGGAATTGGTCCTGCATAGTCTACACCAACTTTTAAAAATGGGCGAATTAGCTCGACTCGACATCTTGGCAGGTTACCCATGATTTGGTTTTTTATCTGGGCTTTAAATTTGACGCAGGTTACACACTTATTGACGATTTGTCTAACAGTACTTCGACCATTCGGAATCCAATAATTTTGTCTGGTAATTGCAAGTGTTAACGTTGGCCCGGAATGTTTGTTCTTCAGGTGAATGTCGTCTAAAATTAACTTCGTTAGCGATGATTTTTGATGAATTATTATGGGATGCTTAGTTGAATACGGCGCTTCGGAATTTTCTAGTCGTCCACCCACGCGAATAAGGCCAAATTCATCTATAAAAGGACTCAACGACTTGAGTTTGCTGGATTTACTTATTTCTCCCATTGCTTGAATTTGGACCAGCTCGGCATTATAAAATTTAACTTGTTCGTGTTGACATGCTTTGAATATTGCGTGGAATAGTTCTTCTCTCGTTAAATACTTGCTGTGGATTCTCGATTCCCTTTTAGTTCTTGAGTTCGTGATGAAGCGTAATATATAAGCGAGTACTCGTTGGAACTTCGTTAAAGATGAGTATTTCGAAATCAGATCATCGAATAATGGATTGGTAGTCGTACTTGCAAATGTGAATATTTTGTTATTGATTTCTTCAACGGAACCGTAATCGTTTTGTTGTGGTGGCCAGGATGTCAATGATTGATCGAGCCAGCTAGGCCCGTTCCACCACAGCTTATGTTGTTTTAAATCATTAGGTGATAAACCCCGGGATGCACAATCGGCTGGATTGTCTATTGAAGGTATGTGCAGCCAATGCTTGCGTGGTAGTGTATTTAGGATTTCCGCTGTTCTGTTTCCTACAAATGTGCTCCATCGTCTGGGATGGTTGGCTAGCCAATCTAACACTATTCGGGAGTCCGACCAAGCATATATTTCCGAAATTTCTAATTCAGTTTCCCTTCTAATTAATTTGATTAAGCTGGTGAGAAGTACGGCAGCACACAGTTCGAGTCGTGGTAGTGAGACTTGTTTGATGGGGGCTACCTTGGTTTTAGCCGCAATTAATTTTATGAATATTTTTCCCGACAATGTTTCGATTCTTAGATAGACCACAGCAGCAAACGCATCTTGACTTGCGTCGGCGAAACCGTGCATTTGGATAGTTTTGACTTCGGTTGTTTCGATGAATCTGGGAATTCTTATCTGTTTAACGTTTTCCAGACCAGCTCGAATTTCTTGCCACCGTTTGGATATCTCTTCTGGGAGCGGTTGATCCCAATCTAAATTAATGGCCCACAACTTCTGGATGAAAATTTTAATTTGTACTATGACAGGAGCTAACCACCCCAATGGATCGAATAGACGACTGGCTTCGGAAACGACTATTCTTTTTGTAAATGCGACTTTTGGTGGTAGCTCGGAAATGAATGTAAATTGATCTGTATTTGGATCCCAGTTAAGCCCAAGCACTTTTACTGAATTTGAATCGCTGTGGGTGTTCTCTTCAATGGTTTTGATGCTTTTGTTTGCTTCGTCCTTCAGATTGTCTAGAATAACGTTGGAATTAGACATCCATTTACGGAGATTAAAGCCATGCTGGGACAATAGTTTGCTTATGGAATTTTTTAATTGTGTGAGTTCCAATTCGGTGTCGGCCCCAGTCATTAAATCGTCAACGTAGGTATCGCGACTAATCGCCTTGGCTGCAATTGGGAATAATTCTTGATTATTATCGGCTATTGTTTTCAGTACTCTTGTGGCTAGGAAAGCAGACGATGCTAAACCATACGTAACGGTGGTTAATCGGAAATGGCGTATTGGCACGGAAGGATGGGGGCGCCAAACTATTCTCTGGAAATTAGCATCTTGGCTGTCGACATTCACCTGCCGATACATTTTTTCCACATCGGCAGTAATCACAAATTTATGTTCTCGGAACCTCATAATTATGGCATGCAGAGTTGATTGTACCGTTGGGCCAATTGCTAAGCATTCGTTGATAGAATTTCCAGATGGTGGTTTTGCCGTCCCGTCAAAAACCACTCTTAATTTTGTGGTGGAGCTGGAACATTTGAGAACACCGTGATGCGGCAGGTAATATCCTGAATTATGGATTTCTGTTGGAGGAATTTCTACCATATGATTAAGGTTTTGATATTCAGCCATAAAATCTTGGTAGAGCTTTTGAAAATCTGGCTCACGAATAAATCTTCTCTCCATGCTTCTCAATCGTTGAATAGCAGTATTTATCGAGTTCCCCAAACTTTGTGGTGGTTTTTTAAACGGTAGTCTGACGATAAATCGTCCCTCAGCGGATAATTTGGTGTTTTCGGTGAACTCTTTCTCACAAAAGGTTTCTTCGGGAGACATCTTTATTTCGGAGTTTGGGATCGAATCTAATTCCCAGAATTTGGTAAGTGCGCGGTCTAAATCGATATCCTCTTGTTCGTTTGTTGCCAGCATGGATACTATGTCACTGTTTAAGGATTTATCTACCTTTCCGGCGACAACCCAACCTAGTATAGTCTTGTATAATGTAGGCCCATCTTGATTGATTCGAATTTGACCTGATTCCAGTAAGTTGAAGAAATAATCTGCACCAATCAAAATATCTATGGCGCCCGGCTTGTAGAAGTGTGGATCAGCTAGCTGGAATTTGGAACAAAAAACTGGTGGGATACCTTCGATGGTTTGGTGCGGCAATCTGGTCGTTATTTTAGATAATATGAATGCTTCTACGGATATTTCTGGGTGATGCTTCGGTCGAATGGTGAATGTAACTGAACCCTTGGTACAACCAGCACTAGAACCTCCTAATCCGACAACTGAAAATCTGGAATTTCGTTTCTTTAGACCGAGCCGCTGTGCAGAAGCTTCGGTAATGAAGCTGGCTTGTGAACCGGAGTCCATTAGAGCGCGGCAGGTTAATGTGTTGCCGGTAGAACTTACTACGTCGATTAAAGCGGTAGGCAATATGGAATGCGGTATATTGTTTTGCGAACAAAGGGACGTCAGCTCCTCTGTCTTAGTTGGCGGTGGATTATGAGTGACATCGGTTTCAATTTTCTCCGGCAAATGAAGCATCGTGTGATGTCTTTTTCCACAGTGAAGGCATCGGCGCTTGGACAAACATTTCTGGATTAGGTGTGAGCTGCTTAGACAGTTGAAGCATCGGTGTTTATCCTTAGCCCAATCTCTTCTCTTGTTAATATCCATTTCGTTAAACTTCTTGCAGGCAAACAATGAGTGATCCTTTTGTTGGCATATGCTGCAGGAGAAATTGGTTTCGCTGCTTACTAGGTGACTTTTTATGTCGTGTTTGGATGTCGGTTGTTTACTGGATGCTTTCACTGACTCTAGGGTGTCAATGCGCCGCGATAGAAACTCAAGAAAGTCGGAGAATTGTGGGTTTTCTTGGTTTGTGACTGTCTCTGCCCATAATATTTTTGATTTGTCATCCAACTTCTGCACCAATATGAAGATCAACCAATGGTCGCGTGTTTCAGCGTTTTCGCCCAAAGCTTTCAATCCCCGTATCACCTCATCCGATGTATCCATGAGTCGTTTGATATTGGATGAATTAGCTGTTGAGATCGATGGCTGGTCCATGAAGGTACGAATAAATGAGTTGATGATGTGCCTCTTTCGATCATATCGTTCCTTTAACTTATTTAAGGCACCTATATAGTTGCTTTCCGTGACGCTAATGTGTTTCAGCAAAACGGCAGCCTCACCTCGGAGCAGCCCTTTGAGGTATTGGAATTTTTGGACCGGACTCAAAGATGTTGATTCATGAATGGTGCTTGCGAAAAGGTCGTGGAATGATTGCCATTCAGTATAATCTCCTGAAAATGGCGGGATGTTGATCTTCGGCAGCTTGATTTCTCGTGTATGATCGATGTGTGTTGCATTGAATGACATATCTGGTGAAATATTGTTGACTGACATGGTCCTAGCTCTTATGCATTTATTTAAACTGGTAACAGCGTTGTAGTAATTTTCTTCGTAGACGTCATCCGCTTCTTCATTGGGGTTTAGAGTGAATATTTTGCCCTCGATTGCGGTGAATTCAGACATTAACGTTTCAACTCTGGCTAGGCGGGTGCGAAAGTCTTCTATTGATGCGTCCTTGGAATTTTCATTAGCGAATTTTAATATGTTTGTTAAGCGACCTTTGTTGGTAGCACGCTGTTTCTTCAGCGATGCGAGTTCAGCCATTTTGATTTACGTTGCGCTATTAAACAACAATCAGCCAACGGATTGATTTTATGATCTTGATAGCGGGAATTGACACTCACTTTTCACTTTGGTTTATACGTTTATGACTTAATTAATATCGATTAATTAAACGTAACAATTGATTTGAGTAGTTAGCGGAAAATTGTTTCATAAACCGAACTGGATATGATTTCAAATAACCTTGGTTTGACTTTGGAACACGTGGTTTTATTAAATTTAATATTGAGAATTCCGCGTTAATTCAACGAGAAAACGAGTTTTCGATATTTTAATTGAGAGTAAATTCCAATTTGGTGTGGAATCGTGGGTACTCGCTTTGTGAACGTTGATAAATTATGGATATTGGCGGATAATTCTACTAGAAATTAGCACACTTTGTTAAAATGTTCAATTCATACACGTTAATTACTTCGGTTAAATGAATGCAACAATTAATCAATTAATAAAAATTATTTGGATATAAACGTACAAAATTATTAAATTATTTATAATTCGATTTATAAATAATAGTTTTAAATTAAAAAATTTTATTTAATTTTATCCAACTCACAGTTTCCAAAATGGCTACTTAGTTTGAAATGACGCCTCCGACACGTGATGATAAATTTTCCACGATGTCCACGTTGATGAATTACGTGTTCTCGAAATTGCGAGTTTTCCTTGTTGTAAAGCTAATCGGTTAGCTAATTACGATGGGTTGCTCGATGGATTGAGCACTTTATTTTGCGTTTATTTGTGATCCGGTAGCTCGGATCCGGCTCGAAGGACCATATGTTGGGGCAATTAACTATTGCGTTGATACACAGCACAAAAATTGAAGAGGCAATACAGTATTGCGTTGGTGTGTATATCCAAAATTGTTGAGGCAATAGCAATTGCGTAATTTTATCCCAAGTTGATATTATATACTTCACTATACAACAATAAATTTTACACGGATTTAGTTATTTAATTTTATATATTTAATTCTATTAAATTAACTCAATTTATTGTTTGTGTTGCAATGGCGGTCACAGAAGTAATAATGAATAATGACACGTACAATTTTATTTTAATACAAAAAAGAATGGAAGGGATACAGCTTCGAAAAAGTTAATGACTATATATTTTATGCAGATGTCGCATCAATCTTCTTTTTCGAAACTGCATTCACAAAATTAATTTAAATATTAGAATTCACTTACAATTTTGACGTTTGGCTGTCATGGTGAAAAATGGAAAATAATAAATTCAAAAAAGCTAAGTATTAAACATAAATACAATATTTACACTTAATTAACTAGATTTACTTTAATTTCAGATTGAATGGTGCTTAAATAATTTACTGGATGATAGATGCGGACGATTTGAAGTATAAAAACAGCAATTTCATTTTTGTAGCTACAGCTGATGGCAATAAAGTTGATTGTGTAAACATCAAATAAATCTTGTTTGTTTTTATGGAAAAAGCTACAACAAGGTGAGAAAATATTTTAAAGCTTGATTTCTGTACGTACATACTTTACAGACTTTTTCTCGTTAAGCGTTCACGTATTTCAGATTGCACACGTCACCAGAGTTTTTCAAACGTTTGAATTACGGCTATTTGGACGGTTGTCGGAAGTCGGAGCGTCGGACATCAACTGTAACGAACGATAATGTGAAATTTTCTAAAGTGAATTTGAATATGTAGGACATTTAGTTAAAAAATTCGGTTTCGATATCTTCAAAGAATGCTTGCTACAAATAACATTCTCGAGGGTTGTCAACCAAAATGCATTGTATAAATCTGTTGTTGTTGTTAACGGAGTTTTTGGTATTAAATCCCATGTTTTCAGATGAATCAGAAGCCCATTTGCCTTGTTGGTACCTAATTAAGACTAGCCATAAGCTTTTCGATGGATTTTTTGGAGAACCAAATAATTTCCACAAGCCTGTGGCCAATAGAATTTTGGAATATAAAGTTTTGCAGACGGTTATATACAGCTAGAAGTCGTCCCACTGCAACTGTAACTAAAGCTAAAAAAGAACATAAACAAGCAACATTATAGATGAAATGCGACAATTATTGTTTAAAATTCAAGTACCTTAATAGCAGGAAATCTATAATATTCCTCCTTTAACAGATGGGATCAATATTTATACATCCACAAAGGAAAATACCGTCTTTCTCGTCCCAGAATTTGCGTCAATTTCTGCTATACTGTCTCGCAGCCTAGCTCATTAATGTGACACAAAATGTCTCCTTGGGCTGAAAAATAGTTAGTGTTCATTCTGTGCCCAAGAAGCAGTTCATAGCGAAATATAATAAGTTTCTCGCAGCTATGAGATCTCTTTGTAATTCTCAAATGGTACGTAACGTGCCAACGCTGTACGTCCGAATCTGTTGGTATGGTCGTGTTAATAATTAATACTAAAATTTCTTAATCCATCGGGCCAAGTTCTTAATCGAGCATGCTAAATGATTTCGGATTCTAACATCTCTCCTCTACTCTAATACGCTTTGCCGAAGACGTAATGTGGGAGCCTTTTGAGTATATTCTACAAATATTTTCATGGCATGTGCTCAATATCAAAAACCGAATTCTGGAAGACTGAGCTTCCTTTCCTGTACAATACCCTTTTCATACGTTTTTCATTGGACGACACCTTAGCAGATATATATCATCGTCGATAAAGCTTGATTACCGGTGGAACAATCAATATGAATTCATATGATCATATGATCATTATGAATACCGGTGGAACAATCAATTCCAGTTTACAAAATTTCGAAATTCTGTAATTTCCTAAATCCGAAACCCTAAATTCATAACCAATTCAAATGTTTTATTTCGTTATTTTTTCTCTCTTCTCGTTATGTCACAACCGCTGTAGCGCGTGATTTCAAGAAAAAAAAACTCAAAAGTTCCTTTCGATAAAAAAGCAATTACTAAACAATTTCCAATAATTCTCAATTTTTACTCTAGGCAAAGGGCCAATGAAATCAATTGCTATCATAGACCATGGAAACTCTGGAATTTTGGGAGCACCCATAGGAGAATTAGGGGTTAGTTTACCCTTTACTGATTTACAAACTTCACAATTGTTAACATACTTCTTATAGACGCTAACCGCCAAATATTTCTTTTCAGTAGTGTGATACTTCCTTTGCTCTGTGCCCTGCCCTGCGTAAGAACTGCACCTACGCCGACATCTGATGCATCTGTTTGCAAAACAAATTGCTTTCCAAAGTCGGGGTTTGTCAAAATTGGAGGTGAAATTAGTAACGATTTTAACAGAACAAATGCGTTATTTGACTGTTCAGTCTATATTTAAACTTTTTCCCTTTTTTCAAAGAGTCCAATATTGGTGCTGCTATTGAGGCAAATTTATGCACAAACCGGCCATCCCCAATTATCTTCGTACAGCTTTTGGTGAATTAGGTATCGGGTATAGTTTAAAACTGCTTCGACTTTTTCTGGGTCTTCTTGCGAGATAATATAACCTAAATATTTCATACTCTTTGCATGAATTTGGATTTATTTAAATTAATCGTTAGGTTTGCAGCGCGTAACCGCACAGCGACAATTTCCCATATGCTTATCGAACGTGTCAGTACTAACAATAATATCATCGAGATATACGAATACATTTTGCTCGAGATCAACACTCAATACCATATCCATTAGACTGTGTCTTAGCGGCAAAAGGCATAACATTAAAATGAAAATATTCTCTGGAGGATATCGAAAATTCAGTTTTTTCCTTTGAAGGTTCCTCTAAAAAATCTGCCAAACATCATCTGACAGATCGTCACTAGAGAGAAAATTAGTAGAATGGAACCTCCCGAATATACGTGCGATATGACGTAATAACTAAGCGTTCAGCTTTTGTTACTGAATTGAGTTTCCTCGAATTTAGACACAATCTAATTCTATCATTTGGTTTACGAACACAAACAAAAGATTACTCCAGGGACTATTGGAATGTTCGATAAACTTCAACTTCAGCATGCGATCCAGTTCGACGTCTATTTTCTCTTGCATGTAATCCCCTGTGTCAATGTAATGTGTTAGAAGCATTATTTTGCCTAAATTACTCGTATTGTCATTTGCAACTAAAAACTGAGATAAAACTAATTTCAATCTTCTGCCTTGAACATTGGTTAATTGGTGTTGGCATTCAACAATTTTAATATCAAACTGGGTTACTGTTAATGATATTATGTGTACCGAATGAAATTTGTGATTTGTAAATGAAAAATTAAAACTAAACGGCAATATATAATCATTATTTTTCTTTAATGGTTCTATTGCACATATTGTACAGTTTTTAAATAATAGTATCATTCAAATTTTTTTGTTCATTTTACGGCGAACATTCACTTTTTCCCGTATGGAAGCCATTAGGTTCTGGATGGTGTCTTCAGTGACTCTGGCGGATGCCCGTTTCCATCTGTACTGGAATTCTTGGTCATTTTTCGCAGCTTTAGGCTCTTTTTTCAATTCCTTCTTCACTAAAGCCCAATATTTTTCGATTGGACGGTCTTCCGGCACGGCAGGCGGATTGCAATCCTTTGAAACAAATTTGATGTTATTGGCTTTCATGAAATCCATCGTTCCTGTAGCATAATGAATCGAGGCAAGATCGGGCCAAAAAATAGTAGGGCTATTGTGTTTTTTTAGAAACGGCAACAAACGTTTCTGAAGGCATTCTTTGATGTAGATTTCGCCATTCATAATCCCGTTTATTATGTATGGACGTGATCTTAAGCCGCATTGGCAAATTGATTGCCAAACCATACGTTTTTTGCCAAATTTTTCAATAGATATGGTAGTAATTGCTTCCTCCAGTTCTTCACCTTTCTTTTTGATATAATATTGGGGACCTGGAAGTGTCGAGAAATCCATTTTGACGTAGGTTTCGTCGTCCATTACGATACAAGAATCTTTTCTATCGTTCAACCATTTGTTAAGATTCTTTGCTCGATCGATCCCTCTATTAAATTGTTCAACACTTCTTTTGGGGATTTTTAACTTCTTGTATGTCCGTAGATCATTTCTAGTTTTAGCTCGTTCCACCATCGATTTGGTTGTTTTGGTTTTTCTGGCCAAATCCCGCACAGACATCGAGGGATGTTTGGTAATGACTCTTACAATTGTTTGATCCAACATTTTATTTCGAGCACGTTTTTTTGCTCCGGATCCGGGCTTGCGAGATACAGAAAGATTCATTTGAAATTTTTTTTTTACGTTTGTTACCGTATTAATGGAAACACCGGCCAATTTAGCAATTTTTTTATTGGTATACTCCGGATGATCATTGCACAATTTAATTATTAAATGACGTTTTTCTCCTTCTGATGCGTCCATTTCGAAATAAATAAAACAAATGCCCAATTTGACGTTTATTTGTTTTTTTAAATTGTTTTTCTACAAAATAACTGTACCAGTTTTTTTCTTTTGCGTAGTAACCTATGAGATAATATAAATTGGGGAATCACAAATTTCATTCGGTACACATAATAGTTCACCAACTACTGGTTTGATTTCAAACCGATTCCAGAAATCGATTCCCTAAATTAATTTGGACTTAATTGAAGGCACAATCAGCGTAGAGATCACCCAAGTCTGATTATTATAGGTAAAAGGAACATTTACATACTTAACTTTTCGTTATATGTTTGGTGCCGTCTGCGGTACAGAATGCTGCTTCATTACAATTGGAGTCTTAGAATTCTAATCTGAATTTTCCGTAGCAGTAGTTGAGTTGGTGTTCATTTAGCACAATTAATTACTCATTGTGAATCCTTCTTTCCCACATTTATAGCAGACAATTTCTGTTTTAGCAGCTTTGCATGTGTGAAAGGTATGTCCTAGTTTTAAACAATTCCAACAAGCTCACTATCGCAATGGAAGAAGGTTTAGCATCATTTTTTCGAACTCAACTGGGGTCCATTAGTAATCCAGCAGAACTTAATCCCTCATGGTCAGATTGTATTTTTAATACGCAATCTGTTCTTTTAAACCTACTAACTGGCTTATATAATTGCGGTGCCCATCCCCGCTGAAATATACGTTCCATTTAGAATGGGAAATGCATGTTTAGTTTATTGCTTTTAATGGGTAATCTACCTAAATTAGAAGAAATGAAAAGTAATGAATGTAAATCTGAAGGAATTTTTTGGAACTCTTGAACGGTATATGAAGATCAACTTGACGTTGTCATGTTTACTATAATCGATTTCATCAGGACTGAAGAGAAATAATCCGGTGGGAAACCCGTTCTTTATATAGCCAGATGTTGCTCCATTTTTTTTAGCAAATTTCTAGCAAAAGAGAAAACGTCTCTTTGTCGAGTTTTTTACTGTTAATTTTATACCGATCCTTGGGTATACTACTTCCATCCATTGACTTTTTAGAGGATAAAATAATCCAATATCACATGGCTGCAATGTGTGTTTGGCATTTCGGAATAATGCTACTAAAACTATCTGATTTTCGTCACAAAATTCGCTTAATGGAAGCATAACATGTAATGTGTGGCCATCAATGGATAAACTTATATTTTATTTGTTTCTCTTCAAGCCATGGATGGAAAACATTCCCTATGTATTCATAAAATGTCTGAGCCGTTAACCACGCGAGGAAGTCTTTTATATGCAAATAAAACTTCCCCAGAAGCACTTATATTGACAAGAATAGTGACACACTCCTCTTTTCGTCATTGATGATTTCCAAATATATTGTTTGATCCTTTTTTGGGGTAACCGCACAATTAAAATTTTTTTTCGGGACACGAGTCCCACCTAAGGAATTATTCTCTTCTAACTAAGCTTCTAGTTGCTTAAACCAATAGCGAATATTGTAGGAAGAACTTTAAAAAACAATCAAACCAATTTTTACCCGGTCTGCTCTCTGTGAAATTATTTTGCCTTCCTAGTTTTTTGATACGCTCGGCTACGAAATCCAGCAATTGCATTTTAGTAACAGGAAAACTCAATTTTGGTAGCTTGTTGATTCACTTAACCAATAAGAGCTCTTCATTGGTAATCAACATGGTTTTCGGGCTCGGGTTAGTATCAGGATCATATTTTACAGCCAATTTATCACTTAAAGTGCTACTTTGTAATGGTTAGCTTATATCACCTCAAATTTAGTGTGTTTTGGTCGTATCAAACCAATATAGTTGCAAGACAACATTGTTAAATTTGTATAAGTCACGAATGTGTTGTAATCTAAATTTCTATCTTGGTTTTATTTTCGGACCAAACACCGAATGTGGTTTAGTAAATTAAAATATTGAACTAGCTTCGGATGGCTAATATTCAATATCTTAATTTACTAAAACATCTATAGTTGTTTGACCCGATTTGAAACCAATAGCAAAATGTAGATTATAGTCCATTCGTGGTTATAACAATTTTGAAGATGTTTGGAGCTGTTAATATCAAATAAATACTGTTAATATCAAAAGTTTATCAGTCCAGGAGATTGTTATGCTTTGAAAAAGGTTTAGTTAGGTACAATTTTCCGATTTAAAATTCTTGAGTGCGAGTGAATTTGTGATTTCAAAAGATCTGTTACCTGACACCTCATGTGAATATTGTCTAATTCCATTGTAATTCTATTTGATCACGATTCGATCAAATCTGAGGAATATCAAGTCCTCTGAGCTCGGAGCTGATGCTACCACGAGAAATGTTGTTATTTGTTTATTTTGGTAATCAATTCATAGCTGAAATCTATTGGTGTTATTATCTCAACTTTTCCCAGAATCATCCATTTACATTGAATACATTATTTAGTGGTGGATAGTCGATACATTTTTTAGTGAGAGGAATGAGACTAATGACGCCATTTTTATTAGAGCTATGTCATGGTAGTCACAATTTAATCGATCGCTTTTTTGCTGTAAAGGACAAATGAGCTATTTTCGAGTAAGGGTTGCTCCTCCATTCTTGAAGATTTCCATCATCTTTTTGATGGCAGTATTCTCTGTCGGAGTGACCATTTTGCTACTTCTGATAAACAAGTTAGTAAAGTATATCAAGCTCCCTTTAGCTGCAAGTTTATTTCACAAGTTGGGAACAAATCATTGAACAACAAATAGTGTTCGGTACTTTAACCAATGTCTTTGTTTGTTACTTAAACCTTATGTATGTATGTGACAGCTATGGAAGTGCCTCTTTGAAATGACGTTAACTATGTTCCATGATTTGATCTCCTCGATGCTTTATGTATTAATAGGGAAACAACACCATGACTAAGTTAAATATACCGCAGACAGCTTACTACCGTTGCTTCTGATCTGATTTAAACTGTTTGGGTCGATAACACAGGCCAGCAAAAAAATGGTTAAATGTTTTTTTTTTGTTTTTTGATTGAACAGTCGTATCCGAATATATCTTCTATTCTTAAAATTTCATAAGCATGCATAACTTGTATTCCTTCTTATTTTATAACTAAATGATCTGCACATTCTTATATTTATATTGTTTTTGTATAGTCGTAGATTTTGGTACACTAAATAAGATCTCGTTGGAAGATTTTGCCTATTAGGTTAGAATATCTCAAAAATCTGACGCGATAGCGTAATTCTGTTGCCAGATTCGGATTCAGCGCTAAAATTTAATATACACCGCAAATGACAAAATTTAAAATCCCTAAACTGATGGTTTCAATGTTTTATATGTGACAATTGCATTTCGTTCAATATCATTAGGATGACAATTCTACATATGTCGTTCTCCTTAAGAAAATGCCATGAGTTTTTATATAATTTGTTACGTCGATATATGGATCTTGATAGATCCGTACGGCCAATGCATTTTAGAATATGGGTATTCACATTCTATAAATGACTATTATAGTTATTCAGTATTAAAAATTGGGAAATGCCTCCTTTACAGTGTCGGACAAACTATTATAAAGTTGAAATAGTCTTTATTCGTACTTTGTTAAATAAAATAAGAAAATGAATTCACATTTTAATTACTTTTATAAAAGTTTAAAAGTAAACTCGAAGTTATAGTTCTATTTAAAAAAATTGAATCTAGGTAATTAGCTTCAAACTATTGCACATCATCCAGTCTTTCACTCAATTAAAATATCAATTATTTTCTAGTGATGCCATTCCAAACCTTCCGAAATTGGTTAAGACTTCCAGCAGTTATCTAAGCTAATTTTTAAAAGATCCGCTATTTGATAAATCAACCTCCACAGCTCATCATATTGGAAATATCCAAGCCTCCGTTTAACACTTTCGCGGACATGACGGCAAATGCCGTCAAAAAAATAAACTTTCGTTTAGGACATGACGGTATATACCGTCATACCGTTTTGTGATCGTCGAAACGAAAAAAAAATATTGAACAAAACAAAATTACGAAAAAAGTTCTACAAAAGGGTCCAAATTAAAATTGCAATACATTTTGCTAGGAAATAAAAGTGTTATTTTTTTGACTGTGCTAACTGTCATGCCCCAAAGCAACTTATTTTCGATGACGGTATATACCGTCATGTCCTAAACGAAAGTTTTTTTTTTGACGGCATTTGCCATCATGTCCTCGAAAGTGTTAAATACGGATGAAATCATAAAACCTGCCACTTCGTAGAATATATGGCAAAAATCATCTACTTTGAAATGAAAAAAAAGAAATCTTAACTAGAGTTGTACAATAGATAAAGGCAGATGAATTTTATATTTTATATCCAAATATTGTTGCAGCACTAAGAATATTTTTATGTTAACACACGACAAATTGTTTGACGAATAAAATCTTGCTTGCGGTCGATAATTTCCAATCACAAATTAAAAGAAGAACGGTAATGCTATCTCTAGAAGAAGAAACCTTGCAAACTACTTCGTTTGATTATATCGTTTGCTGAACAAAAGGCAAGACTAAACTCTAAAATCGATTTCACAGCTGCCTTCATTCATCTATTCATTTGTTCAGTGATTTTTTAAAGTATCTTATTGCTCAAAAATAACGAATAGAAATACAAATAAACAATTTGGCCATATTTGAAGAATATGATTCGTTTAAAAGAATCACTGAACAAATAAATGAATAAAGACAACCATAAAATCGACTTAATTAACTATTTGTATTGTAAATAAAAGAATCTCTGTATTTAATAAACTATGTAATATAATCTGTACCTAACATAGTTAATAATTCTGGGAACCTGTCTTCGAGGATGATTTTCTTAGAGATAGAGTTCCGATAGTAAAATTTCTGAAAATTCAATCTTTTCTAGGTAGATACCCCACATTTCAAACTGATATTAAATTTCGTTTTGTTGTGCTGCGTTTTGAAGAGGTAGTCGATAATAGTTTATTAGTTTACCTCTCTGGTTTTAAACGAAATCTTTTTCCTAATCTTAAAGGATATAGCATGAACTCGACCTGTAACAATTTTTTAATTTTGATATTCTGAATCAAATCAAGAAATGTTGATTTTGAGAATCCATAATTTAGCCATGTATCTCTTCGTTAGATTTTTTTACTGCTTCCGGTCGAAGTTTAGTCAACCAGTCCAGAATACTTGTGCAAAGGCTTCATCAAAAACATGAACGATTTGCTAATTTACAACAATGTCCGGCGTTTTTGTATTCATTTCATTAAAAATTATTAAGAGTTTATAATTTTTTTTAATTATTATTGTGTATTAATAGTCAAAAATTTAAGGTAACTTCACTAGAATGAATCGAATGCAAATCGAAAATTATTTAGTTTAGTTGGGTATAGTTGAATGCACCCTCTCGTAATTCTCTCGATTATTACTCGAAATTTTCTCGATATCGAGAAATTGTTCGTAGCGTTGTGTTACTTGGTATGGCCCAGTGTACGGTGGTTGTAACGCTTTGTGTAATTCTTCATTTACGAAGACAAATTAAGAGTTTAGGATCGGCCAAATTATTTAAGTCAAAATTTTTGGAGTTGAGTGATTGATGGGCAATACGTAATTTTTTTAAATTTATTTTTAATATTATTATTATTATTGTTAAATTTTAATATTATTTCACCTCTTGCTGTACATTTTATTGTAAATGAGCTATTGCTCAAAATAGAATGTGTATGCATGAGATGGAAATTGTTTGAAAAAATTTAAAAGGTTTTTCTGCCTAATGGAAGCAGCTTCATCATTTTATTTTTGTTCTTTTGTTCCGTTTACTCTGTTTCCATCTGTGCTTTTCCTTTTAATACTAAATTATTGTTAAAGTACAATAAATTATCCTGGCTGTGTCGTGATGCTGGCTTGGGTGTGAATTCCTTGATGCGGTCTTTAAGTGTTTTTATGAATTTCAGTTGAGGTATGCCGGTTTTGGTTGTGTCAAGGAATTGACCTGATATACGTATGGTACAGCTGTAAACTAGTTCTGCTGATGTCATCTGTAAATCCTCGCGGAATGCAGTTCTTAACCCAAGTAATATTGGTGGTAATATTGTCGTCCAATCCGGTTTATCGTAGCTTATTATGGCCGCCTTTAGTGTTCGGTGCCATCTTTCAATCATTCCGTTACTCTTTGGACTGTAACTATTTGTCGCTTCCCTTCGAATCCCAATAATGCGGACAATTAGCCGAATAGCTGCGATTCGAATTGCAATCCCTGGTTGGTCACAATGAATTCGGGCACGCTGAATCTAACAATCTAGACTGAGTACACTGCCCATGCTTGGTTGTTGTTGATGCCACTATATCTGGGATTGGAATGGCTTCGACCCAACATGTGTACCAGTCTATCAAAGTAATACAATATCGCTAATTATTTGATATTTGTGTGTCTAGGGATTTTTGCTTTTTGGCAATTTCTAAAATTAAATTTTCTTTGAAAGTTGCCGGCATAAATGGCAGTGATTTTTTTGTTGAAACATCGCAATATAATTTTTTATCCTTAATGAATGTGATTGGGATTTGCTGTAATACCAGTGACGTATTATTGTTGAATTATAATTCTGCTAATTCTACGTCTTCGTTCTGCGCATCCGCTATGGGCTCGCAATTTATATTTTTTGGTATAGTTATTTCGTTGATTCCGAATAGTGCGTCTGCTACTACGTTGGCGGCTCCTGCCAAGTGCTGAATGTCCGTTGTGAACTGGCCGATTTCATCCAAATGTCGGAATTGCCGTGGTGTATTATTTTCAGGGTTTTGTTTATGTGAGTGGTTTATGGCCCGTATACAACGTAAAATTTCGACTTTCCAGGATATATCTAAAATTTTTGACACTTATATACGCCTCCAGAAACTCTCTCTCCAGAAAGAAACTTAACGGTTGCCTAGCTTGCTCGGTCCACCTTTAGACCACTGCTCCGATTGCTAAATCTGATGCGTCGACCATTATCGCCAACCTTGTGCTTGTAGATGGGTGGGCTAGCACTGTAGCAGTACATAACTTTGCCTTGCATTGGTCAAATGCCTCGACACTTTCTTCCGACCAGTGAATTGCTGTTTTGCTATTTTTCTTACTTATATCCCTTCACGTAATTGTTGAAAGATAGGAAGATTCAAGAATAAAGCCATTGGCAGCATTTAAAAAAGTAAAATAACTCGTAAATACTCGTATGTGTACAGTACATTATAATTTTTTTTTTGCAGTTTGGGAAGGTTAATTAACATTTGGATGCGTATTTGTAAAGGATTTATAAAAATTATTTTAATTTTAAATTGATAAAACTGGTGATTCTAGTATTGGCCAAAGATGTGGTGAAATTGTACCTCTTTAATTAAATTTTTTTTTTGTATTTTATTACAATTTATTATAAATAAAACTAAAACAAATCTGACTATCAAAATATACTCAGGGGCTGAATTTAATAAACCAGTGTTATGTGCGATATTTTTAAGAAAATAAATTTTATCTAAATTGTTTCATAAACATTTGAAATCCTTTTCTTCCACCTGGCTATTGTTTATTCAGTTTTCATGTAACCACCTGTGCCGAGTCTTAACCGTGTTGTGGGTTCTTAGAGAAAACCAGCATCTGCTACTGACTAGAAATTAGGTGAATAATTAGGTTCTTTTTATGGTTTAGTTTGTAATGCTAAATTAATTTTGCTGAAACTAAAGTTAACTTGAAACTTTAGTTAAGAATCCCACATTTCCCAGCCAAATTTTAGTTCTAATTCTATAACTGTCCCAAAATCAGTCTAATTACGATAATTAATTCTAGTAAAAATTCCTGAGAACAAAATTCGAGAATCAAACAATATTTCAATATTTTGTTCGTTTTTGGTGAGTGGCCCCATACCTGGCGGGGAGGGACACAAGTTAAGATTGGCACTTTCACATTCGTTCGTAGAGTCGTATTCTAGTGGATTATGTTTAAACACCATTCATATCGCATGATGATTATAAAATCTTTTAAAAGTTAAACCATGAGTTCATGACGATTGGCTATAATACAATATTAAATATTAGGACATCCGGTTGCATTATTAATTTGGTGAGTGTCAATCATCTACTTCCACACTACTACTTTTGTTTTTGTTTCTTATACCCGAGACAGACTGCGGTTTAGTAAATCCGATTTAGCTAAACACGTTATGCAAAACATCGAGATTAGTTAAAATCGAGGTTGACATACTGCGACTAAACTCGAAAAATTCCCTAAATCCGTTTTATTAAATCGCAGTGTGTCAGGGGTATTAAATTATAAATATAGATTGCGGTTTTCTGTACAGTAATTTCCAATTCTGGTTACTTATATTTTCTATAAACGTACAAACATCTTAATGAAATTAACGGTTAATGTGATATTTATCATAATTAAACTATCATATTATTAGTAGATAATAGCTACCATTTATCATAAAAAATAAGAACATACGTTCGACATGCTTTCAATAAATTTTGTCCAAATGTTTGCAACTGTAGCGGTTTGAGCAAAATAAAAATAAAACGAAAACACTCAAATCTGTTACGAGTTTTTCTTGCGCGTAATAAGTAAAAAAAAAATTGTTATAATTTATTTTTTAAGAATTTGAAGAGGTTGATCATTATCATACTCGCCACATACAAAATGTGTTTAATGCAACCAAAACTATTTATGTAAGTTTTGCTGCCAACACTTTTAATTTTTTGTTTTTGTTTTGTTTTACGTTCTTATCACCATACATGTACCGAAACAGATTTATGAGTAAAAATTAACAAAACGACATGAGGTACTTAAATATAATTATTAAAAAAAAAATGGAATGTATAGCTAGTTTGATTGATTTTATTTTTGTTGGCTGGTACATATGTTTTTGTAACTAAAAAAACTAAAAAAAATTAATTGTTAAGTGGATGGTGTGACAGAAGGAATGTTTAACTGATTGAATAAATATGCGTACTTGAGAATAAATGAACTTCAAGTGTAAATTACTAATATTTGTACAAAATATTTACAATTTTAATTGCATTGTAATTATAAGTGACAGTTCAATATTCGATTTATTAAGATGGTTTTATAAAAACAAACTGTTTTCCCACACAAAATAATTGCTTTAATCAAACATCTTTGGAGACTCATACTTTTCGTTAAACACAATACCGACATGAATTCTTATACATAGTTAAACTAAAATTAACAATTTTACCAACACAAGACTGTAGTAAAAAAAAAATTGCACTCTCCCAACAAAATGTAATAAAACTTCAGGATTATTTTTCTTGAGAAATTGTTGCGTTAGTTTTAGAACAGTACAATTTTTGTATTGGGGTGTAACTGCTTAAAGACACCATTAACACCTGGGTATTTATAATAAGCTCAAAGCATCACCAACAATAACAAAAATACAAACAAATGTTTAGTTGCAATAAACAGTTAACACTTTTATGTCAACACAAAAAACTAAACACCTTACTGAGGTTAGAAAAATTTCAGTAGAAAAAATATTTTGCATTTTCAACATATTTTAGTTATTATTTTTAATTAACTGCCAATTAAATATTAGGTTGTGTGAAAAGTATTTAAATATTTTTTTTTCATTTATATTGCTCTTCAAATTACCCATTCCACAGTTTGGCGAAGCCTTCAGTCATCGCCAATTACGTGAAACTTCTTCTTTGAGAAGTATTTGGGGTTTAGGAATAAACTGCCCGGTTTTTAGCCAACAGTGAGGTTATATTCGTGTTTAGCGATGAAAAATTCATCGGAATAGGCTCATTCCAGATTTTTGCGACGCTTTCAATGATCGAAATGAACTGCTGAACTTTTGTTCAAAAGTAAACATCTGATTTTATGTCGGAATTACATGGTGAGCCCACAGATCCGGCCATCCTGTATTTCGCTATCCCAGCGATTACCTGATAATTGACTTCGTTTGTTTGATAACATCATACTTTACACATCTTTTACGTGTCGTTGATTTCTATCTACTTTCGCTCATTTTGTGAGCGAAAACGAGAACTCTGCTCGGTCAACTTTGTTGTTATTGTTGTCCTCCAAACTTCCATCAGAATCTTCAGAATCATATGGATTTTAGTTTTTTCATTGCTTATAAGGTTGCCCATACTCGCACTTGTTTTGTACGATCCACTATGGTAACCAACTTTTCCTATCTAGTACCTTCCTTTGCTACAGAATTTACGTAGTTATTTAGGGCCTAAGAATTTTTGAAAAATTTTTAAGCTGCTGCCGAATTGAGTACGCTTAACTGCCATCGATTTTGTAAATGGTTTTTGTAGACAGTTTTCTGTTTTCTTCCTGTATCTTCTGAATGTTTAATCGCACTTCGTGTCGTGATTCTTCTCGTTATTCTTCAAATTAGTTGTAATGGCTTCTTCAACTACTGTTGCAATTTGTAAATCATTTGCGGGTTCTTAATTTTTACGCCAAACATTACTTCAAATGGTGTGGCGGGTAAACTTCTCTGCCTTGTTGAATTTAGGTACATATACTTCTGAAGGTGATCTGTGTACTTGTACCAGTGTTCTAGATTTTGTAGTTTTTGTATAACCTCGGCTATTGTTATCGTTTTAATTGGATACAGCTATAGAAATTTCGTAAAAGCTTCTACAACGCAGTGTTATGCATTGCCCCAAGATGGTCAGTGTGATAGCTAACACGTGATATATAAGTATACTTATTTTTATTTATGGTGTGAAGAAATCCTTCCCGCTTTCCTGCTTTTCTTTCTGCCAATATGCACGGGATACAATTATGCCTGCAAGATTTACATTTCTGCGTATGAAGACATTAATAAAAAAAGGAATCTGGTAAATTTTCTAAAAATGAAGAACCAAAGTTTGAGCATTAAATCACTAATACAAATAATGGAAAATTCTGACAATTTTTTGGTAAATTACGGATATTACAAATGAAGAATTACCGAAAACCGGTAATTCAAAGTTCGGTAATTTTCGAATGCCTGATGGGATAAAAAAAACTAAACTTCTATCATCTACTGAGAAGTAACTCGTCATAAATAAAATTTCAAATTTTGGATATAAAATTGCTAACTCTGAATTTTGTCCAGAAAACTTAAATTTTTTTAATGTTTCAAGTTTTTCCAGAATTTTCATATTTCGATAATTCAGAAGAATTAAATCCAAATTTGGTCTTAAATACCTAAGTAAAAACCATTTGACGCTAAAATAAAACGAAGCAAATTCGGGTAGGGGTTATCCAGAATAGTCAGCTCAAAAATCTTTAGGTTTAACCTTATAGTTAGTCATTTCGTTCGTTATCTGTTCTGCTCCACTCCTATGTCTAGTTAAATATTTAGTACCGGAGTTTTTACAGAAGCATCCAATTTTTAATAGTTCCTTATGCCAAATCTTTTCAAGTTTTTCAAAATGTTTAATAATTTTTTGGAATTCTAGAAGAAAAGAAAAGATGAAGCTGAAGGAATATTTTGGGTTGGTAGAACATTTTTTTAAATTGCGGAATACGGATATGAATTATAATTGATAGTGTCCCAGCTGCGCAGGACATCTGAGATCCTTGAGCAAGAATGCTCAGAATGCTTAGCTGTAAATTCATTTTTATTGAATACAATTTTTGGGGGCCCTGGATTTCATTTCTCTGATTTCGGAGGCCGCAATATGACAAAGTTTGAGAAGCACTGGTATATCAGATGAAATTGCTAGCCTTTCTTTGCATAGCTGTAAAAGATTTGCGCTAAATTCTAATTTTGAAGTGTCGGTAACGAGTCCTGTTTCTAAAATGAATCTTTCATTAGATTAAATGTGTTTCTCTGAGCAGGACCAAACTCAAATTTTACCGATTTTCTTAAAAAGACTGAAAGTGGTCTTGCTATACTTGCATAATCTTTGCATTCAAACACAGAAAGTTTAAACGTGTTTATTTGACTTAGGTTCCGTACAATTTTTAAGTGTTTTAATTTTTTCTCGCGATGGTTTTACAGTTCCTTCTGAGATTTCATAATCTACAAATTCGATATGTCTCCTGAGGAGTTTACATTTTCACTACTTAAATTTCAATCCATACTCAGTTTGAAGTTTGTCTTTAGAAGCGATAATAATATCGACTTTGTATGTTATAAGAAAACCTTCTGTAACCAAGTCTCTAGAAACGTAATTAATAGTTAAAACACTTCTAGAAGATACATTCTAAGTTGGGTGACAGCCGTGGAACTACGTGAACAGTTTTTTGAAAACTGCAAAGCATCTTAATCTTTCTTTCGCCTATGCCAAATAAATATAATGTATTATTTTGTAAAACCGGTGGCCCCATGTTGTAAACATTTTCTCGCAGCAATTCGCAATTATTCCTTTTCACTAATTTATGGTTGGATTTGACGTTTGCGCTTAGAATAATTTTCGTTTCACTGGTATCCGTTGCTGTTGTACCAGCGGTAGACCGTGATTGTTTGGGGTGCGGGCAATTTGGAGCGATATGTCCATGTTCCATACAATTAAAGCACTTAGAACCGTCTAATTTTCTATGACATTCTCGGGACTCGTGCACTATACTTTTCCGCAATTAAAATAACGGATCAGTTGCTTTCGTTTATCAAATGCTATAACACTAGTTTTAAAATGGTTCAAAGATCTAGTTTTTAAGATCAGCAAATAAAAATGTTGAACGATTACTAATTGACTCTCTTTTAAGCTGCTCATGTTCTAACCCTATAGTATCTTCATTAAACCGAATTTTGGCGAGGTGCGAGCCATTATTTACAGTAATGACCTAAATCCTTAAATTGTCTGCGAAAATATTAGAAAATGGCATATAGTATATGCCAACTTGGTGGCTCATAATTATTATAACTGAATATTTTTAAATTGAAAAACATAATCTAATCAAGCCTTGAATAAATAAACTGCGAATATGATCCGAAATCACGTCCTTGATGGAATCGCTTCCTTTTTGCGATCCTGAAGCATTCTTAAAGTGGCAATACTATTCTACTTGTCATTCATTTCTAACCAGTTTCAAAATTGTATTTTACGTCAAAAAGTAGAAATACCTATACAAACATAATACCGACACAACCATACAAAAAAAATTCTCGGTGTAAAAATAACAACGAGGTTTTCAATCGAAAATAATGTGGAATTCTATTAACGCAAAAAAAAAACAGATCTCGATCAAAAGAAAACTTAACTGAGATCAATTTCTACTATGGAGAGTTCAGCATTTTTTGATCTAGGTTCCGTTTTTGTGAGTCAATAGAATACGACATAAGGCTAACACATAGGGTATAACTTTTCGGAAAATATGAAATTTTGTGTTCGGCAGGAATTACCCTGGTATTCTGTTTTTTTCTTATATGAAGATTTCAAGAATTTTAATATTTTTGGTAGAAATGAAGTAAAATACAACATCAGTGTTTGACATACGTTGACATATGTTTTTCGGGACTCTTGATATTGGATAAAACCCGAAAAAGCCATACGCTACTAACACATAAGTGATTTGTTATTGTGGCTTTTAGAAGAGGTTGGCACAAATGTCATTCGCATTTAGAAGTAAATTATCTTCATAATTTCAGCAGGCTAAACTTTTACGTGCATTACACATGCATTATCTAGATCAGTGTTCGCAAGTAGTCGGCTATTGGCGTGCCAATAAAACTTGGCGTGCCAATAAAAGAATTTCTTTATATAATTGCTTTTTTTGCGTGCCAAACTAATTCCGTAAAATAATTTTTTATTTAAGTGAAATTTTAAGGTTCAGTCAGAATTGGGCTCATATACGCGAAATTTTTAGTTTTTTTTTTAACACAAATTTTATAAGAATAGGGCAATTTTATTTTCTCGGAATCGGGCCCAACATCTTAACCCAAAACAGTTGTCTTTGGCCGTTCACAATGATATGTTGCAGGAAAATCTCTTACTTCAGCTATTGCCAGCCGGCGCGCTAAAATTCTGTTATACGATTATCTGGCAGCGTTAACTAAATGGTTAAGTAGGTTTCAGTATATAACGATTCTGAATTTTGGCGTCTTCATACGAATTTCCACTTCAAAATCTCTTCGCATGACTTAACCTCTCTTCTAATCGCATTTCTGTGGTATTTTGCTTAATCAATATAAATCCAAAATAAAATATAAATCCAAATGAACAAACTTCTTCATTCTAAAATGAACAGTAGACGACTAGAAAGACCACCAGACGGCCTAGTTTTTCGGACATGTACTGGTTTTTCAAACTCCTGCGAGCGTCCGGAAAAATATCCAACATTGCCCTGAAGGCTCAGTGGAGGAACAAAAAAAGTATGATTGGCTGCCTATAGTACTATTTTAAGCTAGAGACGTAGTAAGCTGATTTTTGTAAAAGAAAAGATTGAAACAATTTTTTGATTATTGGTATCAACCGCCACAATATCATTAGCGGTGTTCCGAAATATTTCTTGAATTTGAATATTATTTTATTTAAAAAATCCGACCTCAAATGACACGACCCATGGAATTCTTCAGAGCCTGGATAATTCGATTTTATATATTAGGAACTACTTACAGAAACGGCTTAATAACTTAGGTATCAAATATCAAAAATATTAATTGGCAAACGTGCTTGTTCCATTTAGTGCTGGAAGTGTAGAATATGCGTGGATTGGTTATATATTAAAAAAACAAATTTCTCTTTGGCAAATTTAATTTCTTGATTTAAGATTTGAATTTATAAATCAATGTATCATTAGAAGTACTCCAGAATATTTGTTGAATTCTGGACATGTTTTATTTAAAAAAGTTCATCCCTGCGCCAAACGGAACTTCCGGGATTATGCACCAACTCCCTTCAAATTTAGTATCTGACTAAACTAACATATTTAATGACAAATGAATTAGTTGCACCAAATCCAAATGATGGTTTTGAAACTTTTCTAGAAGAGATTTCACTATAAACCTGTTTTAAAACCAGTGGTGGATGGTCGTCGCCACCAAACCAACTTATTATACATATATGTATATCGTATGTAACATATATAACAAATTTTAAGATTTAAAAACTGTCCTGTTTGTTTAAGTAGAAATGTTTTACTTTATCCATCACACCGATCCTTAGTTTATGTATTGTTGGCTGTCGAAAAGTTATACGTGGTTTGGTGTGTTGGAATGGAATGAAGTGCACAACTGTATTGAAAAAGTTGAATGTTTTTCGCGTCTTCTATGAATAAAACAAGCAATAATCAGTGGTACAAACGTTTCAAATAGAGCCTTTGAAGACGTTTAAGAAATGATAAGCCGTGTTCACCAGGCAAGCATACCGCTCAACCCAAACACTTTTTTGTATGTTTTGGGCATGGAACGTGTGACAACAAACCTGGATCAAAATTGTTGAATTTCGACCAAAAGTAGCGCCTTACTAACATCGCTCAGAAGTTAGCGTATCAAGTCAACGGCAATCCAGAACTATTCAAACGAGTCATATCTAGTTCGATTTCAACGGCATAGTGTACCATGAATTCTTACCACCAGGTTGCACATGTTCGAGTTTGTGGTGAGACCACATGGCCTTTGTACGACAATAATGCACCTGCTCATACTTTTGTGCTGGTTCGTAAATTTTTAGCCAAAAATAACATCGTTATGATGCTGGGCGCTCCAAACCTGTCAAATTGCCGAGCATACCTAAACTGTCTAACCTTTTTGGACAGCCAACAATAAACTAAGCATCGAATTCAAAAATTTCACGATTTTTTTTCAAATCGTATATTTTATCACGTAGAATTTTTTTTTGTGCTTTCCACACTTGTTGAAAATATTTGAATATTTGAAATCCATTCCAAAGGTATTAGTTATAATTAAGACCAAATTAATTTCATTGTTTCTCATTTCCCAGCATTTCGATATTTGGGCTTGATCAAAACTCTATAAACGTTTTTTCCATTTTTTGTTAGAGTAATTACAATAAAGGTCGATTTCAAAATTTTTTTGGCGTGCCGGACAAAATTTAAACGTGTCAAGTTTAGCACACGTGCTACGTATTTGCGATCACTGATCTAAATGAATATTCAAGTTCACATGTCGATGTGATTCCATCTCTGTGATTACAAAGATTATCGCCTTGAACAATTCAGCGAAACTGATTACTAAATAACCATACCTATAAATTTTGCATATTCGATGATATACGCAAATTAATATTTATTATAAAAAACAATTATATTGTTGTTGTTGTTGTCAGTTTTCATTTTTACAAAATGTGTTTACAACAAATGCTGCACATATAGCTTTGATAGCAAAAAACCAAAAAATAAATTATAAATTCGAATGTTTTTAAAATGTTGAAATTAGGAAGTAAATTTGTATGCATATTACAAAATTCAACATTGAACTTTATAAGCTTCGATGTATGTTTGTTTTACTACTGACTGTACTGTATATACATAGTCGTATTAGAAAGGTAAAACAGTTGCGACGTCTGGCTGAAAGCATACCATAAAAAAACACAAGGTTATGTTTGTCTGTATATGATGACATTAGTTTGCTACAGTGTCAACAATGATAATATTGAGATGTTAGAGGAGTTCCATTGTGAAATGAGTTATGACTTTTCGAAAAAAATTTAAAATAACATTGTTCTATGCTTCGTATATGCCCGCTTGTGACTTTCTTTTTACTTTCTTTTCTATTTTAGTAATGGTTTACAGTTTTTTTTACCACTTATCAATCAACTGTGAAGAAAATGTTTGTGTGATGTATTCAGTTTCCACTCACACAACAGTGGGAATTATATTTTCTTGCTTGTACTTAAAATAATTTATTAAAAAAACTAAAAAATAAGCGTAATGAATTACGATCAAAAAATTGCAATTATCGATAATTTTTTTGGGGAGATTTAACATCAACTTTCACAAGTTTCACATAATTTTGTTTGGGAAATCATAAACTTACGTATAACAAATTTCCATCTAATCAATCGATCAACAGATTACCAATTTAAAATCATATTTCTCGCACACATCGTCAATTTTTCCAGACAAATAACAAAAAAAAAAAAACCTTGGACTAGTTAGTTTATAATTCATGTTTACACACCATTTTTATGCGTGTTTTTCACGATCAATTAAAACAAATCACCGAACTAAATAAAATTTATTAGCCCCAAAAAGCCATTAATACATATATTATAATAATTCGCCTATTATTTAATAAGCACAACAATAATTATATACTGCAGAAGTCTTGAAAGTGTAAGTTCGTACACAGTATCATCTTAACAAATTACGTTTCGTGTATGTATGATATACGATCACGTTAATGATCACAAAATCAGTAGCGCATGGAATTTTTTTGTTTGTTTTATACAGTCGAACATCCATAATTAATAATTAGTATTTTGTTAGTTTAATAATATAATGTATTGCAATAATTTATTTTGAGCGTGTTACATCATCTACCGTCGCGTCGCGTTGGCACTACTAAGAATTTTTATTTTTTTTTGTACAAATTAGAAAATATTTGTATATGTCAAATTTTTCAAAGATAAATAAATATTTGTTTTTAGAAAATTTTCTCAATTTTTATTTCGTGTGCCAATGGATAAAATAAATATACAAATATTTTATATTTATTATTATTATTATATGGGTGAATTGACAGTTTTTATTAAGCGGATTGTATAGAAACTTAATTCACTTGAAATATTTTTATAATGATATATGATATGATATTTTACAACATAGGGCAACTGTTAAGCTGGTTTCCTATAACACATCACGTACTGTGTGGTATGGTCTAACTATCTCACATTTCCTCAAACAATCTACTACTATACTGCATTCGATTATCACCTTGTTATTCAAAGAAATGTGCCACAACTTAAAGACACGATTTGGTGACCGAACTGACTAGGTATCCTGAACCTGTGAGAGTTTCTATTTCTATAAGATTGGATTTGTAAAAGGAACTAATTTATGAAGATTCTACTTGGGCAGAAACTCTTGTCTTACAACTTAAAGTTCTGTGTTTTTTCTCCTAAAGTTACCATCACCTATACTAATTTCCTTGTGTTAGTTTTATGCTGTTTTCATGCTCATGTTAATTAGTTAATAAGGATCTTCAAATTTGATTTTTTTAATTTGGCCTTAAGAAACTGGCTGTACATGGAGAAAAACTAAGTGTCTCTTGAAATAAGCAACCCAATGGAACTATAACACCAATCAAAAATGTGAATACATTTGTTTTTCTGTATTCTGCTATGATAATCCTATCTTTCATTATAATACGTGAAAACTAAGCAGATCTATGCTCTCATAGATACAACCAACTTTTAAAGGCGATAGTACCTACAAGGGTTGCCACGCCCCACTCCCGCATACACATCATAGGCAAAACAAGACATCTACCCCTACCTCGACTTACAATATTCCCTCCGCTCTCCGTACTGCCTCCTCGAAAAAGCGGCCACCCCGATACATACATACATTGATACTTAAAACTTTTTAATAAAATTCTTTCGGCTTTTTATAGACACAATATATTAACAATAATGGCATTCACAACATTTTTCGACTTGTTAATCAGAAAAAATAAAGAGGCCAGTCATTTATAATATACTCGTATCTATACCAAAAAAGTAGAAATATCAAAATCCCCCGTACTGTAAACCGAAAATCAATACAAAATGTATCGACTCTAAAAAATGAAATCTCTCCTTGAGCTTTCTATGTGGTAGTATGGTTTCGTACAAATAAGCTCGCACAAACAAAAAATTCGGTCTACTCATCAGGTAGCTACGACCAAACTACAAAAATACAATTCCAACTTCATACATTAAGTATGAGGCAAGAACGTATTGACTTAGCGAATTATAAATTCATTAAATCAAAACACTCAAGGAAAACCCACATTTCTGTGTGTTTGATGCCCACACAAATAATAGAAAGAGAAGTTTGTTGTCTGTTGAATGGCATTATTGTTAATATATTGTGTCTATAAAAAGCCGAAAGAATCTTATTGTTTTAATACAGACAACAAACTTCTCTTTCTTAAAACTTTTGGTTTCCTTTTAAAATTCTTTAATTTTCTTTTAAACCATAACATAGATTTTAGTTAAATTCCCTAAATCGAATCAGCTAATTGACTATCCACATTATATGCTACATAACTGCTGAAGGTACATTATATGATGTAAAAATAATCAATAAAGCAAACAAACCATAAAGTTATCATAAACTGACTCAATTATGTGCTATGCCAACAAATGATTTATTTATTTCAGAACATAGTTTTTCCTATCGTCAATTTAATTTTCCTCATCAGTAGTTCATTCTTCTTTCGATGTTCCTCCCGATGTTGAACCTTCCTCTTCATAGAGCATTTCAACCTTTTCCTTCGATGATTTTTTATCTCTAGATAAAATTTGCCAGTCATGTTGTGAAGTATCAAATTTATTGAAATCCTTCTTTAACGACGTGTTCTAAGAATAGCAAGGGCATCCAATTTTATTTGATCGATGCATATATTTTATGACAGAGTTCAATATGTGTCCCCCAATAACATATCCGATACACTGTGACCCTTCTTGAGATGGTTTTACCTAATAAAGCTTTTTTAGAACTTTTACTTGGAGGACCCGGGGAAGAAAATTTTAGCATTTCGATTAATATTCTCCTCTCATAGCACACCTATTAGCCTCCGTTATGCTTCTGCTTTAAAGCCATATGTAAATATTGGTGGTATTGTTGATTTATATTTTTTGATAGCTACATCTCCACGAATTTTGTTTTTTCTAATAAATGATGAAAGCATTCTGCTCATCCCCAATCTCATTTTGAATGTCTCGTTCATGTTAAGCTCACTGTTAGATTCGTGCTCCAATACAAAATGTTTGAGAGTTTATGTCGTTGGTTATTGGTGATCTAATTACAATTTCTGATCTATTTTCCTTAATCATTAAACCTACGAATGCTAATAATTCTACTAATTCACCAACATTATTCGATAACTATGTCATCTAAGTAGATAAGCTATGCGGGGCCGAGCGCAAAATCTCTCTCTCATATTTTGTTTTATCTCTAAAATACTAGAAGAAGATTAGTAAGCTCCTTCTGTGGGAAAGAGAATCAAAGCTAGAGGGGATGTAAGAATCTGAAATCATGCAGTATTCGCGGTACTGAACTCGGTCAAGGACAGTCTTCCGTGTACCAGCCTAAATATGTAACTTATATTCCATTTCTCTTTGATACACGTATGATTCATAAATTTGTAAAAGTCCCGAACTATGGGGCTAGGCACCCACAGCTTATTTATTTGGCGCTCCCAATAACAAGTATTAGTCGTTTCTGCCGGTGAAAATAGACGATTGAAACTTTGGCAAACCATTATTCTATCTTAGTGAGAAAATCCATTTGGGGATCTAATCAAGTATTATTGTTATAATTAAACTATAATATTTCGATTAACTAACTTTTAATTTGACTTTGAGCTTAAATTCGAAGGTCATTTCAAGGTCAAGTCGCTTTTTTAAATGGAACCCCCTTTTTTTGACTCTGGATTCTGAAAGCGCGTAAAATAGCCCTACAGTATCATTTTTCAGAATCCAGAGTCCTAAATAAGCCCCCCCCCCCTCCATTAACAATTATGCAACTTTTGTATATACACTTTTTTATTTAGGCCTTCCCCTGGTAGTTACTTGGGTTGTTCTTTTAAAATGGGTCACTCTGTTATGTGTTATGTATTTTGTGTACTAAAAGAAGTTCTTACTTTTCTATTACAATTATTAGTTAAGAATTAATTTTGAAATAGTTTGCTAAGATACTCTAAAACGATAAATATAGGGAGCAAATGAGTCTGGTGCATCAAAAAAAAATTTGTTTTAGCCTCTGTAGTTTGAATTGTTTTGACTTGATAACGTCTTACAAGTGAGCGACACAAAATTTTCCATTGGTCGTGGGAATTAATCATCAACAGTAAACATTAGCTTAAATTTAAATATATGATTGCATAAGGCTTCATGTTTCACACATAATACTATCGTAAAATACCTGCGGATGTGTAGACGACACAGCCCACTCCAAATTTTATACATATGTATGTACTTTTGATACCATTTCTGAAAGTTAAAAATAAAAATCATGTTTCATCATCCGACTGAAGTTACTAAACAAATTTCACGCATTCCGTTGATAAGTCCTCCAGTCTGTTAGTACTTAATTGAAAACATTTCTAAAATCCACATTTTCCCTTGGGCCTACGGATATTACATTCCAATGCATAAATATTCTAAAATAAAATGGAGAAATGCCTCAAAAATTTCTATAGGATTGAGGCATTTGAAAAACAAGCAAAATGCTCCAGATTTTGCGACATTTTTCAATTCTGGGATATTTTTGAAGAGGGGTTTATTTTTATTTTTTTCAACCGAAAATGCCAAAGACCCTAATAATTTAAAATATGCCGCAGCATTTATATACTGCGGCGTCATTGCCAAACACATTTTTTTGTGGCACAATCTATAATTTTCCTTTAGTACACCAAACATAATGTGCACGATCAAGCACAAACGCTCGCGAGCATTTGTTGAAAAAAAAAAAATTACACAGGACCACAAATAAAAAAATTAATGGAGGGTTCCTTAAATCATACGAAGTGGATTATTGGTTTTTTGGGTCGCTGAAACCGAATCCAAAACCTGTTTTGCCCCATCAAGTCAGCAAAGTTTCTAACATCAAGAAACAGCTTGAAACTATAAAACATATTCAATGTTTAAACCTTATAACCCTATACCCTCAAAATCTATAACCTCAAAACTCATAAATCTCAAATCGCAATAAACTACAAACCAAACGTGCAGCAAAATATCAAAACACTTATACACAAAACTCAAATCTCATTCTCGGAGACTTTCAGCTTTATAATTCCATACGTTCATCACTTCATAACCTCAGAACCCATAAACCCCAAAATCCTCAAGTGTAACATAAGAAAATTGCATGTCACAATATAACTACGAATCATGTAGAATTAAATTTCATAACTTCACATCCCCATAACTCCATACAACCTAATACCTCAAAACTCCATAACTCCAAAAGTCCATAGTCCTATAACCCCATAACTCCATAGCCATATATAACCCAGAAATTCCATAACTTTATAGCCCCATAACCGTAACAACAAAAAGACTTACACGTGAGCCTTCCAAAATTTCGAATACTCAATAAGGTCAAGATTTCCTCCATTGTAATAACCTACATTAGCGATACTGGGAATAACGACGTGGACGTAGCAGGCTTCTGTTGCCTTTGGGGTGCTTGATTTACGTGAGTCCCCTCGCCTCTCACGATTCTCAAAGAGCTTTACGATTTTGTAAGTACCCAAGTCATGTGTTTTCAGCTTTAGAGTGATACCGCGTTCGTTTATTTGTAAATGACCTTTGCAGTGCTTTTCTTTTGTGTTGGTTTGACGTGTCTCTCTTCAAAGACCAACAGTAGTCTGCCAACATATGGCTATCCGAAACACCCTGATATCTCTTTTCAATATCTTTTAAATCCTGGAGGAATCTTTCACTCTCTTCTCTCCACTAAAATCGTTTAAATTTTCAGGGAAGTACACAATATGAGAATGAAGAGAGTGCAGCTTTAGATTCCTATATTTTTAAAATTTTTTACCATATTTTCAACTATAGTCACGTAATTAGGATCTTTCCTATTTTCTAAAAAAATTTTCGTAACCTCTCAATAATTTTGCAAAGCTGCTTTCTCCACCTTAGTCATTCTTTTGTGGAATTCATTGTCTTTCAAAAGTTAGAGAACTGTGGTCCATCAAAAACGCCATCTCTTTTCAAATATGTACTTATAAAAGGTTTGCTCTTCGTAGTTTTCATTGCTTTGACGAATTGTTTTACAATTCTCAGCTTTATATGTAATGGCGGAAGGCTTACTTTATCTGTTATGGTATTAGACTCTGTTTTATGATATTTTTAGATCCTGGAGTTAAATTGTTTCTAGTTGGCCAATCCTTTTTCACATAATGTTCGGCACGAGCTCGGCTATCCCATTTATGTAGAAATCATGGATGTTTAGTGAAACCACTTTGTTGACCTAATAAAATTGCCATTTTTTTAAATCTCCACATATTTTCCACTTGTGTTTAGCGTAATCTAATTTCTCGAATAAGACGCAAAGGTTGTATTATTTCTAATTTAACACAGCCGAATGACCAACGTTGCAAGACTGCTTTTTAACTACGTGTTGAAGAATCTATGAATAGACGCCAGTTATTAGCTTCATAAGAAACAATATACTCATTTATTAGCCCTTCAATATTGTTACAGTAAACTAAATTTTTTACGTCTGTAAAATATTTTCTAAATTGGATATCTCTTTCGCGATAGAAAGTTATACGAGTTCCTGGAGCTAGGAAATTTTTCTCTTTTAATCTTGGACGCCATTAGTTCAGAATTTTTTTTTGAAAGTCCAGCATCTCGGAACAAGTTATTAAACTCTTCTTGAGAGAACCCATTGGGATTTTTATTAATCTCGTCTTCTGATTATTCTGATGTTTCATCGTTCATCTGTATATCATTAGCGACTTCATCAGCTTCGATACCCGACATTTCCATTGCACTTTTATATTCGTCGCTAGTAGTATTACTTTTGTTGGAGTCCAGTGATTGATCATTTTACTTGTTTCTATTCCAAAAAAGTCCTGGTATCTACTTTCAAGTACATCTGTGAATAACTTTTTAAGTTTACTCACAACATATGTACTATACACTCTCTACATATATTCTAACTGTCCACTTCTAAGTTTTTTTTTTGTCGTATTTAAGAGTTGTAGGGTTATGGGGTTTTGGGTTTATAGGGTTATGAGGTTTTGGATTACTGGGGTTATCGGATGTTGTGGTTATTTGTGGTTTATTGGGTTATGGGATTTCAGGGTAATGGAGCTCATGGGGTTTGAGGTAATGAAGTGATGGGCGTATGGAATTATAAAGCTAAAATTTTCCGAGATTGAGGTTTGAGTTTTGCGTGTAAGTTTTTTTGTTTCTTTTGCTGCATTTTGGGTTTGTAGTTTATTGGGATGTGAGATTTATGAGTTTTGAGATTTTGAGGTTATGGGTTTTAGTGTTATAGGTTATTGATTTCAAGGTTATTGAGCTATGAAGGTATAGGGTTATAAGGTTTAAGGGTTGATATTGTTTTTTAGTTTCAAGCTGTTTTTTGAGGTTAGAAAAAGACGCTGACATAATGGGGCAAAGCAGGTTTCGGATTCGGGTTTGGCGACCCAAAAAACATATAATCCACTTGGTCTGATTTAAGGAACTTTCCATTCATTTTTTTTTGTGGTCCTTTGTTATGTTAGATATGTGGCTTTATATACATATATGTACGTAAAACAGCACAAGTTACCAATTGTTTTTGTTTCAAAAAATTGTAAAGATAAAAACAAGTTAGTTATCTGTGGTTCGGGTATAATCTGTTATAAAGTTCTTTATGAGAATTCCTTTTTTTCTCTTGCCAAAACCAGAAAACTTTAACTAAATACAAATCGAAATCCTCCAAACGTCAATAATATCTAATTTGTACTGGTGATACGGTGAAACGTAGATTAGGATATCTATTTTAGTTACTATAAGATTAGAAATATAATCTATTATGTCTGATGAAGTCGAATTGATTTACCATTGTATTTCGCTCACGGTCACGGTACAGTGAAGATTAAATAGTGCGATTTATAAAGTAATGATTTAATAGTGTGACATCAAAGTGATAATGAAATAGTGTGACTTATTAACGTGAATACTGAATAGTGTGAAAGTGTATTAAGTGATTTTGTGAATTAATGTTGGTGAAAATTTCCTTGTGTTATGTTTCATGTAGTGTAATTATATATAGTTTTGCGTTATAATTAAGTGATCGTTTTAGTCCCAATTCAGAATGGTTACATCTTGACTGACAAGGCAAAAACGTAACCACAATTTTTAAATTTTACTAAACAAATTTTGCCTAAGAATACATTTAAAATTTGAATTTTAGAAAGTTATGCTCGACGAATTAAGGGTTATGTGAAATAATATGTGACCTACGCCGATCGATATTCAGCGATTTCAAGATGAGGTTTCGGATGAGGATATTAAACAACAAATATTAACGAGATACTTGGCAATATTGTTATGTACAGTTTGTTACACGGATAAACTTATGGTAATTTTCGTTCGAGAATTAATTTTTGTTATAATGTATAGTCCGGACCATAAAGTTTCTAATTTTGTTTTCGCTCTAGACATTATAATTTCGAATGAACCATATCATTTCCAGAAAAACAAACAAATTTAGAATTTTTGTCAAAGTAACGTTTCGAAATTTCTTTGCTACTGATTAATTTTTCTCTTACTTTATTCCAAAAATTTTGTAATCAATAAGCGTATTTCCTTGACAAATTTACAACAACAATTGCATAGGATAAACCCTCGCAAGAATAACATTAACCCAAAAAAATATTGGGTTAAATTAAACCCAATTCTAATTTTTGGTTATGATACCTGCCACCAGGTCATATTACATATTAAATTGACTATTTTCTTGGGAAACAAATAAACAAAAAATAATTCGAATTCAATTTTGTTCAACAAAATACGCTTATTGTTAATAAGTATGTCATAATTATAAACGGGATGGGGAGAGGGTTTTAACAAAAATGGTGAAAATGGCAATTCAGATGGCATAAACAAACTAGCTGAATGTGGTGTCGAATTAAATGTAAAAATACCGAATGGAAGGCATGATGCCAATTGTTTTTATCTTGGGAACAGTAGTTTCTTAAATATTTAGAATATGTTCTTTGTGAACGTTCAAGCGCCTCGACCCCGTTTGATTCTGGATGATAAACAGCAGTGTTCAGTTTTTTTGTTTAATTTTTAAAAGTTTATTTACAAACATTGATAAATAGAATACTCACAAAATTTGAGCCTTGATACGTAACAATCGATTTTGGTGTATCAAGTTTGCATATTAACTCTTCAACAAAAGCTCGTAAGACTGTCTTACTTTCTTGATCGTGCAGTGGAATGGCTATAGAATATTTAGTTAAGTCATCTTGCATGGTCAATATTACTTTGTGTCATTGATGAGCTTCAGGTCCAAATATATCAAGAAAAATCTTCTCGAATGGTAATTTTGATGTGGGGAAGTTATTTTCATATGACATTTGTTTCTTCGTGTAAATATTTGTAAATCAATTTTCGAATTTTACTTAACATCTCCATATGTGGAAATTGATAATATGCACTAATTCTTTTAAAAGTTCTTACAATTCCCTGTTATCCATCTAAGGGATTGATGTGAAAATCACTAATAATTTTATTTATTTCACTTTCGTCAGACAAAATATTTCTTTTTGGTTGAACTAGATTGGTTTTGTCACAATACACAGAGGAAATCATGTCTGGTGTCGAAGTTTGTGGTTGTGTAACATGAGAAATCGATGTAAATCAGTTACATTTTATTGTCTTGATTGACTTCGAAATTGTATTGCATTTACCAGATTTGTATTAAATTTCATAATCGTATTCAGTCATATTTCTAAGCCATTGCATTAGACGGGAAGATGAATTTGAACTTTTATATATAAAAGTACGGTCTAAATTGCTTAACTGCCCACACAATCGCAATGAGTTCCATGAGTTAATTGAAATGACCAAGATCGGTACTAAACGCCGTTTTTTGTTTATCGATATTATCTAGAGGTAGGTATTTGATAAAATTCGTCAGCGAGATAGAGTTAAGAAATACAAGGATTTGCCCAACTGATCCAATATATCAATGATATTGGATAGTGGAAATAAGTCGCCTATTGTTACACTATTGAGTCGCCTAAAATCTAGCACTATACGCCATTGTTTTTAGTCCCCATCCGTCTTTTTCGGAACTCGGTTCGACTATTCCATCTTTTAGCATTCTATGATCCTGTGTATTTATCCCTTCTTTCATGGCATGAGATAATCTATATGGCTTGATATGTGTAGGATTTATATCGGATAATTCTGAAATTTTATGGCAACCTGTTTTGAAAGTACTTTATTTATCACCGCTAAGATGAAATATATCGTTAAAACTAATATGGATTGTCGTTGTCGATCTTCGATATTAAGATCGTTTAGGTTTAAGCTATCTTCAAACAATTGTAAACGTTCTTCGGGTTTATTGAACCAGGACGATACATTTAAAATATTGTACGTATCCAGTGGTACTGGTTTGAAAAAATCAGAGCCTATAATACATGCGTACTGAAAATCTTGAATTATCTTTTGCTCGTTAGGTAAATTAATTTTGCCTTCGCATGAGCCTAAGGTTCAAATTTTTTCCTTATTTAATCCAGTAAGTATATATGTCCGCACTAAATAACAAATTGTTTTAGAATTGACATATTTCGAACATTTGCAATTTTTATTTGCCAAAAAAGTGAACTTTAAAATTTTGATAGAATTTAGATGAAATTGAACTATTAAATTTAGTTTCTATATGTGGAACTGTTTTAAAGTGTTTATCGAATTGTTGTTTGTAGTATGAGAATTTGATAAATTTGTTGTTGTAAAAACTTCGATTTATAAAATTATTGTTTTGAATTAAACACAATTTAAATGTCTTTCACTCGAACAGTCGTGTTTAATTGGTCCTGTTCGAGGGCTGCCAAGTTTCCCGAAATTAAAGGTTACGAATTACACTTATCAGTACAATTTACAGGTGAAATTTGAATATGATTATTTTTATAAGATTCCTTGCATTGCGTTTTCGTTTACGGCAAACAGCTATTGTATGTCCTATGGTATTTTACAATAAGAACACTGAATTGATATCTGTCGTACAGCGGGTTGTGAACTTGGTAAGTTTATGCTAGAAAACCTTCTATTTAATAAATTGGTTAGTCTACTAAAAGTATTCAGTGAGTAGCACTTGGAAGCTGAATGACCCACTTTATTACATAACTGGCATTTGGACACTTGGTTGGGATTTGGTGAACAATTTTTCGACTCGCATGATCATTTTATATTTGATTTCAGTGAAGTTTACCAGGATCATTAGGACAATAACAGTGTATGTGAAATGTTAAGACGATAATTAATAGCGATGATTGTCACGCCAGACTTGACCTTGGAAATCCATAGATACCTTCGACTGCATGTTAAAATTGACCTTAATCGAAAAGTTTGATGTAAAGTTGAAAATATTTGGAGTGTTTTTGATCCGTTGTAGGTCTATCCACTCGTATGATCGATGTTTATAATTACAAAATTGTTGGAGTATAGCAAAAGGAAAATTAGTCTGTAATAATGACATTACGAAACGTTACTTTGACGCAGTACCTTAGTCTCTTTCAGACAAATTTGAGGAACACAGGATCATTTTTGAAAATACCTAAACAATTTCAACTTTGGATGACGCATTTTATAAAACCACAGGCAAGAAAATTTAAATAAGTGACTTTTGTATTTCATATTTTCTATGCCACTTAAAAAATTGAATTTGTGAAAGGGATCGAAAGTGAATTTTTACGTCACATTTTCCTCCTCTCGACTGTAGTAGCTTATTTTAAATGTTTTTAAAAAGATAATTTCAATTCATTTTCTTAGGCTTTTATGTCTTGATGGAAATGAATTCGTTTTACCAATCATTTATATGTTGGTTAGTTTGATGTTTGAAAGGCATTTTCAATTTTTAATAGCTTGAGTAATACTGTACAAATTAAAAGTGTGGAACACGAGCTACGTTTAAAGCCAAATACAATAATTACATTGTACTTGACCATAAACAAACGTTATCATTTGTGTCTACCTAAAAAAAATTGTAAGTAATGTCTAAATTTCTTGGCATCATATAGCATAAGCATACCCTAACTTGTATTTATCCTACAACAAACATTGTATGTTTTGCAGCAATAAAAGCTTATTAAAAATAGTTCGGGTACTATCATCTTGTGCTTAATTCATGTGAAAAATTCATAAAATTTCATTCCGTTTCTGTTGTAATGTTTTTTTTTAGGTATTTTAATTAAATAAAAATAAGAGAACAGAATTTTTTTTGTGTTTTAAATTTTTTTTTTATAAAACTTTCTCTTTTTAAAAGTACAACAGCATACACAAAACATAATGTCTAATGAATGTTATTTACGTTAAAATTTTGTTCCTAAATTGTATATGGATGAAACCGATAGATTTTTTCAACAACCTTTCTATACACAAAACTTGGTATTAAATTAGGCATGAGACTGGTTTGTCGATATATACTTACATAGTTTCCAAAATTTAAATTATTATTTGAATGGATTGTGTCTGTGTGATTTGGAACAATGATTTTTTTTAGTTTATACCATTCACTATATGCATTGTGTCAATGTCAACATAAATGGAATAGTTTTGTATTTTTTGTTTTGTTTTGTAAATTTTCATTCTACTCAACTCTATCGAAAGTTTATAATAAACCAAATAATTACATTTAAATCACGATTGTGGTGCAACAAAATAGAAATAAAATGATGGAGAGATTAGAGAAATTAAAACTGGTCTACACACTAAACAGTGACATACAATTAACAATATCCGTAATAAGAATATTTAAATAGTGAATACATTATTAAGAATATGGATGGACAGCTTTCATCTTACACATTGTACATGCATATCGGGATTTGGGTAAGTAGAGTTTCACAGCTGCGGATGGACTGGTTTTGATAATTGTTGCTGGTTTGAAAATCGAAATTCATCCTGCTGACTTGTTTGTCATTGATATGTAGAAACTAGCAAGCCGGCCAGATGAATTACGATTTTCGAACTAAATTCTTCAAAAACAATTATTACTGTATTATTTTATATATGTACGTACATCATCATGGCGGTGGTATTTTACTATAAGTAGACACAAATATATGCAACAAATAAACGATAAACTACACAAAGGTTGTACATCAACGATTAATTTTGGTTGAAGGTAAAGTATTTCAGGTTTAAAGTTACATAACCGGTCTACGAAAGGTATTTGGTCAACGCAACAATTAAAACATTGAAAAATTTTGCTCCACGCTAACTTGGTAAGCTGGAACAGGTTCCTATTTTCCCAAAACGTCAATATAATTTGTTGATGAGATTAATCTCGGCTCCATTATGAAATCATTTATTAACGACTTTATATGCTGCTCGTTCTTATCTGGACTTTGTTGTGTAAATATTGATAGCTCGTCACATCGGTTTAAATATGCGTCTATATCTATTTCATTTTCATCGTTTGAGTTTGTGCTTGCCTGAAAAAATTAGGATAACAAATTCAAAATATGTTTTAATCAAGATTGTGGGATGATTGTTTTTTTATCTGAGACTGAGAGTGAGGATTAAATGGTTCTGCAGCTGCAAAGCATATGACTTTCTACATTGGCGAAAAGAGCTGCTACCCTTTCTAACAATGCTATATGAAGCTGGCAATTGATATGAGTGATATTTGAAATTTCGAGTTTTGCTTTCAGCCAAATTTCAACAAAATCTCCAATGGTAAACTGATCGGTTTGAAGTTGGAGCGTAGCACGTTTGAATGGTTCAAAAACATTAGTGAAAGCTTCCATAAAATCTCACATTGTTATTGGCACTTTCAGGAACCGTAATAGCAAATCATATGTTGAATTCCAACGGGTGGGGCAGACCATAATAGGCCGATCAAGCTTCAATGATTTATCAATACCATGATAGTTGGTGTTCGCAACTTCTTAGAGAGTTCACGGCAGTTGCTGATTTTATGTGAAGCAGTGCGCTCTTTAAGTATTTTAAACTGCATCGTACCGATTTCAGAATTGCATTTTTTTTTGATGAATTACGTTCTATGGTATGGTGATAACATCGTCGAATTCTACGGGCTTGTTTTCATCTGGCTGTTCACTATCCCATAAAATTGGATTATGCCACTGCTCAGAATTGATATCCTCTATCAAATAATCGTTGTCATATTTATTATCGCCAAGCTGGGTGTCATTAATAATAATATGGTATTGTATCAGTTTTATCGCCTTTAACATAATGGCACCATTATCTGATGTACAGATGTATCTGATCTATACTTGGTCCATCTCGATACCAAATTCCGTTAGAGTTGTGATTCAAATAATCGCCTTTAACTTCTTTTGCAACTTTTAACCGCAAACCTTTAACAACTTCGTTCACTCTATTTAGTATTGATTCGGAAGTTACAGCAGTGTGACATTTGATTGCGTTCAAAACAGGATCGACAATTTTACGGAGTCCGGAATCCTCTATTAAGGCAAATAACCTACCATTTTTTGTAACCAGTTCGACATAGGCGTCAATAATGTCTTTTTCACTTAATTGTATTATAATTGTCTTCTGACAACTTACTACGTCCTCGATTTTTGGCTGCTCATCGTTGGCTCTGTGCTTGAGACAATTTTTTTCTGTAATAGCAAGGACGCCTCCGACTGCGTCGAATTGAACGTACTAAAAATTCGAACATAACTTTCAAAATTGTGCGTTCGGTGCCTAGTACGCTGTTCAAGTGAAATTAAATTTTCACTGGTCTCCAAAAATAGGAAGATAAATGTGACGTGAAAATTTATTTTGACCAGTTTCGTATATATTTTAGTGCGTATAACTTCATGTTGTCCCTGACACCTGACAGCATATTTTATACAATAAAATTCACTTCGATAGTTGATTATCCTCAAAACGCAAAAACAAATAAAATTGTCAAAATTTATCTTCAGATTTATCGTCAGGGAAGTTAAAAAATGAAATGAAAATGTGTAGAGATAAAATAGAGACATCTGTATTCTAATACGAAAACTTCCATTTCGCTAGCTAAAGTGCGTACCGCAAAGTGAAATTCAGCGGTGTGATTTTCATTTTCGTTTTCACTTGTGTCAATTTTATATGAAAAAATTCATTTCACTTCAGCAGCCTACCGGCCTTAATAGACGGACAATTTGTAGATAATGTTGTAAAAGGTCACTATAAAATAAACTGTCTGTAATGTAAAACTAATTAATGTTCTTTAAAATTATAAAATAAATTGTTTTTCGAATAAAAATGTGTAGAATATAAAATTTAATTTAAGTGTATTGTTGTACTGTACATCATTTTCTTGTGTTTACTATTGCATATGTTCTTTCAGTTTGCGGACATTACCTTCCTTGTCCTCAAATGTGGCCTTACCATTTTTTTTAAGCTTATTTGTTAAGGTTGTTACGATTGTTGAGCCTCTTTAATGCTCGATAATATTTATTTAGTAAGTCGCAATTCTCTCTATACTTTGTTATTCAAATTGCTTGCTTGGTATACCATCGAGTTTCTGTCTCATTAACTGATCATGTCATATCATAGAAAAATAAAAAGACTTAGAAAGGTTTATTCTTGTTGGCATAGGAAAATTCTTCTAGTATCGAGACAGTTTGGTGTCAAATTAAAAACTCTTGGTATTAAAATGAAGAAACCATGATTCGGAAGTAGCACGCAAACATTTTTTTTAAATATTACAAACGCATTTTATTCATTTTGGAGTTAGGTCTGTCTTGTGGTACATCAGCGAGGGACGATATGGTATAATAATGACTTTGGATTTAATTTGATGATCCAGTCTACATTTTTACGTAAGGAGGTAGTTCTAAGTCTAAAATCACTAAAATTCGTTTGTAACACTTAAATACTGCGATGACGTGTAATATTTGATTTGTGTTGCAGTTTCAGATGCCGGATCCTACTACTCTTTATGTACTGACGCATAAGAAGTTAGCACTAAATTTTCATACCAAAAAGTTTTTTTTTTTCAAATTGTGTGCCTCGGCTAAAACTTAAGGAAATTTTCATTCCATCTAGAAAAAAACTATTCAAAACTCTTAATCAAACAGTATTTTTTCTGAAAAATTATTCTAGAGAAATTGAATGAGATTTGACCGCAGTATGGTAAACCAAATATTTATTGATAGTTTTTTTTGGGCGAATTATACATTTGTAATGAGTAAACTCTAAACGGTTAAATTTTAATTACTAAATATCTTGCATCGATCTCTGATATGCCCCCTGTGGCACTATTCTGGTTTTCCCGGGGAATTGGGAAATGATTTATTGTGATTTGTTTTAGTATATTTTGGTATAATTTTTTTCAAAGCATACTGTGGTGATTGGAATTTTGTTCCAATTTTGGGGGAAAAAAATTCCATTTCAAAGCAATTTTGCATTTTTCCCTAAAAATTTTGTTGGGAATTACATAGTAGGCAGTAGTGTGAAAATGGAATTATTTTTTTACAAAATTTGAACAAAATACCAATCGGCACAGTATGCTTTGAAAAAAATGATACCAAAATACAGTAAAACAAGTCACAATAAATCATTTCCCAATTCCCAATTCCCCGGGAAAACCAGAATAGTGCCACTGGGCGTATACCCGACTGATTAATTCAAAGACAATTTAAAACCCGAGCTTCAATAAGAAATTATGCATTTTAAGGGTGAAATTAACCACAACGACTTATATAATCGTTATAATGAATCACGGTCATTTTCGGAATTTCTTGTGCCGGTCTCAGAGATGTCTCCGTGAAATGGCATATGGTATCCGACTTCTTAACTCTAAGGCAATTTAAAACTTAAGCATGATTAAGAATAATGCGGCCAAATCTCAATCAATTTCTCTATAAATAATTTCGGGATAAATACCGTTCAGTTAAGAGTTTTAAATATTTTTTCGGGATGAAAATTTCGTGCTAATTTCTCATATGTGAAACTCTGCAGTTTAGCAAAACGGGGTTAATTAAATCCGATCAGCTACTCTACATAAACTATAAAACACAATTAACTAAAATTTACATTGACATACTGCGACTAAACTTGAGAAATACGCTAAATCCAGTTATGTTGTTATTCCTCTCTTGGTCAAAAACAAAAATGAAAGGGGCGATTCAAAAAATGTCACATAGGGTGCCCATCGGTCTCGAGGCAGCACCGACAGCTTATATCAAATTATTCATTAATATTTTGGCACATTTCATTTGGTATTAAGGTCATCATGATGGATTAATAGTAGATTATCTAAACGGGTTTAGCTAAGCAACTCGTTCTGTGTTTACAAGCCATTAGAAGTCAATGTGTTTGCTAAAATGGAAAATATCAAATATCATGCTCTAATTAAACATTTCTTTAAAAAAGGTTTATTTGGACTAGAAATTCATACCGATATGGTTAAAGTGTATGCAACAGTAAAAAATTGGGTCGCTGAATCTAAACATGGTCGTACACACGTTGGAGACGATGCATGTAGTGGACGTCCAATGTTATTGTTCGTGAAGGTCCAAGTGTAATTACGCGTGAAATAGCTGATATCATATAGGCGTCTCAGATGAACGAGTTCGACTTATTCTACGTAAAGAATTACATACGAAAAAGCTTTTTGGAAAAGAAGTACCCCATCAAGACAACATCCACCGTATTCGCCAGATTTGGCTCCCAGTGGCTTCCATCTGTGCCGAAACCTAAAACTATTCTAACAATTTAACTTTGCTATATATAGCGCATTTCTGCGATGAGATAAATTTATTGGAGAGCCGTTGAACAAAGTGTATTGAATTGTTAGGAGACTATATTCACACAATCACGATTTTGAGGTTATATTCTATACATTACATTCATTTGTGAACTCACCAATCGACCATAGCAAATTCAAAAACCTTTCTACTAGCGGTTTGCTAAACGTTGCTCGGGGTTCATCGATTAAAAAGCGACTAATTGTCACCGACTATCAGTTGACCCACCGCTAACAGACCGATATTAGAAAAGGTTATTGAGTGCGGCGAAAAAATCAGTCGCTGTCAAAGAAAGTCGAAAAGCAGGCGTAATGTAAAAAATGTCGGCGGCATTTTTATACGACTGGTACCAGAGTCTTCTAGAGTATAGAGCCATAATCATTATGACGTATTTTTTAGAAGCTTTTTTAGTGGTATAACTTTTCACTGATTTCCATAGGAATCCATAGTAAAAATGGTGTTTTTAGCTTCAAGTTTTTCATTGAAAAAAGCAAAAAATGTTCCAAAATTTTTATACAAAAGTGTTCTACATATCTTTAGCAACAATATACTGGAAGGGTTTATTGGTATTAAGTAAATATTAATTGCAGAAATATTAAAATTAAATTATTTCTAAAATATATTTTTCGAACTTTCATTTTGAAAAATACATCAAAGTTGGCTCTGACCAATTAAAATAATACTTGCTACATTTATCTTTAGTTTTACTAGTGTACGTTAGATGTCTCAGATTTATACAGAAAAATACGAAAAAAATCGTTTAATCACAAAATTATGATACGTTCTTAATATTTTGAGAATTTGTTTTGCTTTTCCTACAACTTCTAAACTCAGATTTGAACAGGTGGCAATTTTTGGTATGATTTTTCAAAATTTGTGCTGCCCACTGCCATCTATGTATATTGGCTTAATGCACACGATTTATAGTAAGCTTTTCTTTTTAATTTGACCAGAATGCTGTTGTTATGAACTTTTTTTATATTTTGGTTTAAATAAATTAATTATTACAAGAAAATGAAAACGATTTACTTAAACGAGATTTATATATGTTGAAATTCAAACATTTATGAAAATATTTCAGAAATCATAATTAAGAATTTACAACGTTTTCATTTACAAATTTGTCTTCGGAAAAAAAGTGATTTCCCATATGTTTTATGTGTTTTACTATGGGAATTTTGGTTTTTTCCTCGTTTCTAATTCCCTTATAAAAGCTTCGTTTTTTAGATTATGGCTTGTATAATCAAGGTTGCTTTGCTGGTACACAGTGGGACAAAACTGACTTTTTGTTTGATAAAATAGTCCATAAAGCGCAAAAGCCACATATCCCGATAATTTTTCTTTAAACTAAAGCCTAATTGATATACAACGAATCTGTCCGGACAGATTTTTTATTTTATTCTTTTAAAAAATTGTACCTAACCCCAAAAGTCAAAAAGTGACATCACCTGCTAAATGTACTAATTCTTTTGGATCACCTATACAATTCTGGGGTTTTCAAGGTTGCGACCTTGAAACGTTTGCTGGTAAAATTTGAAAATTTTGTGTTACGTAACATTTTTATGTTCACCCCTCCCTATCCGTAACAAATCAAGACCCCCCCTCCCCCCCCCCTTTGCCTTCTTTCATTTTTTCGGTTAGTGAGTAAATTTTTCGCAATGAAATAGAGCCATTACGGTTACGGTTTATGTGTATAAATTTAGCTTAATTTCGATTTTCGATTTAGTTCCGGCCTCTGTAGATTTCTATTTTCTAACTTCTCGATATAAACTTAGCTATTTCTTCAATCCTTAAAATACGACGTACAATGAAAGAGGTAAACATTCTCTTTGTTTTCTTTATAGTTTTTTTTTTGGTTTACTGCACTATAAAGTGCTTTACTATTGTAAAGGGTAAAGCTAAAGTTAAAAAATCATTTAAAATTTTTGAACACTGCAATAGCTGTAGTTGAAAATCATAGAAAATAATAATTTTGAAATTTACCATCGGAGTATATTATAATTCAGTGTCCCATTCGAATTTAGAAATATTTTCTAAATCATATTACTTTCCCAAATTGGGCGACAACCCACACATTTATTACTAAAAATAGATGGGATGATATAGGATGTTCTAGGTGTGACTTTTGCCTCAGGCAATATTTTTCATATGGTTAATTAATAGAGGGTGGGGGAAGGAACACTCCTTTCTGACCAGCGTTGAGTAACTTATAGTCCCGACATTTACGGTACTACCCGGAAATCCTTCAAGAACACTATAAGAACAAACTTGAGCAAATATGCGGCAACGGTGGAGGGAGAGCCTTTAATAAAGCCAAGACACAAGGTAGCGTCAGGACTGGACTGTTATAAGGATACCTAAAAATGTACAATAGAGGGTTAAGGAAGGCACAGAGGAAGTCTTGAAGACTCATCTGTGATAAAATAGATGAAGTATCCGAGACTTCTCGCCTTAAGAAGATTGTTTCCACTAACCCAACCAGTCTCAATTATTTAATTGAACCGGACAGTGGGCAGCTTCAAGTAAAGAATCCTGGTAGCTTATTATCGATTCGAAACCCATTTCTAAAAGAGCTCGATTACTTGACGTCGCTTGGTATTCTTCAAGAAGCACATTCCGTGCGCATAGGCGACACCGTAAATAAAAATACGGATCCAATGGGCGCTAAAAGGTTTCCAGCCTTATAAAGGGTGTTTAAAGCTGATTTTTATTTCTACAAAATGGATTGACTTCAGAGTGGTGTTTATTCCGAAAGCAGTAAAAATCTCACGTGTCTACCTAAAGGACCTTAGACCTATAATTCTATTATCCTTTCTATTGAAAACCTTAAATATGCTGGTAGATCTTTATATTCGATCAAAAATGAAATCTGTTAACAGAGCTCTGCATGCCTTGGTACGTACGATTTAGAAATCAATTTACTCGTAAGAATTCTGCTTGGTAGCATTCGTCGATATTAAGGCCGTCTTTAATAACTTTAAAACCGAGGCAGTTAGGGAAAGGTTACCATTCCTGGAGGTGGATTACTCTAAAAGTAGGTTAATTAATCATCTGCTGGTAAGCAGGATTGTCAACTCTGAGTTGATAATTGAGGGAACCGCCATTAGGCGGATAGTTAGAGGAACGCTGCAAGCAACTGTCCTATCACCGCTTCTATGGAATATAGCGGCAAATGGATTACTATTATAGCTGGAGAAGGAAGTTATAAAAGTAATTTAATGCAGAATGGGCCAGCAAACGTGAACTGGGAATGAACTCGCCCCAAGAGAGCAGGTACTCTTTACTAAGAAACACAAAATCCCGCAAGTTGCCCCTCCCACCTTAAACGGCACTAGACTAGTTCTTACTGAGAGAGCGAGACATTTGGACATAATCTTGAACTATGTACTCCTACAGGAACACAATTGGTAATAGATGGTGTGGTCTGAAACCGTATACTTGTACTTATGTACGGAGTGAGCGTGTGGTGGTCAGCTCTTTACAAGGTAACATATAAGAATAAGATGGAGAAGGCACTTAGGACAATACCTACACCCGCTTTAGTGGTTACGTTCCACTTTCTTCCGGTCGACATTTTTGGTAAACAAATAGCGGAAAATATGGCTGTGCGACTCCCAGCTGCATCTTACTGGAATTGTCTGCAGACAAGTCACTCGACGATGTATAGTTCTCTAAAGAAGGAGCTCCCTTCAAAGGGATCCTGGGAAAACGGGTCAATATCGGAAATCGTCGAGCTGGACAGCAAGGTGGGAGCTGGGGTCTTCTGTGATAAAATAATTGTGAAAGTCTCCGTCCGTCTTTCTGATTACTGCAGCATGTACCAGGCTGCGATGACAGCGATTGAGAAAGCCTTGCATATGGACAGTTAAACGGCAATCAGGTCGCTGGAATTAGTTTCTCTGGTTTAAATGGTTGGGTTCCCACTCATCTCTCACAACCAGATAATCTCGGAAATTCTTTGAGTGAGAGTAAGTACTAAGTTTTGAAATATCAAAGCGGTTTTGAATACGTATTTAGATTATAGAAACCACCGTAAGCATATGATTGAACATTTTCGCAATTTCCATAATTTCGCAAAATTATTTGAGTGATAGTAAAAACGTTTTAAGGGCATATCTATGTAACCCTTACAAACTTTTAGTCTACTTTCTCAGTCTTATCATTCCTGATCTTATCTATCTGGATCTAATTTTTAAATACACAAGACCACATGGAGTTAGATCACCTAATTAGCTGTCGGCTATGTTGAGGAGCCAGTTGAAATATTTACACAAAACTGAAACTTATCAACACGATTCATTGTATTTTTCGATTCGCGAAGGTTACGGTGAATTTGAAATCTTTATCAGTTTCAACCTAGATCAACCAATTTCCGACATTTTCTCCTCATAATTGTAGAATCATCATCAAAATAGTTTTTCCTTCTTCATCGCTGCCATGTGGGTGCGTTTTGCACAATGACTTAAAACTTCTAGACAGTTTTTTAGATAAATGTTGGTTTCGTAGATAAATGCATCTATAAATGAGCAGTCGTTTTCGGAAAATTATCGTTTGGGCTTTAACCAAACTTTTAAAGTTTTTAAGAATTTTAATGAATCTTATTGGCTGCGTCTAGTGGCCGTTGCCTCGTCGACAATTTTTATGCCTTACAGAAAACTGTGGATTGACATAAATCAAATACAACGTTCCAATAATTAATTAAAATAAAACCAATGTTAAATTTATCTTATTTTCAGTCTTATTTACTTTCTTACAGTGAAATTTTATTTTTAATTTTAGTTTTGATAAGATCGAGTTCGATTACAAGTAATAATCAGTAACTATTATTTGTAATCGAAACCGATCTTATGAAAATTATAAATAAAAATACGATTTCACCATAAGGTATGAAATGCGGGAAATGTAAGACATACGAAACAAAAGCCAGCTAAAAAAAAATGGAAACTTACAAAGCGCAATTTTCCCCCTATCATCAACATTTCATTTTCGTCCAATATTTTAACATTCTGTCGCAACTGAAAATTTATTATTCCATTCATATACGCAAACACGTTTTATTTTGAAACAACATGAAATGACAAATATCGTTTTTCGCATACATATTTTATTGTAACCACACATATATTTAGCTACACAACATACACACACACACATTTTGTCCGTCAACTGAATTTCCACAAACAAGAACAAAAAAAAAAAAAACACGAACATCACGTTTGACATTTTCTTTGTAATACACACACATTTTTTGTTGTCGCTATCTGCCACTCTATTCTGAAGTGAAAATGATGACGTAATTTCTAAGGAATGCCATGTCTCTGATTTTTGTATTCATTGGCCCACGCAAACTGAATAAAACATTTGTAAATTGATAAAAATAAAATATACGAGTAAATAAGATTTGTATAAGATGTGAATGTAGATACTAGTGGATTGTGCGTATACGGAATATAATCAAAAAAGTGCTCTAACTGCGACAGACATTGGGTCGGGTTAACAATAAGTGTGTCATGTATGTACTTTATAGAGATTATAGTATTGAGATAAGAGTTAGTGTATATGTACATACTATACATATATTAGAATACTGATACTTAACTGTTTATTTACTAAAGATGAAAATTCCAAAAAAAAAATGTGTGTATAAACAAAATTTTACTGTGCTCGATTATATACTTATACTCCACTTAAAAATTACTTAACCTGTGTATATATTCTCATCGAAAACCTATATGTAATACCAAAAATAGAATTTATCAATAAATAAAAAAATTCCACTCGATTTTGCGGCTAGCATTGACCCCTTACGCTCTTCCGTTCACATTCATTCCACGTACTATATTTAGTCGCGAGTACAAACATTTAATACACGAAACGAGGAAAACAGATAAGTATATAACGATATATACATTTTGTCCTACCTCAATTTCCACCATAATGTGTTTATACTTCCTATAATACCCTGTACTTGTGTATGTCGGTACACAGTACATAAATTTTCCAATATACATAAATACGACATCTAAAAATATCGAATTTGTGTGTAAATAAACAGTGAAAATTCTCATGAGAAAGAAAATGGAAACGTTTCAATATATTTTGTGTTCGTGTGGCGGTTCATTGTATTCTCAATCTAATTATAACTACGTTCGCGTTTTTTTTTGTTTCCATTTTAATTAGGAATATTAAATAAATAAAAAAAAAATGATTTACTCCACCTTGACTTTTGAACTTTTGCTTTTGTTTTTTTTTAATAGCGTTAACTCATTTTTTTTTTGCTGATTGCAAAATCGTATTATGAATAAATAAGTGTCATTGCTTTTGAATGTCTCAAATTATCATACACTATACTCGTATTGTAGTGTTGGCCTTGTTTTAGTGTTTGACGGTTTACTAATAATTGTATGAATTAACAAAGAGTTGACTGTACTTCAAAGTTTTATTTTTTTTTTGGTCACAAATTGGGGGTTACTTCTTCTTCTTCTTCTTATTATTACAATTGAATAGTAATAAATTAGCTGAACACAAGAATTTTTGAAAAAGCGGATTATTATTGTATTACGTACTAACCAGAAACAGCGAGAAAACAAAATGCCGGCAATATTTATTTGTAGTCTATGACCATAGTCCCTTCTTGCACTGGCAAGTCAGGAAGAAATTGGCAAGGTTATCTAGTCGACATTGCAGATTTAGCGTAAATGGTAAATAAAAATGGAGTTTCCCGGTAAATGAGATTTTAATTTCGCGACTTGATAATTTCGCGGGATTCGAGAATATTTCCGAGTGTCGAAGTGTACAATTTTTTAGATGTTTCCGAAATTATACGAAACTAATTTGAAAGCTCAAATATTAAGTATTCGAATTTTGCAAGACTTTTTCTTGAGTTTAGCATTAACTTGCTTGATATTACTGACTTTCATAAATAATTCGATAATTTCATGATAGTATGCTGTTGCTTTGGATGTGTTATTACAAACTTACATATACGATTTTTGAGAGATTTATATAATTTTCAAGATATTTTGAAACCTTGGCTTTTTAAAATTATTTCAAAATTATTTTTCAAAATTAATCAGGGATTACATGGCGTTCAGTTACATTGGCGCAAAGTAGAAGTTAATAGAGTTGAGACTTTCTAGATTATTAAAATTATGTATGATTGTATTTACAATATTAAAATTAGAAGAAAATCTATTATGCAATAGGATATAGGAACCTTCTTTTTCCACCGTCTTATAAGATTGTAATCTCCAATCAAGACTTACAAGTTAGTAAGTGGGAATAATGGTTTTTATTTGTTCTGATTGCACATCATATCATTTGATAAAAAAAAAATTTTGATTGCGACTGTTTCAAGAGTGTATAGGTTCTGCAAATTGTTTGTGATTTTTTGTTTGTTTATTGAGCAGCTTGTGAAAAATGAGTAAATCAGATGTCCAGATGTAGACGTGCGAGCCATTTTACACCACCGTTTGCTGCCAGAATATAATTGAGCCAAAAAGTAGTGATAAAGTTGAAATGTGTCTTCGATAAACCATCAACTTTGACAAACTACATTTTAATTTTGCTATCTGAAAAAATTTCCTTCTCCAAAAAGTTGCACATAAGGGCGGTAGAGGCTCTAAATACGTCTAATGCGATACTGATGCGAGTATTAAAGTTTTTGGAGCGTGGGAACAGTCCAAGAAAATTCAAATAGAGGTATTGGAATGGCCTTCTAGTTTTAACCGCGTCACCCATGAGTGGTCTCAAGGCAATATTAGATGGTTTCACCATCGTGCACACGACGCAATTTCGTACAAATGTACGAACATCTTTGTTCATTCCAGGCCAATAAAAGTGTCGTTGTAATCTATTTAAAGTTTTAGCGATGCCCATGTGGCTAGATGAAGGTGGCGAATGAGCCAACTGATATTCAGGTTTCCAAAAAGCTGGAGATGTCAGATCTACCCACAATATGTCGTCAGGATTTGAAATCGAAGATACAGATTCGAGAGCTTCGCAATCCAATTAAGACTCCCGTTTCTGCGAATGATATGGAACTTGAAACCCTGGAGTTTTAAGCTCCACCTCGCCAACCGACCAGATAGATCGCACTTGCATGATCTGTAATTATAGAGAACTGGAACCCTTCTACATAAGCTCTGAACCGTTTTACGTACAGTACAGCCGCGTGAAACTCCAATTCCGTGATATTGTACTTGCGTTGCGCCGAGTTCAGCTTATGAGAGTAAAAAGCTATTGGGTGTTCCGCTCCGTACTCCCCAACCCCGGAAGTTGATGCATCGACTTGTATATAAAAAGGTAAAGTGTAATCGGCGTTAACTAATAGGACACGAGCAGTAGTGAGGGATTCTTTTAATTTTTTGAATGCAAATTCTGCGTCATCATTCCACACGAGTTTTGATTTGGCTTTTAATAAGTTCATCAAGGGGCGGCGATACAAGAATATCCCGATATTAAGCGTCGATACCAGCAGCTTAAGCCAAGGAAAGTGCGAAGCTGACGAAAGGTGAGAGGAACTGGAAAATTGGAAACTGCACTGACCTCCTCTGGATCAACCCTGATACAACCCTCTCCGACCAAATGCCCTAAATATTTAGTTTATTTGAGAACAAAATGGTTTTTATCAACAATAATAGTTAAGAGCAAGGCGTACCTCAAAACTACTAGACGTCATCAATAAGTCGTCAAGATAGACAAATACGTTATCTTGATATTGGTGAGGAATCACCTTGTCCATCAATTGACACATGTACACAGGTACCCGGTACCGTGAATGCAGTTTTGCGTTTTGCTTCACTGTCAAGAGGAATTTTCCAAAAGACATCTTTCAAGTCCAAGCTAAATTTGAAAGTGGTATTTTTTAATCGACTCAGAAGACCATCGATCAACGGTAACGGGTATGCGTCCTTTAAGGTTACTTTGTTAACCTTTCGGGCATTCAGGCACAACCTAACTCGCCCATTTGACTTTTTCACCAGTGTAACTGGCGAACACCAAGGAGCATGGACTCTCACTCTACTCTAATACACCGAGCTCAAGCATACGATCGATTCAGCATATAGCTGCATTTGAATGGCCGGTGCACGGCGTAATGTCGCTGTTTTCGAAGAAGAACAGCCCTGTGTCAATTTTAAGGGATGTTATGTTGGCGCGGCCCAAACCCAAATTAGAAAAAGACGGGAATAGACTAATTACATCCTTCAGAGTTTTATTTTGTTCAGTTAACAAATCATGACTAGGAGGTTGATTAACCGGAACTTCAACATCGAGAACATCAACGGAGATTTATGAGTTTTCTAGTTCTATACCAAACGTACGCTGGTTATTGAAGTGAATGTCTGCAAGAATATATCACAGTATGCGTCCTACATACCCTTTTGGTGTTGGTAATTTGGAAGGGAAACTGTGAAATTTGTCACCAAAACGTGTTATAAAGGAATCACATCCATTTCCCAAAACAGTAATATTCGCACCAGTCTAACAAGCCCTATTTAACGAAACCATTTATGACCACTTTGACGAATGGCCGTCCATCTGTGTGGTTTAACAAATGTGATTCACTGATTTCGCTTATTAGGCATTTACCTACGTTTAGCAAAATATTGGTAAGCTCGATGGAAGTGACTGGAGTGGAATTATTTATCTCTTAAAATGGTTGGGGGCTTTTGTTGAAGCCGGTATAACACGAGATCCGTACTGGAAGCCGAAATAATTTTTTTGAATCGCGTCGGTAATGAGGTATTTTGAAGGTAAGTTTTCCGAACTACAGTTAACGCAGTTCGGCAAATACGTGTTAGGTAACCCACCTCCAAAGCAGAATATTTTCCGAGGTGGTCTGCAGAAGTTATAGAGGTGGTCGGGATCCTGACAGTTCCAACATTTAATTGGTAAACTACCAGCATTTTGAAAATTAGATCGAACCTGATTACTTTTTGCAGGCGGTCGATTTAACGCGCAAACTTGAGCGGACTCATTTTCGTAGACAACCTGGGTTAAAATGCAATGAGGCAATATGACAGACGGATTTACTGGATTTGGAAACTGAACGATTTGTGTAGCAATTTCATGCACCAGTTGCCTGGAATTGATAATATTGACCTCTGGATTACATCTTACCCGTTTCCACAAATTTTCGACCGACCGTCATTCCTGGGCTGATTGGCTAATTTTAGTTATAGTTTCATTAGCTAATGCTAATTGTAAACCCGGTCTAATATCATTGAACATAATCTCAAAGATTTCCTGTACAGGGATTTTGGTCGCAAAATGAGGATTGAGGATTGAGAATTTTGTATATGTACACGGTGTATAATATACATTTTGCTATTGTGTACCGTCAAATATTTGTATTGTATTAGTGTATTTTCTCATGCGTTTTCTCATGGGGTAAGTATCAAAAACAAGCCAAGCGGGTGAATCGGTTCAAATTTTTGGTGCTTACGCTCGCCTTGAGTTATTTTTCCCTTTCTTCTTACTAGTGGAATTCATTCGTTAATAAAAAACCAAAACAAAATACATAAACGTAACCAAAACAATTTCTCGCAAATAAAAAAAAACAAAAAGCAACATAAATGAAAACAAAAAAAATTAAACATTTTAATTTTACTTCGGTCTAAAAAGACCAAAGTATTGAAATCCTGTCAAAAATGACGAAAAATTTGGTTGGTCCAAAACCACTTTTCTCGACGTTTTGAAAGTCCCTGAGTCTGAAAATGCAAAAAAAAAAAAAATGTCCGTCCGTCTGTCTGTGTGTCTGTGTGTCTGTGTGTCTGTGTGTCTGGACCCATGGTATCTCGAGAACGGCTTGTCCGATTTGGATTTTTTTTACGGCAATCTGTTTCTATGGTCAAGGCGGAGATTTGAAAAGATTTTGGAGACTGTACGTCAAAGGGGTGGGGTACCTGCCATACGAAATGACCCAAAATACCTGCTTTTATAAATATTTACGATTTTTTTATACATGCTTATTTGATTATTGAATTGGGCATTGAATTGGGAATTGATTTGAAGGTTAAATTAGGGGTCAATTTGCGCGTTGAGTTGAAGTTGAGTTGGAGTTGAGTTGGGGTTGGATTTGGATGTAGTGAATAGTTAACAAACTATTTATATGATAGAACTTGCCTATTTATCAACCGATTATTATGAAATTCAATGTGTATGTTACAAATGGGATTCCAAAATGAGTTTTGGGTGAAGTTCTGGAATATGGCCAAGTAGGATGGAACTTGCCCATTTCTCAACCGATTACGATGAAATTCTACATTTGTATTTGAAATGGGATTCTAAAATGTTTTTTGGATGAAGTTCTGGAATTTTAAAACGATTTCTGGATGAAGTTCTGGAATATGGCCAAGTATGATGGAACTTGTCTATTTCTCAACCGATTATTATGAAATTTAATTTGTATGTTAGAAATGGGATTCTAAAATGAGTTTTGGATGAAGTTCTGGAATATGGCCAAGTATGTTGGAACTTGGCTATTTCTCAACCGATTATGATGAAATTCGACATGTATAATGGAAATGGGATTCTAAAATTAGTTTTGTATCAGGTTCTGGAATATGGCTAAATATGATGGAACTTGCCCATTTCTCAACCGATTATGATAAAATTCGACATGTGTATTCAAATTGGGAATCTGAAATGAGTTTTGGACGAAGTTCAGGAATATGGCCAAGTACGATGGAACTTTGCTATTTCTTAACCGATTATGATGAAATTTGATATGTGTGTTGGAAATGGGATTATAAAATGATTTTTGGATAAAGCTTTGGAATATGGCTTTGTAGGATGGAATTTAGTTATTCCTTACCCGTTTGTTATGAAATTTGACATGCAATTTGTAAATGGGATTCTAAAATGAGTTTTTGGATAAGTTCCTGGAATATAGTCAGTTAAACGGTTAGAAGTATCAGTATAGTTTGTTATACTATTTTCGGTATAAAGTTCTAGAATACGATTTTTCGTTTTAAATTGGATGCCTGTACCCATGTTATTGAAGCTTTTGACCTGTTGGTCTGTTGTTTTATAAGTAAATATAATTTGGTTAAAATAGAAATCAATAATGTCAAAACTGTCACACCAACTTTATGACATTATTGAAGATACCAAAGACCGAAGTTCTGATCACCTCGTGAGGTTTCAGCCCTTTATATTTTAAATTTTGAACAAAGGAACCAAAACAGAAAATAAGAAAATAAAATGATTTTGTTTATTTTTTTAGTATTGTGTAATGTGTTGCCTTGCAGCTCGTGAGGGTTGTTCCTTTACGATGTTATGTCAAAGTGTGCGGACATTTTATTCTAAACAAAAAAAAAATTGTATATAAAAAAAGGTTACGCAAGTTGAAAAGGGAAGTAATAAAATAAACCATCCCGCTTTTTTATTTGCTGTGTATATGCTAGAATAAAATTTCTCCAACCTCGGACATAACATCGTATAGGAGCAACCAACCATCATGAGTTGCAACGCAATACTAAACAAAATAAACAAAATCGTTTTGTTTTCTAGGTTTTTTGTTTTTTTTGGTTAATATTTTTTATTTTGAGTCTCGCTTCGTAATATTTTTAATTTTTTTTCTTCGGAATTTGTTGTTCTGTCTCAGTCTCTCTTAATACATCCGATATAATCGTTCTCTTCTGAGCTTATTCCTCTTATTTGTATCATGTTATCCCTATTATTGGCGTCATTTTATCTCTTTTATTTGCATCATATTAAACGAAAAACTGAAAGACAAAATGCACATTCAACACCAATACAATTTACCAATACTATTGCCTTCCGGTAATCCTCAAATCAATCCTCATTTTGCGACCAAAATCGCTGTCCAGTGCAGCGATTTTGGTCGCAAAATGAGGATTGAGGATTGAGAATTTTGTATATGTACACAACGTATAATATACATTTTGCTATTGTGTGCCGTAAAATTTTGTTTATTGTATTAGTGTATTTTCTCATGCGTTTCCTCGTGGTAAGTATCAAAAATAAACGAATCGGGTGAATCGGTTCAAATTTTTGGTGCTTACGCTCGCCTTGAGTTATTTTTCCCTTTCTTCTGACATGGGGAATTCATAAATATTTTTGTGTCTATTGTTGTTTATTGTTCAAGCAGATTGTGATAATTGTGATATAATATAATTTATAATTTTTCTTTTCATTAATTATTTATTGATTTTCATAAAAAAAAAAATTATAACTAATAAAAATTTAGGTATAATTTAATTAAATTGGCCCCTTACATTAAGTTATCAACAATTAATTCTAACGACAAAAATTAATTAATTTCGCAAAATTTTTACCGTGAAATTAATTAATTTTTAATAAAGGATTAATTTTGCTACATCAATTTTTTTTAAATCAATTAATTAATTAAAATTTTAATTATGAATTAATTCATTTTTAAGAATTAATTGTGAAATATTTAATTATTATTGGAAAGTAATTAATTACGCCACATAAAAATTTTCGGTCCTCAATTTCGGTTAACAGTAATATAAATGATTTTTAATTTATAAATTCTTCTTATTGAATTTACATTACATCTCGCTTTTTTATTTGCTGTGTATATGCTACAATAAAATTTCTCCATCCTCGGACATAACATCGTATAGCATAGCAACCGACCATCATGAGTTGCAACACAATACTAAACCAAATAAGCAAAATCATTTTGTTTTCTAACTTTTTTGTTTTTTTTTGGTTAATATTTTTTATTTTGAGTCTCGCTTCGTACTTCGTAGTCGTAAATATTTTTAATTTTTTTTTTATTTCGAAATTTGTTGTTCTATCTCAGTCCCCTCAATATTTAATACATCAATCGTTCTCTTTTGAGCTTATTCCTCTTATTTGTATTATGTTATCCCCATTACTCGCGTCATTTTATCTCTCTTATTTGCATCATATTAAACGAAAAATTGAAAGAAAAAATGTACATTCAACACCAATACAATTTACCAATACTATTACCTTCCGGTAATCCTCAAATGAATCCTCATTTTGCGACCAAAATCGCTGTACTGATCCGAAATGAGATTTTGCGCTTGTAATGCGATTTTAAAAAGAGCCTCTTGAAATTCGCTATAACTCTCCTTAAGGTAATTTTGTTTTCGAGCGTCCAGCGCTCTACGAATATCTCGATCAAAACTACTTGAACAGAAGCGATCAATCATATCCCGTTTGTGGATGTCCCATGTAACTAAAGGATTCCTTTCTAACTGAATCCAGAATCATTCTAGTGCATCTCCAGTTAAAATGCAAGTTAATTCTTGTACGCAACCATTTAAATTGATATCAGCTCTGATAGCCATCTGATCGACCCAAGAAACAAATCTTTCTACTGAAGTATCTGTACTTGATCCGCCCTAACTTAAGATTCCACGAGGAGTAAATTTTGGAGCGTTTAAAAGTTAGACACCGATGGATGGTGTCTATAGCCTGATCAGGTCACGAAACATGCTGAGTAAACCTTTTTGTTCGCATGGTATCTATTAGTGATTCAACAGAGTTAACTAGAGCATTTATATTTAAAGAATTAACGTGTTCCTCCGGTCGAGAAATAGGATTATCTACGGTACGATAATCACTGGAATTTTTAATAGGTGGTACAGACTGTGAGATAGATTTGGGGTGAACACAATGAAATGAATAGTTTGGTGGATCAAATTGTGGTCTTGGTTCTCTTACAATGCTCGCTAGGCTGATTTTGGGGCGTCGACTGATCGTTACCATGTTCTAAAAAAAATGTCTGCTCGATGGCGTTTAGGAGACTAACATCATCACTGAGCGTGGAAGTAAAGTTATAGGAGAGGTCTTTGGTTGTATAGGCTTAGCCAACTCATTGGTCGAGGTTGCAGGAAAACTAAAAATTTCGTTAACCTCCAAGTCTCGAACTCTCAGTTGTAACCGATCACAATCTTGAATTAATGCGCTGTTTCCATCCTTTTCGATTGGATGATTTTGCATGCGCTTAGTATTCTCTGTATATGGATTAATTGTGAATTAATTCTCGGTACTCTGCACATTGAATGGTAGAAGGACAGCCTAGATACGAAGCAATACGGTTAATTTTCCAGGAGCATGTTGCTAATTGGCACACACAAATACTATCACATCTGTGAAATTAAATTCGGGGTATCACAAAAGTTTTAAAAGTTTTCCATTCTGGGTCCGAGACGCTGACGATTATTGCTGCGTTCTATTTAAAGAGACAAAGTCCAAAGAAGTATTTATGTGTAGATGCCAAATGGAAAGTCCAAAATTATCTGCAAAAGTAAAATTTAATTTACACAAATTTAAATGCAATGTGGCAAGTTCGGAAAATATTTATTAATATCATCATCAATCTTAGATATTAATTGTACTAAATATCAACGATGCCGTGATAAATTCAAAAAGCAAATTACAAAGAAGAAACCACTCAGAAGGACTTGTGAGTACTTTCCAAAGTTAATTGGAATGCAGAGTGATTTTCAAATATGCTCAAATAATGGCAAATGATCTGCAATACCTGCCATAATAATACTGGTTATAATTCCGAAGCACGCCAGTTTTTCGATTTTGGACAAATTGATATTGCCGTTTTCTGCTGAGGTTTTTGAATTTGCCTAGAGGCTTGCTGATATCGTTTTTGTAGCTTTATTTACAATGTTATAGTGACTTGAGGGTACTTAAGTTCCATTGTATGAAAGTTAAATGTGTACCATCTGTTTCTTCAAATGAAGAGTGCTAAGTTTTCTCATTTTGGTAAATGATACTGCATAAAGCACAAGTCCACGTAAGATTAAGGGCATGTGCATGACTCAAGTAAATACTTCTTGTCATTTTCATAGATTTCTGCACTTCGGTTGGCAGAATTGTTTATTATCCAGATCGCCCATCGATTTATGTCTTTTACGTTCAGGAAGTTATCTACATACTTCTTCCATGAAAACTGTAAATAATCCATCGTCGTGTGTTTTTTATAGTTTAGACGAAAAAAGTGACCTTTTCACCCTCTACACTATGGTTATGTTTTTCACAAAAATTAATTTTTGTTGAGTTCTACTCTATTCAGTATTTCTTTGGTCTTTGAGCTTGTTACAGGTGTGCACCCAGGAAAGTTATTTTTCAGAAGGATTCCTAAAATTTCCCTGAATTTTTTATTGAATCATCGCTGTAGATCCTAAATTTTGTAGTTTCCCATTCGTTAGAGCCCCCTTTATCCTGGCAATTTTAGATGCTATATTTAGACTTTGACAAAAAAAATTCCAGGAACTATTTGTATAGATCTTCTTTTGATCGAATATTTTAATTTATACCCTCAAAATTGACTTTAAGACTGCTAAGGTAGTCCTCTTAATTCGTTTTTGTAGCGATTCTGTAAGATTGTGCAGTTTTAAGTAACATTTAAAGTTTAAATATCATTTTTGTACGTTCTGACGACACTTTTTAATTTTTCACTACACTTGCACTATTAGTCACTGAGCTAGTACCAATCATGTTCTGCCTTGTCATCCTTCTTTCTTCTGTCGCTGTTGTCTAGATCAACAAGAGCTGTGACAGTATCATTGTATATATGAACTCTGAAATGAATAGAGATATTATGAAATTTCAATTATGATGATAGCCCTTGGAATATGCCTTCTCGCTATAAAATAATTTACAGGTTTTTGTGTTGATTGAAGTAGCGATGAAGGTTCTTTTGGACACATTAGTTAAGAAGCAGATAATTTTGAGAAGTTAGCAGCAAATTTTATTTTTGAAAAGGCTTTTTCTGGTCCAAGTTATGTATTGGCTAAACTATACAATCCAACCCAAACCTGGAACCATAAAACCTGGAGATTGTAATGATAATTTCAAAACCGCATTATTTATTATAAGTGTGTTGTGATTAGGGTTTCTCAAAACTGGATCCCGGAATCTCGTTTTTGACTCAAAAGTGTGAGCGGGAAATCCTGGGGCTTTCCGGTTTTCGATTTTTTTATTTTGTACGCTCTTGTAACTCTATAACGGCATAGGCATATATTACAGTAAAACCTCGGTTTAAGAGCCTAATTAGGGATTGACCTGTCTCTCATTTCCGATTGCCCCTCAGATCCGAATATAGGAAATTTGAATGCCTCTTCTGTGTTCTCAGAGATCAATGAAGACATTTTGATCTAAATTGGCATCGGGATTTACTGAATTTGAAAAATATTCTCCAACAATTCGAAGTGTTTGTCCATAGACCATCTCTGCGTAAACAGCTTTGATTCAAATTGTGAAACTTACTTGCGTAAATAGCTTTGATTCAAATTGTGAACCTTGGTCTGTTGTGGTTGTCAAGGGGACACCGAATCTAGAAACATATTCACTAACGAACATTTTGGCAACATCCTCTGCTCTAATGTCTTTAATAGGAAAAGCCTCAGGCCATCGTGTATATCGATCGACTATAGTCAAAATATAGCATTTGTCGTCGGATGGTGGAAGTGGACCAGCCAGACCCATATGGGTATGCTTAAATCGAGCTGAAGGCATGCCGATATTTACTGTCTGAGTCTTTGTATGCCGATGTATTTTACATTTTTCGCATGATATACATGATTTTGATCATTGGTTAGCATCGAAGTTTATCTTCGGCCAAAAATATCATGCAGTAATTAATTTTCTCGCGGCACTTGTTAAATACTTCTCTTTTAATGTTTTTGGGACGTATGGTCGGTTTTTACCTGTACTTACTTCACAATAGAGTTTGCATTCAGATAATGGTATGTCGACTAGTTCTAGTTTGACTTTAGAATTCGGTCGAGATTTTAATTGTGACAATAGTTCTGTCAGCTCAGTATCAGACCTTTAAGAATTTATGAACGTTTGAGGATCTATCGATAAATTTATTGTGGATTGTTCATAATTCATTCGTGATAAAAAATCTGCGACTGTACTGCTTATGCCACTTACATGGCGAATGTCCGTTGTGAACTGAGCTATGTATATTGGGTGATTTTTTAACCTGATACACTCAAATAACTACGAAAAAAATGGTAAACATCAAGATTTAATTATTCCGCGGGGGAAATACATTAGTGTTAAAAGTAGTACCCCCCTCCTTGTAGGTGGGGGGTAACTTTGAAACTAAAATGGGAACCTCTATTTTTTATTGTAGATTCGAATTCTACGGCTAAAAATATGTAGGATTTGAGTGAAACATTTTTTGCGGTTAGGAAGGAACTCGGTTGTTTCTTTACCGATTTCATGTCATGTTTATCGAATTTCATTACAATTGGTTTAGATATAGCCGAATTTCTTCCTAATCGCAACTATTGCAAAATAGTAAATTTTAAGTAAATCGGAAGGAACTAAAGGTCTGAGGAAGTACATTTTCCGACGAACGTCGAAAACTATTGTCCACGCTATTGTCAACATTTGTGTGTAGACAATCTCAAAATAGGTGCAGAAGCACAACATTGATGGTGGCTTTGTTTGATGCACTTCAATTAAACATTGCCTTCCCTACATTCCTTAAATGTCTGCGCGATGCTACCCATCTGCTTCCTCCTCCTCAACAATTAAAATAAAGAACATTTATTACACAATGAAGAATACACCTAATTCTGTTTTTACGCGAGCTTTTTTTACGCGAATTTGATTTAACGCGATTCAACAAAAAAATTACGTTCTTTTTTTACACGATCTGATTTGATTTTACGCGACTGAAAAAAAAAAATTTAGCAATAAAAAACATGTTCGCATGGAATAAAAAAAATTGTGTGAAAATCTACGAGCCCAGAAAGATAAAAATTTGAATTTTCTGCAAGTACAGGTTGGATGACAGGTTATCTGAAAATGCATGCGCTTCATAATATAAAAATTAGGGGTGAAATTGCATCTGCAGATGAGGAGGCAGCTAAATCATTTCCCGAAAAAATGGCTAAAATAATTGAAGATGGTGGTTGCACTTCGGATCAGGTATGGAATGAAGATGAAACAGGCCTTTTCTGGAAACGAATGCCCAGCAGAACATACGTGCCACTGCCAAGGATACAGCCAAGGATCGTGTGATATTTTTATTTTGCTCTAACGCTTCAGGAGATCGGATACTGAATCCTTACTTGTAAATCGAGCTCTAAAACCAAGGTCAATGAAAGGTGTACATTTTGGCTGATTCCTCTGGACGGCTAATAGAAAAGTCTGGGTGACAACTGAAAATTTTAGGAAATGGTTCCTTAAAAATTTTGTCCCAGAATTTAAAGTTGTATTATTTATAGACAACGCACCTGGGCCCGAATTCCGGTTCGATGACAAATGATAATGAGAAATGACTTAATTTTTTATTCCAACTAGTCGGTTGCATTTTTATTTAGAATAGACGGCATAAAAAATCAAGTCATTTCTCATTTTCATTTATCATTAAACCGGAATTCAGGTGCTGGTCATCCCCATATTAAGCATCCAAATGTCGAATTTTGTTTTTTGCCGCCGAACACTACTTCGTTGTTACAGTCGCTGGATCAAGGAATTATTGCAACCTTTAAGACCTACTATGTTAAGCAAACATTCCGGTGCATTTTAGATAGATTATTAAATGATGAAACTTTAAATGTCATGGGCGCGTGGAAGAAATTGTCTATTTATGACTGCATCAAACATTTTAGATTAGCTCTATTTGAACTAAGACCCTCATTTTGAATGTAGGAGACCCCTTTGACCAGAATGCGTCAAAAAAGGCGATCCGATGCCTTCTAATACCGTTAAGTATTCCAATATCATAGCATTAGCTCATGAAGTCGGCGGAGACGGTTTTGATGATATTTCGTCTACAGATATCGATATCGCGCTTGAGACACTCGGCGCCCAAGAAATTAGTGACGATGACGAAGAGGTTCCTACCCTCACCGCAGATCTAATTAAAGAAGGACTTCAACTGGCTGCTAAATTAAACGAATATTTTTGCAAGCATGATGATATTGAGGAAAGAGCTGGAAAATTTAAACGAAAATTTAATTATCAAAACTGGAACCTAACATGCAATTTTTGCCAAAAACCATGGCAACATCAGCACTACTTGAACCTGGAAGTGAAATTGAAAGTTCTAGTGATGAAAGTGATGTTCAAGTTTCTCAAACGAATGCGAATATCATCAGACAGTGACAGCAATTAAAATATGGTATTTAAAGATATATTTGGCCATTTTTTTTTTTTACTAAAATTAATTTTTTCAGTTTTTTTGATTAATTATATACAACTTTATAAACATAAATAAAATGTGCGTAAAACTCGTAAAAACTTGAATTTATATACATATTTTAATCACATTTTTTTAGTTGATTTTACAAATGTGGAACCAATCCTCTACTTTTATATGATTACGGTATCTTTTTTTACGCGAATTTTTTTTACGCGAGTTTTTGGGGAACCTATCTATCGCGTAAAAACAGAATTAGGTGTACATTGAACCGCTCACCTGAAAACCACTTTATACTTTAATAATACCAATTTCTCAGAAAATACAAATAATTTTTATTTTCTATCTTTGTTCTTTATATACCGAGATTTTTCATTTTCCGTTTTGATTTTGTTTATTTATTGATTTATTTTAGTTTTAATTTTCCCGTATTTTTGTTATTTATTTTGTGTTTTGTTGTTGCTTTTTTCGTCTTTTTGGAGCCTGAAAATAAAAATTCATTAAATAAAGTTACATAAATACCTTTTAGCGGAAAAGTAAATAAAAATGGAATTAATTAAGGAAAAATATACAGAGAGAGAGAGAGACGAGTGAAAATGTCACAAACATATAGTATTACAAAAGACCAAGAGGCACACACAAAAACCACTTTTAGTATTTTTAGCTGATGTAGTAGCATGTTGGAAAATTGTGTCTTTATGTAAATATGTATACACGTTATGGATTTTCTTTCTTTTACATAATATACACACAAAGTCATCTATACAAGAGTAGATATGCTACATTATTTCTCTATTGTTTAAATTTAATAAGACGAGGCAAAAGACAATAAGACAATGTTTTTGCTGTACTTTTATGTACAATAAGACAACAACATAAATTTTATAAAATAATAACAAACTACATTTTACAATACTACAAGGAATGGTATAAATATAAATAATAAGAATAAATTATACAAAAAAACAAATGAAAATCGTATTAATTTTGGTTTTACTTTTTTCATTTTGGTTTTGTTTTTGTGGAAAATCAACCAAGCATGTTACGAGATTGTACATGGAACATAGTAGAATGAAGCGCGTAGTACAGTATGTGCAATAAAAATAATGTTATGTAATTTCAACATGATTATTATGTATAGTATATACCGTTAGGTAGGGTGATTTACTACACAATCATGTCATAATAATGTAAAGTGATTTTGTATAAGAGGGGAACTCCTGATTTACATTAAACATACATAATATGTAATCATTATTTTGTATTATTATGTTCTACATATATATTGAATCTTTTATGATTTTTTAAAAGAACATTTGTTCGTTTCTCATCATTTTTTGTAAAAAGGTGTCCCCGGTTTATTTGATGTCATCATTATAAAAATTATTTCTCAACCCCCCATTGAAAATTATTATTATGTCAAAGCACACAACATGCGTAGAAATATGATAGAAATTTGGCCGATCGCCAATATAAAATTATGATCAAATAATTTGTCAAAAATTGCAGAAGAATTTCATTTTTATGTGACCAAAAACGCATCTGTTGTAGAACATAAATTTTAATCAAATTTTGTAATCGTCGTGTACTAAACAATGGATTAATTTAAACCAGTTGTTCTTTATTTGGATTGATTGAAATTTAAAATTCCCCTAAACATAATATAAGTATATGGTATTATTGTGGGCAGTGACCCTCTTTTGAAATGTGAACATTTTTTTCTTATACATATGTGGTGAACAATTTGCTATGGGGTTTAGTCCTTGACATGTTATTGACATGTTGTTTATTATTATTTGTGAACATAGATCTATGGAAAAAGTATATATTGTGTCTTTACGAATATTGATTGTGTCTATTAAACTTTTTCCAACCTTAATACGGTTAAAATGATTAAAGAGATTAACCCTCTAACCGCGGGCAACGTTGAATTCGCGCTCTAAATATTTTTAAAATTTAGCGGGTCACGCTATTATAGCGTTGATAATAGTACTGTTGTTGCTGTTTTTATAAATAAACATAGAGCGTGGCCCGCTAAAATTTGTTTGATAAATGAATTGACGACAAAATAGCACAACTGCAGATAAGTGACAAGTGAGTTTTCTTATTTGACTGACATCAAGGACAAGTTTTTCAATAAAATAAACAAATTCCGGGCTATAAACCTATGAGAGTGGTGGAAATTCTTGTATTTAATTTGTAAAGGTAAATCGGCTACAGGAGTAAAATTATTCTAAGGCGCAAACGAAACAAGGTCAACGCACGTGTTTATTATGCATTTTTAGCTTAATTCTAGCGACAAGAAATATGTCGTAACCTCAAGGCCGACGACGAGTTTGAGAAACTTAATATCTTAAAAACTGTCATCAGATTTCTAAATGAGCGCACGATTTGCCGAGTCGTGTACGATTATCACAAAGAAAGTTTGACATCAATTTCTATCATGCACGGAGGTTCACCAATGAGAATACCAATTGAGCATGCTATGCGATCAATATCACGAACGCACATTCGTTGTCAGAACTGGTGGATTACATAGATTGATGTTAATGGAGTTTCCATCGATCAAAAAGGATTAGCAGTCACTGATTATTTTGCTAGCACAGCATTGATGCAAGTGAATTCCTCGATTTGGTTTTCTCAACTGACCTTATGTATTTGGAGCTCTCACCGTGTGAGGACTTCACTGGATGTACGAGCATATATCATACTCCAATTATATGATATACATTTTTCAGGAGAATTGTAACACTATGTGTACTCTAGTAATTCTTTTCTAGACTACGTTTCTTTAAACAAATTTCTTGTCGATTCGGACTTGGTATTTCTAGAACGAGGAGGAAACTTGCACGATAGTGTTTTTTTGTTCAACGAGCTTCTTAAGCCTGGTATTGAAAGATACGCTCCATCAATGAAAAACGAACCTAGTTATAGCTATGGTATAATAAACAGCTAATTCATATTGAAAAAGCCGAATAGGTTTCATACTTTATATAAGTTACATGGTGTTTAGTTTTATCCTAGCTTCAACACTGCTCGTAGGGAGCTTAAAACTATAAACTGGTTCGAAGATGAATTAACTTCCTATCCTAAGAAATTTTGGAATTTCATAAATGGTAAAAAAAAGGTTGCTGGCTTTCCTACCCCAATAACTGTTCAAAACTCTTTCGCCAGTCAGCCCTCTGATATATCCAATTTGTTTGTCAATTTTTTCGAGTCTGTCTATGAAGAAATGCGGTATCATGTAATAAGCCTATGACTGCGGTCTTTCTGATTTTATCTTTTTAAAATTTACGGAAGCTGAAGTTATCTCAACTTGAAGTTCATAAGGGGGCAGAACAGGATGGCTTTCCACCCATCCTTATTAAGAATTGTGCAGTGAGTCTAGCCCCTCCACTGACTATTATTTTTCATAACAGCCTGCGTACTGGGATTTTTCCTGATCTCTGGAAATTATCTTTCATCCGTCTGATTTTCAAATCTCTCAAAAGAAGTGAAGTCAGCAACTATCGCGGAATCGCTATTCTTTCTGCTATACCAAAACTATTCGAATCCATGGTACAGAAGTTTTTGTTTTTTCATGTAAAAAGGTTTATTTCTCCTGCTCAACACGGATTTTATCCGGGTAGGTCTACAGCGACTTATGTCTCTTTTTGTGGACATTTATATAGTAGACTAGAACATAGGCAACAAGTAGATGTAGTATAAACCGATTTTTGAAAGGCTTTCGATAAAATTGACCTAACGATTCTTATCGATAAGCTGGATAAACTAGAGTGTCAGTTCATCCCTATTAAGTGGTTGCATTCATACCTTTCTGATCGTTGCCAATTTGATAAGTTTAACGATTTTAGCTCTGGTTCATTTCTTGTTACCTCAGGAGTTGCTCAAGGAAGTCACATTGGTCCGCTTTTATTTTCATTAATTGTAAATGATATTGTTGTGGGTTTTGAATTTGCACATTGTCTGCTTTACGCAGATGATATGAAAATATTTGCTCCAATTAATGAGGTTACTGATTGTGTGAAATTGCAAGATGACTTGATTAAATTTGGCAGTTGGTCGTTTAATAACAAATTGTTGCTGAATGTAGGATTTTATCATTCTCTCGGATGCGCTCGCCAATATTCCAGGAATATTTTTTAAATAATATTGCTGTTGATAGAGTTGACTGAAATGACGTGTTTCACTGGATAGTTGTCGGCGGCTTTCTCGGGTGAATTTCAAGAATAGGCGCCCTGGGCCGGTATTCTTGAAATTCAGCCGAAGAAGTCGCCGTTGATTTTCTGGTGAAATACGTCATTTCAGTCGAAAATTTAAATTGTTTTATACCAAAGTGTATACCAACGTCAAATAATCATATAGGCAACAATCATCTTGTATTTGCGAAATCTTAGAAGCACGAGACATCGTATGTTAACGCTACCTTTCTGTACCCTGAAACTTATTATACATTTTGGAAAACTCTTTTTCATTTTAAATCAGTTGTCCGTTGTGTCAGATTATTTGTAAAAAGTAGATTAAAATTCGAAAAAAAAATCGAAACATTCTAACGAACACATTCTAACATTCTAACGACGAAAACTGTTAAAACTAATCTCGAAAGCCTCGAAAATTCAGCAAACAATAAAATGAAACAAGTCAATGTCAATCAATCCTATAAGTTAACCGCAAAATTCGATTAATCTCAAAAATTTGAAAAACTAAATATAAAAATCAGAATGAGACAAAACTAATTTAAACGCCAAGAGCTTTCGGACGAATTAGGGTCAATTTTTCGGGTGTTTAGGTAAATTTTCTGAGCCAAATATGCTTCCATCAAGAAATTTCGACCAAGGTTGGAAAGGATCAACTAATTTTACGATGATTGTACGTACATGTTACTTGATTATTTCCACATCTCGTTATAGTTTCGAGTTTCGACTTTCGTTGTTTGAATGGTAGCTTAATTGCATAGTTAGAGTTGGGCATCAAATCATTTAATTGATATAAAAATATGCCTAAAACGTTGCTACAGGTTTTTTTTTGCGTTCTAAATTTTCTTTTAAGTTGACCTTAAAACCTATTAAACTATTTTGATGATGATGTGATAAAATGTATGAAAATTTCAGTATTGAAAAAGAACAATTTGCTTACTTATTTTGATAATTACGTATCAAATACACTATGTCTCAAAAACGATCGACACATATTTTCACAAAGGCTGCTAAAACGCTCTTTGAATCTCGGAAAATTTCAAAGGCAATTGAGATGTTTCATTAAATCTGCGCATATCTGTCCAACTTTAGTATTCAATAGTGCATACACATATACATAAAATGTTGAAATGTAAAAAACTTGTTGAATGATTTGACAAATAGTTTGATTTTGGTGGACGTTGGTTTAAGATTTATTTTATTTTAGTTAAGGACTTTAATGCGCTGTGGTAATAATTTTGAAATGATTTTAGCAGAATGATTGGTAAAAACAGGCACTGTTTTTTTCAAAAAAATAATGAATGGTTTCACAGATGGTATGGCCCGCACCACAATCGTGCTGGAAATAAACATTGTCCACGTTCAATGCGAACAATTTGTTTAAAAAGAAAAATCAACTGGCATACGGTAGTATACTGACTTGACGTTCTCTGCCCCAATTTTCTTAAATCGAATCGTTTTTATCTGATATCTGTAAAACTTGTCTATCTTCTTTGTTAATGCGTCATCCCATAATCCCATATACCAATGTGGCACTTATTTTTATAGAATCCTTGGCCAAATACTCCGATTCTTCACCAAAATTTCAAGCTATTCTATCCCGTTTATTTGCATGTTTATTTTATGCCAATATTTCTGCGACCCATCGGGATGTGCAGGTACAATTTTCTTATCGTATAGGTACCTAAAAAAACCACTCAGATTATTTGAAGAAAGTAAATTAAATTTCGAACAGAAACTCGAAAGATTCTCAATTAACACACATCTAAAATATCAAAAACCTCAAAAAATCTTCGAAAAATAATCTCGAACCAAAAATTATATGATACAACCAATGAACACTAAGCAAAACTACTTTAAAATATCTAAAAATGTCGAAAATATTGAAATTTTTTGAATAATATGTAAAGTCTTGCTGCTTTCGAATAAACCTATTAGATAGTGTTGGACAAAGATTGATCCGACTAGACTTTTCGCTAAGGCTGTGCCATCTTTTCGAAAATCGATTGGAGGCAAACTTCGGCTCCACATTACGAACCTAGAAAAATCTCCAAAATCTCCAAAACTTTCAAATCGGAAATAATTTTTTTTGTACAAATTCTAAGAAATGGTTGAAATCTAATTTATGAGGAAAGAAAAAATTGTCCCGTTGGCTATATTAGGTATTTTCTTAGAAACACCGGCCTTTACCCCAAAAAACCCAAATTATGCCATTATCGAATTCATACATAGTTTATCGAGATTTGGCATGATATATCGAATTCTGACATCGTAAGTTCAAATTCGAATATGATTTATCTAATGACTTATCGAACTATGGTTGTAGAATTCTGTCATAAAAATAGAAATTCTGGAATACATATGAAAATCAGACAAGATATAGCGAATTTCGACATCCATAACTCAAATTCTGATATCACAAAATATATTTTCTGCCATGATTTATCGAATTCTGATATGTTTTATCGAATACGGGTATTATTATCGATGAAGTTGGTTGAATTCTGACATGAGATATGCATATGGAATTCTTTGATATATCACATCAAGACTTCAGAATTCGATATAGGTATCATCCCAAAATTCGAGATGTTATGTCAGAATTCGATATACTGTACCAAAATTCAATAAATTGTGCCGAATTCTGGGATGATATATCCAATTCTGACATGACATCTCGAATTCTGAGATATAACAAATCCTGATAAGAAATTTCGAATTCTGACAAGACATGTCGAATTTTGACCGACATATTCGAATACAGAAATTTGATTTATGACATAGAATTCTAACATACCATATACAATTTTGAGATGATTTACGGAATTCTGAAGGCTTCATGACAGATTTATCAAGGTGTGACAACCTTTCGAATTCTGGAATGATATGACGAATTCTGATGCATTGATTTTGGACATAAATAACTCAAATTCTTACTTGACATATCGAATTCTGTCATCATTTATCTAATTTTGACATGAGATATAGGTACAATGCTGACATTAAATAATGCATATTCTGTCATATCATATATAGAATTCTGACACCAATAATTTAAATTCTGATTTCAGACATATCGAAACAGCATTAACTCTAATTTTGACAGAACAAATCGAATTCTGACTTAACATACATAAATTCGAATTCTGATATGACATCGAATTCTGGCTTAACATCATTATACATATATCGAATTTTGACATCTGATATTTAATTTCTGAGATTCTGGCATAATATCTCGAATATTATGTGATATGTCGATTTCTGGAATGACATTTCGAATTCTGGCATAATATATAGAATTATGACATTATAATTACCAATTCCGATATTGCATATCTAATCTTCCTGACATTATTTATCGGATTCTGACATGAAATTCGAATTCTGGTATCAACCAATCGGGTTCCGTTTATTGCGACGTCGACGCAGACATTTGGTCCACTGATTTCACACTCTTTTCAATCGGCCTAAAAATTAGCTTTTGCCAAACTCTACAAAATAGTGATTTACTAGTTGCGGTTTAAACATCGCAAAATACTGAATAGAAATGTTCTTCTTATGATGTTCAGTTAATAATTGCGGCACCAGCAAGGACAGCTTTTCATATTCTTTTCAAGACAGCTAGTGCTTCATTTCTAGCAGTAAGGACTTTTTCTCAACTTGCAACAGATGAAGAAAATAGTTCTGTGGCAACTTCCGAGTTCTAAAGAACGACTTTTATGTCAATGACGTTTTAACAGGATCCGATTCTGTTGAATCCGCTGCCAGATTAAAAACCGATCTCTTTTAATTGCTGTCACGTGGAGGATTTGAACTTTGCAAAATCACGTCGAATGATTAGTCTCTTCGATCTGAAGATCAAGCACACTCAAAATCAATTTCAATCCTAGGCATGAATTGGGATACCGAACAAGACATGTTTTACTTTTCGTTCAAAAAATATTCCACAACTGGTCAGTGTACAAAAAACAAAACGGTCTTTCGTGTCGAAGATTGCACAATTATTTGATCCGTTAGGATTTTGTGGTCCAATTGTTTTTGTCACCAAACATTTCATGCAGACTTTATGGTCTTTCAAACTAGATTGGGATGACGATCTGCGTGCTAATTTAAATGATTATTGGATTGACTTCCAAAGAGAATTAATGTCTATCGATATTGTCTATTCCTAGATGCGTCATGTATCCATCGCCAAAGAGTATTGAGCTTCATGGTTTCGGAGTTGCATCCCAGAAAGGGATCTTTGGACTGATTCCGAGATAACATTGTATTGCATCAAATCAGTACCATCCCGATTTGTGACTTTCGTGGCGAATCGTATTTCCATGATTCAAGATTTATCAAGCCCCGAAAATTGGCATTATGTGCCATTAGATCAGAACCCTTCGGATATCATTTCTCGTGGTTTACTACCCGACGATTTTTTGACACGTGAAAATTAGCTTCAAGGTTCAAATTTTCTTTGGCTCTCAAAGGAGCATTGGCCAGGGTAACCTCCAGCAATCGAAGTCGAGCCAGAAAGGTTAGAACTCCGAAAAATTCCGGTGTTTGTTTCCACAAAAATTGAAGAATGGGAAGTAATTTCGAATTGTTCCGATTATTCGAAACTGTTGCGAAAATTCGTAATGGTCTGATGTACTTCACTTCGATAGAGCGATTATATTGCGCAGAAAATGATACGAAATATAAACGTGCTTGAGACTGTGAGATTCCTTTCCACTCGATGCGATGACGACGCAACCTTGGTTGTCCTCGTGTATGACCGTTGGTTTAATGTCTAATTCACCCACCTCCAACAACAATCCTCGAAGCCAAATCGCTTCACACACTGCAGAACTCAACGAAACGTATTCTGCCTCAGTCGACGATAATGCTATGGTCATTTGCTTCTTTGTAGACTAGGAAATAGTATTGCCAAATACCACTACTCCAACTCGCATCTGCATATCCGGTCAACATAGTACTTAATTTAAGCTCCAAGGCCAAATGCGTCCAATGTTCATCAGTTATGCACATGCTTAGAATTGACTAAAATATCCAATCACTGCGCAGAGATCTGGTCGCGATGTTGTCGCTGCGTACATTAAACGGCCAATCAATTCACGATATGGTTGTTTCGTTGTATTCACATCATCCTCAGTCTTCTGAAGCTTCAATTTACATTCGATGGGTGTTGAGATCCCGTTGTAATTTTCCATTCCAAAACGTTTGGGCACATCTTCCAAATATGGTTGTTGACTTAACTGTAACATGCCGTTTTCTCTGTCCCGGTGAATAGTGATGCCCAAGAAGTGACGAATCTCACCAATGTCTTTCATTTCAAAAATTGATTTCATCAATTTGCTTGACCGATTTTCCGAGTAAAATTAGATCGTCCACGTACAGAAGCAAATACACAGCTTCATCTCTCCGTCCACGATTGTACAAACATTGATCATATTTGGATTGTTGAAAACCAATGCTAATCATAAAACGGTGAAACCCCTCGCTCCAGACGCGAGACGCTTGTTTAGCATATATAACGACTTTTCGAGTTTGGAAACAAATTTTCCTTGTGCAAACCCATCCGGCTATTCGCAGAAATCCATTTGATGCATTTCCAAATCACGTTTTACAGCCATATACAACAATATAGCTGTTTGGTCAAGGTGGTGGTTCAACCAGTTTCCACGTTTGATTTTTCTTGAGCGAGTCCATTTCTGCATTCACTGCCTTTATCCATTTATCAGCATTATTTCGCACTCGAATGCCCTCAAACAAACGAGGAACAACGTTAATAAATGCTAATGCATTCAATGCAGAAACAGTCATGGCCTCGTTGTCCTCATCCTCCATATGATCATTAATTCATCCACTGACATAATCATTATAACGAGCCATCGCAGTAGTTGCGATGATGATGCAATCGTCATCTGTTGCACCACTATATCGGAACCACGTTTCCCCGCCTCGTCGTCACAAGTCAATTCCATTTCGACAGAAAACCTTAACAGAAAGTTTATCTTCATAGTTGACAGGTGCCTCGGCCTGATTCTGATGATCCTTAAATCGTTCGATCTCAATGACCTTTCTAATGTTTTTGGTCGTGATATCCGCCAAACGGAACTCATCAAACTTGATATCACGACGGATAACTACTCGTAACGATTCAGCATCCCACAATCGATAGCCGTTTCTTGCATATCCGACCATGGTCATCCACTTTGACTTATCATCCATTTTTATGCGTAAATCATCCGGAACTTGATCCAAACACACGAAGATTCGTCAAATTTGGCCGTTTGCCGTACCAAAGTTCCGCTGGCGTTTTGTTTACGTTTAACGCCTGTGTTGGACTGCGATTTGTGATATATGCTGCACTACAAATCGCTTCACTCCAAAATTGCTTGTCCAGAGTTCGGTTCAATCTCTCTGCTACGCAGTTCTGCTCCGGATTGTATGGTGCCGTGTATTCAACGCTAATACCTTTATCACGACACAGTTTCTTGAACTGATGCGATGAGTATTCACCACCATTGTCGCATCTCAATATTGAAATTTGTCGCTCGAACTGCGTAGAAACCATATTGGAAAAATCGACAAAATATTCCATTTCCTGCGATTTGGTTTCCAACAGGTAAACAGGCGCAAAATGTGTGTAGCGTGATAGGTCCACATACATCACTGTGGATCAACTCGAAAATTCTTGATGATAGTGCTCCGCCCTGACTCCAGAATGGTTTTCACGCTCGCTTTCCGAGGGCGCAGGGCTCACACATTCCATTCAAATTACCATTCAATTTTTCAATGCCGTCCACCATCGATGCCAATCGTCGAATATCATTGGTGTTCAAATGACCCAAACTTTGGAAATGATTTATTTTGTATCTTATGCGATTCACCAACAATGCTTCATCACTAGTTTTGGTAATTGTCACACTACGCCCAACAGCCAATTTTTCACCTTGCCGGTTTTGTTGATTCTCGGTGTCACATACTTCATTTAAAACAATAAGTGATTGTCGATCAAAGATGATTTCAAACTCGTATAAGCTGCCTTGTCGCTTTCCAACAATCAATTCGATCTGTCCTTGACGAACGTACACACGGCCATAACATAACGTCAAAATCAGCATTCTCAAGTCGGCTCACGGAAAATAAATTACATTTCAAATTCAACACAAATAAAACATCGTTGATTTTACATGGCCTCTCTTTCCCATTAACGGCCATGTTACCTCGAGCAACATCAATTTTTGTTGCAAATATCGAAATTCCATTTTTTGCAACACCAGTCGAAATCGGTTTGTTTAAATTTTTCCATGCGCTGAAAAATAAATCATCATTCATCATATGCTCACTAGCACCCGAATCAATGTAACAACGCATATACATTGTCGTTGTGTGCTGTCATTTCCGGTGCCATGTTTCAATCTCTGACAATCAGTTTTCCGCTGACCAAAACGTTTGCAATAATAACACTGAATTTTCGATCGATCTCCATACATCGCTATACCATCGGTGCTTTGTGTTACATTTTTGTTCATGACGCCTTTATATTTACTCTCCGCGATCAGCAATCGACTGCGAACCAGTTCCATTGTTAAATCCTTTGGATCCATTGTCTCAAGTGCCGTGACGACCATGTTGTATTCACTCGGCAAACTAACTAATAACAAAACGACGGCCATTGGGCCATTCGTTCACCACCATCACTCTCAATACTGGCACATTGAAATGTTTGCCGCAAAGCATCGATGATTTTGTAAGATGATGTTTTGTCTTTCACGGACTCCAAATGGCTGTCAGCAATTCCACAATTGATCATAGCCTTGCACTTTTTATCACTTTTCTTGATGACGCTTATTTTTGTCTCTGCATCATCACCCACTTGTTCATCGCATTTTGTTTTAGCGTCTGTTTCGATCCATTCGATTAAACCCTTTTCATCAAGAACAACGCGCAATCTAAATAACCAACCAGTTATCAAAATCTTTTCCATCGAACAAATTTGTGTGAAAACGTTCTTCATCCGCCATGTTATTTAAACAAAAGTCCAATATTTTGCAATTAAAGCACACAACACTTTCAGAATTAACTTCAATGGCCCATAACCTGTAGTTATACCTACCAACTACTGTGAATTCAAACGCAATCCTATCGGGCAATATAATGTCCCCCTGCATCGTACTTCACGCTTTACATTTCAACAAGATTCGCAATCAAAAGTCGATTGACAGTAATCGACTGTCTTTGCACAATATATCATCATCAAAATTTAACTATCTCCTGTTGAAATAAATTTGGCCCTGAAGAGGCACATAAAGCATATTCAGCAAACTGTAGGTATGATCGAAACAAAGCAAATTGTTGAATCTTAACCCATTTTTGGATCAAGATGACAGACACTCTACGCGTTGGCAGCAGATTAAAAAACTTAAATGTTCATTTACGAAATTGTTAGTTCGATCTGAGCATGTTCGTCTTTTACACGCCGGAGCGAAATCACTGTTATTTAATGTTCGAGAACGTTTCTGGATTATTGGCGGACGAAATTTATGCAAACAAATTTAATCGAAATGTTTCAAAAATGTCGTGTTTAGTCACCAATCAATTTCCTTTAAAAGAATTAGGATTGGCATAAGGCCGCATCATTCATTTTGTTAATTTTTTAATCACATTATCCACTTAGTTAAATTCTAGATTACCTCTATAAACATCAATAAAATAAATTTTGATTTTTTTTTTATCATATTTCAATTTCATGCCATAATATGCCAAACCTAGATTTTTTTGGAAATATTTTATGACTTGGTTTGATGTTACTAAACAATTACATAATCGTGTGTTTGTGTTTATAAAAATTTTGTATTTACCTATACATATTTAGATAAAATACATTAGATACAAAATTAAGTCACGTAAATAATTTAATTAAATCAGCATCCCCCACAAATGTACATGTTCTCCAGAAGAAGCAACAAGTTTTTGTTGTTGGTTGTTGTTGTTGTTGTGTTGTGTGCCACTGACTGCTACTAAATTATATTAAATGTATATAACATATGTGTACGTGGGAAGAGCGCACACATAACTATATTAATTATGTTGAAAAGGTTGGAATCGAAATAAAAATTGATTATTTATATTTATTTGAAACAACATACAAATGTAAACACACCCAACCTCAAACTTTGAAACTCATCAAACACCATAACCAAACAGATCATATTGTGCCGGCGGCATATCTACCAAAAGCAAATAAACTTGAAACGAGGCAACAAAATAAAATCGATATACCAATTTTTTTGTACACTATATATACACAAAATTTTATTATTGTAATTTAGAATGAAATAGAAATACAAATTAAATTGGTTTGCGCGAGTATTTTGTTGTTGTCACTTTTTTGAGAATTGAGAATTTTATAAAATTTTATGTGTTTGTATTGAGTTTGTTTTGGTTTCGAATACACGTATTTATAGAACTTTATTGTGTCACTGTACAGTATACGTATATACTCAAACAAATATTTATGTTTTTCTTCAGTATCTCTAGAATTACGTTTCCAAGCGGTTGGAAAAATTCTGGTCTCCCGAATTTTTTGTTGTTTATTATGTTTTTTTGGCCGAAAACCGGGTTTTCTGTGATTTAAGTTTTTGTTTTGCATTTATATATACATATTGTGTGTGTTTGTGCTTTGTGATATATTTTATGTATTGAAAGTTTTATAAAGAAATGTAAAAAAAAAGAAAAGTTTTCTAATTATGTGAAAATAATACATAATATTAATAAAACAACAGAGAAAAGTGAAAATCTTAATTTAATTAAAAAACATTTATATTTTTTTTTGTAGTGTACTTACCTTATCATTATTGTTGATGAGTGTGTGCAAAAAGAAAGCAAAAGTCATTGCCAGTAAATAAAATTTCACCTTACCTAGGAGTTTTAATTTTATTTTGGATATGCTGATTGATGGATATGCTAATTACACGTGTTTTGTACCAAACAAATTTTTTTTTTCTAATTTTAGTTTTAATTAAAAAACATCAACAATACCAACGTTCTCGTTGATTATATTGTTTGCGATAACAAAACTCGTATTTAGGCGTACATTATTTTTAATGAATGAGAGTTGAATTGCGCTTGGATGTTCTCTATACATATAGTACATATATGTAATTTGAATTGGTTGGAGTGGAAACAAACAAAACAAATTACTTGCGGATGATTTATTTTTTTATTTACTTGTGCAACATTAAAAAATGGGTGGGTGGCTGCATTAAAAAAAGAAATGTGTTTTAAACTTTTAATAAAAGGGGTTCGTCTCTATTAAATACTGTGTTTGAGTGTGAGGAGGGAGTAATGAACATTCGAATTGGAATATGGAATTTCCATAGCAAAAGAGTCTAGACCAAAATATGTTTCACGGTTTTAAATACTTAACATAAAATTATTCCAATAAGACGATGGTTTTGATTACAATAACACACCGATTTATTTTCGAATGTAAATGTACTTGAATGAACCGGTTCTTATTGAAATTTGATAGTGCTTATGTATAGTTGTTGCGAATTACCTACTATTTTTTTGTATAAATCGCAATTTTTGTTTGTAGTAATCAACTTTATGTAAGCATGGGTATATGAAAATATTGTACGGCATATACCCGTATTTTAAGTTTTGAATTGTGTTTAGAACTAAGTGTTGGAATAGAAAGCTTACATTTTCTTTAACGGGATGCTGAGCTTTAAGATTGACTTCATAGCTGAACTGAATCAAATCATGAAAACTAGATTGCGAGATATAAAGATAAGAAGTTCGTGGCACATTTTTAATCTACAGAATAAGATTTTTTGTTTATAAGTACATCATTTGGTAGGTTAACAGTTTTAAGCCACTGCAAACAAATTGTTGGTGAGAGACTTATGGTTAGTGTGGAATAATGAAGTGAAAAAAAATTGTGACTTGGTTCGTTTCTACCCTGAAATTTTTTTCAATATTGCCTTAAAAATAGAAAAAATCAAATTTTAAAAACCATTAAACTATATAATGGTGCCTATTATCTAGTCGTAGGTCCATTTTTTTTACTACAACTACTGGACAACGCATTGAATATAGTTCATTCTGTTTTAACATCTGAAGTGACTTAACAGATTTTCCTGCCTTCCTCAAATTAATTTCATAAAATTCAATTTCACCACTGAGCGTTTCTTTAAATTTTATTGAAAGTGTTGACATTCGATCATACCGGAGCCAGTTAATGTTAAACCATGCAAATTGACGACCATCAACAGACTTTTTTCTATTGGTAATGTTCTCTTCTAGAATTTTTGTTGATAAACTTTCACTTCTCTGCATTTGTATCACTGTATAAGTTAACGGTTTTATTTTCGATTTCTTTACGATTTCCATCCATTCATCTGGGGAGTAAATAAACTGGTATTTTTTGCTCCGATTTTCAATAACACCAAAATTGACATCGTTTGGTAAATATGAGTGCCCAGACGCCATAAATTTGATGTCAATAATATCGGTATTTGTGGCAGTTAAGCATATACACTTTAGGAGTGAAAGGCTGAGCTTTATGTTCCTATGTTGCTCTCCACAGGCATCGCTGTACATTGTTATGTGCTTACAATCAGGTAGCACATTGGATTTTAAATGGTTAATAATCAAGCTGAGATTTCCTGAGATCCCCTACTTTTTTGGGTTTCATCCCACATGTACATAAAAGCTGTTTTGGTATTGATCACATGGTTGCTAAAATTATAAATATACATATTGCGCTTGTAATATGCCACAGATGTAGAAAGTTTTGGAAATGGCAACGCTTTTTGCATATAGAAAGTACAAACGTAGTGCTCGTTTAACACGACTTCATTTTTAATGAGTCTCTAGCTTGTTGTACTTTTCTTAAGTGTCACCAGTGCGGACGATTCATCACAAAACTTAATTTTCATAGCAAGCTCATCGCATATTCTGCAGGTATCTTTATTCGGTGGTTTAAAATGTAAATTAAATTTGGTGATGAACACATTGTAGTAAAATTTTTGTTTAACCGGGGTAATCTTTCGGTAACGATCTTTTCAACATACATGTCATACATTATACGAATGTTTAATTCTGGGTTTAAATATTAATTACGTTGAGGATTATCTTTCCTAGAATAATGGCTGTGCCAGGTAGGAACAGATTTGATATGCGTTATGACACCAGAGTCATCGATTTTATTATTTTTAGGATTACATCCTCGGCCATCAACAATGGCAAATAATTCGTCTGTTACCAAGCACCGATAAACTCTACCCCAAGAAAAAATGCCTTACATACTTTAACTTAACATTCTTCCCTTGCACTAGCATTGAATATTCAAAAGTATTATTTTTAGAACCCCGAGTGCTATCGTGAGTACGGGTTACCTTCGTGCTATTTGATTTTATTATCCCTCTTAAAAACAAATTTTGTTTTGAATAATCTGCAAGCCTCCAAAATAATGTAAAAAATATTTCTCTGTCGTGCTCACTAATCTGTTCACCACATTTTTTACTGCACCCGCACTCAAGATCACTGGTAAAGATTTTTGCTACAATTTTACGACCTTTTTGTGTAATGTTTTCCGATGCCAGCCAACTCGAGGACGTACCTCCCGATCCACCCGCCGCAGCTTTAACTACTGCGCCGTTTGGTCGGTGTGTGATATAAATTTACCGAATAAGGAAAAAAGTAAAAAAATGACTTGGTTCACTTCAGCTTTGAGCCCTCCATATTTAAGTTTAAAGAATCACTTTTCAAATTTAAAACAAAAACGATAAAATGTTCAGATTCTATAACTTTTAAGAGCGCTACAGACGATCCGATTTGGTCGGGCCGACCGTCGGTCCGACCAGATCGGTCATTGTCTACAAACGATCCAACTTACCATCCGATTTTGACAATATTTTATAATTTATTTATGTTTTTGCTTTACACATTAACACATAAACTTATTTTTATTTTTTTAATATTCTCGCTTTGAAATTTAACAGACGACTAGAGAATATCGTCCGACAACACTACACACCATCCGATTTGGTTGGTTGATCGGACGGTTGGATGGAATTTCGTTGCAACACGTCCGATTTAATTTTGTCGGACCGACATGCATACACACGATCCGATTTTACATCCAACCCAACCAAATCGGACCGACCGCCCGACCAAATCGGATCGTCTGTAGCGCTTTTTATAAAGCGAACTAACAAAAAAAAATTGAAACTTCTTTAGTCGCAGATGTTATTTGTTTATTTGATTTTTTTATGTCAAATTTCAAATTTATGTAAAACAATTTCCTAAGAATTTCCGAAATGCGCTAAGTAAATAAAATGCAAAAATCGATAATTGGCCATATTCCAGAACTTTATCTGAAAACCATTTTAGAATCCGATTTTCATCGTGCGTTAAAATCGGTTAATGTTACCGCGTTAGATGATGGGTAAACAAGACAAATAAAAACTACGATGTTTTTAATATTCACCGAATATAATAATTCTTTTTATTTTATAAAGGAAAACAGAAAAACGAGTGTACCATCAGTTTGACAGCTCTCAGATAGAATAGTTTTTGACCCTGCCGCAAGGCATGGCTATTCACAATGTGCTATAATTATATTATAGTACAACAAAACGAGCAGGTGGGGTCGTTGTCGTTGTGGTCGAGTATCCGCAGTATTATTCCGTGGTGACCTATTTTGTAAATAATCCTGAAGTTCTGTGATATTGTTGTGTATATCGATTGATGAATTATCCGTTGTGTTCGATGGTGTCTCAACATCAACTGCTGATTTCGGATCAGATGCCATAATCAAATCTAATGGTAACTGATCGGATCCGGCAGAATACCGTGACGAGCGATTCGTGTCACTAAGACGTACTGAATAAATGACACGACCAATCTTTTTTTCGATGACGCCGCATTCCCAAAATTGTTCATTGTGGCGGTACACTTTTGCGTAGACATTGTCGCCTGGAGAGAAACTACGATATCGGGCTCCGTGGTGTTGATTAAATTGTTGCTCTTGTTGAATATCGCGATCGGTGCCGTGTTCTCGCGTAGGTTTCAACAAATCGAGTTCCACTCGAATCGGACGACCCAAAAATAGTTCTGCTGGTGACTTAGTATTTTGTGTGTTTCGGTTTGGTGTTGATCGATATGCATGGAGGAATTTGGTGAGTACTTCCTTGTTTGTCCCCTCCCCCTTTGCTTTATTCAGTGCTCTCTTTAGTGTGTCGACAAATCGCTCGGCTCGCCCTTTTGACATTGGGTGGTAGGGCGGCGTTAAGATGTGATTAATTCCTCGAGCACGACAGAAATCACTGAATTGTTTACTGACGAATTGAGTCCCGTTATCGGTTACTAATGTTTCCGGATTGCCGTTATGTGGAAAAAATTCACTCATCTTCTCGATGCAAGTCGTTGACGTGATGTTAGTGCATACTTGTACATCGGGAAACATTGAATATGAATCAACAGTGACCAGATACCACTTTCCGTTAATTGGTCCGGCGATGTCGGTATGAACTCGTTCCATAGGACGGATTGCTCGTGGCCACGATTGCAGAAGAGTCTTGACGGGTGATTTGGCATTCTCGGCGCATTTACTGCAGGATCGCGCGAGGTCTGTGATGTCGTAATCAATTTTAGGCCAATACACATAGGCTCGGGCGAGTATTTTCATTGCCTCAGTACCCAAATGTGCTTTGTGTAATTGTCGTAACATCAGTTTTCACAACCTGATGCAAACGATAGTGATCCCCGTCGGTTATAAAACTGCGCCAGTTCGTCGTCGTCCGGAATTTCCGTTTTCGAAATCGGCCATTCTGAATTCAGATACTGAACGATTACTCTAAGAGTTTGGTCGCGCTTCGTTTCAGTTTCAATAATTTTTCGAGTAATGGGTAATACATCGATGATTCCCTCAATTTGATTAGTTATTTCTTCTTCGAGGCGGAGACAGGCTATCACGTAATCTTCATCGTCAACTCGGTTTGAGGCGATGAGTCGTGAAAGGATATCAGCTGTTCCAAAATCATTTGTCGACATGTATGATATGTCGAAATCGTATGTCGTTAAGGTCAATGCCCACCGTTGGAGCCGATTTGCGGTATACACGGGAATCCCATTTTTCGATCCGAAAATGCTGAGAAGTGGTTTGTGGTCCGTTACTAGTGTAAATCTTCTTCCGTAGATGTACCGATGGAATTTCTTAACAGCGTAGACAAGGGCAAGACCTTCTTTTTCCACTTGGCTGTAATTTTTCTCAGCCTTTGTTAGCGTTCGTGATGCATGCGAAATCATCTTCTCCATTCCGTCTGAATAGACGTGAACAATCGACGCGCCGACTCCCGTGTTGCTAGCATCAGCGTAGATTTTGACAGGAATTGTTTGATCGTAGTGTGTGAGAAACAACTCGGAAGTGAGGATGCGTTTGAATTTGTCAAATGATTGTTGACATTCGATTGACCATTCCCATTTCACATTTGTATTCAACAACCGGTCTAATGGAGCTCGTAATTCATGCATTTGTCGGACAAATTTTCCGTAGAAGTTTATTGCTCCTAAGAACGATCGCAACTGTGGAACGTTTTCAGGTGCCGGCATTGATGTTATTGCAGAAATTTTTGATGGATCTGTAGTGATGCCCTTGCTATTTATGATCATTCCCAAATAATTGATTTCGTTGCAAAAAAAATTACATTTCATCAATTTCACTCGGAATCCGTATTCTTCTAACCGTTTAAACAGTCGTTTGAGGATTGTTTTGTGAGTCTCCTCATCTTTAGAGTGAACGAGAATATCGTCAAAATATGCGATGGTTCCATCAAGGCCGCCAGCATAGTGTCCATTATTTACTGGAAAATGCCGGGGGCAGATTTCACTCGGAAAGGCAGACGATTGAATGTGAATAGTCCCTTGTGCGTGTTGATTGTCAGGAATCGCCCAAATGGGTGCTGCCCAATCTGAGTACTCAATAGGCGAAATGATGTCGAGTTTATGAAGACGATCAAGTTCGCATTCAACTCCTTCCAATGCAGCGAATGACACCGGCCGCTTCGGTCGGTATATAGGACGGACGTCTGGCTTTATGTGGATAACCGCTTTAGCCTTTAAACACTTCCCTGGTGTTTCGCTGAATATGATTTGTGATTCATTTTTCAATTCCGTAATGAACACATCATGTTCTGATGACATTGCATATTTGGTTTATCGAACGGTCCCAAATACCAAATCGCTCGATCCAATCTATGCCTAAAACATCAAGCTCTGTAATATTTGTGACTAAACATTTACCAGAATATAATTGCCCGATGATTTTAATCCCCATTTCACAGTCAAATTCTGCGATAATGGGGATGCTGTCCTTTGAAGCCGACTTTATGCCCATGGGGCTGTATGTGGTTCCAGGTGATCCCAGAGTTTGCCATGTTTGCTCTGATATTATGGTCAAATCGGACGCCGTGTCGATCTGTAGTTTCATGCTGGTTCCATTAATCTCGATGTTTATGTATTTTCGTCGGGATGTTATATCGCCATGGTTATTTCCGTTGATGATTCCATTGACACGTAGAACCTGAGTTCGTGGCTGATTACTCGGCTTGTTGGGTATCGAAATTCGCGGTTTATTTAGTTGACAATAACCATCCTTATGCCCTACGTTATGACATTGGTTGCACTTGTGTGTCGCAAATTTGCAGTTTCGAACGAAGTGTATACCACCGCAGAGCCAACATGGTCTGGATGGCCCAGTTGTTTGTTTTTTAACCGGGGCTGAATCTTTCGTTTTATTTTTAAATTGTTCCGATGGCGTTGAAAAACGTGATTGTGTCTGCTTCATGGCGTTGATGGCTGGTTGAGATTTGAAACTTCCACCAATGATCGCTGTGTCGCGCTTTAGACTCAAAATGCGTTGATTTCGGCGATTAGTTTCTCCAGTGATTGTTCGTTTGCATCCTCCCCGTCCAATTTTGCGAGAAGGCGTGTTCGAATTTCAGCGTCTTGTGAAGATTGCAGTCCACGCACGAACATTAGACATTTAAATTGATTATCGTCTAGCTCTTTCAACTTAAATTCTTCGCATTGACGGTTTACTAGTGCTGCATATGTGACAAAATCTGTATTCCCACTCTTTGTGGCTTGAAGACACTTGTACCGAGTATTGAGCAACGATTCTTGTCGTCCAAAAGCGTCTTTCAATTTCTTCACGACTTCAACAAATGAAAAATCTTTCGGAGATTTCGGAAGCAGCATATCTTTGAATCTGCCATGAGAATTTGCGTCCAGCTTGCGCAAAACCAATCGGATTCTTTCTGCATCGTTGAGGGATTTGGCGTCTTCTTGGAATATTTCCTCGTATCGTCGATACCACGCCTCGAATGTGTGTCCCTCGTTTCGTTCGTAACGAAAAACCTGCATACTGTTGGCAAGGCTTTCCATTCGTTGTTCACTACTTGGTGCATTCTCAGGTGCACCAAGTTTTTTTACTAACTCCGTCAACGCGAGCACCAAATTTTCCATTTCGGTCATTTCGATGTTATTTTTTTTTTTTTTTTCTTTATTAACAATAATGAAATGATTTATAAAATATGACCGTTATCCTCGTCGCCAATTGTTACCGCGTTAGATGATGGGTAAACAAGACAAATAAAAACTACGATGTTTTTAATATTCACCGAATATAATAATTCTTTTTATTTTATAAAGGAAAACAGAAAAACGAGTGTACCATCTGTTTGACAGCTCTCAGATAGAATAGTTTTGGACCCTGCCGCAAGGCATGTCTATTCACAATGTGCTATAATTATATTATAGTACAACTTCGATTCGCTGTCCAACAGTTAAGATACATAGAAATAAAGTTTTGCTCGATACTTTTCATTTCTCGCACTTAAGGCTTCTCTCTTATTTCCCCTTTCGTGTAACCGTTTCCCCAACTCAAGACGCAGTATGTATGCATTTTATTATACATTTGCTGTGTTTCTTATTTCCGCTCGGATCGATCTGATCAATTTGTTGCTGTTTCTTATTTTTTTTTAAATTAGTTAGAATATCAGTGTTCGCAAATAGTTGGTTATTGGCGTGCCAATTAAATTATTTCTTTAAACGATTTTTTGCGTTCCAAACTAATTCCGGTAAATAATTTTTTTTTCGTGTAACATTAAAGATCAGCCAGAATCGGGCCACCCCACAATATGCCAGATTTTTACTTTTGTTTTTCATCGCAATTTTTTATAGGAAGAGAGCGAATAAAATAACTTACAACGAATTGTTACGACGATTTGTCGAAGGAAAATCTGTTAGTTCAGTTATTGTTAGCTGGCGTGCCAAATTATCTGTTAAACGATAATTGGTATCGTAAAATATATGGCTAAATAGGTTGCAGTAAATGAAGTATAACGATTCTGAATTTTAGGTCTTCATTCGAACTTCCAGTTCCAAATCTCTTCGCGTGAATTAATCTTTCTGCTAATCGCATTTTGTGTGCTAAAATTAAACTCCACAGTCATACAAATAAAAATATTTTGGTGCTGGAGGAGGAAAAAATTGATTGGATTGTTGTATATGGAAAACCAAAATTGGCAAATCTAGTTTTTGATTTATGATATCGACCATAATATCATTAGTATGAGTAGTGTTCCAAAATATAAACATACCATTGGGCCATGTTTCAATATATAAAATCTGATCCCAGTTCAACCTTAAGGCCGAAAAAATTCTTCAGGCCATAATGCTATTTAACATTTCAGATATATAATTTCACTAAAATCCGTTAACAAATATGCTTGGTGCATGATGCTGGAGACTGAGAAGAAAGTCAGAATTGCCCAGTATGTAAAAATAAATTTGGCGAATATAATTTATCATTTCACATCATAAGATGTGTTCCGCAATATTTCTTAAATTTCAGCCATGGTTTAAATAAGACATCCAACCCCAGATGATATGGCCGAAGGAATTCTTCAGAGCCGGAATTCATTATTTTTCTATTAGGAACTACTTAAAGAGTCGATTTTACATCTCAAATCTCACAAGTAAATTTTTCTTAAAATCCATCCACAAAAGTGCCTCCTACTTACATTTTGAGCTTGAGACGTATTAAACGTGCTTGGATTGGTTGTTAACGTAAAATAAAAAATTGGTGAACGAAGTTTTTGATTAATGGACCAACCATAATATCATTAGTAGCATTCTGCAATATTTCTTGAACATGGCTCTTATTTTAATTCAATTTTATATTAGGAATCACTTACTGAATCGACTTAATAACCTAGATATGAAATTTCACCAAACTCTATTAACAAACGTGAGTGTTCCATTTGGTGCAGGAGCTGTAGAAAAGGCCTGGATTGATTATGTACCAAATAGGTTTAAATTTATGTACCAAAATATAATTAGCAGTGTCCTGGAATATTTGTTGAATTCTGGCCATGTTTTATTTAAGAAACTCAATCACTGCTCCAAAAGGAACTTCTGCGATTAGTAATTCTCTTGTATTATGACACTTAATAATTTCCAGATTTTCGATATTCAATATCGTCTGATAAAGAAACTAACTTTGTTTGTTTTGGCCATTGATCACAGTTTAATGCGAGAAAATTGGGGCCGTTGCACCATAGTGCTGATGATTTCAAAAGAGAGGGCATTAGACCTCGAGACGCTATGTCGGTGGGATTAAACTCTGTTGGAACATGTACCCATCTATCGGGTGGAGTTAGATCTTGTATCTGAGGTATGCGATGAGATACAAAAGTCGAATATTTGGCAGGTGACGATTTGATTCTATATAGGGTGATTTTTGAATCTGACCCGATCGAAATTGCGCTAACAGTAATGAAGCACAGAGCTCGAGCCTTGGTATAGTTACTCTCTTTAGTGGTGCAACTTTAGATTTTCCACAAAGCGATCTTACAGCATGGGCATTATTTTGAGTTACACTGCCCTGTTAGACATACAAACATAATAAATAAATATTTTTGGTTCAGTTGATAATTGTCGTACTTTTGTACAGTTAAAAATCGATATGTGACAAAACCAATTCGCCGATTCTAACTCTTGGCAACTTGGCTGTGATTTAAATATCAGATAATTAATGAAAATTACAGTACATAGATTTTTTTGGGTGGGGGGGGGGGCAAATCAACATTTTCTGACGTAATTTCCAAAATGAACAGATCTTAAAAGAGATAAAAAAATGCAAAACTGTAAAAGGAAAATAAAAACCTTTGGACTTAGAAAGAATTCTGGCCGTTTTTTTCCTATGAAGGAGATGATGTTGCGACTCAGAATGCAAATATCATCAGCGTATGCTAATAGCTGGGTTGAGTTATAATTTAAGCAGCTGCGTAGGTTGAAGAGAGTGTGAGTCATTGGGTTTCCTTTATTAGGCCGCAATCCAGATTTTATCTCGAAGTTATCTGAAATTTTGCCTTCAATTAGCTCCTTGCTTATTGAGCCATCCATTAAAAGCTGGCACATTGAAACAAATTTTGACGATATGCCCGGGTAAGACAATACGTCCCATGAAGAATTTTAGATGTTGCGTGCCTGTGGCTGATTGAATTGATGTAGCCGATTGAAGATTTTCCTTGCAGTAGCCGTTATGAGATTGTCTTTTACTTTGTGATAGAATTCATTTGGCGTACCGTCGTTGGATTACCATGTGGCTTTGTGAATACGCTTATGTGGGAATTATGTGCTGGGAATTATGCTAGGTATTGTGTGCTGCAAGGAGTTTGACCGATGGTGCTAAGTTGCCCGAAACATGTTTAATGGCATGCTATAGAATTTTACTCAGGTCGGTTTTGAGCTGGTCGTAGAAAGCCTCCTTGATTTGATCATTCTTCTCCTCAGCTGAGGCATGAACATTCATATAAGTGACTTTAAAGCGACGACTATGAACCCTGAGTGTACAAATCCGATTGCTGACAGGCGTGAAGTCAGTTACAAATTGAATCGAAATTCCTGTTTATCCATGTTATTGCTGTACCTACACATGGAGTTAGTCCGTAGCGACTCAAATCAATGATGATACTGCCGATTAGTCTTGTTTTCTGCTGCGTGTTTTGAGATTTATAGGTAGATGCTTGAGTTTATAGGTAGATGCTTGTTCGAAGAGTTGATGCAGGCGAGTTTATAGGTAGATGCTTGTTCGAAGAGTTGAGCACGTCCCATGTTTCAAGTTTAAAATCGTTGCCCTTATATCGTATTCGAGGTCGTTGTTGTTAATCCAAAAATATCCGAGGCTCATGTTGAGGTTTCGTGACAACATTTTTTTACAATGGGCCAACGCTAACCCCCTGTAGAAGGCCCGCATCCCTCAACTTTAGCCTATTCTTTTAACAAAGTAGTTTCTAAGTTTTATGCAGTTACGGCACATGATGCGAGTCTTGTGTTTAACCCCTATATTACAGCAGCCTGACCACTACTGGCTCCTTTGTTATCCGTTCACAAAAAGGGATATACATAGTTGTTCCCAGACTATTTTGAAAAGTTGTTATAAATAAAAAATAAAACATTTCTTCTTATCGTCAAAAATGTACAGTTTGAGGTTATATCGTTCGCAAAATTTTAAATTTTTGCTTAATTTTTCGCTCCGTTTTTTCCCCTTCGTTCGTTGCGTTCATTTTTTCGTTTTTTTAAAGGTCGAGTTACCATGTATCCGTCCGTTCCGTTCCACTATGTTCTGTCTCGTCTTTTCCGTTTACTTGTTACAGTGCGTCCGTTTCATCTGTTTAAACTGACATTTGATAAACAAATAAAAAGATAAAACGAAATACTACGAGACTCTAGAAACTCTAAAAATTCTTTTCAATTTGTATGTCAAAAGAAAAAAACATTTAGTTTGTTTGGTTACGTGTTCCGTCTTTCCGTAAAATTAAATTTTTTTGGAAAAAATTGGATGAGCTCGTCTGTCTCTTTCCGCTTTATTGTAACTAACCATTCCGTTATACAAATTGGTTAGAAAATGTGTGAAACTGATTTTGACGGGCAAGCAGATCGGAAATGAACGGATCCATTGTAGCTCGATCATAAATTGTTTGGTTTCGGATACGTATCAAATGATGCTACTAAGGAAGTTCACTGATGGCTTTTTAACATAAAATATCTGAATATTTATGATATACCATATTTTAACCCAGCTAACCTCACTTTCATAAAATATCCGGATTTTTTTTTTATGAGATAAGGGAACGACATTTTTACTTCACATTTAGATTTGTTATTTTAAACGTAAACATCTCATTTTTTTTTTAAATTAACAGAAATTGTTGATATTATACGCCAAATAATTTTCAGTTGTCAAAAAAAATTCGAAAAAATCCAAAAAATTTAGAGCTAAAAATATACCAATCTTTTGGGTGCGCTCGTTTTGTAGGTCAACAAATATCAGAATAATTTATGTCCCTTGGTCATCAGTAAAGAGTAGGACTACCTAGGACTGATAACCATGGGATGAAAAATATCCGGTTACAACACGAGGGCGGTATATTTTTAACAGACGCTAAAAAATTAAACTTTCCGATAATTTTGACATAATTAAGCTGTGCGTGTGATATTGGAAAAAAGAGTAAACAAAATCTTATTGTTTCATGAGCAAGTTTTTGAAATATACTGATAAATTTCGAAAATGTTCAAACTGTTGAAAAAATTCTAAACGTAAATGAAGCTAACACAGGTTTGTAAGACTCAAGAAGTCGTGTCAAAATGTGTCAAAAACTGTGGCATAAATACTAGTTTTCGACACTACCCATCTCTGAATCATGGTCAAAAACGGTCGAAAACTGTCATAAACGAAAAGCGTAGAAAACGTCGGTAAGTGTCAAACACTGCGTGTGCGTATTATTTCATGAAACACTATTTGAAATATACCGTTAAATTTTGAAACTGTTGAAACTAGTTTGAGATAAAAAATTGTAAATTTTTAATTTTTTTCGCTGTCAAAAAATGTCGAAAACAGGGTTTGAAAGCCTGGCAGGAATTCATGTCAAAAACTGTCAAAAACTGTGAAATAAATATTATTTTTCAACACTACCCATTACTGATTTTTAACTCAAATTTTTTTTTTGCATTTTTTCCGAATTTTTCTCACAATTGCTTGCAAGTATTGAAATCCTGTCAAAAATGGCGAAACATTTGGTTGGTCCAAAACCACTTTTCTCGACGTTTTGAAAGTTCCTGAGTCTGAAAAAGCAAAAAAAAAAAAAAGAAATGTCCGTCCGTCTGTCTGGACTGTCTGGAAGTCTGGATATGTCTGGATATCTGTACCCATGGTATCTCGAGAACGGCATGTCCGATTTGCAATTTTTTTTCTCGCCACTCTGTTTCTATGGTCATGGTGGAGGTTTGAAAAGCTTTTTGGAGACTTTACGTCAAGAGGGTGGGGTACCTGCCATACGAATTGACCCAAAATAACTGGCTCTATAAATATTTACGATATTATTATACATACTATATGCTGGTTTGATTATTGAATTGGGCTTTGAATTTGGAATTGATTTGAAGGTTAAGTTAGGGGTCAATTTGCGAGATGAGTTGAAGTTGAGTTGGAGTTGAGTTGGAGTTGAGTTGAGGTTGGGTTAGGATGTAGTGAGTAGTTAACAAATTTGTTATATGATGGAACTTGCTTATTTATCAACCGATTATCATGAAATTTGACATGTGTGTTGGAAATGGGAATCTAAAATGATTTTTGGGTAAAATTCTGGAATATGGCTAGTTACACGGTTAGAAATATGAGTATAATTTTTTAAAGTACTTTCGGTATAAAGTTGTAGAATACGATTTTTCGTATTAAATTGGATGCCTGTACCCATGGTACTGAACTTTTGACCTGTTTGGCTGTTTTTTATAAGTAAATAAATGTTGGTTAAAATAAAAATCAATACTGTCAAAACCGTCACACCAACTTTATGATACAGATGAATGCTATCCCCATTGCAGACACCAAAGACCAAAGTTCTGATCATCTCGTGAGGTTTCAGCCCTTTATATTTTTTGAAGTTTAAATGTCATCAAAAAAATTCGGGATATTTTATTAAAGTTAGCTAGGGTAACATACATATATAAACCGATTTTTTATGTCAAAAAATCATCAGATAACATCCTTGATCTCGATATTAAAATTAACGACAGCAACACACACTGGGAGGTAAACATTTCTAATATCAGTTGTGTATCAAATTGGTGGCTCTTCGTATGAGTAAGGAGAAAATCATGTTTCGGAAGTAATACACAGATATTGGTGAAATCATGAAGTTCAATGTAAGCAAAAAATTAAAATTGTAGTTTTGTAAATGACCCCTTGTAAATTGTAGTTTTGTGTTGAAATTCCTATAAATTGTAAAAATCCTAATAGCTTTAAATTTCGATGAATTTGGCTATTCCGAATTCGAACAGAAAACCGTTGCTCGAATCATACACCGATGATGCCTTAAGACCGAGGAAAATTTGAGTATTTTCAAATTTTTTATTTATTTGAATTTGAAATTACAGTTTGTATGAATTTAACCTTTGTGTACATTTTACAGTGGGGATTTTATTGTATTTTGATTTATTATCATTTTGTTTGACTGTAATTTTCCTCATATGTTTAAATTCTCAGTATTTTGCAGAAATTGTGGTTTGATTTATCTCTGGCTACCGATCTGCAACAGTTTCATTTTCCAATACCAAACGTTGCGTTTAGCAGACTCTGAACAGAACTGAGATAGTAAATCCTTTCCACATTCTGCTCAAGACTCAATAGATTTTGTATTCGCGATATTCAGCAGTCTAGATTATAGAATGTTCTACGGGTAGCCTGCCTTGAAAATATTCCACATAAATAATATTTTGGCCAGGTGTATTTTATCTCCAATCGTTTTATACACAAAATAAGAAAGATAAACTTGACTGGTAAACTAAAAAATAAAACCGGATTCAAATCATCATCGATTTTTATAAATATTTTGCATCCAGAAACTTGTTATGACATTCTCGTGTACTTATATAAAACAAAAAAACAAATTTTTAGACAACCGCCAACGTGATTTTCTCTAAATAAACACTTACTTAGCGCAAAATGTTAAATGTTCTTGCAATATTTTTATAGCATCTTTTTATTCTTTACGCGCACCTCCTACGCTCCAAATATAATATAAAAAATTAAAATTCTTAACCTAAAACTTTAATGTGAGTCAAATCGTAATATTTATATATTTTCGGATTTACTTATGTGTTATAATACCGTAGAGGCCATTTAAGATGAAAAACTTAATATAAATATTGATGTGCGAAATAGATTTTCCCATTCTCTTTTCCTATATATCGATTAGAGCTGATAGATATGTGCTAGAGAGATACATAAAGTGAAAATTGCTACTTTCTTTTGGGAATCATACAAATCTTATACACAGCTTGATTAATTAGTTAGCTTGAATGAAAATGTATCTAAAAATTCCCATAAGTGTATGATGAAACTATAACGAATTTATTAGTAAGAGGAAATGTTTTATGAAAAAAAAAAAAATTGGGTTTCCGGTTATTTTATATACAACCGTATCTTTGTTACCTGGTTTTAGAGTACAAAGACGAATATATTTATGGACAATAAGTTGTTTAGGATGTCAACATTTTAAATCGTTTACGATTTACGCATGCATCAATAATTCAGTTTCAATGTTGTTGCTTTTTGCTGCTTTTCTTTGATGCGGCATTAACTTTTTTTTGTTATTATTACATTATTAGGCGGGGGGATCTACAGTACTCTATTAACCTTCATTAATTTATAGTTCAAAAACTCAAGAATTGATTGTTATTATGTGTTGATTGGTGTAATAAGTATAAAGATTTTTGTTGTCGTTATTGTTGTAATTTAATTTTGTTTGAGTTAAGTAATCCGGTATCCAGTTTTCGGTATTTTGAATACTTGAGTTTGTATAATAAAGTCATTGAGTTCTAGAAGAATTTAGTGTGTGAAATAATTGAATAAATTTCGTTCATTGGTTATAAAAAGACATTTAAGAATATTTTTACGTAAGCGGTGACCTTTCCTGCTTAACAATGATAGAAATAGGAGCTTTTAGGATTTTGCCATAATTGTTCACTCTAACAACAATAATTTTACCAATATCAAGTTCATTTATTTTTTTTGCTCCCTTTCTGTGATTGAAAAAATGGAACTTCTGATTTCGCCAAAAAGTCTAATTGGGTTGCATTTTGCTGGGAACATTTCGACGCTAATTTATTAAAAGGGCCAAGCGTATATTTACAACAAAACAAGATCGGCAAATATGTTTTTAAATTATTTAATGTCATAAAGAAGCATCCTGAACCACTACTTTTACTAGAACTAATCCCATTTACGATTTAAAAAGAAAATATTTATTTTCAAATTTGTTAGAGAAGGTTAGCTTTTATGCCATTTAGTTGCGCGCTGTGTCGTACATTTCGTAAAATCGTGGCCCATTCACGAAATGACCAAACATAGTCTTATTTTTAATTGATTTTTCTATAACTGTATACATTGAGTCCACGGGCATGTACGTATGACCACTAACAAAAAAAGTAAGCATACTTTTGTCTATATTAATCGAAGTTTTCGTAAAATATTTTAAAAAACCAACCATTTATCGATTCTTATTTTGACCCAGACAATTATCACAATATAACGAGACTATTTTTATATTTGCCCGACTGTCCACATTTTTTAAAAATTATACAAGTTGCTGCAAACTTCATTTGCTCCTCTTCGACCATTATTTTCACTCCATAAATAACATATTCCATTTTTTGTGCAAGTTTCGTAAACCGTGAAGTTATACGACGCAAATTTTCTGTAGTAACCCATTAGCATGTTGTTCCCTACTGCAGTATTCAATACCTTTTGTAAATCAAAGCTTACAACTAGTAACGATAAGTCGTTTTTCGCTTGTTTTTTGATCTGCCAGAAAATTTATTTTTAAGTTTTCTTTTTGCTTGATATGAAAATCAATTTCCTGTAGCGTTTCCTTATCCTTTTCGCTTTTTGGGATATGGTTCCATCTTTCGCATTTTTCGCACTTATCTTTCTTTGGTTTATGTATACCAATATTATAATCATTTCGAAAAATTTTAGAAATGTGTCGTATCTGACATAATCACAATTATTCTGAATTGGCTTTGTTTTATACATGGCATCTAAATTGGTCAGTAATTTTATAGAAGCTACGGCAATATTGCTGAAATCGTCGAAAGGTGTTAGGATTTTTGTTTGTTTCTTTCTTCTACGACTGGTCTTACCAGCGATGTTTCCGGAAGTAAGTTCACCTAAAGAACTAGAATAGTCAGATTCGGTAATTAGAGAGGAGTCTTTCTCTTCGTTTAAACTTGAACGACACATAAATTCAAGCTTCCCATGAAAATGGTGAAAATTTTATAATGCAATTTTTATGGATCAAATATTTCATTATGATTCAAATGTTAAAGTTACCTGTACATGAAGAATTTCTTCTTGTTGTGTGCCATTGCTATTTATCGTCAAAAGTAACATCTGTATTTTTTCTTCAATGTTACCATCTACATTTTATCCTTTCCATTTTTGCTCAGTACTGGTCTGAAAATTGAAACAAATTTATTACGCAATCTATGCAGATAAAATATTTCCAAAAAATTACCTGAATTTGACGAATTTCTTGATGAAACATATTGGAGGTATTATTTTGAGGTTCGTCCACAATAATTTCGATAAATTCATTCGAATGTCTGGAATTATGAGATTCAGGAATTAAAAAAACCTCTTCGTTTGAATTTGATACAATTGTATCACCAAAATTCCTTTCTTCGACATCCATAACAGTAGTAGGGGTAACTATTGCTGTGTTAGTTCCATATATTTCTGGTCCATTTTGGTCTCTGATGGTCTGAATTTAGTGAAAATTTATTATATTAGATAGGTATAGTGTAGTTCAAATATTTCGCTATTATATGAGAACTGTTAATTACTGTTAATTCTGTACTTCAATGAAAGCCTTTATTTTATATTTTATTGTAATGCTTTATTAACGACGATGTAAGAAAAGAAACAATTCTTTCAGCTTGATCACTTCTTTTGTAATGCAAAGATATATGCGACGAAAATTATCTAAAACAAGAAGAAAGTAATAGCACAGTATGTATACATATTGTATTGCAAGATATGAATATATAAAACTGTTATACGAATTAAATTACGTATTCCAACACCGCCTCTTAATTTAATGAGTTTAATAGTGTTTGCAAAATAAACTCCTAAATCAAATTTAGATTATTTCGATGTTTAACCCTCAGGGTACAGACTATAAAAAAGTCACGTTCAGTACTGACATGGGTTACCCTAACCCGGCAACTTTGATTGGCTGTATCTTGGGCTGTAGTTGTCCAATTGAAACGTTTTTTTTTAATCGATAGTCCATTTTGTCGCAAATACGAGGGTGCTAATAGATTTATCGAATAATTTGTTTAAACAAAGATACATTCGAAAGTTTAAACATTTTGAAATTTTTTTTTGTGAAAAATCACTTTTTTTTTTAAATTGCATAACTTTGTGAAAAAAAAGATATCGACATTTTTCTTGTTGCATTTTAAAGCTAAAAAGTTGTTCTTTAAAATGGCCGAATCAGTTTTTTGATCCATTCCGTTTTTTAGGATAGCGACAAAACGTTCCATGATTGATTTAACAAAATTGATTGTTGAATGAAAGTTTTATTGTTCAAAATATAAAAAAAACAAAATCAGACTGTATTTCCACATTCGCAGCATATTTTGGCTACATGGTCTCTGCACATAGCCTTATTACATTTGAGGCACTTATAAAATGTTTTGCGGCCGAGAGAACTCGGACACAAGTTGCAGCGCTTTTGTTTAGCCATTTTGTTATCAACAAATTCATGTCTTATCTCCATGTCCTCTGGTAAATCTTTCGCCTTCAAAAAATCTTCAATCATACCGCGCAGTTTTATTCGCAACGTAGGGGTAGCTAGTCTAGCAGCTAGCGCAGGTTTAACAAGTTGCATCGCAAGTTCCATTCCATAACCAAATTTTTGGTTAAAATGAACACACGTTTATAATGAACAAAATTATTTGTCCTATGACAATAAAGCGAATTCTACTGTACATAAGCATAGAGCATAATTTTGAGGGTAGGATACACAATAATAAATTTTTAATTAATAATAAATATTTAATTAATAATAAAAATATAAAAAATAGTAAATTGTACAAACCAAAACACTTTACTCCAGCCAAAACTCCAAAAAAAAAAAATTTTTCTGTCTCCCGAAAATACGGATTTTGTAACGTTTAGTACTGACTGGGTGAGAAATACCCGAGGTCAACTTTCTAACTCGTACCACTCGAGCACCAAGCGCAGACTGAGGCTGCCACTCACGGCTTACACAGACACTACCACAAAGATTTTTTACCCCCCACTCCGGACCCCCACCTTCCACTTCCTTTTAAATGGCGCGACTTTCAAAATCTATCTGGGTTACGGTAACCCAGTCAGTACCCTGAGGGTTAATAAAAACATTTTTACCTAGTCCCTTAGTCATCATATCAGCAAGTTGATGACCTGAAGGAACATATATCAATTGGATCTCCTTACCTTTAATTGACTCACGAATGAAACTGAATTTAATATCGATATGCTTCATACGGTTGTGTTCTCTTGGTTTTTCTGCAACACGGAAACATGATTGATTATAAACATAGGCAACGATTGATGAACAATTTATTCCAAGTTCATTTAAAAACATACGTAACCATTTTGCCTCACAGGGTAACCATACCGTGACTCAATGAAATATACTCAGCCTCAGTTGAACTAAAACTAACAGTTGCCTGTTTCCTTGATGCCCAACTGACCGTATTACCAAATACTTTAAACACATAACCAGAAGTAGATTTACGATCATTTTGATCTCCTCCCCAATCAGCATCCGTATAACCAACCAATGGTTCAACAGTTTCATTTTTATGATACACCATTTTTAAATCAAGAGTTAATTGAATATATCGTAAATTTCTCTTTGCATGATGAAAATGTTCTTCTTTAAAACAACTTTGAAAACGACTAAAATAATTAGTGGATGTGCATAAATCTGGTCTCATTGTTATAAGGAACATCATCACAATCCGTTTTTTTTATCTTTAATCAAATCAATGTTTCTCTCCATTGGTGTAGCAATCCCTTTACAATCTTGCACGTTGAACTTCTTAATCATCCCTTTTAAATAATGTGGTTGACTCAAGCCAATCATATGGTTAATTCTAATCATAGTATTAATCATATGGTCATACTGAACCTGTATTCCAAGGAATGTATCAGCTTCACCAATATCCGTCATCTCAAATTCCTTTGACAATAATTGCTTAATTATTTCAATTCAGTCAATGTCACTTGATATTATCAACAAATCATCAACATCCAATAAAATATAGCAAACAGTACTATTCTCAATTTTAATGTACACACATTGATCATTGATCAGACAGACGCCTTTTGAATCCCAATTTAATGATGTATTGATCGAATCTCTCATTCCACATACGGGAAACTTGCTATAGACCATAAAGTGATCGTTGTTGTTTGCAACCCTTTGTTGAATCCTTTATAAAACCATGCGGCTGATGCATATATATTTCTTCTTCAAGAAACCCGTTGATAAATGCACATTTGACATCCATTTGATGTATATAATAACCATAATGTAAAGAAATTGACAATAATGTGCAGAACGTTGTTAATTTTGCTGTGGGCGAATACTTTTCATTATAATTAAACCCTTTTTCTTGAGTAAACCTACGAGCAACTAATCTAGCTTTATATTTGTCAACTCCACCATTATCTTTTCGTTTTAATTTGAAACACCATTTGCAAGAAATTGCCTTTCTACCCTTAGGTAAATCACAAAGATCCCACGTATTATTCCTCAACAAAGATGTATACTCTTTATCAATTGCATTCTTCCACATTGGCCAATCAGTTCTCTGTTTGGCTTCTTGAATTGAAACCGGATCATCATCAAGAAATTCGGATGCTGATAGTGTATAATTCACGTCTTCATCAATCCATTGATCTTCATCCCGACCCGGTACCATAAAATTACCAAATCTTTGTGGTTTTCTTGACTCACGAGTACTTCGACGAACGATGTCACCAGTGCTATTTACACCAACACTGTGGATATTTTCTCTGAAATCACCAATAACATCCATCTTTGTATTGCACCTATTTTCTTCAGCATCAGAAGATTGTTCAGAAGCACCATTTAAATCGTCACACTTCTCTTTAAATTTTGATGCATTAGAGTTCGACATTTCTTGATCAACAGCTGTCTCAGAGACTATTGTGACCATTTTATTTTTATTTAATACGGAGTTTTCATCAAAAACCGCATTACGTCCAATTACTAATTTGTTGCTTTCCAAATTCCATAAACGGTAGGAACCATGTGACGAAGAATAACCAGAAAGACACATTTAATTGATTTCCGTTCTAATTTTTTTCTGTTTTCAGCTGGGACATGATTATAACAAATCGAGCCAAAAATTTTAATATGCGATAAATCTGGCTTAGAACCATACCATATTTCAGCCGTAGTCCTGGTTATAAATTGTTTCCCAAATGCTTTGATTGGAGAATGATTCTTAATAAAATTTGCTACCAAAATCGCTTCATTCCAAAAACGACGCTCCAAACCACTAGCTGTTAGCATGGCCAAAGCCTTCTCCTGAAGTGTTCTATTTAATCTTTCAGCAACTGAATTCATTTCCGGATTATATGGAACCGTATATTGTATAATCTAATGGTGATTATACATTCCAAAAAATATCCAAAATGCCAATTATGTTATACAACAATTTCCATAATCACTTCTTTTATTTTAAACATTACAAAATAAAGAATTTAATTTTAACAATAATTAAGTTTATTAAAATGCTTGTTTGGCATTTGGATACAGAATACGGAATGAATTATTTTACAATTGACCATCACGATGATGGTATATAAATTGGTACATAAGAAAAAAAATGGTAAGGGTAATGAGAAAAATGCAATGGTACATACAATTACTAGGTAGGGGAATCATACATATAGAATAATAATAGATAATAATAAAGTTATATAATACAAGAAGGTATACATAAATAATAGCTACTCTGGAATATTCTGTACGCGTTATATACTAATTAGGTAATAATAATTGGGTATTGAACAAAAATAATAATAATACATAAAGATAAATACATAAATATAGATATAACATAAAGATTATATAATAATAATATGACGCTCATCAACCTGTTGACGGCCGGGTATGGTTTGGACCGCGCGACAAGAAATGGGATTATCTGTTTATTTTAAACATACCGCCGCCGTTGACTCGTTAGAGTCAAATTTAGGTAAAAGACACAGTTTATAAATGGGGCGTTTAAGGATGGTTCCATTAGGTAATTTAAGGGATAAGACTCTGGTGAGTTGGTCGGTTCCGGGGTGAAGTTGATAAATCCTGGCTAGTGGCCATTTGGTGGGTGGTAGATTCTGATCTCGAACCAAAACAAGATCTCCTATGGCGAATTGATGATTTTCAGCATGCTTCTTGTAATGTTTATTTAGAGAGGTGACGTACTCTTGCGACCACTGCTTCCAAAATCCTTGAATTAACTGTTGGATCAACTGCCATCGACTCAGATTGCACATCTTTAAATGTTGAAGACTGGGTTCGGGTAACATCGTTAATGGTTGCATAATCAGGAAATGTGCAGGGGTTAAAGGGTTCCATTCATCGTCATGGAGTTCTCCCAACGGCCTGGAATTTAATAACGCCTCGATTTGCTTGGCAATGGTTAGGAATTCTTCGTAAGTAAATAGGACCTCTCCAATCACTCGACGTAAATGGTATTTACAGGATTTGACGGTGGCTTCCCATAAGCCACCAAATGTAGGAGCACCAGGAGGGATAAAATGCCATTGGATGCAATTGTCGGTACACCATGCTTGAATTTGGGTTTGTTGGGCTCCGTCCATAAACTTTTGGTAGAAATACTGAAGCTCGCGCCTTGCTCCTACTAAATTGGTGCCGTTATCACAATATATATGTTGGGGTAATCCTCGGGTTGCACTGAAGCGTTTTAGGGACGCGATAAGAGCATCAGTCGTCATGTCCGTGACCATTTCCAACGTTGTGGCCTTTGTTGCCATACATACAAATACGACTAAATACGCCTTATAAGTTTTAGCGCCTCGGCCCTTATATGTTTTGAGGAAAAAGGGACCAGCTAAGTCGATTCCAACTTCGATAAAAGGTCTAATTGACTTGTTGATACGACAAGCAGGAAGCTGTCCCATTAGTTGCTGTTCTGGCTTGGCGGTGAATCGTCGGCAGGTGAAGCACAAATGAATTATTCGCCGTATTAAATTTTTCACCCGTGGAATTGCATATCGTTGTTTAACCATGGTCAGCAACAATTTGTGACTGGCATGCAGATTCCTGTGATGAAGTTCACGGATGATCCTCTCAGTAATAACGTGGTCGTGTGGCAAGATAATGGGATGTTTGGCATCATGGTTCATACTTGCGTTCTCCAAACGTCCTCTCATGCGCATCACACCATGATTGTCGATATATGGAAAAAGAGAAAAAATGTTTGAATGTTTTGGTATTGATTTATGATTCAACAATAAGTTAATTTCGAGAGTAAATATTTCATACTGAACACATCGAAACAAGTAATATTCAGCGACTAACACCTCGTCTACTGATAAATTGAGTCCTGATCTACGCTTTATCTTCCTTGATTGAAGATTGTTTTTGTAGCGTAGAATGAATGCTAATACGTGGGTTAATGTACGTAGACTTGAAAATCTAGAAATCAGCTCTTTGATAATCTCATGATTTTTAGCGGCTGTAATAAAATTAGAAATGACTTGTAAATTTTCCAATTTTTCGATTTTAGGAGATACAGGTAGTACTAGCGGAGACTTATGTAAAAATTCTGGACCCTTAAACCATATTGCCTCGTTGACTAGATCTTCAGGAACGATCCCTCTGGTTGATTTATCGGCCGGGTTGTCACTGCTTGGTACGAAATGCCATTGGCCTCGGTTAGTGGTGGTCATAATTTCCGCAACACGGTTTGCTTGGAATGGGTTAAGCATATTGGGTGGCTTGGACATCCATTGTAATACAATGGTTGAGTCGGTATACAAGTAAATCACCGGTTCTTCCGATAACTTAAGTGCTTCTAATGTCAGCTTTAGTATTCTGACAAGTAATGTAGCACCGTTTAGCTCCAAATTTGGAATTGTGAGTGCCTTGATCGGGGCAACACGAGTTTTGGCTATTATTAAGTTGGTTTGGACGCCTCCATCTGCTGAAACTACACGAGCATAAATAGCGGCAGCGTAAGCATCGTTTGATGCGTCTGAGAATCCATGTAGTTCCAAATGATCACCCTTGATATATAACCATCTCAGAAATTGTATGTCCTTTAACAACTTTAACTGGGCTCGGATTGCTAAATAGTCCTTTAAAATATTCGCTGGTAGCTCGTTATCCCAATTGATGCCTTCCAACCATAATGACTGGAACAAAATCTTCAATCCAATCGTAACCGGTGATAATAGTCCCAATGGATCGAAAATGCGTGACGTCTCCGACAAAAATGAACGCTTTGTAATCTTAGCTGGTGGTGATGGTAATGATACTCTAAAATGAAAATAATCTGCAATTGGATTGTATTTTATACCTAACACGGAGATCATTTGACTATTATCGGTAATCTCAAATGATTTCATTTCGCGACTCTCTAATGGAATATTCTTCAATAGTAGTGGGTGATTTGCTGACCACTTTCGCATGTTGAACCCCCCGTACTTCATTAGCGAAATTACATCTCTCTGTAACTGTAATGCCATGTCGAGGTTATCACTGCCAGACATCAAATCGTCCATGTACAAGTCGGTTTTAATAATATTGCTAGCTTCAGGATGTACCTTTGCGTACTTATCTGCCAAGAATCCAAGTGAGGCTGTGGCTAAAAACGGTGCAGGTGAGGTGCCGTAGGTCACGGTGTTCAAGCGGTAATGTCTTAGATTATCGGTTGAGCTTTCCCTCCATAGTATACGATGATAATCTTTGTCTGGATCAGAAATGGCAATCTGCCGAAACATCTTCTCGATGTCAGCAGAAAAGACATATTTATGCTTGCGAAACCGGATCAATAAATTCACTAGATTGTCCTGTATGGTCGGACCAACCATCAAATTATCATTCAGAGAATAGTCGTTACTTGACTTGGCTGAAGCATCGAATACGACACGAACCTTCGTGGTGGAGCTTGACTCCTTTACCACGGGATGATGAGGTAGGTAGAACAGCTGATTATTTGCTTTTGATATTTCGTTTTCTGGTACTAATTCCATGTGACCCAACCTTAGGTATTCGCGTAGAAATTCGTCGTAGGCTGCCTTCAAATCTTTATCCTGGCTTAGTCTTTTCTCCAATGAGTGATATCTCCGACGGGCTTGCAAATAGGTTTCTCCAACTCCGGCTGCGTCTGGCTTAAAGGACAATTGGACTACTATTTTATTACCTTGCAATTTAGTGGTTGACTGAAATAATTCGATGCATTGTTGTTCTTCCATGGATAAGGAATTTTCTGGCACAATTTCTTCAACCTTCCAAAAGCGCTCGATTGCCGCTTCTATACACTGGAACACTTCAATTGCTCTAACGTGAGAAGAACTAACAATTGGTTTGGTTGAATCTCGATTAGGTGGTTCGTAATTGGATAAGGTTCCCCCAATTAGCCATCCAAACTTAGAATTCTGGACACATGGATAATTTATCTTCTTTTGAATTTTGCCCTCGAATAAGGCTTGGAAGAATTGCTCACATCCCAGCAGGACCTCAACAGTTGCAGGGATATTAAACTCTGGATCCGCTAATGGTAAATTATCTTCTATCTCGAATAGTGATTTCTCGATTTTCTCTGTCGGCAATTTTGAAGCTCTTGACGTACCGGCTTGCGTTTGGTTGAGTGTGTTTATAATGATACTAGTTTTATTCCGAGGTATCTTCAGGCGCCGCAGCAAATTTTCTGAAATGAAACTATGAGTAGAACCTGAATCTAATAATCCACGACAACTTATCCAATTGCCATATTTGTCTTGGATGTCGACCTTGGTGGTTGGTAAGCTCGTTGTATTGAACTTTCTCAATTTGTGATCTGACCCAGATGATTGATGCGAGGTGACTTCGGTCTGGAATTGGCATAGGGTTACAGGTGACTCGGAGGTATCAGCTGTCGATGGTTGTTTGGTCGAAGTAACTGCAAAATTCGTATGAGTCATTTTATTGGGTGCTGCTATGCTCATGGAGGGATTAGAGCTTTCCTGGATGTTACTTGTAAGCTGAAGTCTGGCTGTGTTCTTGGGTACGGTAGAGTTGAATATATTAGGATATAAAATTGGTAGATTCAAATGTGGTAACTTAAAATCGGACCGAAAATTAGATTGGCTTGCGTTTAAACTTGTATCAACATCATCTGGAATCGCGGGAACAGTGGTACTTAATGACCTTTCTCGAATGAGAGCCTGCGTTTTTGCTACAATGGCAAAGTATTGATCGTCGATCGCCTCTATCTCCGACACAACCGAATCGTCCAATTCGAACATTTGATCTTCGATTGCAATAAATGTCTTGTAGTTTTCATGGGTGGCAGCTAATCGAACGGATAATTCATCATAAGTAGCAGTGTCTCCATTGGTGCTGATATAATTGGCAATTCTGGTCATTTGATCTTTCACCACACTCTTACGTTTGGCTAAGGCTTCCATTTCATATAAAATTGGCTTGTTGATAGGGGTATAAAGAATGTACAATAAAGGTCAAATGTTCAAACAAAAACAGTTTATCCACTGCACTTGGTTTTAGCGGTATAAAATGCACCCGTAAACACGCTCAAATACACGCACGATTAAATATGCGTAACGGAACAAACAAAAAATATGTATATGTAACGCGATTAAATAATTGATTGGAATTCACTTCACTTACGGATAACGGAATAATAATTATTCAACAAATATTCAACTGATAATTATTTAATTGAAAATAAAGAAAAAAGATAAATAGAACAAAAACAGATTACCTGATATCAATGGATGCTTTCAATAAAAATTGGTAACAATAATGATGACACACCACACAGGCTGGCGAATCGGTATACAAAATCCAAATAAAATTGATGCGTTGGACCGCATTCGGTTAGTTGAATTATTGCTAGCAAATAATTGGATTTACCAATAATGATGACACACCACACAGGCTGGTGAATCGGTACACAAAATCCAAAATAAAGTTGATGCGTTGGACCGCATACGGTAAATGTCGAATGATTGCTAGCAAATAATTGGATTTACCAATAATGATGACACACCACACAGGCTGGTGAATCGGTACACAAAATCCAAAATAAACTTGATGCGTTGGACCGCATACGGTAAATGTCGAATGATTGCTAGCAAATAACTGGATTTAACAAATGATGACACACCACACAGGCTGGTGAATCGGTATACAAAATCCAAATAAATTGATGCGTTGGACCGCATACGGTAAATGTCGAATTATTGCTAGCAAATAATTGGATTTACCAATAATGATGACACATCACACAGACTGGTGAATCGGTACACAAAATCCAAAATAAACTTGATGCGTTGGACCGCATCCGGCTCGAAGGACCAAAAAATGTATAATCTAGGAGTGATTATACATTCCACAAAATAATATCCAAAATGCCAATATGTTACACAACAAATTCAATATTCACTTCTTTTATTTTACAACATTACAAATAAAGAATTTAATTTTAACAATAATTGAGTTTATTAAAAATGCTTGTTTGGCATTTGGATACAGAATACGGAATGAATTATTTTACAATTGACCATCACGATGATGGTATATAAATTGGTACATAAGAAAAAAAATGGTAAGGGTAATGAGAAAAATGCAATGGTACATACAATTACTAGGTAGGGGAATCATACATATAGAATAATAATAGATAATAATAAAGTTATATAATACAAGAAGGTATACATAAATAATAGCTACTCTGGAATATTCTGTACGCGTTATATACTAATTAGGTAATAATAATTGGGTATTGAACAAAAATAATAATAATACATAAAGATAAATACATAAATATAGATATAACATAAAGATTATATAATAATAATATGACGCTCATCAACCTGTTGACGGCCGGGTATGGTTTGGACCGCGCGACAAGAAATGGGATTATCTGTTTATTTTAAACATATATACTATTTGAATACCTTTCTGTTCACAAAATTCTTTAAATTGCGTCGATGAATATTCACCTCCATTATCAACTTTTAGTTTAGCAATTTTACACCCATGTAAAGATTCAGCCATTGCAACATACTTTTTAAAATTGTTAAGTACGTCACTTTTACTTTCAATACAATAAACCATTGATGCTCTCGAGTAATCATCCGTAAATGTTACAAAATATCTGGAACCATCCCATGCCACTTCAGAAATAGGACCGCAAACATCACTATGTATTACTTCCAGAATGCGATTTGAACGAATATTTGAATTCTGCGAAAATGATGAACGAGTCTGCTTACTCAAAACACATGATTCACAAAATTCATTTTCTGTATTGACACTAATATTTTCTATGCCATTAATCATTTTATTTTTGATCATCTTTTTCATATCATATGAATTTAAATGTCCCAACCGAAAATGTCAAAGATTTTGTGAAAATTTCAAGTCATCATTATTCACAATACCAGCAAAGTTTGTACGATGAACACGAAAAATAACTTCATATAATTTACCATTCAATTTTGCAACAAAAATTATTTTACCATTTAACTCTGCAAATGCACGATTTCCATCAAAAATAATTTTGAAACCTTTTTTTGGTTAATGCAGGAATCGACAATAAATTGCAGTTTAATTCGGATATATGGTATATAAAACATCTTTTATAGGTTTGACTGATAAATCAACTTTATACATTGTTGATATATTTAATTCACCCTGCTGCTTTGCAATTAATTTTTCGTTCTTCTTGGCGAGGTTTATATTTATATTTTCAATATCGAATAACTTATTAAAACCGGTCCGTTGCACCAGAATCCAATACAAACTTAATTTCATCACTTTCTACCTGTGAGTTTATAATCATAGCAGCATTCAAATTAGTTGTGTCCTTTGTTTTATAATCACTGTCTGCCCACAAACAAACGGCAACATCACTTGTTGTATTTAACAGTTGTTTACTAGTAGAAGCATTGTTTGCATCTCCATTTTTACTTAGTTTTGATTTGTCATTTGTTAAAATTATATTTGTTTTTTTAATTTAAAACAATTAGCTTTTTTATGTCCGGGTTTACCACAATGATAACAAACCATCTAGGTTTTCAGGTTCATGGCCGATTATTGATTTGACTTTTCATGTTCATTATTTTAGCCATGCCTTTTGTTATATTCATCCAATAAACGAGCTTTCACAAATTCCATTGACAAATCTTTCGAATTCATTGTTTCCAATGCAGTAACCAAATGATCAACACTTGTTGGTAAAGTCAACAACAAATGACAAATGATATCCATTTCTTCCATGTTTGCACCAATTGATTTGAGTTCACGAATTCTTTTGTCAAATAAAAGAAAATATTCGTCAATGCTGCTTAGTTCACTATATTTCAAAGTCACTAACTGTTTACGAAAGAATAGCTGGCTAGCAATACTTTTCCTTTCAAAAACTTGTTTTAGTGAATCAATCATTCCCTTTGCAGTCTTCTTATCTTTTATATATTCCAATTGATTATCGTGAATACTTTGGACAACAATTGAAATACACGTCTTTTCTTCCTTACGAATTTTTCCACAATCCGCCATTTCAGCAGCATTTAACAAACCATCTATTTCTTCTTCAATATATTGGGTTGATCCCTCTTTGTCCAGTAAAACACCCAATCGATATTTTCAATTATTATAATTGGTACCATCAAATTGCAAAGTCTTCATTGCAAAAATATTTGAAGCCGCTTCCATATTTTATGACGCAATGCAAAATTTAAAACAAGAAGAGCGTAATAGCACAGTATACATATTGTAATGCAAGATGAATATTATAAAACTGCTATACGAATTAAATTACGTATTCCAACAAGAACTAACACTACCTGTACACTAAAATTGTCTTAAATAAATTATTATTATTTCCCAATACATGCATAAAATTTACTCCATGATTGTATTTTAAAACCACTCATTGGCTCATATGTTTGAACGGAGTAAAATAAACGATTAAAAACGTAATTTCAGAATTTGTGTCGCTTGAACCTTTTGATCGAACTAGCGTCGATTTAATTTTTGCGTCGAAATGCGGGATTTGGTAGCCAATAATTGATGAATTAGTTCTTACATTTTTCCAGCAATAGGTTAGGGTTCTTTTGAACAGTGCCCTACAGGGTTTACTTATACGTATAATTTTGAAATTTGTAGATGTTTTATTTCTTTTCTTCATCTGTAATATGAGCTTTTCTCGTATCCAAAATGATATAACCATCGGTTTGAAATGAAATCGGTTGGTTTGGCATAGACTTGCGCTCAGGGTTACCAAACGTTGAAAACCAAGATAACAATTATTTAAACGTTGACGCTGGTTTGAGCGCGTATTAATTTTCGGTGATTGCTGAAAACTCCTGAATATTTTGTTTCAATTTTACTCAACATTGTACTAAAACTATCAAATATCCCTCCAAACGGCCAGTTTAATAATATAATAATTCCCAACAATCAATAAACAGATAAATTAAAAAATGGTTGGTTAACATACGAGAAAGCGATTTGTATTTAATTGTAATTTGAAGGGGTTTGTAAAAATTGTAATGAAACTCGGATACGTTTGTCTACATTCGGAGCTCCGAAGATTTACCTCCAAACCCGAAGGCTCCGGATTAACAAGTTCGAGTTGGACCCCCTACCTACGCAAGTTAAATTAGTTAATAAAAATGCTAATTGTATATTTTAATTTCTATTAATAGAAAATATTATTATTAAGTTTGGTCACGATCAGATTGCGAAACCAATTTGTTCGCACCTAAACTATTTATTTGTATAAATACATGAGCCAGTCGATAGACAGTAACATATAATGACGGCTCCCAAAAGAGTTATACTTAGTTTCTGCCAAAATAACAAAAGAAGAAGTAAATCGAAAATAAGGTGAAGCTGGTGAAAATTTATAGGAGCAAATTCGTCGCAAGGTAATTCATCGTAGTCGCACTTAAATCACAGGGAAATTCATCGCGGCACCTCTCCAATTAAAAAACAAAACCTTTCAAGTAAATTTATTTCTTATAATCATTTTATATTTTTAATAATAATAATAATTTATTTAATAATTGGTATAATAAGCACTTAGCTTACTATTTTAACTGTTTAGAAATTAATTTGAATCAATGTACTTCGTGATTTGCTCAAAAAGGACTTTCTCAAGAACCTTTGATAAAACCGACAATATACTTATAGGTCTTAGACTTTCCATAGATGAAACGTCTGTTTTCTTAGGAATTGGAAAACCCGAAGCTATTTTCCACAACGTGGGAAAAGTCGAGGACACAATTGAAAAATTAAATATGTGTGTGCGATATTTTAGAAAGTATTCCAAAAACATTGATTCCATCATGTCTAACTGAGTTAGATTTGATGTAATTTACGGCTAAAGCAATATCATTTGGAGCAATATAGTGAAATGTAAATTGTTGGGTTGATTTATAATGTAAATAGAATTACTGTCAGGCAATAGAATATTGACTTATTTAGCTGGCTTGATTAAGAAATCTGTATTTATTGAATCAACAGAAAAACTGGAAACATTATTCGACTTATTGCTCCCTTGAATACCAAGGTGCTTTATGAATTCCAAGTTTTTTTGTTTGAAAATGATTTTAAATTTTCAAAATAATATTTTCGTTTAGCTTCGCATATTTTAACTACAATCAATTTTTTAAGGTTATTGTAGAGCAATAAGAACAAAGATCTCAGTGTTCGTTTCAATTTCTTGTACATTATTTGTCTTTGATTCATGAATTGTAATATTTGACTTGTTAACCAAGGCGCAGAATCACATTTAATAACAACGTTTTGTAAAGGTACACAAGTGGAAAATAAATATTGATAGTTACAATTAAAAATATTAATTTGTTCGTCAATATTAGCAGTACATAAAATAAGGTCCCAATTTAATTGGGTAAATAAATTCTGAAATTTGTTCTCGTCAACCCTTGATAAATCATTAACATATGCAAGTACAAGCTACAAGCTTTTCACGTATATATGTATTTAAATTGGTATTGCATAAAAAAGAGATCATGGTCGGATATTCATGGTACAGCCACTTGCCCATGTTGTAAAATACGAGATTTTTGTCCTTTAATTAGACCAATTTAAAAATCACGAGCTATACTCCTGATATATGTATGTACATAGGTGTAAGAATTATGCGTAGCACATAATCTCACTCCTGCGTCGCCTGCAATTAGTTGCTCTCGTATTATTTCATATTTAGCTTGGTCAGAAATGATTGTACTCATGAACAGCGACATGTTTGGATGGTCATCATTGATGAGTCTGTGGAAACCATTATTCCACCCTTCACAAACATTAGTTTTTTCACTTTCGTTTCGAGCGGATTGATTTGGCTATTAAACATTTTGGAGATTGCCGTACACCAAGAAATCCTAATCTCCTAATCGTGTATAAAAGTTTTCAAAATAATCCAGTAAGCCCTCTGCTTCCTCAGAAATCCTCTTTTCAATTATTATACAATTATCTATTACAATACATTAAAATTCAATTACTTTGCTTTTTGAAACGAAAGCTACTGCTATTAGATATTTGATTAACCGGGCGAAATCAGGATCAGAATCGTATCTCATTTAAGACTGCCAATTGCAATGAATCTAAAAATAAAGCGCACTTGGTTACGAATTTAACAATAAAATCGATTTAGCTTGCGATGAATTGCTTGTAATTGATCCCCTCTACGAAGAATTATTTTGCGATGAATTGTTTGCGGTTGGTTTTAGTTTTACAGATTAAAACGATCAAGCTTCCAAGAGCTTGTTTTGTTTAACGCCACCAAACCATATCTCACAGTTTATTTTTCATAACTGTATTATTTGAAACTTTTTTTATAAAACGCGGCCAAATTTCCACTTCTACTAAATTTTCTGTTTCTTCAAGTAGTAAGGTTTCGAATTCTCGATGTATAGCATAAATACTTGAAACCCCGGTCGCAATGAACTGGATCAAATCAGCAGATTGTAATCTGCCATACTGATTAAAGGATCGGCCGTATTGCCTGACTTAATCAAATTAAAATCGTGAAACCCTTTAGTTTTTTTTGGCCAATTTTAAATCGGTGAGCAAACTCCTACATTGCATCATTCAAATTGTCCAGCCGATTAAACGATCGACTGATGAGAAATCTGAAGTGTCTGTTTGTCTTAAGCTATAAATGAATTAAATACTTGAGTTTAACGACGAATTAAGCGAACGAATGAACTGGTTTTAACAACTTGTTTTTGAAATCAGTTTTGTACCGAAAATAGCTAGTATATTTGTGTGATACTTTTGAAGAGCTTAGTTTCCACCAACAACTATTCGGATGGGAACAACAGACATTCTAAAGAGAATCTTATGCAAGGGTCAATTCAGGCAATAGAAGGCCAACGTTTGTTTAGGCAATGGAAATCAGATTAGAATACAAGCCCTGCTTGTGACTAATTCTATTATAGGAATAATTGCAATTATGTAATTGTTAATCAGTTATAGCGCGAAAAGGATTTTTTTACCAGACATTCAGATTGCTTCACATTTTTTGTAATGTTTTATGCGCCTGACTGAATTTTCAGACATAAGATTATATTGGGGTAAATCAATTTTTTTACATGCTCCGGAAGGTAAAATTACCGGGAATTTTCGTTCAGATTTTTCAAAAAGTCTAAATTCACCGTAAATATGGACCACCTTTTGGACCGAGATCTGAAGCTAGCTATCTTTATGGATTACAGACAATGTGTTCACAAAATGTGTGTCAAATATTGTAATTGAGATATTATAGATTAATTAATCAATATTCATTGGTACAGAATTCAAAATTGAACTCAAGTTTTCGAGAAAGCCTAATTACTACAAAATTTAGGTACAGCGGGTGGCTTGTGAACGTATTCCAATTAGGTCGATAAGAACATCACAATTGGTCAGAAAGCAGAATTAATCATTTTTTAATGCAATAATGGGGTCCAAGAATTACTTTTTTTATGTGTCATTATGCGTATGCGCAAGAGGTAAACAGCATCATCAAGTAAGAAAGGACTTATTTAAGCAAGGAAAGGAATAAGAAGGCATTGAAAGCGACAATTGAAACGGAAGGGTACTCCAAAAGATCTCCCAATGAAAAACACTCTTCACTTGTATAATACCACATTTGGCATTTAACAGCGCAACTTATTAGGGTTAGGCTCAACATAAGATTTGTATCTTTTCCTCGATTTGGCATTCTCATAGGGCAAACTAAGATCTGATAAGTGTCTATCCAAGTGTCACTTAACGATTCTAGTGAAACTTGCTTAGTGGTAAAGGAATAAAAAATAAGGGGCAAGTTTTTTTTTTAGCGGCGGAATAACACGTTAAGGAGTGAAAACTTTTACTAATATCTTATCTTGTACACAATATTTTTCAAGGAAACGAAAGAAGATATTTGAAAAATTGTGTTTTAGGGGGGTACTTTAGGGGTAGTTTTCACCCCTAAACGTGTTATTCCGCCGCTAAAAACAGACGTGTCTCTTTTTTTTTATTACTCTACTACTAGGCAAAGCTTCATTGAATCGGTGAGTGATACTGGGTAGGTTTACTTGTGAGTCAGTCGATAGAATGATTCAAATATTTCGACCGCCTCACCAATGTGTCTGGCGTTTTGTGATTTCTAAATAGTTAAATAGTTTCAAATCTAAGGGAGGTGGGATTCTCATTGCTGTCCACTCTTCTATCGGTAGTGATATAGTTGATAGTGACCCAACTATAGAACTATTATGTGTGAAGTTGAACATATGTAAGAAATTAATATATACTTATAATATATATATAATTAATTTAATTTAAAATTAATTAACTACCACTGGTTTTTTATGCAAAAATTGACACCATCGGATCTCCGATCGGATGAGCCATTCTCTCGCTACACTGCCTCAAGCATTTAAATCGGTCGAAATCAGAGGTTCACGGTGCGGGTTCCTTTGCCACTTGTTGGCGCCAGTGCGACAATGTTATGTGTGAATGAATTAAGCCGAAGGACCAACCTAAGCAATCATATCTTTAAATTAAAGGTAATGCTTATAGTTTATGAGTAATTGCCCACGACCAAGGGCTAAATTTCGGGTCAATTTTTTGAACATGCGGTGTAAAGTGTTATCACGTCAAAAAACCTTAATACCGATTGTTTGAAGGGTCACGAGCAGCATACCCCTTTAACATAAATTGAGCTTTTACCTCCCTTGATTTTTAGATAGCTAACATAAATTAGCTAGATATAGGTTATTATTGTAATGGAAGGGTGGGCATCTTCAATTAAAATTAGTGTCCATACAGGTTTCGTATTATCAGATAACCTTTCAATACCCCGTGGGACTCTTTGTATAAAACCCAGCATTCATTAAAATTAAACTATTTTTAATAAAACAAAACTAGTTACAACACAAAAACCACCTTGTGCGGTGAATCTATTATGGTGTGTGGGAATATTCATCATTTTGTTCGAGAATTCAAAATACTGGTAGAAAGCACATAAAAACGTATACGAGAATATTATCGATTAAACTTCAGTGTACATACATATATGTATCTACCTATAAGTATATCATGTAATGACTCAACAATATTTACCTTGGATACAACTTTTTAAGGATAAAGTATTTAGAAATTAATTAATTATTTATAGCCAAAAAGTGTTTTATGTTTTGTTAAATATGTAACATACATAGATAAAAATAAATCCTATTTTAAAAACTTGTTAGTTTGTATTTTTAAAAAAACATACGTATATAGGTCGGTGTGTTCAATGTGTGTACGCAGCGGCGTTTCATACAAATTATATTAGCGCCAAAAAAAAAAAAAAAAAAAAACAACGACAGTCTATTCCAAATATTAATCAGTCACGCGAATTTTACATACATAGTAAATAATTACACATAGACGAAATTGATGTTATGCATATTTGATATTAATAGAGTCGTGATAAGAGAGCCGCGAATAAATTCAATCTGAAATGAATCATCGGACATGAGGTGATCAACATTAAAATTAAATTAGATTTAATTAAGTTTTTATGTAAGGCGCTTGTATGGAATAAATAATTATAGCTTGTAGACTTCAAACATTATAGAATATTCAGGGTATTACGTTTTTTGTATACTATTAGTCATGAGATTATTGGAATTTACGTGCCTCTAATTTAGTTATACTTGTACATTATACTTGTTATATTGTTACTTAGATACGACGACGTCTACTATATATATACGAATATAATACAAATTGGGTTGTTTGTAATGTATTGCTTTGTCCACAATAATGCTTCGGTGCGAAATGATGTAACGATTGTTGGAAAGGTCAATTCAATTTTTATATTCTCGTAGTGCTTACAAATTTATTGTATTAGTACATTTAAATCACTTGATTTAAAATTTCAGTATTTTGATTTCGTGACACCTACACATAAATATAATAATACAATATAGGAATAGGTATAATTTGGTTTACTGATACGATCAATTTTAGCATTAAACCTGAAAATTGATTACAAAATTTGGAAACATTTGATGAAATCAAAAAATTCCGAAAAAAAAATTAATTTCAAAATTATTTATAAATTCATTACAAAAACCTATAATAGTAGAATTAAAACATGAAATCTTTCAGAATTTAAATTTACTGGTCGACTTTATAAGTAACTGCACTAACCAGTAAACAAGCTGAACTCACATGTTGCGAATTTGTCTCGTTTAGCTGCTCAATAAATTTGTATTGCAGCTTATAGTTCAAAACATATTCCAGCCTATTATCTGCTAGAGTCGTGAGTCCCTCAAATTACCTTAATATTTAAAGTGTGCAAAGCGCTAGATATCATCAGATTTCAGCCATACACCATATTCAAGTGGTCCTCATTCAATGAATAACTACTATTGTTATGTTGCACAGTTCACTCATCTAATCATTTTGGCTCATTCTTGGCCATTATTCAAATTACCTTTAATTTTTGATTATCTGAATTTTCATCTGTTGTGGCTACATTAATCTGTTGGTAGAAAAAAATCAAATACATTTTTGTTGACCTGGCATATATTGATAAACTCAACTTAATTAGGCAGGTATTGATATTCAAAACATTAGGATTCATGCCAAGAATGAATCATTGTCCTGTCGAAATATACGAACTTTCCTAATCATCTGCGTATTTGAAGAATATAGAATTTGAAATTTGGAATATGACTCTGAAAATTCGAAATTTCCTAACAGAGTTCTAATTTCTAATTTAGAATGGTGATGTTCAAATTTAGTTTTTTGGAACGTACCCACTAATTAGTTACTTGCTAAATGGATTAAGATTGGGTCGCATCTTGATCAAAATTACTGTCGTAAATATTGTGCCTATATTGGGATACTCGAGGCTTGGAAAATAACTCTTAAAAAAATTCAAAGTTCCAAAACATTCGAAATGTTTTAACAATTTTGAGCAAATATCGAATACCTCAAAATTCCAAATAAGTTTGAATGTTGTCGAAAGTTTCGATAAATCTTGCCTATCTTAACTAATCTAGGTTATCACTAAGTCTATATCATCGCAAAACACACCTTTGTATATAGCACTAACCATCCGAAATTTTTTAATAATTTTGAACAAATCTCGAATACTTCAAAAATTCAAATAAGTTTGAATTTTATCGGAAATTTCATTAAATCTCGCCTGTCTTAGCTAATCTAGGTTATTGCTAAGTCTACATAGTCGCGGAATACACCTTATGCTTCAAAATCTAACCATTCGTATTTTTTTAACAATTTTGAGCAAATCTCGAATACCTCGAAATGCCAAATAAGTTCGAATTTTGTCTAAAACTTCGATAAACCTCGCTCGTCTTAGCTAATCTAGGTCTTATGCTTCACAATCTTTTGCAAAAAAAGACTGACCATTCGAAATTTTAACAATTTTGAGCAAATATCGAATACCTCGAAATTCCAAATAATTTTGAATGTTGTTGTAAGTTTAGATAAATTTCGCCTATCTTAGCTAATCTAGGTTATCACTAAGTCGACGATGTACGCAAAACATACCTTTGTAAATAGCACTAACCATCCGAAATTTTTAATAATTTTGAGCAAATCTCGAATACCTCAAAAATCCAAATAAGTTTGAATTTTATCGGAAATTTCATTAAATCTCGCCTATCTTAGCTAATCTAGGTTATTGCTATGTCTATATAGTCGCGGAATACACCTTATGCTTCAAAATCTAACCATTCAAATTTTTTTAACAATTTTGAGCAAATCTCGAATACCTCGAAATGCCAAATAAGTTCGAATTTTGTCTGAAATTTCGATAAACCTCGCTTGTCTTAGCTAATCTAGGTCTTATGCTTCACAATCTTTTGCAAAAAAGACTGACCATTCGAAATTTTAACAATTTTGAGCAACAAGTTTGAATGTTGTCGGAAGTTTAGATAAATCTCGCCTATCTTAGCTGATCTAGGTTATCACTAAGTCGACGATGTACGCAAAACATACCTTTGTATATAGCACTAACCATCCGAAACTTTTTAATAATTTTGAGCAAATCTCGAATACTTCAAAAATTCAAATAAGCTTGTATTTTATCGGAAATTTTATTAAATCTCGCCTGTCTTATGCTTCACAATCTTTTGCAAAAAACACCAACCATTCGAAATTTTAACAATTTTGAGCAAATCTCGAATACCTCAAAATTCCAAATAAGTTTGAATGTTGTCGGAAGTTTAGATAAATCTCGCCTATCTTAGCTAATCTAGGTTATCACTAAGTCGACGATGTACGCCAAACATACCTTTGTAAATAGCACTAACCATCCGAAATTTTTTAATAATTTTGAGCAAATCTCGAATACTTCAAAAATTCAAATAAGTTTGAATTTTATTGGAAATTTCATTGAATCTCGCCTGTCTTAGCTAATCTAGGTTATTGCTAAGTCTATATAGTTGGGTAATACACCTTGTGCTTCAAAATCTAACCATTCGAATTTTTTTATCAATTTTGAGCAAATCTCGAATACCTCGAAATTCCAAATAAGTTTGAATGTTGTAGGAAGTTTCGATAAATCTCGCCTATATTAGCTAATTTAGGTTATCACTAAGTTGCCGATGTACGCAAAACATACCTTTGTATATATGTAGCACTAACCATCCGAAATTTTTTAATAATTTTGAGCAAATCTCGAATACTTCAAAAATTCAAATAAGTTTGAATTTTATCGGAAATTTCATTAAATCTCGCCTGTCTTAGCTAATCTAGGTTATTGCTAAGTCTACATAGTCGCGGAATACAAATTATGCTTCAAAATCTAACCATTCGAATTTTTTTTAACAATTTTGAGCAAATTTCGAATACCTCGAAATTCCAAATAAGTTTGAATTTTGTCTGAAATTTCGATAAACCTCGCTTGTCTTAGCTAATCTAGGTCTTATGCTTCACAATCTTTTGCAAAAAAGACTGACCATTCGAAATTTTAACAATTTTGAGCAAATCTCGAATACCTCAAAATTCCAAATAAGTTTGAATGCTGTCGGAAGTTTCGATAAATCTCGCCTATCCTAGCTAATCTGGGTTATCACTAAATCGACTATGTACGCAAAACATACCTTTGTATATAGCACTAACCATCCGAAATTTTTTAATAATTTTGAGCAAATCTCGAATACTTCAAAAATTCAAATAAGTTTGAATTTTATCGGAAATTTCATTAAATCTCGCCTATCTTAGCTAATCTAGGTTATTGCTAAGTCTACATAGTCGCGGAATACACCTTATGCTTAAAAATCTAATTATTCGAATTTTTTAACAATTTTAAGCAAATCTCAAATACCTCGAAATTCTAAATATGTTTGTCACTCGAACAAGAAACATTTATCTAATAGCTTGCTTTTACCAGTTTCATTTTTTGTTTTTAAGAAGTGACCCCTTTAAACCAGCTCAATTCTCATCAATTTTCAGTACAAATGCTTTTCAGTGTTCTGTTAACATATTTAAACCCGTTTGTGTGTACTATTAAAAATGCTTGGCGGCTGGCGGGTACCGGAACAATTTTGGCCTTTTTATATGTTTTCCTTCATAAGATAAATCTCATGTATGCTGAAAGCTTCATAGTAATAACCTTCTGTGAATTACAAACTCGGTGACAAGTTTTTTGACTAGCCTATTGAAACTGTAGGGAATGATGGTTTTATAACCGGCCAAACGGTGGTTATCTTGGGGAAAATATTTATTAATTTAATTGGTCATATTGTATGTCATTCGGGCCGAAAAAGTGCATGACTTACTTGCGTATCTTACAAAGGAGAATACAATACTCGGTTTTTTCACTCGATAAAGTGCCTGAACTTATGAATCTTGATGAACACGAGCTTGAAGATCAAAGAATTAAAGGCATCAAAAGTTATAGGAATTGTCACAACATTTAATAAAGATCAATTACTAGAGCGCTCGAATCATATTACGATCAACATTGGTCCAGGTCAACTGAGGCCTATCAACTGAAAAGCTTACATAATTAGTTTTTCGAACAAGCGGATCTAGTTGCTGCGGAAACGTATTTTATTAAATTTATAAATTCGTTTTACTTATTTTGCTGAAAAGGAAGAATGTAAATCATATAATAAATAATTTAATTTACGGTTTAACTCTCCGCAATCGAAAAGCAGTCACATGGATCCCAGTGCAACTTCTACAATGCTAATCAAAATTCTAAATGATATTGAACTTCATGGTAAATAACCACAAAATCTACTTTTTCGAGTCTCAAATACCTACAGTCAACACTCAAACTCAACAATCGACTCAGACCAACTCGAAAATCTCAAATAATCTCGAATAATTTTTAAAGTATCGAAATATCTGAAATAATCTTTAAGAATCCGGAACAACCTACAATAATATTAAAAAAGTTCGAAAATGTTGAATAATCTGGTAAATCTCGAATAATCTCGAGTACTCCTTGAAAAACCACAAAAATCTCAATAATCTTAAATTCTCAAAACTTCAATGAAATACCCAAAACCACGACGATTTTGAATTACTGAAAAGCTTTAAAGTCATGAAGCTCATTGACAAGCGCTACATTTTAATCGCAAAAATCTCGAAAATGTCGATTCATCTCGAAAAAGTTTTGAGCAAATATCGAATACCTCAAAAGTCTCAAATAATCTTTACATTAGACAACTTTGCACTAAAACCTCGAATAATCCGGAATATTCTCGAATAACCTTGAAAAACCTTGCATCTTTCTAAAAATGTCGAGAACCTGGCATAATCTCAACAAATCACGGAAATTTTAAATAAATTTAAATTTTTACCGAAATCTACAAATCTCGTAAAACCTTGATCATTGGGATAATCCATAAAAATATTGAAAAACTGGGATATTTACTCTATAACTTTATATAACCACTTTGGTGTTGTTTTTGAAGCAATTCGTGATTGGTGTTTCTCAGACTCTTAGACTCTTAAATGTTACGACAGGTCAAAAAACATTCTTCTAACAGCTTGCTTTTTCCAGTTTCATTTTTAAGTTTTGATTTGTTAATCGTTTTAAACAAGCTCCGTTGATATTGTGCCCGTGGAATTACTGGCAACGCTTTGTGAAAATCACTAGCCAGAACTACATTCAAACCGATCAAATTTACACTGCCACAAAAGCTTTTCAGTATTATCTTAATTCATTTAAATACGTTCTAGTGCATTACTGACATTTAATTTCGTAAAACTTTGGATTTTCAGTGCCTCTCTCGAGAAGCTAGAAAACTCGTCCGCCTGAAGGAGTTTTTTCTATAATTTTTTACTCCATCATAAATTAATTCCCAAGTATGATGAAAGCTTTATAGTAATTGGCTTCTATATGAAGCTAAAAATGGCAAAAATAATTGGTCTCTATATGCAGCCAAAACTGCTCGCTATTTTCGTTCGATAAATCGCGCGAACTAATGAATCTAGAATGAAAGCGACATTGAAGATCATTCAATAAAAGGCATCAAATGCGAATAAAGTGTTGAAATTTTTAATGATCATGTCGTATCGTAACTATGTATAAAAAAGGTCCTATCAATAGCATGCTCGAATCATATAACCATCAATCATTTTTATGATTTTGCTCAAAAGGCAGTCTCTAGCTCTAGAGGTGTAATTGTCAATGCCGAATGCATATTTATTTACTTTTGAATCGTTTAATTTACGCCTAACAATTCATAAATCGCAATGAAAAATCAGCCACAAATTTAGAACCAACGAGAATTGAAATCAGTATGGATCCCTATGCAACTCTCACAATGCTAATCAAACCTCTCAGTAAAGGAATTAGACTTTATGGTAAAGATAAAAAAACTGCAGCTGATTGATAAACCGTTTACCATGGTATAACAAATGTAGCGGTTATAGTGGAAGCTAATACTAAAGAGTTTGGTCAATCCTAATACTTTGGAACGTCCAGATGAAACGAAAAAGGTCAGAAATTAGAACGATTTTTTTTTAAAATTATGAATCTCAAAAATTCTCGAAAAAGATCAAAAATTCTAATCTCAAAACTTGTCTAACAAATTCGATTTATCACGACAATATTCTAATAATTGTAAAAGCCACCTTTTCAAGTCTCAAATACCTACAGTTAACAGTCTCCTCAAACAAACTCGAAAATCTCAAATAATCACGAATAATTTGTAAAGCATCGAAATATCTGAAATAATCTTTAAGAATGTCTAATAACCGGTAATAATATCAAACAAATTCTAAAATTTTGAATAATCCTGTAAATCTCGAATAATCTCGAGTGCTGCTTGAAAAACCACAAACATTGCAATAATATAAAATTCTCATACTTCGACGAAATACACAAAACGTTAACGATCTTCAAAAATTCGAAAATCTTGCAATAATCTTGAAATTAAGTAATTCTGTAATGTTGTACGCAACACCAACTCAATGCTGCAGTCGTGAATAATCTTGAACATTCTCGAATAAACTCGAACAAATGAAAATCTCCAAAAATCTAAAACAATCTTGCTAACCTGAATCTCGAATACTCTTTTAAAGTCTTGAACGGTAAAGGTGGATTCATGTTTTCCTTCGTTCGTTTGTTCATTTGTTCTGATAATTTTTTTATACCAACCTAAGGAACATGAATGAAAAAAGTGTCATTTTCGAGAATACGATTTTAGAAAAATTTGAGAAAGCTCGAGAAATCTTGAAATTTTGAATAATTTCTAATAATCCTTAAAGTTTGAAGAAAACTCGTAAATTTATACCCTTTTTAAAATTCACAAATCTAGAGTAATTTGGAGCTTTTCATTCGTTTATTTATGAAATCAGTGCTCTAATAAAATCTGGTTCTCAAAGGCTTAAACATTGTTTGATGTTCCCCGTATTCAATCTTAAAAGCTTGTCAAGCCAATTTGATGTTTAACGCTAGGTAGATTTTTGATATATCACAACGTCTTGCTTGCCCTTAAGAATCCAGTAGTATGTCAATACTAATTTTTGCTAATCGCGTTTTGTTTCATAGAGTACCTGATCCAGTTTAGCTAAATCGGATTTATTAAACCTCGGTCTGGCAACGCTATTAAGGTAAATTTGAAAACCCTATAAATGGTTACATTTTTTTGCTAATTACAAATACGTGTATACAATTCGCTTGGCTCTAACAAATTATTTGGTCAACATTTTATTTGGTTACACTTTACGTCATTTTGATATGCTTATGGTTCTTTAACTAAATAAAAGGTTAAGAAATACTGATCTATAAATTCAAGGTTATCACAAAAATATAAAAGTACGTTTTATATGACGTGTGTTCATTCATAAGTATTATGTTGCTTTACACATGGGGGGCATAAAAATTTATAACGTAACATAATAATAGAAATTTTAGTGCAATCGTTTTGAAATATTTTAGACCCAGATGTTTCTTGTACACAATTTTGAGAGCTAGAGCTGAATTGTGTCAACACCACACGGACAAACAATACAAATTACGATTATTTTATTACGTTCAAAAACAAGTATATAGGTAGACGAACTGTCTATATCAGACTTATTATAATCTGGATTAGTATTCTAGATTAGATCCGATCTATTTGGTATTCAATTTTCGTCTGTGCTATTTATATTCAAGTCTAGCAAATTCTGAACTATCAATCAAAGACAATTTATGTACATAAAATACTTAAAAATCAATATCCATTTACAATTTTGTCATTAAATTAGATGTAATAATATTTATCTTTAATAAATATATTTTACAACCCGATTAATGACCTATGGCCAAAAAGTAACATGCGTATATCCGATATATAAGTAAATAATTATTTCTAAACGAATATTGGGACAAATCCAATCGCCCATTTAATTTTTTTCAATATATTCGAGTAGTATTGATGGATGTTTAGATCTATCGACGTACATAACACCAAGTCCTACATTTTTGACGTTATGTGGTAACATTGTATGTAATATGTTTTTATGTCTCATATATCAAACACAATGGACTAAGATTATTCTCTGATGATGTGGGTGTTTTTGTACTACACCCACTCTTTGTGCTGCTTGATGTCGGTTGGATAAGGACGATAAATGGAAATAAATATGATGTGTGTGGAAAAGGATATTGAAAAAGATATATTATAAAGTACAGAGAGATTACTCCTCGAGATAAATGCTTAAATTAATTTGATCTGATAGATACCTATACTAAATGTTACTTACTTAAATATAGAAATTGACTAATCTTAGGTCATTAACTAAATTTAGGTCATTCCCTAAAAATAAATACCGTTTGCTGCCTCCTCTACGAGGAGAGTATGTATATTTTCCAGTTTATTGAATTCCATTTATCAACTTATTTTGTTCCATTTAAAAAATTAAAAAATTCTATATCCGTATACCGACGTGTAATTTTTTTTTTTTTTTAAATGTTACGACCAAATATATTTACAAATTTAAATAACACACTATATACTACATACCTATATGTATGTAACACATTTCCAGCGCGCAAAGTATAAATATTTTCATGAAAACCCATAAAAAACAAACAAAGTAATAAAATATTCATGAAAAATCAACAAGCATATGGAATATTTTATTACCCCCCAAAAAAATTAGAAAATTTAAAAAAAAAAAAATTATTATTTTGGTTCCAACTAAAAAGTTATCTCTACTTTTTAAAATTTAATTAAATAATTTCAAATTTCGATTTAGTGCATTCAATTATTTATTTCAATTAATCCGGCACTTAATATTGTAAAGACAATAAGTAGAATATGGGGCTTGCGCAATAACAACAAACACAATAACTAACAACATAATAATTAAATTACCTTGACCTACGCACGCGTTGGTAACCTTAAACGTATATATGTTGTCAGAAATTCTTGAAAATATAAGTGTACACAATCAAAGTAATCAGTACATAAAACAGAAGTATCTAATTATAACTTTTCAGACGTTATTATTATTATAGTGGTATCTTTAATTTACTTGTTACGTAACGATTGTAGTACATACGAGTATATAGTATAGAGTTGATGACATGGTTCATGTCTACTGTACTTTTCTTGTCAGCTTTATTCATTTGTTATAAAATATAATTAAGGTTTTATGTAAATTAGTTACCATTCCAACAACTGTTGGATTGTGTCGTCTTTTTTTGTATGATGGATTATGAGTGGTTTGGTTTTACGTGTTACCTGAAAGAGTTAGCAACTTGGCACATTTACTGGTAAATGTGTAGCCACCTAACGCTAAATGTCGGTCTTTGACTATCTACTTGCCATTGTGTTTTCTTCTCTCAATTTTTCAGTAAAAGATCTACACGTTTGACCAATATAGAATTTTTCGCAATCATTGCATGAAACTCAATAAATGCCGATTTCATGTTGTTTTGCTTTGTGCTCGTAGTTTTGGCACACAGTTTTGGTTCAGAATTCTTTTTATACTGGAAGTGTGATTGTATCCAACAGTAATATATTTTTTCTTGGTGTTATTTTGAATGGGGAAAGCAGTTAGATTATGTAGCTGCATTTTTTTTTTAGTTTTTAAGGTGATGCATTCTGTTAGCTTTTTCTATTTTGTTTTCTCATTTTATTCTTAGCTAATCCTATATTTATAGAAATACGAAACAAACCGGCTTACTAACTGATAATCTAATGATCATCATAGTAATAAATTTAAAATTCCACAGATTTCTTTGAATTTTGATTTTCATGACCAGTTTCACAAAACAATAGGAAGCAGTTAAGTGATAGTTTCGCTAATTTTCAAACCTATTTTCTATGTTTTATTAAATGACTTTATTGACATTTCTTCTTTAATAAAAACCACCTTATGCCAAATTTTCGGCTGTTTAAACCATTGGCACAAGGCACCAAAATTATATCACGGTTTTTCACATCACACAACAAAGTTTATTTTGTTTATCTAGACAAAGAAAGAGTATAAATAAAATATTTTCATTGGCTAGACAAACAAAATAAACTTTGTTGTTTGCTGTGAAAAACCGTGATATAATTTTGGTGCCTTGTGCCAATGGTTTAATCAACCGATAATTTGGCATACGGTGGTTTTTGTAAAAGAAGAAATGTTATAAAAAAAAAATAACAAACCTAATAAACAAATATAAAAAAGAAATATTTGGTTAATATTTAGCTACATAGCCAAAATTGGGCAATCAAATATTTAGCTTTCCAGTTCAAATGCTCATGTCAAAATGTAATGAAATTACCTTGCATTGAATTTGTATTATAGAACAAATGCAATGTCATAACAGACGAAAGAGCGAAAATATTTTTTATCAGGAGATTGTCCCTTTTTTTTAGAAACCCGTGTTTGCTTCCGCAGGACACTTTGTCAATGCAATTAAACCAATTTTAAATAAATCGAGTTTAATAAATTGTGAATCTCACTATAAATATTTAGCCGTAGTTTAAATAGCATTGAACAGGTCCCAAATAAAAACTAAAAAACATTACTGGTTTAAAAACACACTTAGAGCCTCCATGGTAAATAAAAGAGAATGGGTAAAGAAGTTTCCAGAAAATGTGATTTAAATAAACATACATTATCGCAGTGCTTCTCAAACTGTGGGCCGCGGCCCCCTAGGGAGCTGTTACCAGGGAGCCTTAAACCTTGCCTTAATATATGTAATAAACCGTAGAATTGCCTCGCACACAAATTTCTGAATCTGCCTATTAACAATGACCGCTACGGGTTTCTGTGCTGTAATGGTTTTTGTGTAAGATATGTGATGTGTATGTCAATTCTACAATCACGAGGATTTTGATAGGTAAGTTCTTATTCTGAAATGAATATGAACAGAAATTTCAGATCGCAAACCTTGAAAAAATCATTCTTAAAATTGAGTCCTTTTATGAAGTAACAGCATTTTTAAGTCAGAAGTCGATATCCGAAGTAAATTTTCGGAAATTTAGGAGCTGAATTTAAACTAAAAGCTATAAGAACTTAGGTCTTCGAAAATTTACGAAATTGGATATTGAAAATGTACTAAATATGTAGGCAGATGCAAGAATAGTTCTAGTGGAGTGTTGAACACCCAATGATACCAATAGTTATTTTTGCACTAGTTTGAACTCGGGCTTTAGTACCGTCGATTTGTTCTCTAACGCGCCCTCTAATTCGTTTTTGTTTTCAAATATTTCTCTCGAGGATTTACAGTCTGCCGTTTGGAAGGTTAACTCGGAATCTTCTGGTCTAGATAACGTCAATTTATAATTCGTTAAGCGAGTTTTTCCTTTCGTCTTAAAATACTTGTTACATATCTTCAATTTTATTCTCACGTGCTCTTTCTATCCAGATCAGTGGAAGCTAAATAAAATAATCCCCATCCCAAAGATCAGTAATCCTTCAGAGCTATCCCATTAGTGGCAAATTAGAATTTTAAGTTCTCTCTCTAAAGCTTTCGAGATAGTTGTTAAAAATCAAATTCAATCGCATATAAATAGCAATAGTTTAATTAGTTTACTTCACTTAGGATTTATAAGGGAAGCAGGATTATTCTTTAATGTTTTTCTAGAAAAGCCAATTTTTCGGTAAATTACGTATATTATAATTAAAAAATGGCCAGGAATCTAATTATCTAAATATATAAATTAAGTTTCGTAGCATCTAATTTGAGATATACAATTGCTAAGAGGACCAAAGCTTTCAAATTGGTTGACTGTAGCTGAAAATGGGTAGTTGAAAAAACCTACCTAAAAAAAACTTTAGATAACTCCAAATTTTGTACAGAAAAATTCAATATTTTTTTTAAAGGTTCAAGTAGTTCCAGAATTTTCAAAGTTCGATAATTCAGAAGAATATATTAAATCCAAATTTTGTTTTAAATACCTAAGTAAAAAATAATTTGTCACAAAAACTAAAAACGAACCAAATTCGGGTCGGGTTGCGGTCAAATTAGAAAAACTTGCAAACATGAATTTTGACCAATTTATAATAGTCTTAAGCTCAAAAATGTTTAGCTTTAACTTTAGTTTAGTTATTTCGGAAACTGTTCTGCTCCACTCATGTGTCCAGCGAAAACTATTTAGTTCCAGAGTTTTCCCAGCTATATCCAATATTTCATAGTTCCTTATGTAAAATCTTCTCATGTTTTTGATTTTAAAACCAAGCTTTACTATTTTCTGGAACTCTACAATTTTTGCATAATGGAATTTTTCTACCTGTAAATCGAATGAAGCTGAAAGAATGTTTTGGATTGATAGAACATTTCTTTATTTTTTTTTTAAATTGGCGGGACACGGGTATGGCATTACCGGTAAACAAACATATCCGGTGAACGAGAAACCATAACGAACTGTAAAATCATGATTTAGGAACTACTTAGCCAATTTTTAGTTTCTCAACGGGTCTTTAAAGTTTATGGAATATAAAAAATTATAAAAATATTGAGTTTTGGAATTTTGGTGTATATTTGAATCTATATAAACTTTTTTGTTTGTAGTGTGTTTAAGTTCTTATGAAGAAATATATTGTAATTTATTGGTTGTTTCATTGGTCTGACTGAATTTCTTGTTGTGTTAGAAACAAACAGCTTCCGGCAAAATCGCAAATAATAATATGTATATTTTTCTTAGCAGTCGTTCCGCTTTATTTCTTAAAGTACTCAGTTTCTTGCTTGGCCGTAAAACTGTGAAGGTTTAATTTGATCAACAACCCTTTCAGAATTTCAATAGATTCGCCTGTTGATTTGATAACTTTTTCAAGGATACAAAGATCTTGGGCAGCAATTATAGTATTCGACATTACACATAACGTCAAATACGTCATCCACAATGCAAACCCATACTAACTGGATCTCTGAAGCATCTGGTACAATGCTTTGCTTTGACAGCTGCATTGCAAATTTTGAAAATGCAACGCGATCATTTTCATTTTGATGTTTGAACGAGCTTCTATAAGGTTCAGCAACATCAACGTCTTAATTTTATGCACTTTTACTGTGCCTTCACGGGCTAGGCACTGTATTGTCATAATACTAATTTAAAATACTACCTTTCGTGTCTGTTGACTTCAAATTCTCCGTCTATGCGCTCTGATCCCAACTAGCTGGAAATATGTTTTGTTTCCTTTTCGAAAGTTTCTTTTACATTTGGAATCCAAGCAACCAATTAGATGTGAAAGAAGATTCGATGCTTTGAGTGGAATGTATAACATTGCATTACAAAGCTGGAGAAACCTTCTGAATTTTCTCCCCATCATATATTTTATTTCCGCTTCCGCCATGCAATACAAATAAAATCTTCTATGTTGATTTGCTTCAGTTTTTCGAGTTTCGTAGCCTTAAATTTAACACTTTCACTTACTTTGCGAATATCATGAGATTTAATCAGATTTGAATCCCGATTACAGCATACTTTAAAAAATATTTTTTTAAACACAAGTATGACCTGTTAGTTTCGAACTTCTTAAGAGGTTTCTTCAATTTTCACTGCTAAATTTATTACAACTGAAATTGCCGTTTTTAAACATGGGTGATACTGTTATCATGAAAATTAAAAAAAGGGAAAAATAATTTCAAATTCTTCTCTTTAAGAGGCTGTAACCCAAAATTTTTGCTCTAGTTCCAATTTTATATTTTTACAAGTTAACTAATTTGAATTGACCAATTTATTTTAAAGTTTGACTTTTTTTAACGTCGTTCCAAGAGGTTTATATTCAAAATTTAACAAAATTCCAGATCTCAATATTTCTATAAATTAATCATTCTATTAACCTTCAAAAAACCGTTGAGAAAGCATAAACCGGCTAAGTAGTTCCGAAAATATGAATAAAAACATACTTAATGTGGATAAAAGTCCTTAAAAACGTGAAAACTTTGAGAAAGCTTAACTCAGAGCGAACGAGAAAAAAAAATGTTGTTCTACAATTTTTTTTTTACAAATCCATAATATGGAATAACCCTTAGAATTTCTTATTCTACCAAATATAACGTTTAAGGCATTGCCGCATGCAAAATGGCAAACCAGAATTTCAAACCGTCAATGTTAAATGTAACCTTATTCTTAGAAAAATTTATTAAAATTTATTTACCGGCAACAAGCTTTGAAGTTTTGAATCAAATTAAATCAATTTTAATAAAACTTTCTAAGAGTTATTAGTTTGATCTATTTTTTAATAATTTTGAGGTTGCAAATGAAACAGTTATCAGAAATTGGATTTGACGGTTTGAAATTCAGTTTGGCCATTTGTGCATGGTCATCATTTTTATTTGGACGGGTTAGCATGCAGGGTCATTTTTTTTTGTAATGTAAATATTTTGTTTAGTTGAGAAATAAAAAACTTCACCGAATTAAATTCAAAGTTGTTTAGGTTTCGAAGCCGCAGTTAAAAAAAAACGAAATTACCACGAATTGACTTGAAGCGAGACTTTTTTTGAGGCATGATTTTCTGTGCTTTTAAATCGAACATAAATCAGAACTCATGCATCATATAGACTCAGTCAACAATTTTGTAAAGGGCTGGTACAAATCTCATCTTTCAAAACAATCGAAATCGGCGGGTGCATCGTTCTTTATCGTGACAACCCCAGTAACCCGATTTACAGTTATTGCAATAAATCCAACAACCTTCAACTTTCTTATTCGATAATGCAGTGCTTTTCAAATTTTTTAATACTGCGGCCCTCGAAATCGGAAAAATAAAGTCCAGGCTCCTAAAAATTTTATTCAATAATAATGAATTTACAATTAAGGATTTTGGGCATTCTTGTTCAAGGATCTCAGATATCTCACCCGTAAAATTATTTTTAATATAAGGAAAACGCAAATTCCAAATTAATTTTGCAAAATAGTGATGGTGATTTCTTTTTGATTGTTTTCGGCGGGAATTTCGGAATACTATCGGCGCTTCCCGATTTCGTATCCCCTTGTATCGGATTTCATCTTCTGATCACATTTTATAATTTCTTGAGATTTCCGAGATTATTCGAGCTTAGATATGTTAGAGGTTGCCGAGTTGCTTTTATGTTAGAGGTTGCCGGGTGTGATTGTTCAATGTTAGTCGAGAAACTTAGAGACTTTGCATATCATTTTGTTAAGCTTAGCCTAAACTTGCTTAATAACATTTAGTTATGCTCGATTTAACAAAAATAGCGGCAATCTCTAGTTAAATAATATTTCCTTCCTTTCGTCCACCCTGCCATATGGGTATATCCTCGAATGAGGAATAGTTTGAGGATGACAAAATAAATTTTAATGATTTCACTTAAAATTTGTGTTTTATCGAAATTATTTATTAATATCCAGATTTTTCGGTATTATTCGAGATCACTGGAGATTCTTTTATATAGAGGTTATTCCAACTTTTCTGGGACAAGTGGCATTATTTTGCAGTTGATTCTAAATCTCTGAAGTTCTTAAATTATTCGAGATTTTCCAATTTATTCGATTTTTGTATAGTAATCTTCTGTGCTTAGCTTTATGGTGTCAGAACTTGCAGACTTACACATAAACTCTAAATTGTGATGTTGTATTTAGAAGATTTTGAAAAATTGTTGAGATTATTCCACAATTTCGATATTTCTTCCATTTCCTATAGAATATGCGAAACTATTCAAGAATGTCCAGGTTATTGATATTTTGCGTGGCGATGATTTGCTCGTGTACGATTTCTTTTGGGCTTACATATTTACGGATAATTCCCATTCAAATAGCGAAAAGCGTTTCAGTCATAAAATTTCCCATAGAAATGGGAAAACAGTATGGCTGAAATGCCTTTTGTGTATATGGACTAAACAACCTTCTTGAAAGATACTTCAGCCACATATTTTTGGGACTAGAATATCTTTTGGTAGGTTTGCTTCATTTTCAGAAATCCTGGAAAAGGAAGATTTAATTTTTAAATATTCTGAAAAACGGAGATTTATTTTTAATATTAGACTGGAAATCTGCATTTTCTAGAATATTTGAAAACTGTTTGGGGCGTACCCATAGTCTGAACATTTTGCCTGGAATTCCTTATTTAATTTTTTGAATCTCCTTTTCTTTTTGCCAGTCAAAAAGTTTTGATTTGAATGCCTTTTTAATTTTTGATTGAACTATACCCTCAGAAAAGACATATCAGACTAAAAATATTTTAACTGCGTTACTTTCTAATTTTTGACTGAAACTCCTTTGTTTTTTGACAGAACTGCATTTGACTGGACCCCAGGAGCCAACGCACAGGTCTACGAACGTATTTCAGTCTAAACATTTGCGACTTTTCAAGGAGGTTGTTCAGTTCTGTACATAAAAGGCGTTTCAATCAAACTATTTTCTAACCGAAGCATCTTTTTTGAACCAATTCGTTTATAAGCAAAATTACAACCCCCCATTTGTGTGAACAAATTTAATGTACCGTTTATACGCTCATTGTGGCGCTACAATCTATTATATGCCAGCCAAAGACGGTAGACATTGTTTAATTGTATAGCTTTGTATTTAAATTCAACAAAATTAGCTCGTTCATGACGAAAGAGAATTTTATAATAAATAAGTTGAGTCACTATTTATATCCAATGAAAAATTCCGGTTATGCAACTTTAGCCTTCGGTTATTTAAGTTCCAGATATTGAAGGGTTTACTGTAATCGTATAGCTTCTTATATCTCAGGTGTTGGTTCAGCATTCCTAGAATATTTAATGAAGTTATGATCAAATGTAATCGTTCAAATGTCGATAACTCTATTGCACTAATCAAAGCCAATCATAATTAAATTAAATTCAAATTTTTTCTGGTTATTTTCACAAATCTTAAATTTAAACCAATTTTTGTTTGGACGGTACTCGAAAGCTTGGGGCAATATTTTAGATGAAAATATGTCTCCAATATTCGATTGCACTATTAAACACGACCTTTGTGCTGGATCATTTGTGCCTGCAGCATTAGGATTTGATCAGGGTCAAAAATAACAAAAATCGAGCTAGATTTGCACATGCTTTATTACGGGACCCGTAATTTTGTGAAAACAATTTTTTTGCTAAAATTTTATTATTTTATTGGCTTAATCGATGCTATATATAGGTTATTAGAATTATGATAAAAATATTTTTATATCGGATTTATTGTTATAAAAAAAAGATAAGTTTATCCGAAGGTATATGCCGATTCTATATTAGTCACTCGTCGCAAAATTTAGTTCATCTCGGTTAAACAGTATGGATTTGAATAAGGACAAATATAGAAACAAACGAACTTTCTGCTTATATATAGCAGAAGATATAAGCGCGTAGTTTGTTTTAATTCACAATAGAGACACCCTTGCAAATCCCCTACGGCTATCCAGTAAGGCTATCTAAAGTGTAAAGTTATGGGAATAAGAAACACAAAACTACGAAATTATGTTTGGTAATGTTTTGTGGTAACGTGAAGATCTGTTTGCGTTATTTCATGACTTTTGATAAATTTTCTAAAAATTTAACTCGGTGGAAAGAATTGTTTTATAGAGTTTGGCAAAAGTTGCTTTTCAGATGGTTGAAAAAATTGAAAAATCGCTGGACTAAGTATGTTACGTGCTCAGTGGAATTCATAATATTTAAAAATTTGCAGGGTCAACCGGAAAAAAAAATCTTTAAAATCCTGCATTTCGGCGTGTAATTGGACAAGTGAGTTAAAAGTTAAAAGTGCTTCCATAGGGTAGACAGTATACACTATCCTATTCTAGTGCGTCGCCACTTACATCATATTTAAAACCACGTTCAAATATTAAATTTTTGGTTACTGAAGAATTCCATAATTCTAAATTTTATATGCGCGGTAACTCTTTTTCTAAAATTTAAGATCCGATAAAATTCATCGAAATACGTAAAAGATTTTAATAAATCAAAGTACATTTGTAAATTTAAAATATTCGGTGAAAATATAAAAACCTGACGATTTTTTTTAAATAGTGCTCACCCCATATTTCACTACAATTGTCTAGTGTAAATAATTGTCAAGACCTTTCCCCTTATCAATAAATATATACTCTAACCATTGATACTAAATTATGCTGCCACACAATTTAAGCAAAAAAATATTTTCTTTAAGAGTTTTTCTTTTAAAATTTTTGTTTATTCTACAAATAGACATTAATAATAATCATAGACGTGTAGTATACGGTTGTAGCATTCTATCATTGGAAAGACCAAAATCCTTGTTAAGTTTGTGTAAATTATTGATTGTGAGTCATAAGCATAAAAAAAATATCGCACAATGGAAAATTATTTTCTCAATCGATTTTGAAAAGCTCCCTGAAAAATTTTTTTTTTTCAGAAAAACGCATATTCATTTATCAGTTTATCCAAAATAACCAAAACATTACAAATAGTATAGCTTTTAACTTTTTATTTCAAGATGTTGTACAAAACACTGATGTGAACTATATAATTAATACCAACAAAACAAAATAAAAAGTAAAACACAAAAAAATTAGTTCTATAAACAATAGTGAAAAATGATAAGAACGTTTTTTTTGTTAGTATTAATATAAAACGAAAATCGAAAATCGTATAAAAGTAACCAAACAAAGATAAATGTTTTATCCAACCAATGAACTTTTACAAGATTTATCCGAAAAAACAAAATTAATCGCACAAAAATGTTCACATCAAATTCGTACAACTTCTACTACATCATCTTCATCATCATTGCCCACAACACCTATATCAACAACAACATCAACACCCACATCCACGAGTAATTATATCAATTTCCCTAGCCAAACCTATTACAATAATCCATCACCGCCACTATCACCACAATCTCATAATGGTCAGTTAACACAAAGTCCACGGATATCGGTGGCAACATTGAAAGAAAATGCAAAAAGTGGTTTACGTTCGTTATGCTCGTGCACGGGTGGTATTACGGGAACAAAACATCGTACACCGGTGCATCAGCGAAAAACAAAATGGTATATCAAGGTAAATATTTTAAAAGTTTATTTAACTCTTTTTTTTTTTTTTGATTTGAAATGGATTTTTCCAATCTTAATGGATATAAATTATATTTTTTTGTTTGCTATATTTTGGTATTTCGTATTTTTCACATTTAGGGAAGGGGGGGGGGGGCACAAAAAACAGTGAAAATACGAATATCTACAGCCATGGACAAAATTATGAGGCCCATTTTCATATATACGGTATATGGTAATGTGCCTAATAATTTTTTCTATGGCTGATGTAAATATTTCCTTTAAAGCAGGTTTTCAAGCTAAAAATATTTCATAGAACGAATTTTTTTTTTTTTGGTTTTTTGACACACAGGGAGTTTTTTGCGTTCTAAGAAGTCGAGGGACAATTTTTCGCATGAATCATCTTCAAGACAATATTTAAAATGAATATAAGTACTTTGTAATGTGATATTGTCGTAACAAACAATTTTCAGAATTCGGCATTCTTATCAATGTTATAAAAAATGAATTCAGCTGAATTTTTATTTTTGGATGTCTTTTGACTTCGGATCGGTACGCGATGGAACTGGTTATCTCCAAATAAATAGGGTTTGACGCTGATGAAGTTTATCCAACTGTGTTTTGACTTGGTTGCACTTGGAATGCCTTGCCATCTGCCATCAAATAGAGAAAGTTAAAACTTCCATGGCATGTACTTGTAGTATTAGCGAATTATACATTTCCCCTTAAAAACTTTTAACAATTTTAATTTTAGTGTATTTAACGCATACAGGCGGGTTCTATATTCAAACATTAAATTATTCTGGTGTATTCCAGATTGATAAATATTTTAAGAAGAGGAGAAATTGTTAGGAGTTTTGCAATTTTTTCTTTGGTTATGGGGTGCTTAAAATATTTGACGCTGTTTTGACGGTGACGACTGTAGTTAACCCTTTTGTATCTTGATGTTACTTTGAGCTCGCTGATCCACTTGCTGCCATCGGGATAACTGTGATTTCGTGCTATCGTCTAGGTCATATTTAGGTACGGCTGCTATTGTCGATCCCGCCAAAAAATGAGCTGACGTTAATGCTCCGAAAGAATCATAATCTTCCGATATTGGACATAGTGGCCTGGAGTTGAATATTACTTCGATTTGGCATAACAGCGTAGCCATTTCTTCAAATGTCAGGTGACAGTTGCCAGTAACTCGATTGAGATGGGTTTTTGTCGACTTCACAGCGGATTCCCATCATCCGTCAAAACGCGGCTCCGAAGGAAGTAAGTATATGATGCCAATTTATTTGGTTAGCACAAAATTCTGAAATAATTCTGTCATTGATTTTTAAGTTATTGACTTGTTATACTTCTTTAAGTTTTCTGATTATGCCAATGAAATTTGTGCCATTGCCTGCATAAATATCACCCGAAAAATTTATTCTCGCCGAAAATCTTTTTAACGCTGCAATGAAGGCGTCCGTCGTTAGCTCCGTGACTGCTTCAATATGTATAGCCTTGATGACCGACCATACAAACAAACACCGCTATATAGCCCTTCACCAGTTTTGCTCTACGACCTCTTTTACTAGCTAGAAGGATGAGTCCCGCATAATCTACACCACAGCTCAAAATAAGTCGCGCAGGTATTACTCGAACGGATGGTAAATTTCCTATAAGCTGCTTCGCTGTCTTTGCCCTATTCTCGAAGATGCATTTCCTGATTTCATCTCTCACAGTCGCTCTGCCATTCACAATCCAAAACGCCATAATTTCTGATATAGTATTTTCGCCATGACGATCGACGGCGAAAGTAATCCCAGAGGATCAAAAACTTTGAAAGCATTCGACATTAATGATCGCTTGGTTGGAGTTGCTTTATCGGGTAAATTAACTTTGAAGGATAATTGGTCATCATTTGGGTTCCAGTGGTTGAATTATAGCTTCCTCGAAAGGAACCATTGATTTATCTTGATCTATCGGTTGTTCCAGTAATTCAATATCGTTGAATTTCCATTTTCGCACGTTGAACCCTCTTAAAGAAAGTATGTTCATTTATTTATCTTTCAGGTACTTTGCTCCCTCTAAGGTACCCCCCACCAGATATATAATCATCGATATAGAATTTTCCTAGAATTTCGTTACTGATGGTAGCTTGTTGAAGTGATCGAATCGCTAAAAACGCTGAACTGGCCATCACAAACGTGACAGTAGTTGATCATGATTCGGTACCAGGAGTGAGACCTTTTACAAGTATCTTCGCGTTTTTACGAGGCAATGCCAGTCGCTGAGCACCTGACCCGGAAATAAACGATGCCTGCGCTCCAGAATCTAATAAAGGCGACATCTTTGATACTGGTTTGATGAATCTAGGGTCCTAATAACAGCTGTTGGCAGTAAAGCAGTAAATTGCTTGGTTGTAATAGCGTGCTGTATTTCCCGATTTTGACACACTACGAACGGCTTCTATATTTAAAATAGTAGTGCTTGATGGTGTCCTGTGCATATCTTGGTGCAGAGTCCTATGGTGTCTCGGTCGATACATATCTCATCTATACTTTGAACGACATTTTTGGAACATGCATATAAAACAGTTTGTTTTCGGCCACGAAGCTTCTTCTGTCATGTACGGCAAGCTGTAGAAACTGTTCGCAATTCGTCAGGTATAGTGAAGGTTATGGACTGGGTATCTGCATACAACACCTTTAGATTCGAGTGTGGTATTTTGAATTCATGTCCATAGCTATGTTGAGCCCAATCGAGTTTGGTTGTTTAATCGAATTTATTTACCAAAATATGAATAAACCAGGGAGCACGAGCTTCCGCTTTTTCACCCAAAACTTTAAGCTCTCGTAATACCTCGTCAGAAATATCGCGCATATGATGTAGAGATTTGACGGATGCTTGTTTGATTGAAGGTTGGTCTATAAATTGTTTGAGAATTCATCGTAGTTTGCATCGGTTATCGTGCAGTGTCGCATCAAAGCAGCAGATTCACCTCTCAAAAGTCCCTTTAGATATTGAAGGTTATGCAACATCAAACTTTTGAGATTACTACGTATTGACGCATCAAACAAATCGCGAAATGAAGCAAATTCAGAATAAATTCCGGAGAAACTTGGCACATTCACTCGTGGTAGACGAACATCGGAGCGACTTTTAAAATTAAAATTTGACATTTCGTTTCAAAAGGATCGCTGGTTGGCCTTAAGTTCATGTAATCTGGAATCAAGATTACCAGCGCGCATATCTTTTTCCGATACCAAATAACGTCTTGCAATTTGATGTTTTCAGTTAGATCTCTAAAGTTTTTTCATTATTTTTATAGTCATCCCATTCCTCTGTAAGAAGCTTGACTTGGGCTCTATTAGTTCTTGGGAAAGATCGCCTTTAGCGAAGCTTTATATTTGGGACAATCTATTGACTTCATGTGTGTCATGAGCGAAGAAAGAGCCATATTCTCATATGAATTTAGATAATTTCTGGAATATGGCCAATTAGGATGAAACTTGGATATTTTTTAGATGATTGGTAGCAACTTTAAACGATAATTATAAGAAGTTCTGATAATTTTGGATACAATTTGGCTATTTCTTTATCGATTTTCATGAAAAATAACGCATGTACGATGATATTGACTAACAATTTATATAACCAGGTGTTTTGGGTCAATTCATAGTGCAGATACCCCACTCTCTTGACATACAGTCTCCAAAAGCTTTTCAAATCTCCGCCTTGACCGTAGAAACAGATTGGCGAAAAAAATTCCAAATCGGGTAAGCCGGTCTCAAGATCCCATGGTTACAGACCTCCAAACAGACGGACGGAAATTTTTTTTTTGCTTATTTAGACTCAAGGACTTTCAAAACATCGAGAAAAGTGGTTTTGGACCAACTAAATTTTTCGTCATTTTTGACAGGATATCAATACTTTGGTCTTTTTAGACCGAAGTAAAATATATTAAAATCTTGTTGAAAGCCATAGGCAAAATTTTGTATATATAGACCAGGGGTGTCCATTAGAAAAATTTAATGGCTCTTTGTGGTTTACCAGTTGCAACAAAATAAAACAGATTGCAGAAGGGAGTCGGGGTCTGATTTTTTGTTGCAACTAGAGAACACCACATTAGACAAAGTGATAATAATATTTAAATTGGTATAACTGTCAAAATTATTTAGTTAAGGTTGGTACGCAGCTTGAGCTAAGCTAAATTTTAACGCGGTCTCGAAAAAGATTCAGATAAAAAACGAGCTAAACAAAATGTGTAGAGATAAATTTTGACACTTCTCAAATTTGTTATTTTTTTTAATGGCGCCTACTTAGTTTTTGAATATCAAATAATTTTTTGTAAAATTTAATGTTGGTGTTTTTTTAATTAATTAAGAGTTTTGAGATTTTTGTGTGTTAATTAATAGAGAGTTTTGTGTTATTTTTGTATTTTCTGTTTTGGGCACTTCATATATTGATCACAGGCCTACTATTAGTCAAATTACAACAGAAATGGTCACTTTGAAATTGATAAATGTCAAAATTTAGCGTACAATTCATGTTCCGTGCATTTAATTTGTTGCAAAAAATTATGGAGACTTTATAGTGGTGAAATCTACATTACAATCCGCAAAACATTATTTTAAAGAATTTTACGCGTGAACTTGGTACGCTTAGCGAAATCGTGAGCGAAATATTTTATGTTCCCTTTAGCTAACTAAATTTTACGTTAAATTTATATGGAAATTTTAGCATAGCTCGAGCTGCGCACCGGCCTTTACCTTTAGAGCGTAAATATTTCCACAAAATATGCCTCCTACTGTTATTTGGAAATAGGCCAATTTTTTTTAGTTACATAATATTGAAATAGTGCTTCTAAAAAAAGTAAAATTGTCTGCTGTCAGTCAATTCACCCACAACCAAAACCATGAAATTCGTAGAACATTTAATATACCATGATTCATAAATGTCTTCTTGACAAATCTTTCCAATTTTTTTATTTTATACATTCTTTAAGATTTTTTTCAACTTTTACCATCGTTCCATAAATATTTTTTTTTTAATAAAAATCACAAAAATATGCTTCAATGAATTTTCATTTAAAGAGCAGAGAACAATATTTGTCTTGTTTCTTTGGTTGGAGGATTTTTAGGGGGTTTGAGGTTATGGATGCGCCCGATTATTAATAATTACGGTCATTATTATTTCGAATAATATGGTTCGAGTATTATAATTTTAATAATAATAAAAATCATTAATTAACTTTATTATTATATTACTAAAATACCAAAAATGATGTACAACAATAGAATTTTTATTCTTGATATGATTAATGTTTATATATGATGTGTATGTTGACATAAACAAGTAGATTATGGCAATGTGGTTTTTTAATTGGTTTGGGAAAAAATCAATTAATACCATTCGGCTTATATAACATGGCGTCTGATCCAATTTTGGCACTCATTCAAAATGCTATTAAATTTGATGTACACCTATACAGAATAAAAAAAAACATTGCAGGGTGGTTTAAGTCAAAATAATTTTTTGTTTTATACAAATTCTGTTCATTGAACTTTATTTCGTGAGCGAAAAATCATGATTTTACTAAAAACTTTTGTATATACACAGTCACAAAGTGACTAATTTAATTCCAAAGTAAATAATTTTCTTATAAAATTTAAACCGCCCGATACACATGACCGTTCACAAATTGGTCATTCAAATTTTGCATATCCATGTATATATCTATAATATGGTGCTTGCCCAGCCAAGTATAGAAATAATTAGACTTTAAAACGGATATATAAGTTTTATGTTGATTTAAAACAATATCACAATAGATGTAAAGAATTTAATGTAGAATGACGGAATTTTTAGTCGCCCGGTTTATGTACGATTTTTCGCGCAACCATTTTTTAATCCCTTGTTATAGATGTGTACCGTGACAGCTTGAAGTAGAATATTGTAAATTTTCAATTACGATATCGTAAAATAGGTTCAAATAGCGGCATAATTTACTTGAAGACAATAAAACACTTAACAAAACTTTCTGTAATGCTACACAAAAATGATCGTTGTGTACAATATAATTAAAATGTAATTAAGGAATTGAAAAACGAAAAAATGTAATTTAATTAAAAAGCAATTATTAATTTACCCATAAAGATGTATAGAAATATTTTCTTGAAAACGAGATGGTAACAATCATTAATTTCTTAATTCATCTGAAATTAAATTAATTCTCTGAATTGTCTGTATTGACAGACAATTAATTAAAATATGAAACAATAATTTACAAAGACCCTAAATGAACTTAGAAACTTTCTTTTAGAAACTTCATCACAATCAATTTTTTCCGGTGTAAACAGAATTGTATATTAGTTACCATGAAGCGAATTGAACCACATAACCGGTATATAATACCTCACCATTTATATGTTTGTTCTGAAAAGCAGTTTTACCTAATTGAATGTCTTCGATTAACGTAACAGAATTTCTTGTATATTCAACTTTTCCAAAGACATAAATGGCCAAAGTTGCGAATTTTAAAATTCACCCCCATTTCTAGGAAGCTTGTTGTCTATCGTGCCAAAAATACAAATTTTACGAACACATATAATAATAAGCAAGCAAGGTACATTCTATCAACCAAGCTCGTTAAAAATTTATTCCAAATTTTTCTTTCCAATATCTTGAGAGGAGACCTGAGTGAAATTTAACAAATAACAAATTTAACCAGGTACACTGTTAAAAAAGTTTTTATAAGAATTTTGAGGAAATATTATTTGAACAGTTTTACACAACAGGTACACAATTTTAAGAGGCACCGAAAATATTTTTTTTTTTACACTAAATTCAAATGAAAAATTCTATCTTGTTTCAACAATTCCCTATTTAGACGAAATTCAAACAGATGGGAATATTCCAAGTGTAGCCAAGTGGAAAAAAATTCAAATACTACCAAAACCGTCTTCGATTCGGCTTCTATCTCTTCAACAGAGTCAAAACAACGAACCAGAAAACATTTGAGGAACCAAAACGAGTTGAGACGCGTTTGAGGCCTAAATCGACGATTTTTGAGCATTCTTGACTTCCTTGACATGGTGTTCATCGGTAGACGTCAAAGGATAGCAAGGACGCTCATCGTCTTCAACGCGTTCTCAGCCTACTTCGAACAACTTATACAAATCAAAATCACTCGTTCTGGACAGTGCATTGTCACCAAAAGTGTCCAACGTTTTGGAAGTCCAAATTCCATTTCGAAAATTGTACGTTTTTAGATGAAAGTAAACAAGCGTATCTCATTAACGAAATATGACACAGATGTTTGTTAGGGTACTACCAACCTAAGAAAAAAAAAACTTCTCGTATGGAAATACGCGCGATTTAAATGGAAAAGTCTTACTTCTTTTTGATCACAGAATTAACTAAATGCAGTATGACTGACAAAACAAAATATTTTGTGTGCATCTCCTCTGTTTGAGAATTGGGAATCGCCTAGACTTGGCACCTTTGGAAACTTGGAAAACGGGACACTACAGATTTTTTTGAACATTTTTTCAATACCTCGATCGATCAATTAATGGCGAATTTGCAATTATTTTTGCAAGAAGTCTCGAGTTTAAATAGAACATAAAGTGACGTGTGGCTTCCCAGCATCAACATTCCTACGTTTTCGGGCCAATATTATTAATTCCCATCTTTCAAAGATTTATTTAAAGCGTCGATTGACAACAATGAAAAAAATATCCAAGGTTCATACATTTTAATACCTAAAAGGCCTTTTGATAAATGAAACTTCTGGATTGGTTAGTCATATTGCAGTAACTACACGCAGGGACATGTGGAAAAATAAAGATGAGATATGGATTGAAAGTGCTTCGTGCTAAAGCAGAGAAAGAGGATCCGTGGAAAATCCATATTTTGCTGCAGAAATTGAACGGAGTTCCTAAACAAGCCTGGGCAACAGAAACTGCAGAAGAGTATTTTTCTCCTCAATGGAAAGATTTTTTAAATTTCTGATTAGAAGAAGTGACTCTTTGGACACGATTGATTGAAATAAATAGCAAATAATCGCGTTAAAAATGTTCACTCTGTTTCTGCTGATCCGGTGTGTGTTAAATGTTCCAAAGATCATTATCTTAGCAAATGTAAGAAATGTTTGTCTTTTAGTGTCACTTAAAGCTGCCTGAGATTGAGGATCAAAAAAATTTTTATTTGCCCCATCACAAGTGAGACCGCTAAATTAAGAGTGGTATTTGATGGATCAGCGAAGTCTTCATCAGGCGTTTCCCTAAATCAAACACTATGCAGCCTATATTATGCATAGGACACGCATTTTCAGCGAATACCGTCACTTTTGGGTTGGACAGTTCATCATTTTTGGCAATTAGGACGTTGCAACAATTAGGCTGCGATAGTCAGCAAAATCGTCCAAACATGGTACATCATATTTTAGAGGATTTTATGTAGACGGTTTCATTCCCGAAGCCGATACCATTGTCGAAGTTCAGTATCTAAAAGGGGACATCACCAACGTATTGTTATCTGGAGGTTTTAAGATCAGAAATTGAAATCGAATATACCTGACATTACGGCGAGAAAAGATACTGGTCAAATATTGAGTTTTCATAATTCAACAGAATGCTGATGATATTTTCTCATTTAAACTAAATCTTGACGATGGCTCCAAAGCTGCAAAACGATGCATCTACCGGACAATATCGCAAACATGCTGGCAACAAGGTGGCTTTGTCGAGATTAACGGTTTTTCGGACGCAAGCGGGAAGGCGTACAGTGCTGTGATGTATTGTATAGAACGGTTGCTGAGAATGACGAACACCTATCAAGCACCTAGCTGGGAGGGATACAGTAAAGCGTCCAGTAAAATGCTAAGCGTGGACAAATTCCAGTATCGTCATGATGTGGTCCAGTCGTCTAGTAACATGGAAAACGTTTGCGGCGAATCGTACATCAGAAATTCTGGATAAACTGCATATTAATGTTGGAATCACGCATACGATCCGAGAGCGGATTCCACATCGAGAGGGATACTCTCCTCAAAATTGTCCAACTTCTTGGTTGAAATAGGCTGAATATATTTGTACATCACCAGTACAATAAATTAACAATGAGCAGCAGAAGGCAGAAGAATAAAGGATAAACAAAATTTGGATTCTTTACATGAAGCGGCAATAGGAGGTCATCGATACATTATTAAATGTACTTCCAACACCCATTTAACGTTTGAAGAGATGACCAAGCTATACTAAGTCAGATCGAGGCAATTTTAAACTCCAGGCCACTATATGCTACTCTAGACGGAAAACTAAATTCGCAAAAAACTAAATTCGAGAACAATTTTTGGCGCGAAGAAAATAAACGTCTTAAAATAGTAACGGTACAACTGGTGAGGGGCTTCGTCATGTGACAAAAAGTGAGTCTACTGTGCAGCCTTCTTAGACCAGTAGGTAAAACAAAAAGAAAAATTCTCGAACCCGACATAATTGAAAAGAAGGCAAATTTCACTGATATAGAAATTACGAGCCTAAAGCAAAAGGAAATTCAATCCTAATTTTGTTAAATTGGAAGCAAACTATAAAAGAAAATTCCGCCTAACCTTAAGGTTGAAGATGTAAAACAAAATTAAATTTGACCTAAAGTACAATAGTTGGGATCATTGAGAACGATTGAATTGATATAGAACAGATTCCCAAAATGCTGGTTTTAGGTTTTACAGAAACATGTTGATCCTTTGTAAGGAGTTACTGCCACCGTGATAGGTTTCCTTTAAAGAAATTGATTCTCACACAGACGGCAACCAAAATAAAAATAAAATTCGGTTGGATTGAGTGTTTACAGTCTGTTAATGTTTATTAATGAAACGTGAAAAATCAAGAGATACCCTTATGAGAAATGTTCTCGCACTATATGACTAATGAGATATGTAGTTCTCTCTTTTTGAAAAGTGTTTTCATTTTATAGGATCCTTTCTAGCTTTATGAGATGTTTTCTCACTTTATGAAAATTGTTCTCACTTATTGAGATGGTTTACCACTTTTTCACGAGATGTTAATATTTTATGAGAATGTGCCTCACTTTATGAGATGTCTTTCCATTTGTTGAAAAGTATTATCATTTTATGAGATATGTTCTATGAGATATGCTCTCAGTTTCTCACTTTGTGAGATGTTTGTTTGTTTTACAAAACGCGTCAAACTTCATGAGATTTATTTTTACGTTATATGAAAATTGTTCTCACTTGTAGAGATGTTACCGATTTATGAGATCGTTTCTCACTTTATGAGATGTGTAAATTGCGTTCTAATTTTATGGGAAGCTTTCTAACTTCATGAGATAAGTTCTCACTTTAAGGGAAGATGAGATGTATTCTTAGTTTCTCATTTTATAAATAAATGTCTCATTTTATGAGAAGTTAGAATCCTCTTGAGAACTTTATAACAAGTGTTCACACCTCATGAGATATGTTCCCATTTTTTATGAGATGAGTTTTGAGTTTCTCACTTCATTAGATTTAATTTCATTTTAAGACATATTCTCATGTTATGAGATGGGTTCTAAATTCCAGAAATACATTATGTTCTCAATTAATAAGGTAAGCAGCTGCTTCATGTTCAATAGATTTTTTCCCACCATGTTAACATTTTATGATATATGTTCCTACTTTATGAGATGTGTTTCCGATTTCTCACTTTATGAAGATAACCGCCCAAAATTCGAACCGATTTGGCCCGATTCATTTATTTTTGATACTTACCATCATGAGTAAAAATGGTAAAATGTAAATTAAACGCCGTATACAAAATTCTTATAATTAAATCCTCATTTCACGACCAAATCCGATGTCCAGATGCGTTATAAATTTGTTCTCACGCCAAGGACATTAATCCACTTATAAGATATGTTTCCATTTTATGGCATATTTTCTGATTTTGTGAGATATGTTCTCAGACTCTGTTTTTCTCGCATTTTCATTTTAAGAGATGTGTTATAACTTCATGAGTTGTCTTCCTATTTTCTAAGTTGTAGCATAAGATGTGTTGTAAATATAATTTCATGAGATATGTTTTCAATAATTTATAAGAAATGTTATAGCTTTTTGAAATGTCCTCCCACTTTTTGAGATGTGTTATTAACTAATGCGATATATTCTCTCTTTATGTGATATGCTCTCAGTTTCTCACTTTATGGGATTTGGGATAGTTTCTTATGTTACGAAGCACATTATAACTACAAGAGATTTATTCTTGCTTAATCCTATCATTTTATGAAATGGTTTTATGCGATGCATTGTAAGTTCAAGAGATGTTATGTTCTGACTCCAAGAGAAGCTTCATTATAGAAAATGGAGGACATCTCATAAAGTAAGAACACTTATTCTCATCTTCTCACTTTAAGAGATTATGTTTTTACTTTATAATATAAATTCTTACTTATGCGATGCTTTCCGATGAGACGTAATATAACTTCATGTGGTGTAGTATTCTGACTTTACTTCAAGGAAGCCTGCCTTGATTTAAACATACGATGGTTAACATTCTATGAAATGTGTCCACAGTTTCCCACTTTATGAGCTGTATTCTAACTTATTGAGATATATACCCATTTTACAATATATGATGTTTTATCATTTGTGGTTTCTCTGCGTGTTCTCACTTCGAGAGTAATATTCTCAGTTTCTTAAATTTGTCTCATTTTATGATTTTCGATCAAAATAAAACCCCACATACAAAAAATATCATTCCTAATATTCCATATAGTTTGTGAGAGATTTAGAATCACACAGTTGAAAATACTATCCTCACCGCTCTCGGTGGTAGAATCCTGGGTCGATTTCCGGTAGTAACAAAATCCTACCTTCCTTCGTTATTAAATAAAATTAATTTCACCCCGCAAAACAATTCAATTCCTTTATGACATCTCCCACTTGAATATACATGAATATTCATCTCACTTAATTTTATTTACATAATTTACCTCCTATAATAAAACACGTCTTACTGCTGTTTAAATGCTCCAAAGAATACAAATTTGTTCTAATTATGATGATATGATTAAAAGCCCACACCACGGGTAGTACACGGTAGCAAAATATAATATAAGGAAGTCAAAATACGTAAAAAGCTTACATACACCATACCTTTTATCTACTATCATTTAATATACTTGAAACTGTCTCAAGACTTGTAAGAATATGAGCATCGACAATATGTTCATTGTTATAAAAAAAAATAATTTGAATATATTAAACAAAAAATATGAGGTTATAACATAAATTCTCATTATTTGCGTTATTAGACCATACAAAAATTTTATCGTCTTTATATTGCGTATATGGGTGTGTACTTTTACAGTGCTTTCGAGTATATACATTAGGTTTGAACGAGAAAATATTTTGAAACTAAATATGTTCTGGTGTCTGTTTCTATGAAATATAAAAAATCATTCCTCATCAAAAAATAGAATCAATATGTAAAACAAACATTATCTCCCAAAGTTTAAAGAAATCGTCTTCCTTATCTATTTTATCCACTTAAAGTATTTATTTTGATATCCATACCAATTACTATATAAGATATATTGTTTGGGTAGTTTTTTTGTTATTTGGGTGCAACAAGATTATTTTACAAGTGACTGTACACACAAAAATGTTTTTGCAACAAAGTGTATCATGTATATTATACTTAAGACAGCAGTATTTAAGGTTTGAGGAATTAGAAAATTTTTAGTTATGTAGCTGACAATTTAATACCCACACCTAAGTCTAACCCGCTTCCATCTTGTTTGTTTTAACAATTTTATTGGGATTCTATGTCTTATCCGATTTTGATGAAATTCAGTATTTCCAATGGAAATGGGATTCTCAAATTATTTTTAGAGGAAGTTCTGGAATATGGCCAAGTATGATGGAACTGGGGATTCCTTAACTGATTTTAAAATGATTTTAAGATTAAATTCTGGAATAAAGGCAATTAGGATATACCTTAGCTATTTTTAACCGATTATGATGAATTTGGACGTTTCCAAGTAATAGAAGAAAATGTGACACAACAAATATTTTTGGATGAGGTTGTGAGGAATATATCAATATGGCTTTTAAATTATTAATTATAATGGAATGGATTACGGAAAAGCCAAGTTCTATCCCAATTGGCCATATACTAGAATTTCATCCAAAAATCAGTTTAGAATCCCATTTCTATCGCGGATGTCAAATTTCACTAAAATTATGGCCATTGTAAAACTTGTATATGTGCAAGATATTTAAACAAATCCACACGCCTTGCCCAATTTGAACCAATCTTCACACAAATATTGTTGTTGGAGGTTGAGCTGAAGACTGGCTTAATAGATTCAGTTTTGGGTTGATTTGGGAGTAGACTTAATTTTGAAGACCAAAGTTCTGATCACCTAATTAGGTTTCAGCCCTTTATATTTTGAAATTGAAATTTGGATGGATTATAATTAACTAAATACAACTTGCTGTGCAATTGAAGTGCAGTTCGCTAACAATTTCGTTGCAGATCCTAATTGCTGGACGAAACCGGATGGTTTCGTAATTACTCGTTTTGGCCTTCCCCTTGGGTTGATTTCATATGTGGGACGATCTCCTGAATCCCCATGGAAGGGGGTAATCATATGAATATGGTAGGTTCCTACATGTTTCGACCTCATACGTGACATTACTTTTGATGGTCTTAATTTTATATGGCCTATCACGACGAGGAGCTAATTTGGATGAAATTGACTTCGCAGCATTACTTAGACCATGTGTTGTTATTAAGACCATATCTCCTACTTTGAATTGTTGAACATTTCTTCGCGATTTATCGGCGTGAACTTTTCGAATATCCTGCTGATGTTCATGGTTCTCTCGGGCGATTTGTATAGTTTGATCCATTTTTAATAAATAAGGAGTAATCTGCGGTATGAAATTATCTGCCTGAATCACTTCGCGTAAGTCATTTGTCACGTCAGCGATGCAGGACTATACCCAGTTCTGTCGGATCTAGTTGTATTAATGGCGAAGCGAATTGAATGTAAATGCTCATCCCATGTGCGTTGATCTTTCTGAACTAAGATTCCCAATTGCATTTTAAGTTCACAGTTTCTTCGTTCTACCGGATTAGCTTGCGGGTGATAAAATGGTGTCAAAACTTGAGTTATCGAAAACACATGGGCAACATGTTGCATAATATTGCTCACGAATTGAACTCCATTATCGGAAATTATTCGACGTGGTAATCCGAAGCGAAGAAAAACTTCGTCTATTAATTTTCGGGCACAGTTCTCGGCGGTGGCTTGGGGTAACGCGAACAACTCCACCCATCTTGTTGCAGTATCAATTACGATTAACACCTATGTGTTTCCGGAGTTACTTTCAACCACTGGTCCAAAGAGATCAATTGATAAAATTTCGAATCGTTGGGCCATGGTTGGAATTTTAAGCAAGCCAGCTGGTTTTAAATTTGATGCCTTATATTTTTGACAATGGATGGAAGATTTGATGTATTCGGCCACACATTTTCTCATACCTGGCCACCAATATTTTTTTGAAATTTTTTCGTAGGTTTTATCAACGCCATAATGGCCGGCGGTAGCAGCATCGTGATACTGTTGCAATATCTCTTTTCGGTTATTCGCAGGCTCGACTTGTTGTGCTTCTTCTTGGTCATTATCAGGAACGTAACGAAATAAAACGCCGCCAATCATCAGATACCCCTGCCTGTCCAATTTGCAAGATCTGGGTGATCTGGCTTCTCAAAGCAGTCTATGATCTTCGCAACATCAGGATCCAGAAGTTGATTATCGCGAACATTTGCCGAAGAAATTGAGGGGATACCACCTGAATTGAGCACAAACCGCACACACTTTGATTCACCTCCGCACAAGGAGGCCGAGAAAGAGTATCCGCAACTAAATTGACCTTTCCGGGACTGTAATCTATCCTTAAATTATACCCCTGAATTGCTAAGGACCATCTGGCCAACCCACCAGACGGAGATCGAAGCGACATAAGCCATTTCAATGGTTGGTGGTCAGTACAAACTAAAACTTCGGAACCATCGAGGTGCGATCGGAATTTCGAAAGAGACCACACAACTGCGAGAGCCTCTCTCTCTGTGGTATTGTAATTTCTCTCTGCCCTAGTCAATAACCTACTAGCGTACTCAATTGGACGCTCATCGAAACCGTTTCCCTGGAGAAGAACGGCCCCCAGTGCATAACAACTTGCATCAGTGCGCAAGATATACGGAAGGTCTGGATCGAACTGTCGTAAGATTGGAGCTTTCGTTATTAAATGTTTAAGTGTATCAAAAGCGTTTTGTTCAGGTTCGTCCCACTGAAATCTCACATTTTTCCTCGTTAGAACATTCAGTGGTTTGGCAATCTCCGCCATATTAGGTATGTGATGTCTATACCAATTATACACGTTTGAATGAAAGAGCGAATATGTTTCACCGTTCTAGGACGAGACTTATTCCTAATGGCGGAAACCTTTTCAGGATCGGTATGTATGCCCTCCTTACTGATGATATGGCCAAGAAACTTTACAGATGATCTAAAAAATGAACATTTGGGACGATTGGCTCTTAGCAAGAACAATTGAAATCTCTCGAACACCCGTCTCAGATCTTCGACATGCTTTTCGAAGGATGAAGATATGACTAAAATATCGTCTAAATAAATGAAAATATGTAGCTCGGGTAAACCATGCTTGAGTCTATCGACGAGTCTTTGGAAAGTCGCGAGCGCATTTTTTAAGCCAAACGGCATTCTGAGGAATCGATAGAGACCGAAAGGACATATAAAAGCCGTTTTATCGCGGTCTTTTACGTCTACCTCGATTTGCCAGTAGCCTGATAGTAAATCTGTCGTAAACATGATAGTCAGCTCTTCTTGAATATGACGAACATCGTCGATACGTGGTATAGGGTATATGTCCGAAATTGTTTTAGAGTTTAACTTTCGATAGTCGATGCACACTCGCATCGTACCATTTGATTTTGGAACCATCACCACTCTAGCAGCCCAAGGGGACTCATACTCTTCTATTATTACGGCATCCAGCATTTGATCGATTTCTCGTCTCAAAACTTCTTTTTTGTAATTAGGCAATGGATAAGGCGGAACCGAAATAGGAGCTGTATCATCAACCATTTTGATTGAATGTTTGGCGAACGGAGTTAGCCCTCCCCCTGGATGGAAAATAGTTTGAAAATCGTCTAATAAAGAATTGGCAACTTCATGCTCCCTGGGGTTTAATTGTGTTTCCTCGTTGTCTCTCAAATAAGGAACAAGCTTATCTTCACCGATATCTACAGATAAAAGGCCACAATCGTCGGTCTCGGACCGGCCTAGAACAGAATCTGGAGTAAGGAATTCCTCCACATCAAACGGATATTCAAAAACCTCGAAGTCGTGGTTCGAAAACGTATCGTTCGAAAATGATTGATCGTAAATCCAACCACGGTGGAAAACATCCAAGGATAGGATATGAGCGTCCGCAGAACTTTCATATTCCAAAGGTCTATAATTATGCTCATTTCCAATGTTTATTACAAAAATCCAGAACCAACCCTGCCTTGTGAATAAAATCTATTCCCAATAAGGTTGTTTCATTTTTATTCCCAGGAAAAACTAAAAATTCGATCTCAATCGGTCTATTCTCTAGAAGCACTGGTATCTTAGCAGTTTTAAAATTAACCCACTTTCGATCACCATCGGCTAATGTTACGGATTTGGTACTGGTGTTGAACTTCACATTTTTTTTCTTTAAGCAGATTGTAAAGTGAACTGCTAGCAACACTACGTTTAGCAGGCGTATCCACCACCCCTAATTCCGCAGAATTAAACACATTTATTTTTAAAATTGGTCTAGAACCCTGATCTATTTCGTTAACCATATCAAATTCCATATATGATAATGACGTACGCGGCACTGGTTTAGGATTGCAACTAGGCCAGTTCGATTTGATCACCCCTTTATGACCGCAGGAATAACATGAAACCTCATACGTTTATCGCGACGTTGAATTTACCTTAGTGTCAGAAATTTCCGATTTTGAAGCAAAATAATTTTTGAAATGACCATTGTCGGGAACCTCCGTCTGCCTAATTTTTCTTTTTTCGCAAAAATCAATCACATGTCCCGAGACCTTACAATAATTACAAAACTTTCTCTTACCGTCTTGCTCTACTTTCCTGTACGATTGGTTAGTGTTTTCATCAACAAACTCTTCGATCTAACGCGCCCTCCCAATTAGCTCGTCAAATGTTTTTATTTCACTTCTCCATGTTTTCTCTAACCTTTCTCGATAAATTTCCATAAACCATGTCGATTTGCACCTTTTCGGACAGGTCTCCAGCAGGGATCTGTGAATATAACGAACGTATTCTCGTAATAAAATTATCAATATTTATACCTTTTTCCATTTTCATTGAAAAAAATCTCCTGATACACTTTATGTGGCGGTTTGGTTTGTCCAAACGCAGCTTGGAAAAAGTTGAGTGCACCTTCATATGTAGTCACAGTATGCTTAATACCCTGGTACCATGATGCCGCACTTCCCTGAAGAAGCATAGGTACCCCTCTTAATGCGTTTCTTTCAGAGATATTTACACAATCCTTATAAATGTTAATTGAATCGATAAAAGCCGCCACGTTTTCATCCTTATGTCCCCTAAAACTTGCGCGACATCCCGAAAAATTCCCTTGTAACGGAGTGGTTTCACTTATAACTGGTTGATCATTATTACCAGCAACTTGAACTTTGGTGACTGCTCGAATTAATTCCTGGAACTGATCATTCGTCAAAACCACCTGCCGCTTCGAATTATTTCCCGTACCGGAATCCATTTCATTATTCTTATTTTCCTTCGCTGTATTTGTATCCTTTTTAGGAGGCACTTTTTCCTTATCGTCTTTCTAACAGTAAATAATGAGAAAAAAAAAATCACTCGCACGAACACAAAAATAAAAAATGTCCAAATTTTTCGAAGAAAAGCTTTTTTTTTTTAAAATATATATACAATCACTTGGCGTTGGCTTTAACGTTGGGTGCCAATTTGTATTGGGTTATGTGGGGTTTAAGCCAAGGAAAAGAAAATCGTTAACGTTTTACACTGTTTATTCAATATAAAAAAAATTAAGAAAATCCATAGGAGTGGATTCATTGATTTTACAAAATACAACTAACTTGATAATTAATTTTTTTCGTTTTTTCCTCTTTTACATCAAATTTTCCGTTATATCATTTTTTTGTTTTTAGAAAGAATGAGATACTCAGATACATAAAAAAATGATAGAAAAGGACAAACCTAATTTTTTTTAGTTTGTTAAAATAAAATTACAGGGTGTTACAGGTTCAATAATTTGTTCACAAAATTTAATAAATAATTCAGTATACATTTTATAAAAATCGGTTATTAATCGGTCAAATTTGGTCAGTTGCCCAGTTTCAGTTTCCACCCATTTTTTCTAAAACAATAATTTTACACACAAATTTCACTTCTTCACACATGCCTCAAAATATGGCGAAATATCAGATAAACAAAACACGGGCCAACGTCTGTTATTTAAATAAATGTTAATTCCTAATCGGTATGCTCATCTATATTTAATGTTAAATTGAGCTACGTACTGTAACGGCTGATTTGAAAATTGGGAGAAGGAAGGAGATTTGCGGCTGCATCATAAATAAAGTAAATTTTTCAACATTAGGTAAAATAAAGTTATTTTAACTACAGTCAGATTATAGCTCTAAGTCAATTTATAATTCATTCTATTAATAGTGGAATTACATTGAGGTAAGTAATCGAAATACAATTAAATTTGGCCTTCCTAATTTAAGAGCAATAAGCAAAATTAATAATTGCATACCTGGTACAAACACGTAAATTTTTCAAAATTAAGAAAATGGACAATTTGAGTTATTTTTAGATTATAGCTCTAAAATATTGATAATTAGATTGGATTCTGAATTTTAAAACTTGGTTCACTAAAACTTGGCTAAGATGTGAGTACCTTTCAAGATTTAGCTGAAATGTATATCTGTACCTAGCTCCTTGCTGAATCTATTCTATTATATGTTTCTTCCTTGGCACTCCATTTTGAAATGATAGTTTTCCGGTTGGAACTGCTCGAAACTCTCGTTACGCATTTTAACAGGAGCAATATCACCTAAATTATGATGCGTTACTAAATTTGTTTTGCATATAGCCCTTATTTATGGAAATTTGTCAGTGAATGAATATCGATCTGATTTTGCTGATTTTATTTTTGGTCGGTTTTATTTCGAAGCACTCTAGAAATCAAAACGATGCCATTATACCGACGTTAAATTGGCTTTAGCTTTATTGTTATAGCATTTTGTAGTGTGTCGCTGGCTGTTTGTATATTTACATGAAATGTATAAAAATGTTCGTAGTATACCATTATAGAAAGCTAAATCGCACGCGAGAATTTAGTATTGTGATTTCAAACAGTGGCACCGTTTTCTTTTAACAACGGTAAGAAGGCCTTGAAATTTCAATCCCAAAAGGGTTGGGACTAAAGTGTTTAGCTACGTTTGCCGTAAGGCGAAGTACTTTATTAGCGAACCAAATCAGAGATTTATTTTATTGTATTATACTGGCCAAGACTTTTTTAAGGATTATCTCCATCGTTTGGGGCTGGCTCAAGATGATATACATATGCAAGGACTGCCATGAAGAGGAGGACAGCTGTATTCACTTCGTAAATACACCTGTTCAGCTTTCACACGAGTTCGTTCACAAATATTTCACTGTAGAACTATCAATATAGGCAGGCTGAATTCCCCCCTTAGCCTTAAACTGTTACAGTTTGCCGAGGTAGCAGTGCTACAACCGCGAATTTGGATAGAATTTTGGACTAGCATGAACCTTTGTGTCATCCATGATTTCATGTGCAAATGTTTATTCTTGTTTATATGGCCGACCCCAGAGACCGGTCATTTGATAATTTCTACATCAATTGCATATACTAAAGAGATTCGAGAAATTTTTTTTTGACTTTGGGACTTTTGATTTTTGTTGAAGAAATTTCGTCGGCGAGACTTCCTACGATATTGGATTAAAATGTTGTTTGTTATATAAAGCAGACCCAAGGGATCGACCATTTCATAATTTATACACCAAGTGGACATCCCAGAAAAATCATTTGAATGATTTGCGTGATTTTGAATTTTTGTTGAAGCAATTACCGTCGGCGCAATTTCGTTCAACGTTTGATACAAATATTACATCTTGTTGCTTGTGTCCGGGACCAGCCATTTGATAGTTTCTACAATAATTGCGGAAAAATCATTTGATTTTAGGACTTATGATTTTTGTTGAAGAAATTTCGTCGACGGATTTCGTACAACGTTTCGTAATCAACCGCATACTACGGTTATTCGCTAAAAACCGTTTGACTTCGGGCCGTTTGATTTTTGTTGCAAAAATTTTATTGGTAGAACGTAAAACGCGTAAAATTGGTTCTCATTTATATGGTTGACCACAGGGAGAGGTCATTTGGTAGTTTCTATATCAAGTGTATACTAAGGAAATTCGGAAAAAATCTTTTGACTTTGGGGCCCTCATTTTTTGTTGATGAAAGTTCGTTGGCGGGACTTGGTACGACATTTGGTTCAAAAATTACTTGCTAATGTTATTTATATAGTTCAAAAATCATTTGAATTTGCGTCGGCATAACAATTTTTGTAAAAATTGCGTATTCATTATATGGCCTACCTCAAGGACCGGCGACATTCATAATTTGTACAACAAGGATTTACTATGGAAATTTAATAAGTTTATTTCTTTTTTAGGTGTTTTGTGAAACAAAATTAGTCATTAATTTTAATTTTGTGAATTAAGTGGCTTAGAAGGTTTGTGTGTGAATGAATCGTCTTAATTCATGATATTTGCCGCTTTAGTATTCCTTTCGGACATTAATCCGGTGGATTACGGGGCAACGCACTTACCAATGCTAGTACAATTTCAGAGTTGGTGTATTTTTCAAACGCATGTTTGTGCGGTTTGGCCTTTAAAGTTCTTGGTCGGTTTTTTGTTTCGGATAATAAGCGTACATTTTAGGGCTAAACACGGTTTTTAATGGAACTTGTATGCAGCAAAGTTCAACTTAACTGTATAGTAACAGTGCATTAGAAATAAACGTCAAAATTGTGCAATAATCTGAAAGTGTTTTTATAATTAGCCATTCCCATGCAACGAACTTATACCAAATCGATTTAAATTCTTTCGAACAATACAACAAAATTTGTCAAACCTTACTTATCACACCTTTTTAGTTTTATTTACATAAATTTATAAATCCACTTAATATAGTTTCACATTTTTATCGATATTATATTCAGTACATTTGTTACAAACACATTTTTGTAACCATAGTAAATTGTAAAATAATCTTGTGGCACCCAAATATTTTATTTTTCCCAAACAATAGTTGAGTAATTGGTATGAATAGTAAAATAAATACTTTAAGAATGGAAAATAGACAATGGGGTATCTTGTCGAAATTTTGGTAAATAGTTTATTTATAATAGGGATTATCAAGTTTGTACAAAATAAATATGTATATAGGAAGTATCACAATACTGTTGTTTATTATTGGTAAAGAAGGGTACTTTATGTACACAAACTCTTCTTCAAATGTACTCGTAAGCACAAATACCTTCCTATAAGCAATGCTAAATCATATTAACATATTGTAATAAACACTTTCTTATGTTGGCAATAATACCCCCCGTAGCGTGAGCTTCTTAACACAACGACATAATTAAAACAAATTTTGATTTTTATCACCAGTAGCTATTAGTATTTAAACAAAAAAGACAATTTGTTAGCTTAACAAGTCCAATGGACGAGTTCTTGCATGATTATGTTACACTTTGGATTTTATTGCTCAATTTAAATATAGTTTGTTATGCCCAGCATAGATCAAAGTTCATAATAATAGTTAAATCATACAAAGTCATCACTTTGTATATTGTTAAATCACAAGACCATCCGAAGCTAAATTTGAAATATGCAGGTTTTAACTAAATCAAAACTATTGTATTTCCTATTTACTCAATCTTAACCACAACATCGTAATTCATGTGAAATTAAATTACTCGGAGAAACAAACCTACTTGCAAACAATATTTGTTAGATTTTCTAAAACAGGACTACAAATTATTATATCGATTGCTAAAATTTAATCTTCAACAAATAATTAATTCAGTAGCCCAAAGCAAATCAGAAAAACACCCACAAATCCGTTGCATAAATAATTTGTATATGCCTACGTACATTCGTTCGTTCGTGTTTCGTTCCATATTTTTATTTGCAAATACATATAGTAGGATGTAAACAAACCCAAACTCACCCTTGTTGAGCTTTTATTAAGTATAATGAAAATTCAGATTTTCATCAGTAAACCCACAACGTTGGGACACCCACACCAAATTTTGCAAAGCTTCCTACATAATTTTATTTTCTGAAATATTTTCACAAGTTTTAAAAACTTATTCAAACAAATACACAGTTCATCGCATACACCCATCATCGCATCAACATCATGAAAAGCTCTATAAAAGTTTTTCCTACTAATAAAACATCAATAAAAAATATCATATTGCACATACATAACTCTCTCTCGCTAGACAAAACACCAAATCAAGATTTTATTAGAATTTTCTATTGTTCTTTTTATCTCAATTTTCAATCGTAATATTTAATTTTTCCAACTTTTTATTGACTGATGGAAAACTGAAGTGTACGAGTAACTAGAAATATTTTTTTCCCCCATTTAAAGTAGAGCGCGCGTCAACAGAATCACAATTAACGATTTTTTTGGCTATATGAGTCTGTCTGCATATGTATAAGTTTTTACTTTGTTAGTGATACAAGTTGAGCTTCAAAAACTTTATGGTAAATAATAAGAAAAAAAAGTTTTGTGAGAACATTGAAAAGCATAATAAAACAAATGAAAGTTCATAAATTAATTTAATTAAATCCTAGTATTTGTGACTTGTTAGGTTAAATATAGAGAATAGAGTATGTTATAAAAAGATTTTTTACAACCCAAAATATTATTGAACCATAAAAAGGATGAACATCCTTTGTTCTTTAATAGAGGATTACATCGAATAATGGGCAGTTTTGTTGTACATACTATATTATTGAACATAGCTTATTTCAATATTTATTACTCAGTAGTTTACTCGGTATATTTTTATATGATAGCTTACAATGGGAGCTTTTACATTTTAAATTTTCATTTTTGTATACTACCAAAGCAACCTTGATTATGTATATAAAGCTATATAGCCTATAAAACAAAGCTTTTGTAAAGAATTAGAAACGGGGAAAAAACAAACTTTTCATATAAAACATAATATGGGAAATCTTTTTTTTCCCTAAGACAAATTTTTAAATTTTTTGAAGAGAAACGAATGGAAGGCTCTTGTAGTAGTGAATCATATGGTTACTAACTATTAAGTAAATATTAATTACAGAAATATTAAAATTAAATTATTTTTAAAATATATTTTGCGAACTTTCATTTTGAAAAATAAATCAAAGTTGGCTCTGACGAATTAAAATAATACTTGCTAAATTTATCTTTAGTTTTACTAGTGTACGTTAGATGTCTATAATTGTTGGCAGAGAAATACGAAAAAAAATTATTTAATCACACAATTATGACATGTTCTTAATATTTTCTGAATTTGTTTTGCTTTTCCTACAATTTTTTAGCTCAAATTTCCTCAGGTGGCAATTTTTGGTACGAATTTTCAAAATGTTTACTACCATCACTGCCATCTATTTATATTGGTTTAATGCACACGATTTGTAGTAAGCTTTTCTTTTTTAATTTGACCAGAAAGCTGTTGTTATGAACTTTTTTTTATATTTTGGTTTAAATAAATCAATTATTACAAGAAAATGAAAACGATTTACTTAAACGATATTCATATATGTTGAAATTTAAACATTTATGAAAATATTTCAGAAATCATAATTAAGAATTTGCAACGTTTTCATTTACAAATTTGTCTTAGGAAAAAAAGTGATTTCCCATATGTTTTATGTGTTTTACCAAAGCAACCTTGATTATACAAGCCATAATCTAAAAAACGAAGCTTTTATAAAGGAATTAGAAACGACGAAAAAACCAAAATTTCCATAGTAAAACACATAAAACATATGGGAAATCACTTTTTTTCCTAAGACAAATTTGTAAATGAAAACGTTGCAAATTCTTAATTATGATTTCTGAAATATTTTCATAAATGTTTGAATTTCAACATATATGAATATCGTTTAAGTAAATCGTTTTCATTTTCTTGTAATAATTGATTTATTTAAACCAAAATATAAAAAAAAGTTCATACCAACAGCTTTCTGGTCAAATTAAAAAGAAAAGCTTACTACAAATCGTGTGCATTAAGTCAATATACATAGATGCCAGTGGGCAGAAAAACTTTTGCAAAATCGTACCAAAAATTGCCACTTGGGGAAATTTGGGTTCAAAAGTTGTAGGAAAAGCAAAACAAATTCACAAAATATTTAAGAACGTGTCATAATTTTGTGATTAAACAATCTTTTTCGTATTTTTCTGTATAAATCTGAGACATCTAACGTACACTAGCAAAACTAAAGATAAATTTAGCAAGTATTATTTTAATTCGTCAGAGCCAACTTTGATGTATTTTTTCAAAATGAAAGTTCGAAAAATATATTTTAGAAATAATTTAATTTTAATATTTCTGCAATTAATATTTACTTAATACCAATATACCCTTCTTGTATATTGCTGCTAAATATATGTAGAACACTTACGTATAAAAATTTTGGAACATTTTTGGCTTTTTTTCAATGAAAAACTTGAAGCTAAAAAACACCATTATTACTATGGATTCCTATGGAAATTAGTGAAAAGTTATACCACTAAAAAAGCTTCGAAAAAATACGTCATAATGATTATGGCTCTATACTCTAGAAGGCTCTGGTTTTACTATGGAAATTTTGGTTTTTTCCTCGTTTCTAATTCCTTTATAAAAGCTTCGTTTTTTAGATTATGGCTTGTATAATCAAGGTTGCTTTGGTTAGAGGCTTATATGAACATAAGAAAATATTTGAATCGTTTATTATTGAAAGGGCACATGTCCAATTTTTGTTAAAATTAGTATTATGACAGTATTGTATAGCACAGACACGTAAATACGTAACAACATAACACTAGCATATGGTTAATGATAGGTGCCCTTTCATTAACCATATGCTAGTGTTATCTTTTCACAGAACGTATTTACGTGTCTGAGCTACAATACTGTCATAATACCGAGCAAACGGCGCAGTGGTTAAAGCTACGGCGGTTGGATCGGGAGGTACCGGGTTCGAATCCCTATAGGGGCGGGATGCAAAAGGGATTTTTCATCATCTGATTACGATCGGTGATGACGATGAACACATCTATGACCCCCTGTTGAGAGTGCGGAATCCATGGGCCGACCCACCTTTCATGTCAGTACTATAGGCTGGCATGAAGCAATGCAATGTGCAGGTGGTTTAAACGAAAGCGGGTCTATAGCCGTACGTCCTCGAGTTGGCTGGCAACGGCGTAAGGTAGGACGTTAAAAGGGAACTGCGAAAGAGTTGGGAGTGCCTAGAGCCCCAGAAAAAGATTGCATAGATAGAAACAAACAAACAAACAAACAATACTAATTTTGACAAAAATTGGACATGTGTCCTTTCAATAATAATTAAGCGATTCATTTATTTTCATCAATTTTACTATTTTACACTTTTATGTTGCTACATTCTTAATTTTAGAAATCTTAACTAACTAAAAATTAATTTTGAATTATAATTTATAATCTAAGAAATACTTATCTAAGCTTTACAATTACTTTCCTACTAAAACTAAGAATTGCCGCGTTGAAATAGAGCTCCGTTGTATTACAATGTTATTGTGTCTGCAACTTAATATCTTTCACATTCTACACCTTTATGTGTTAGACTTTGTGTTATTTGCGGTTCCAACACTTATGATAATATAACTCCTCCCGGGGGGTAGAGAAAGAACGTCCGCCTACTTTGATCCCATTTCAAGGTTTGATTTTGAAAATGAATACTCAGTAGTTTCATGCACTTTGCATGTCGTTGACTTGGATCTGCTTGAATTGCCTATTCTTATTTTTGTGGCACGTAGATGGATGACAATATAGGCGAATAGCGTTAATACACCTATGTGTTGCATACAGCTCGGCCCGTTTGTCTGAGATACACTTGTGATAGTTTTTTGCGATTTTGGATATTTTGTTGTTTGATTGATTCGATATTGGTATCGTTTACTAGCTGTCGGCTTATTTGTAGGTTGTGTAGAGCTCCTGGGATTTCCTGGGTCTCACTTCTAATTTCCAACGATTGGAATTTTTTATTGTTGATTGTTATTGTACAATTCCAAAACGTTATTAGGAAATTGGCTGTCAGCGTGCGGTTGTTTGTCCGATGATAACGTTCCGTTTTTTGCATTGATGCAGCGTCGTTTCTTTGTGTGACGAGACGTTGCAATGACTTCTGGTCCCCATTTGATTTAATACAGTCGTCTTCGAATTCCTGGATTTCTGCATGTCTTTGATTAAAGTTTTTATAGTTTAATGTTAAAAATAACTGTTGTTTTTGATAATCGTGTCTTTGATTGTTAGTGGAGTGATCATTAATGCAGCTGATTTTGCTTCTTGTGGTATCTTTATCTCTAGTATGTACAGTAGTGTGTCGCTTTTTACAGATATCTTTGTTTTTACATATTGTAAGGCCTCATTCGAGAGTGAAACGTTAATTCCTTGGTTGGTAAGTTGATCTCTTATCATAATAATTTCCTTCAATGATAGAATCTTACTGCTATAGTTAGTTCGATCTAGGTTTTGATGAGCGCTTCTTGAATATCCTCCAGTATGGTGTACACCAGGGGCGCCAAGCCAAATGAGTATTTTTGGCAAATTTTCAAAATAACTAGAGCAACAAAACTGCGGTTAAAAAAAAAACTTTCGACGAAATGAGCACAACAGTTTTTATCTAAGACATAACTACAATATTGAGATCAACAAAAACATATTGAAATGGATACGTATCAACGATAAAATTAGTAAAACGATCACAAGGAGATTTTTCTTATTAAAATGCAGAAGATGTAATCTTTTCCCTAAGTTTATTCAAAATAAAACTAAGTGCATCAAACTACAATGTAATGAACAACAAAAATTTCAACGAGTGGTCAATAATATAAGATACGACGTTTTGAGAAAACTATTAAATCTTGAAATAAGTGTTTGCATAAATACATTAAGTACTTTAATAAATCAAGTAATTAACATTAACAATTTCTTAAAAAACCATTTAATTTTACAAGATTTTAATACACTCAAATTAACACAATTAGATCATAATAAAATAATGTTAAATTTTCATAAGTCACGATTAATTAAAAAGTTTAATGATATTAATGTTAACAGTTTATTTGATAATGAAATTATACTTAATGAAGATTATATTATAAACTTAACGGATATAATTTTACCACTGGATGTTAAAGTTTTATTATCTTTTGGACCTAAATTTGCGACACCAACAACAATCAATAATTTTCCTGTTTTTAATATTTTAGCAGATGTTGAAAACATTTTAGATAAGGAGGAGAATCCAGAAATAATAATAAGAAAACGCAATGATATTTCAACAGTAATACTAAATTATATTAAAAAGCCAAATAAAAGTAAAGCTTTTGAAAAGTTCCTAATTAAAGCGGAACAAAATCTAAAGAAAATAATGAAAAATAACAAAAACATAATAATTTTACCAAGTGATAAAACGAAGAAAACTGTAATCATGAATAAGAGCGAATATATCCAAAAAATGAAGAACTTACTATCTGACACAAACACATATGAAATAATAAATAAGGATTTAACTACATCAACTAATAATAGCCTGAATAAATTATTAAAATCAATTAATATGAGTTCTACATTAATTAAACAAGTAACCACAAAACATCCTACATGTCCTAGAATGTACGGATTACCAAAAACACACAAGGTTAATACTCCACTTCGGCCGATAGTATCTACTATTGACTCACCAGGGTATCATCTATCTAAATATATGAGTAAAGTTCTTAAAAATCTTACTAATTACAGTAGATACAATATTAGAAATTCATCGGAATTTAAATCGTATGTCAAGAATATACAACTAAAAAATGAGGATATTTTAGTTTCTTTTGATGTCGTATCATTGTTTACAAATATTCCGACATCAATAGCAATTAAGGAAATAAAATTGAAATGGGAAGAAATCAAACATAGTACGGAATTAAGTAAGGATAATTTTATAAAATTGTTAAAGTTTATAATTAATGAAAATAATTTTTTTAAATTTGAAAATACATTTTACAAACAAAAATTTGGGCTAGCGATGGGGAATCCTCTATCCCCAGTGTTAGCAGACATTGTTATGGAGAAATTGTTCGAAAAAACATTAAGTAAACTAACAAGACAACCTACGTTCATTAAGAAATATGTGGATGACATAATTATGGCATTGCCACTTAATTTAGTAGATATAACAAAAGCCACGATGGAGAATTTTGATGAACACATTAAGTTTACGGCTACACGAATTAAAAAAGGCTGAATTAAAAATGGTATTTTTCTGAATTAAAAATGGGCCTTTTTTTATTCATTTTGAAAATGAATTAAAAATGTGTTTAAAAATGAAGTTTAAAAAATGAATTTAAAATGGTCCTTTCTTAATTCATTTTGAAAATGAATCAAAAATGTGTCGAAACTGAAATAAAATATGCATTTTTTATTTCATTTTGAAAAGGAATTAAGAAAAAATGAATTAAAAATGTGTTTAGAAAATAAAAGATAAAACAATTACAGCTATGTTATTAATAGTTATTAGATTCAATAGATAATGTATTCTCTGATAATGAGAACAATAGTGATAATAATATATTATCAGATAAGGAAAATTTTCACGAATTATTGAATGATAGCAGCGAAAATTGTCTTTTTGAATGGGTAGAAAAATATGAAATATTAAACGATCAAATGGATACCGAATTAACACAGTGTATAGAAGAAGTTGAGTTCAATAAATTTTATTTTTATGTATTTTCATTAATGAAAGCAATAATTACAAACATTTAAATAAAATTGGAAATATTTTATTTTATGAATTTTAATTTAAAATTATTAAAATTTCAAAAAGTTACACAAAAATTTATTTTGGTATTTTCATTAATGAAAATAAAATATTCACCCCTATTATGATTGTCGAGTGTCGATCGAATCGACAATAATAATAGGGCTGAATTCTGAATATATGTAACTATCATTATAATTTTGTATTTTTATTAATGAAAATAAAATAGTATATAGCCTTTAATTATTTATACTATTTTATTTTCATTAAATACCAAAAAAAATGTTTGTGTAACTTTTTGAAATTTTACAAATTTTAAATTAAAATTCAAAATAAAATATTACTGCTAATTTTATTTAAATTTTTGTAATTATTGTTTCATTAATGAAAATATATAAAAATAAAATTTATTAACCTGTATTCATGTACTGTACTTAAAAATGTTTTCATGACAAATAATATTTATTTTAACCCTCTCAAACGCCTTGTACAATAATATTGTACTATCAACTTTCATCGCTTCAGCCAACCGTAATTTTTAATTTTTGTCTCATTTCTCTTGTGCGATCGTTCTCTTATGTATTTATGTTCACACTACAGTTTTATGAGCAATGCCATATCATAGCAGTGCATAATTGTGCTACGTATTTTATTTTTGGAAGAAAGTCAATTTTAAATGGCGTTTGAAAGGGTTAACATTTTTCAAAAATGGAATAAAACAAAAGAAAAATGAAAAAAATATTTAGCAATAAAAAACAAAATTAATTGTTATTATAAATCACTTGGTTTACTGTGGGAAAATTACAAATAAAATTAGTAATCCATACTGTTAGAATATAGTAGAAAATTTTGATTTTTACAAATACACTGAACCTAAGCATTTTTAATACATTTTGAAAATTATTTAAAAATGTGTTCAAAATTGAATTTAAAATGGGCCTTTTTTTATTCAGTTTGAAAATGAATTAAAAATGTGTTGAAAAATGAATTTAAAATGGACCTTTTTTTATTCAGTTTGAAAATAAATTAAAAATGAATTTAAAATGGGCCTTTTTTTATTCAGTTTGAAAATGAATTAAAAATGTGTTAAAAAATGAATTTAAAATGGGCCTTTTTTTATTCAGTTTGAAAATGAATTAAAAATGTGTTGAAAAATGAATTTAAAATGGACCTTTTTTTATTCAGTTTGAAAATAAATTAAAAATGAATTTAAAATGGGACTTTTTTTATTCAGTTTGAAAATGAATTAAAAATGTGTTGAAAAATGAATTTAAAATGGACCTTTTTTTATTCAGTTTGAAAATGAATTAAAAATGTGTTGAAAAATGAATTTAAAATGGACCTTTTTTTTTTCAGTTTGAAAATGAATTAAAAATGTGTTGAAAAATGAATTTAAAATGGGCCTTTTTTTATTCATTTTGAAAATGAATTAAAAAATAATGAAATAAAATTGTCTTTTTTTTGTTAAAGTTCCATTTTTAATTCATTTTTTCAATTTTCGATTTTTTGTCTAAAACAACATTTTTAATACAGATTTTATTTATTCAAAATGAATTAAAAATGGTTCCAATTCTTCATACTAAAATCACCATTTTTAATTCAGTTTTGATGTACATTTTTAATTCAGCCTTTTTTAATTCGTGTAGCCTAAGTTTACTTCAGAACTCGAAGAAAATAATGAGATCCCATATTTAGATATAAAGCTTATAAGAGACAATAATAACATAAAAACAGATTGGTATAAAAAATCTGTATGTTCGGAAAGATTACTGAATTATCTTTCAGCTCATCCGAAGAAAATGAAATTAAATGTAGCTTTAGGTTTTGCTTTAAGAGTGTTAACATTATCAGATAAAGAATTCTGGTATAATAATATTAAGATAATAAAAAACTTATTATGTAAAAATAATTATCCAGAACATGTTATAAAAAGAACAATAATACAAGCGAAATATAAAGCAAACCTAATGTTACGAGAAAATGTACAGCAACTAGCAGAAAACCATATGAATAGAAATACAACATTTGTAATCAATAACGTACAATCTAATATTAATAATAACAGCAGTTTCCAAGAACCAACCCTAATTAATAACAATAACGTAAATAATAATAACGGTGTGTACTTAAACAATAATCAAAACAGTTATATAAATAATAACAATATTAATGACAATATTAATAATAACAATAATAATAGTAATAGTGTTAATAATAATAACAACAATAGTAATATTCCACAAGCTAACATTATATTTGCTCCCCTCACATATATACCTGATGTGTCTGATAGAATACATAAAATCATATCTCAACATAATAACAATATAATAAAAATAGGTAACAAAGTCCCTAATAAATTAAAAAATCAATTTTCAAAACTTAAAGACAAAATACCGATACAACAGCAACATAATGTTGTTTATGAAATACCGTGTGAATGTAGTAAGGCATACGTTGGCCAAACAAAACAACTCCTAAAACAACGTATTCAAAAACATAAAAGTGACATAAAATTAAAAAATAAATCTACAGCGTTGAGCACACACTCTGTTGACAATAATCACAAATTTATGTTTGATGATGTAAAAATAATTTACCACGAAAAATGGGAGAAGTCTAGACTTATCCTAGAATCTGCCCATATTACGTTAAACACAGAGAAAAATATTAATTTTAAAACCGACACCAACAACCTCTGTCGAGAATATAAATTAATTATACAAGCTTTTAAAAATAAAAATATAAGAAATAGACAGTAGAGTATAATTCATTTTTGGTTAATAAAAAATAGCGCGAAGTTAATAATTAATTTTTAATACATGCCAATCTCACTAATACAGAAAAATGAATTTAAATGTAAATGAAAGTAGTCTTTATATTATATACAATTATATTATGTACTTATGTATTATGTAAAAAAATTTTTTTTCACTTATTAAGGATGGAATTTTTGTTAATATTTTTACTCAAGATTTGTTTTTTAATATGTGAAGTTGTTTTCTAATTTATTTTTATGTATCTATTTATTTAATTTTAATAATTTTAATAATTTATAATGTTTTGTAATTGCTGTTAAGTATATATTTTAATAATTTCATAGTGTTTTGAAATAAAACTTGTATGTAAGTTATTTATTGTATACATTGTAAAAATAATGATATATGTAGAGTAATTAATTTTTATTTTGTTTCTAATGTTTGCAGTGAATATTTTTGAAAATGGCATGAATGCCGAAATATTAAATAATAATAAAGTTTTAATAATAATCTAATGAAAAAGGATTAATGTTTTAATTAAAAATTTTGTTAAAAGGCTAAATTCCACATTAAAGTTTTTATTAATTATTACGTTAAAAAAAAAAGCCAACTGGACAACGCGGTAATTATTTTGGTATCCATAGCCACAGAATTTATTATTCTGGGGTGAGTGTGAAGACCACCGCAATTTGTATTCTATTTTGGGCATGCGGCCCGCGGGCCGCATGCTGCAATATGTAAGAGCTAATGCGGTGATCTTTACATCTATTCCGGCGTGATAAATTCTTTGGCCCTGGATACATAAATAATTACCGCGTTGTCCAGTTGGCTTTTTATTCTAATCGCAGTTTTAATGCTGTAGTTATTTTGAAAATTTGCCAAAAATACTCATTTGGCTTGGACGCCCCTGGTGTACACAGTTTCTATGTTTATTATTAGCGCGATCGTTTCAACTCGCGCTTGTATGTGTTATGATGTGTGTTTTCATGTAATTGGCCTAGGCGAAATTTTGATGTTGTACGGCTTTCGGTCGTACTTGTGTACATTACAAATAGTACAGGAGTTAATTTGAATTTTTATTTTGCTGACAATCCTAGCGAAGAAATAGGATCTTTTAAACTGATTTTCTACATCTTTTGTACCTCTATGAGCTATTTCACGCTCTTTTACTATAATTCAATTTTGACGGTCTTCGTTATTCACATCTTCGACCATTCTGGTGACGAATACAAAGTGACCTTTTCGTGAGACATTCTAACTATGTACATGCTTCCTGAATAATTCGGTATATAGGATTTCCGAAGGTAGGATTGCTGATTGCTTTCTGTTATGGAATCGTTTTAAATAACGGATGATATCTTCGTTTCCGAACTGGTTTTTTATGATTATTGATTGGTATATTTACTTCCGGGAATACTTCCTCAATAATTATGGTTTTTAATTCGGATACTCTGAAAATTATTTGGTTCAAATGAATATAGTAATCATTCGAGGTATTGGATGAATGTACGGTGTCTGAGTCTGAGTCACTATTTGATGCATTATTCTGCATTGAAGCATTCGCTGAGTTTGATGCTTGCATAATCGGATAAACTTTAAGTGCCCCTGATTGGTAGAAAATGCAGTTTTTTCTTATGCCTTATCTATTGGAATTTGGTGGAAGCCGGACTTTAGACCCAATGTTGAGAAGTAAGTGGATTTCTCATGGTTATCCAGTATTTCCTCAATTTGAAGGATGGGAAATTTGTCATTAATGGTCTTCTCATTTAATTTTCTGTAATGAATCACTACTCTGACTTTCCGTATATCTGAAGCGTTGGGTTTTTTCGGAGCTACCCATATAGGGGAATAGTAAGGGCTGCTGGAATTTCGAACAATTCCACTGTCTAGCAATTCTTTTGGTGGTAAGGATATCTGTATGTTTTGTGTATACAGGATACTCATCTTTAGTACTTATCTTATGCTTGATGATTGTTGTAGCAGAGAGTTGTTCATTCTGTTTTAATACAACTTTTTGATTCTCATAAATAGTGTTTATAAGAACCGTTTTTTCATGATCGCTTAAATGTTCTGTTCGGGTCATTTCAGCTATTATTTCGAGACTTATTAAGTTATTTCCATACATTTTTATGCCCTGGATTGCATCGAAATTGTTTACGTTTAAGTTAATTTTGGAAGGCGTTTTGGTGTTTCTGGTGTGTTATTTAAAATGTTCACAGTTGTTTCAAAGTTTACGGATTTGTATAATTCGGGCTCTTTTGGATTCCGATTTAATTTGATCTGGGATCCTAAATAAATCTAGTTGTATCTGTGGAATATTGTGAACCGGAGCCGCAGCAGGCATTTCCGTTTTTTGATTTAAATTTGCGAGTGCTTGATCATATTGGACCTGTTTTCCATTTAAATATGTAAGTTGCTGGGTAATCGCACCCAATTGAGCGGATATTTGCTCTAAATTTGCTTCTGTCATGGTTGGAGAGATTTCTTCTTCTATGAGATCTAAGTTTCTGATTTTATTAAAGATCGTGAATATAACTGAATATTAAAAAAGTGAACGTAAGTAAGTTTGTTCTTTAAACAATTCCACACTGTTTGACAATATAGACCAAATTTTGTTAGATAGTTTTTAGAATCCGTAGGTCAGAAATGGGAACTTTTAACATGAATTCTCATGCGTTTTCGGGTATCTCCCGAACAAAAGTTCGAACAAACTCCTAGTGACGCCTTGGGTAAGAGCTATATCGCTCATTCCAAAAATGTTGAAGGATTTTGGCTTAGAATGCTACTTCACACAGTTCAAGGACCGACTTATTTCGCTGCTCTAAGAACGGCGAAATATGTGAAACATATCGAGAGGTGTATCAAAAGCTTGGTTTACTTGAAGAAGAAGACCTACATTGGGAAACTACAATGAGCACTCCAGAACAAATCAGAACACTTTTTGCTATTATTTTAACAACAAGCAGTCCATGAAACCCTAACAGTTTATGGGAGAAATATTGGGAAGCCTAGAGTGAGGACTTATGGAATAAGCCGACGATGGAGTTAACGTTCTGTTCTGAGATGTTTAATAAGACAATGATAATTTTGGAAGTCTAATGTTTTGTTCAAAACATTAGTCCAGTTAGGCCTGTGATTGCCAGAACGAGATCGAACAGACGTACTGAATGCCGATTACATGAGAGGAAACAATTAGTACACAATATTGAAGAATTGCGGGCAAACGATACGACACTATCATGGATCACATCAGAATGGAGCAAGGCGGAATATTTTTTCTCCAGGAGGCACAGAAAAAACACTTTTGACTAATTTGACGTATGTACTACTGGCTTTAAATTCGAACTCATGGAGAATTAGCCCTTGCTGTCGCCTCCTCTGGAATTGCAGTAACGCTCATGGATGAAGGAAGAACACCCAATTCCTGACTGAAACTAACGCTAGATATTGCCAGGCAATAGAACCCTACCGCCAACATTAAGAAAACAAGTGGCCAGGCGCAAGTTCTCAAAGCTTGTAGGTAATTATTTGGGATGAGTGTACCGCGGCATGGAAACAGTTTATTACTGTAGATTCTGTGAAAGCATTTGACAATCGCCTATATTGGCTTACAATCGACAAATATGCAAGTGCACTAAATACAGCTAATATTAAATCAACCAACATTCATTTTATTTACACGTTAAATTTTACATTACACAAACTCTCGACGCGTTCGTAGAAAAGTGTGAAGTTTGCCCCTGTCGAGTCGGCCTTAGTGAGAGTAACACATATCATTTTCGAAGTAAAATTGGATTTTTCGTCTGTAATACTAAAAGTTACAAGTTGTCGGATTAAGGCTCAATGGTTATTAGATGGACATACACATAGCTTACTTTTGGCCAAATTTGAAGAAAATCGTACCGTTGCAACTATTGCAATTTGGCCCCAATGATATTCGAATAAAATGATAAACTGTTGAAGTTAATAAACGTAAATGGACCTATTTGTCCAATGATACACTCAAATTGATAAATGTGTTCCTGAGTAGCCAGGAGTCGTGACTCAAAAGTATCGACACTTTTCCAGAATGTAAGACTGTCTCAGAATACGGCTGTTATACTATACATATATTGTTAGTACAATACTAAGTGGTTTTTTTTTTAATCTTCTGGTCCAAATATCTTACCCAAACAGGCAAACCATTGTTTTTTATAGTTGGGGGGGGGGGGGGGGGGGGGGGGTCACAGTGAAAATTTAATTTAAGAAATATTACAGGGGTAAAACTCCCTTGGCTCCTAAGTCACTTATTTCTATCATGATCTTATATCTAGAAGTTATGATTATGTTTGTTAGAGAGCGTACTTAAGGGCTCAATATTTCTAAAACGAAAAAATTAGTAACTCAGTCGCTATAGCTTGATGAGTTTGACTGAAGATAATTTTTTTGTAATCCACGTTCAAATCGAAACTGAAAATTGCAAAACTTTGGATAATTTCACGCTTCGTCTGGTTTGTGTTCAGCCAGCTTATCTCTTTCTTCGCTCTTTCTTCGCTTTAGGAACCCGAATTTCTTACCAAATAATACCCAAAAAACATTTGATTCCAAGTAGACAATTTTGAAGAAACTCGTGAAACTGCTAGTGTCTTTATCTTACGGTCTAAATAATTAATTAAAAAAAAATCAAATTGCGAAACTATGCGAATTTAATTTTTTAAATTCGATCCGCAGATTCAAGAAATTTAAAATGGTAGCCTTATTTAACAGTATTCATTATTTATTACTTTACAAATTACGTAGAATACCACAAACATAAATCAAAGCATACCCAGAGGTAATTATCAATCGCGAAACGAATTTATTGATTTAAAATACCTTTTGTTGGGTTAAAAGTATAAAAATATAAATTTCTGAGTACGGAGGACATTTTAAAACGACGTCACGTTTTTTTTTTTACTAAACTTCGGTATCTCCTCCTCAATATCACAATGACTCTAGACTAGAGACGTTAAAAAACCACAAATTTATTGTGGTTTTATTTTATAGTGGCGCTGAATCATTCGTAACTCATATAAAATACAAATTAATGAAGGACATTGCTTTTATGACCAATACCGCGAACTTTGACACAACACACAATTTGACAAGGGGGCTAAAGGTAGCCCCCTTGTCAAATTGTGTGTTGTATCAAAGTTCGCAATCACAATATTTACCAAATTCGTCTTGCGTATGTATCCCATAACCTCGTTTGTAATGTGAAAAGTAATAATGGGGGGGGGGGGGGGGAGGGGGCAATGAACTTTGAACTAAGTTTTTTTGTTTATCGATTTAGCACCGGGAAATGATTTAAATGTCTTAATGACTTGCCAACCAAAAACGAAAATTTAATCAACGAAATTCTGATTTATCTACGAAATTCTGTAATAGCGATTACAAATTTTATTTTATGTTGCCAAAGTGTTTTTGAAATAATAAATAATTTTCATATCACCAAGGGTATAAGTGTCCCAAAGTTGTGCTTTTAGTATATAATGATATAATAACTTTGGTTTTTAATTTCACGATATTCAAATCTGTTCACAAATAGCAAACAAAAAAAAAATTCTAAAATCGACTTTCTTGTTTTTTCTTAATCCCATTTGAATTTGTAATGTTGTGATACTCAAGAGTCCAATTGAAACATATACAAGACAAAACTAAAATTGAAAATCATTTTTTTGTCTTGCTTTCAGCATTGCCATAGTGGATACAATTTAAATTTTCCGTTTCCTCTCGTCATGCGGCAGTACACCGTACACGTTTCCATGTGTTTGTATTTTATAAGTGTTTTTCCTTTTGACGTAGCATACAAAAAATTTAAGGAAGACAATTCAATTTCCATTTTTTTTGGGGGAGTATTTGAAACCAAAGAAAATTTATTTTTACTTGGATTCTATAGATTAAATCTGTATTTGTACGTGCGTACACATACTTACTGTTGTCTATTGAGTTGAGTGCATGCTAGGATGAACGAATGGATTTATTTGTTAAAGTGTTTTTTTTTATTTAATTCAGTTAATTTTATGTGATTTTTAAAATTTTTTTCAGCAGCCCACGTGGCGACATTGGGGCGAGGAGCGCGATGAAGATGCTATTTTTACGGTGTATTTGAAAAAAGTTCGATATCATCGGCCAACACCAAGTGTCAGCAGTAGTGTAAGTATTTTATGTTATTTTTACATTTATTTATGTTGAACGCAAAATCTGCGACTAGTATGAGGGTTAGGGCATCTATAACATCGTTTATCGAGTACCCGAGTACTCGGATATTTTGGTCCTTTTTCGAATACTCGACTACTCGGGTAATTTGTGAAAAGTAAATTATAAAAATTAATTAAATACGATAACATTTGTTTCTGATGATAAGGCAGTGTGCATGCGACAATTGATGTGAGGCGAGAAGTGATTTTTTAAAGCATTGAAAAAATCGTTCAACCTGTCGTCCACATCATATGGAGGGCTCCATTTAGCATTTTGCCGTGCATAGGCCAATTGAGAATTGTTCGCCTTCCTCTTATTTAGTTGTTGCTACAAATATGCACACATCTTCATTCACCGTATGCTAACAAAACTTAAAATTAAATTAAAGCGATACGTAAATGAGGGTAGACTGAAATGTTAACTACTTTTTGAATGAAAAAGTGAATTATTTTATTAGAAGCGCACCTTTTTTTTGCTTAAACGTTCATGTAGGGAATTCACTCGGCGATAGGCAAACATAATATCTTAAATTTTGTTCACCATTTCTTCAGTAGTGACCTAAACGGGGCGTCGTGGGTGAGGAACGTCACTCGTACTAATGCAATTCCATCGGAATGCAATAAACTACTTATCAACCATGAAATTTCAAGCAGCAGAATCGTCATAATACTTTTAAATTTCCTTTGATTTGCGTAATAATTGGATGATCAACGAAATTCGCTAACTTTTGATAGCTTCCAAAACAAAACTAAATGTCGTATCGGTTTGAAATTTGGAGTTCATCCCTAGAAAATACTGTATTTTCGGCAATACAATTTTTACGATCGAAACTCTATCATGTACAAAATATCTGACGTTTTACTCTATCCACGACAAACGCACACAATAATTTAGTAGACTTTATGGTTGCCTCCATTCATTCATCCGTTCAATGATCTTTTTAAGCAAATCATATTCCTCAAAACAGACCGTAGTTTTGTCCGACACAGTAAAAATAACAAGGCGTTACTAGTGTGAAGTATATGTATGACAAAAACGTTGACACAAAATGTAAACTTCGTATGGATTGGTAATAATGGAACCTAACAACAGCTAATACACAAAACATATTTAAGATTTAAGATACAAAATTAACTTCCGATATAAAATTATTTAGTACGCAATTAAACAAAAAACATAAAATAATGATTTGTTTCTAAGAATAATATAAAAGACCTTCCTTAAAAAAAGTAGGCTCACATTCCATGGTCAATAACAAGCCATCGTGGAGATGTTTCGGTAAAACAGTTAAAATACGGTGATGGCTGGTTATATTTCGTACATGATTTGTTTGGTGGTCATCATATTACCGGGACCCTCAACAGACCAGTTACCGATTTTAAAGCAAAACTGTGTACTAAAATTTTGTTTGGTGTATTTTCAATGGCCAATGATAGGCCATCGTAGAGATGTCTGCCTGAAAGCGAAAATAAGGTCTTGTGTGTGTATATCTAGTAGATGATTTGTAGCGGTCATCATATTAGCGCGACCCACAGCAGACCAGTTACCGAGTTTAAAGTAAAATTGTGTACTAAATTTTTTTCGTAGAGATGTCTCCATTAAAGTGAATATAAGGTCTTGTGTGCGTATGTCTAGTAGATGATTTGTAGTGGTCATCATATTAGCGCGACCCTCAACCGACCAGTTACCAATTTTAAAGTAAAACTGTGTACTAAATTTTTTTTGGTGGATTGAAAGTGAATATAAGGTCGTCTCCCTGAAAGTGAATATAAGGTCTTGTGTGTATATGTCTAGCAGATGATTTCTAGTGGTCATCATATTAGCGCAAACCTCAACAAACCAGTTACCGATTTTAAAGTAAAAACGTATACTAAAATTTTTTTTTGATGTACATATTTTCAATGGCCAATGACAGGCAATCGTAGAGATGTCTCCCTAAAAGTTAGTATAAGGTCTTGTGTGTGTATGTCTGGTAGATGATTTGTAGTAGTCATCATATTAGCGCGACCCTCAACAAACCAGTTACCGATTTTAAAGTAAAACTGTGTACTAAATTTTTTTTTGATGGATTTTCAATGGCCATCGTAGAGATGTCTTCCTGAATGTGAATTTAATGACTGGCGTGTGTATGTTTGGTAGATGATTTGTGGTGGTTATTATATTAGCTCGACCCTTAACACACCAGTTACTGATTTTAAAGTAAAACTGTGTACTAATTTTTTATTTTTTTTTTGGTGGATTATCAATGGCCAATGATAGGCCATCGTAGAGACATCTCCCTGAAAAAGAATATTAGGTCTTACGTGTGTATGTCTGTAGATGATTTGTAGTGGTCATCATATTAGCGCGACCCTCAACCGACCAGTTACCGATTTTAAAGTAAAACTGTGTACTAAAATTTCGTTTTGGTGGATTTTCTGAAAGAGAATATTAGGTTATGTGTGTGTATGTCTAGTAGATGATTTGTAGTGGTCATCGTATTAGTACAACCCTCAACAAACCAGTTACCGATTTTAAAGTAAAACTGTGTACTAAATTTTTTTTATGGATTTTCAATGGCCAATGATAGGCCATCGTAGAGACGACTTCCTGAAAGTTAGAATAAGGTGTAGGTCTAGTGGATGACTTGTAGTGATCATCATATTAGCGCGACCCTCAACAGACCAGTTACCGATTTTAGAGTAAAACTGTGTACTAAATTTTTTTTTGTAGATTTTCAATGGCCAATGGCAGGCCTTCGTAGAGATGTCTCCCTGAAAGAGAATATAAGGTCTTATATTATGATTTTATTAAACATTCAAATGAAACTTTACTAAACATTTCTGTGTGGTGGCACAATATCACCAAACAATATTGAATTAGATTAACTTCTAAGATTCATGTGATTATTATAATTCTTTTAGGCCATATTGTGCAATAATTAAGGCTGGTCGGCCCCGTATATGTATAATAAAAATTATATAAAATTTAATTTACATATTGAAGTGTTAAATTTATTTATTTTTTCTCTGGATTGATTGTTGTGACGTGTGGTATGCTACGTAACATTAGAAAATTTTCCGAGTTTATTAAACCCAAGAGACCAAGTGGTTTCGTATGCCAAGTGTTGTTTCAATATCAGAGAATAATCATAATATGCATGCTTACTATAACCGAACATACTTAAAAATGGATCTTCACGGAGATTTAAGGTTACCTCGTATCAAAATTGAATGGCCCTCATTTTATGACAAGTACGTGAAGGTGGTACATAACAATGAGATGTTAATGAATGTAAATATATTCCAATGTTTAAAGACGTTGTTAAAAGATGAAGCCCCAGATTTGTTATGCCATTTGCCTATATGACAGAAGAAAGTTATACCGAGGCTTGGGAGAAGTTGTTAAAGCGATACAACAAACAACTGCATACATTTGTGAAGATTTGTCACCTTGAGCACTATTATCTACAGTGCAATGATATTTTATCGATGATAACAACCAGCTGCAAAAGGCCAAAGCTTTATTGGCTAGTGGATCACAGTCCATTCTAATTACAGAATCTCTGGCACAAAGGCTTTCATTAAGGCGATTACCAACATCATGCAGTATTAACAAATTAGCGGCAAAAACGCTAATTTTAGCTCGTGGTTGTGTTTCACTGCAACTAAGCCATTTGTTTAAAGTTAATGCACCAATTTTGCCAAAATTAACGACACAAATTCCCGCTCATAAAATAGACGAGTCACGATGGGAAATATTTAATGATTTGAAACTTGCTGATCCTAATTTTTCTACGCTGGGATCTATTGATATCATACTAGGCAACGACGTATTTCTGGAATTCAACCCAATTTAATTGCACAACACACACTATTTGGCTGGCTTTTTGGGGGAAAGATAACCAGCTCCGAAACAAACAATGAGGTACAAGCTCACTAACGTATTGGGATTGTCATATTTTAATGCAGATCGTCGACTTATGGGGATCAAACGCAAATTTTCAAAGAATCTGGAATATCTAACACTGGTACACCTGGAATTAATACCGGATGATGAAGTTCACACCAGCAAGCCTCATTTTATTTGCCACATCACGCAGTGTGCAAGGAGGAAAGCACTACCGCCAAATTGCGTGTTGTATTCCATGGTTCAAGCTAATCGTCATCTAATGCATCACTTAATGATATCCTGTGTCAAGGGATTTTATTGCAGGATGAACTTACCAGTAACTTGGTCTTGTAGCACCAGTTATGATCAGGTTTAAAATACTATTTGAAGAAACTTGAAAAAAACGGCTTGAGTGGGATCAAAAACTTCCTCACGAAGTATCCAGTCAGTGGAAAACAATGAAATCAGCTCTTCCGTTACTAACGTCAATTAAAATCGATCGTTGTATAAAAATTGAGTCACCAACATATAAAGACGTACATATATTTTGTAATGCGTCTCAGCAAGCATATAGAGCTGCATTATACCAGAGAAGTTAAGATTCAGCTGGTAAAATTCTGGTCAGATTAGTCGCGGTAAAAATCCAGAGTGGCACCAATCAATACAATCAGTTTGCCCCCCTGGAATTGTACGCTGCGGACTTAGACTTTAATGTTGTCTAAAGATCAATTTTTTGCATGGACCGACTCCCAAGTTGTGTTGGCATGGCTAGCCGATAAAAGAGCAAAGAACGAGCTTGACAAGCCATTTGAACTATTCAAATCCGAAGACCATTTTAGAGCTGTATGTAATTTTTTAACTTCACATAAAATAAAATTCAAATTTAGTCCGGCTAGATCATCTCACTTTGGTGGACTGTGGGAGGCAAATATCAAATCGTACACATATTTGCTACTGAGATCAGTCGGGACATCATTGTTAACGTTTGAGCAGTTATACGCTATAAGCCCACAGATATAGAAGCCATTCTAAACTCCAGGTCTATTTGTGCTCAATCTAAATCGCTGGACAATTATGAGGCATATTGACGCCAGGCCGTTTTTTGATTGGAGTTCCACAAACTAAGTTGCCTGCGCCATTTGTCGAGGAAATTTGAAAAACTGTGAAGAGTAAATTATAAAAATTAATTAAATTACGATTACTTTTGTTGTACTTATGAAATTCCATCGAAATGCAGTAAACTACTTATGAATCGTGAAATGTGTACCTCAAGAGACCTGTTACCGATTTTAAAGTAAAACTGTGTACTAAAATTTGTTTTGGTGGATTTTCAATGGCCAATGACAGGCCATCGTAGAGATGTCTCCCTGAAAGTGAGTACATAATAGGTCTTGTGTGTGTATGTCTAGTAGACGATTTGTAGTGTTTATTATATTAGCGCGACTCAACAGACCAGTTACAGATTTTAAAGTAAAACTGTGTACTAAAATTTTTTTTGGTGGTTTTTCAATGGCCAAAGAAAGGCCATCGTAGAGATGTCTCCCTGAAAGTGAGTATATGGCTATTGAAAATCCACCAAAAAAAATTTAGTATACGGGTTTACTTTAAAATCGGTAACTGGCCTGTTGGGACTCGCACTGATATGATGACCACACTGCAAATCAGTAGATGATTATCTACTAAACATACACACACAAGACTTAATATTAACTTTCATGGAGACATCCACTAAACAATTTTTAGTATGAAAAAGATAATTTATTTGAGAAGCTTGATTTAAGCTGTTTGGAGGTGTTTATGTATAGTGTTACATTTTTACTGGCACATCCAAATATTTTGTCAAATGTCATAAACTTCACGCTAACTAAGGCATTTCGCAATTTATCCAACTGAATAGCTACAGTAGTTACCTATATATCAACCAATCATTCCTATAAGATCATTTTGAAAAGCAAGGGAAATGAGAATCAAAATGTGTAACATGTGCAGTTTATTAATCCGAAGGCACGGGTAAAACCACGGCGAGGCACGATAATTTATTTCAATATCTAAGGTATTTTCTTAAGGAGCAAGAAACAGACAGTTTAGGGATTTTAAATTTTATCAGTTGCGATATAGTATCCTCTAAGATTTTTTTAGAAGATATAGATATATTTTTTTTAATTCTCGGGTACCCGGGTATTAAAATAACCAATACTCGACTACCCGGGTACTTTGAAATTCGAGTAATTTGTAAACTAATGACGTTGGGATGAATCACTGTTATTGTTCGATTTTAATAAAATTTGTGGAATTAACACAATTTCCAGTATCGAAATAAGAACTGAATGACGTTTTATAATAGAGAAATAAAAATTGCAACATCAATTGAACAATCGTGATAATTATTTCGACATTAAGGTATTCCTACAATTTATAATTCTGGCAAAAGTAGTTAGTTTATCTAAACAATTTTTAATGATTTATTCGCATTCAATCAATTCGTCTACCCAACAACGATTTTGGTCGTAAAATGAGACCTGACAGTTGTGATTTTCGCCTGGAGTGAAATAGTTTTAAAACCAAATCAAACAAGAATAAAACTTACTTTTTACGTCTAGAAAAAAGTTGCTCAAAGTCTCCATTTATGACCAAAATTGATGTTAATAAAGTAATAATAACTAATAACTGTGGTTTGGTGGCCGAACTGACTACGTTTCCTTATCCGGTGCGTCCGGTCAACATCCGATGCATTTTCTAAAATTTATAAATATTTTCAGAATTCTATTGAAATTAAAAATTAGCTTCAACATTCTTGAGATACTAAGTATATTGTTTAACCGTGGTATAGCCGAAGGAAGATTTCCGGAATCACCGAAAGTTGCTACTTTTGTTCCTATTTTTAAGAGGGGTGATCGTTGGTTGATGAGTATGTATAGACCAATATCTATTCTTTCTGTTGTTTCTAAGATTTTTGGAAAAACAGATAATTAACGAATGGCAGAATTATTGAAATGCTTCAACTATTTCAGTAAATGTCAGTGTAGTTTTGTGGTTGGGTACTGAAGATGGATTGATTGAACTTATGAATCCGCTTACCGAAAAAAATTATGGATCCGATACTAGGCTTTCGATATGTAGATCATTGGTGTGGAGTATTGGTTTGCGAGGTTGCATATTGAACTGGTTCAAGTAATTCATAAATAATCGGTTACAATAATCGGTCAAATTCTCCTCATTTTGGATTTAGGTTAATGTACCTAATGCGATCACACTTCCACCTGGTATTCTTTAAATATTTTATCACGTCTTAATTGAATCTAGATTGTGTTGTGGTATTTGTTACTGGAGTTAGCATTAGTAATAGCTCAAAAGCATGTAGGCAGGTTGATGAATTTCAAGAATAAACGCAGTCTTTCTTGGACGTTATTCTTGAGCAGCAGGCGTTTTCCATTGGAACATTTTTAGGATTTTAAGGTTATGAATAAATACGATTATTTTTAAATTAATGGTTTCTTGAGTTGTCAAAATTCCTGTGAAGTCTAAAAATTAGGCTAGTTCAATTTAGCAAGCAGCGGTTTTTTGTTTAAATTGCCTAAAATTGTGTATGTTATAGTTAACGGATAATAGCTAATCTCAAAAACAGATAATCTTAATGTTTGGAAGACTAAAAATAACAATGAGGCTGTGTTTCATTTTTTACTCATATATTTTATTTCCACATTTACTAAATTAAAAGTAATTTTTACCAAAACGGGATCAAAGGCGTTCACAACAGCTGCTCTGCCCAGTCGAAAACTGGACGGTTAACAAGCCTATTCATAGGAATGATCTTAATATTTCTAGTGTAAAATCGGCTGTAGTCAACTATACTCAATACTCACACAATAATGCATCCATGTAAGTTCGCTTGATTGCCAATCCCAACCAAAATTGTTTACACGACAAGTAAACGGATGTAAAATTTATTAAATATTTAATTATCAAGAGATAATGTTTCCCGGATGAAATATTGTTTGTATTGTCTTTCACAAATTCGTTTGGTTGCGGCTCAACTGTTTGGTCTCATTGGGGTATTTCATTCGTTAGTGATGACTGATGAGCTAAGTCGGTTCTTTTTTGTTAAAAACGTAAGGTAAAATAAGCAAAAATAAAAAACAAAAAGAACCGATTTAGCACATCACTAGCGAACTTATACCGTCGACCGAAGCCTCTGTACGTTACGCTTTTATTTATTTCAGGGCTGTGGAGTCCGAAAAAAATGTGCGACTGGTGCTCCGGTTCCAGCTCCAGCTCCGGCTTCGACACCAAATACTTCTATATACCTATGTATCTTTCTATGCCTAAAGCAAACTGGCTTTTCATTTCCGTAAAACGCTGTTATTTATGTTCTCAAAAACTATTGCGGTTTGGCAAGCTAGCACTAACTGGACGATAACATGTCGGCGTTAATTTGCAAAGTCCGTCGGTTCGATCCCGGAAAGTAGCATTTTTTTTTATTGAAAAATGCTTTTATTGAATTTGTAGCTCAATGATGGAGAGGAATCCCAAATTTTTTGTTTTCTACGTTGAGTGACTCGAAGCTCGATTCCAGGTGCCAAAGGTATTGATGATGATGGTTAAATCGAATAATTTTTCCTGTTGATAATATTTCCTGGATTCCAATTTACTCTGATGTATGGGATATTTACCAATCTCTGGTTCTTATCAGTTAGACATCCACTCCTATTCGAAGTACCTTCTGTTTTAAGTGTAGATAACGTTTCAGGTGAATTAGATAAATCAGAAATCGGTGATACCTCAATTTAAATTTTCCGCCATTTAGTAGTGATATTGAAATAGCGGATGGATGATACACTGTCACTTATTAAAATAAAATTAAATGTTTCTTTTTGTTTAAATCAATATCGCTTCACAGAGAACTTAAAAAATTATACTACTTGAAATTTTAATCTTAACACGAATTTAAACTTAAAAGATTTTTCCAGTGTTTTAATTATATTCGGTGTTCAAAAAATATTTGTGCAGGTACAGGAAAGCAGTGCGGTTGGACCTAACAAAATGCATGACTCAAGTCAACATTTTATTTTTATTTTACTGATTGTTGCATCCAACGTAGTTTTCTTTATTTAAACGGTTACTTTATGATGTTGGCTGTACAAAAAACAAGTTTTCTGAAAATTGAAAAAAATATCATTAAAATTTGATTTGTATACTCATAAAATGGGGAGATCAACATATGATGGCGCATACTTACATCTGTGTAGCGATATTTACGGTTGCCTGTAAATGGCCGTCAAATGAACAGCTATATTTTTTTTAGTAGAGCAGTTTCGAAAATTTCATAAAAACCTTTTTACGGGTCAAATCTTTCGTTTGACCCAAAACATCTCCAAAGTTAAATACAATGAGGATTAGTAAATTTTATTTAATAATTAAATAAGAAACATGAATATTTATTTTATGCCGTGGTTGTCCAATGTATCGGGACAGCGCGGTTTTTATATAGTCATTTGTGTTGGGTTTCTGCAAATGGATACCAGAACAGTACCACATTTGAGGCGTTGAGAAGCAAAGTGGTCCAACCCCAATATTTAACTTTTAGGGAATATTGATTTCAGAATTTTGAAAAATTTAATCTTGAGCTGGTGAGCGCAGTTTTTTGTTTTAATTATTCATATTTTCAAAAAATACGTAAAATGGGATTATTAATCAATACACATTAAAAAATCTATTTGCGGTTAGTTTTTTAAAATTTCTTCACTTTTCCATGTAAGAATTTTCAAGATTTTGAAAATAAAACGTTGAATAGATCATTTCACAATTATTTATTTCACAGTAAACGGTAACAAATAAAATAAAATAAATCGTAATAAAAACAATTTCCATTTTTATTAAAAAAACTGACAATTTCATTCCAATACAATCCCTTCTGAAAGAAATTAATGGAAATTATTACAAATTAATCAAAAAACGGTTATCAGTATTTACTTTGTTTAATAATTACCGTATCACATTCTCCGAAGAGACTACCATCTTGTATCTGTCCCGATAATTTGTTATAGAATTCATGGTATATTGGCGGCACGAATGGCAGCAAATCGTTAAGGTCTTTTAATTTTAATTTGTCTATTGGTCGACCACCAGGAAATAACAAAAACAGCGGTTCTCTCAAAAGTTTGCTATTTATTTTTGACATGTTTACTTCGTAAAAAAGTGTATCTTCATTATTGGAATATTTGAATTTCATTATGAAAGATCGATCACTTAAAAGTTGAATCCATTGAATATTAAGCCATTCAACTTTCATTTTATCTGAATTGATTTTTCGGTTAGTTATTTGTTGTTAGTTGTTTGAATGAAACAAAGTCCTCGGCTTTCATTTGTACAATAATAAAAGGGGGTTTCTTCCTTGCGCCTTTAATAACGGGCAACCAATCATCAGGAACAAAAATATTGGAATGGAACTTTTTCTGCTTCTCTATTAACCCGAAATCTTCATCACAAGGTAAGTACGAATGACCCGAAACTAAGAATTTATGTTCAATCTTATTGACAACCAAATTAGGTAAATTGACTATATGTAGTTGCAAAAGGTGACCATTTTTATATTCCGGTTTTGGCCACCATCACTGTACATTATAAGAGAACTAGTTTGTACATAGTTTTTTATATAATGAATTAAGCACGAAGCAATTTCCTGCGAACCTCGTGAAGCTATGCTTTCATTCCAGATATACATGACGGCCTCATTGGACGATAGATTGTGAACGCCAAGGCAATAGGTCCACAATTGCCGTTTGTAATAGCAAATCCCCGTCGAAAGTACTGGTGTAGGTAGCGTTTTCATAAGATCGAACGCAATGACTGTCACATTATTGTTAACGTGTTTTCCTTTTTCGGCATCATTTCATTTCATTCCTCGCCAATTCAGCTTTTTTATGATGCAATTCCCTTTCAATTTCAAGTTTTTGACGTTCTTGGGAAGTTGAATGCCGTATTTTTATTTTAAATTCATCACATTTTCGGCAGTTATCAGTCACCGGGGGATGAAAATGTAAATTCAATTTTTCATTAAACACTTTTTGAAACATAAATTTTGACAACGGAACATAATCTGGAATTAACTTCCAGATTCTTTCCAGATTCTTAATTCTAATATTCAAATCAGAAGAAAGGTATTTTCTATTATTTGCCTTCTCTCTGGCATAATATGATAAATATGTGGGGAATTTGTTGATGAAATCTTCGGCGGCTTTAATTTTTCATTTGGAGTCTTATTAGCAGGTGTAGATTTCCCGCGTTGGTCTTTATGAGAAGGATTACCTTTCTCTTTTCCCCTTAACGCTCTTGATAGTCTGCCTAGAGACTTTAAGAAAAACTCTTTATATACTTGTTTTTCCAACCCATATTCATTTTTGAAGTAGTAAAAATGACTGTAGTTCCTTCTATATGCGGGTTATTTTTTGTATAGACTTTCGATTTCGGTTTTACTTGTACTCGTTTACAAAGGTACGATGTCTGCAAATCGAAATTTCCAATTTCATAATATTTTTTAAATAAATGTTCACGTTGTTTTAATGACAGTAATGTGTGGCATTTATTTTTACACTCACAATCGAAGGAATTAAACGTTTTAGCGGCAACTATTTTTCCCGTTTTCGTTGTATAAGATTGACCAGAATTTCTTGCTGTTTCTCGGCAGTTTTGTTTAGATTTTAATGGATTTTTATTTTTTTACGAGAGCTTGATATATTGATTTGTATCTGGTTTGTATCTGATTTCTCAGAGACCGATGTTTCACTTGACTCTGAAGGAGCATACGATGAAACTAATGGTGAGAAAGGTTGTACTGTTGGATATGTTTCGGCTATAAAAATAAATTTATTTCAACAATAATTACAAACAGAATTTTGCATTAAAATAAAAACACATACCTTCTGAATCAGACATTTTATTTTTTGATTGAAGTAGGTAAACTGTTTCACTGTGATGTTGACTAAATGAAATTCAAACGCAAAATGATAAATGTTAATGAAAAAAATGTACGACACTAAACACTATCTAACAGGAACAAAAGATGAAAATAAGAGAGCGACAGTAACTGAAAAAACAAAACAGTCAAATTCTCATACTCACGAAGAGAATTTAAAAGAAAAAAAATGCTAATGCAATAGATCATGTTTAAATGTCAAATTTTTTTCAACCGCAAGAACTACCATCTTTCGGAAAACTCCGAAAACACAAGCAACTTTTAAATAATGCCACTAGGTGTCACTAAATATTTGCTGTCAAAAATTGTATGACATTTTCGAAACATAAACAAAAATATTTTCGTGTAATAAAAGTGATTATTATTAATACGTGATAATTAAATTGATTTTGACTATCTCCATTTGAAAAACATCAGAAATATTTTTTGATTGTGTAGTGACATCTAGTAGCAAACGCTCTGTACTTTTTTTTGACCGTGCTGCCTCTTTCGGAAAACATGATCTATAGTGGTCCAACTCACATAACTTGTGGGTTAGACCATTTTTCCGTTTTAAATTTGTGTTGAAAGCTAAATGGAAAAACAAAACTTTCCCTTATAACCAATAATGCTAGTATATACAACAATAACAATTTTTCAAAAAGATACTTTTAATGTGAGTTCACTTCAATAATAATATCAAAATCGAAATTTTGTGGGTTAGACCACTTTCATTCTCAACGCCTCATTTTTGACCAAATATTTCATTTGCATAAAAAAATCGCACATAACCCATTTCTCATTAATTTAAATTACAAAATAAAATTAAACATTGAAATTAAAATTGTAATAACACTAATAACACTTACACTAAACTAAACTAGTCTAAATTAAACAAAAACACGTCTTTCTGCGTCGAGCGTAACTATTGATTGTCAAAAGCTCTCCCCGTTTGGCCAATATAATTTTTTTCATAATCATTGCATGACATTCGGTAAATGTCGGTTGTGTGTTGTTTTCCTTTCTGTGTTAGTAAGTCGTGCGTTAACTTTTGATTTGTTTTAAATCATTAAGTGCTATAGAAGTCAAAGTTTTATTGACAGTATCCTCTGAGTAATTTGTCATTCGATATTGTTGAACTAAAGTTCGTTTCTTTACGTCTGCCAACAATTTGTTTATTATAAATTGATCTGTCAAATTTATTATTACAGCATGTCTTTCTAGGGGGCGCGCTCTATAAGGCAAAAAAATAAAATTGTGTTGTCTTGTGATTAACAAGTGAAAAAAAAAATAACAAATTTAACGGGTGTACGGGATGGGATCCGGTAGTTCGGGAATCTTGCTATAATAATGCCTGGCCGTACATCCTAATCAATCCATCAATTTTCAGAATTCTCTGAAATTTTATTTAATTATTATTATGGTACTAAAATTCAAAATATATCAAACATTTTTATAAATCGACGTCTTAAAGTAAAGATCCTAAAAAAAAATTAAATTCACTCTCGATCGTCTAGGTCTAGAGGAAACTCAGTTCTGTATTAGTGATCCATCAAATTCACAGTATTGACCTAAATAAATCATACAATACCACGTTCTATATTCTCAAAAGTAAATTATCATTGCAATTACTTAATAATGGAAACAAAACTGAATAAAATAAAATTCACATGCATTTCCTGTTTTTTTTTTTGTTATTATTAACATAAACTAAAATCTACAACAATAACAATAAAATACCAGATATGTTTATGAATATTGCATAATCAGATAAATCTGTTACATCATAAAGAGTTACACGAGTGTGTCATTGGAACTGGAAGTCTCTCTAATGTCAGAATAAACAAATCGCATTTTATGATAAATTAGGTTTGTTTATGTTTTTCATGATAATGATTATGATTATGCCAATTAGAGATTTAATTGCGTGTTATTATAACAATTGTCATTTAAAAAACTTTATGAGAAATAGCAACTTTGTATGTATACATAAATACTTTTCCTTTTTTTAAATGTCGGCTGTAATTAGAAGCATTATATGGCTTGTTTTGAAACCGAAAAATTATTCGACCAATTAGCCATGAGCTTTCATTTTTTTGTCTGATGATTTACACAAAATCGCGTGTAATTATGTATATAAGGTATAATTTACTTTTGTGAAACCATAATGTTTGAGTAATTACACACCATTTCTAATTGAATATTGATGTGTCGTAAACATAGTTTTAAGAATTGATAATGCCAAGTAACCAATAATTTATGTAACAAAATACTTTTCTATTAAACATATATTAATGGTTTCGCCCACAGTTATTCTTAAATAATTCGCGAATCCGCACACATTTTTATTAATAAATCGCTTGTGTAATGTGTGCATGTGGAATAGATTGTTATTTACTTAATTTCCGTATCGAACATGTGCATTTGGATCATTCGATAAAAACAAATAAAATCAATTGCCAATATTGAGTTAATCAAAATATTGATTGTTATAGTTTTATTTAAAGACGTAGTCGAGCAAAAAAAATTGGAAATCTACTATGTCGTTCAAATTTTATAACTCAGTTTCATACCAAACAATTAAATCGGTAGAGGTACGTGTCCTAGAGAGGCAGTCAATCTATGCTTCTGTCATACTGTGTTTTTGTTGTTAACTACACAGGTAGCCGATACGACCTCTTACAATACAATAATAAACTTAATATTTTCTTTTAGGAAACAAAATATAAAATATAAAGGGCTAAAACCCCATGAGGTGATCAGAACTTCGGTCTTCAAAATTAATTCAACTCTCAAATCAATCCCTAATTGAACCTCTCAAGTTAATCTTCAGCTCAACCGCCAAAAACATTATTTGTGCAAAGTTTGGTTCAAATCAGTCAATGCGTGTGGATTTGTTTAAATATCTTACACATACACAGGTTTTACACTACAAGTTGAACCTTTAGCAAATTATATGTATGGCCAATTAGGATAAAACTTATCTAATTCATAATGGAATTCAGTGAAATTTGACATCCGCGATAGAAATGGGATTCTAAAATAATTTTTGTATACAGTTCTAGAATATGGCCATGTATGATGGAACTTGCCAATTTCTCAACCGATTACGATGAAATTCAATAGATACACTTGGAAATAGGATTCTAAATTATTTTTAGATGAAATTCTGGAATATGGTAGATTAGGATGGAACTGATCTATTTCTTAATGGTTTTTAGTGGGATTTGACATGTGCGATGGAAATGGGATGCTAAAATGATTTTTGGATAAAGTTTTGGAATAAGGCCAATTAGAATGGAGCTTGGCTATTCCCTAACTCAGGCCCGCGCCTAAGTACTCGGCCTCTTGTTTGCAAACATTTTATCGGCTGCCCCTTTAGGGAAAGAAAAAATCAAGCAATTAAGTTTTATTATTTTTTATTTTCATAACATTAATTTAATTCACATAAAACTAGCACTTCTAGCTTTTTTAAGGGCGAATTCAGGTATAATATCCTCCATTTTCAAAGATAATTTTTAACTTTGAGAACGTTTTTTCTCCGGACGCAACGGACACTGGTAATGTTAATAAAATGCGTAAAACTACCCACAAATTTGGGACCGTAGACTGCATATTATTTTCCAATTAAGAATATTTTCAGGTTCCATTTTTCATGTAGACTCAAAGAGTACCTGTACAATTTTTATTCCTTAAAACAAATCAAGACCATTTATGTCAAATTCACTTCTTTGCTCGTCTGAAAATTTCAAGTATAAATCTTTACAGTTTTGCAGTAGCGACTCATGTGATTGTTCTCCAATATCGTAAATGAATCCAATCATATTATTATATTCCCGAAGTGCTTCAAATCTTTCGGAAATAGATGTTAATGCTTGATCCATGCGTTTTTGGATCGAAGATTGGTTCATATATGCTTATAAAACTGAAATTTCGGGTTTTTCGGATTGTTCTTTGCTCACCAATAGCAGGAAGAGTAGGTTCCACGTCTAATTCATTAGATATCGTTATCGCTTCTACATTTTGTCTAAAAATTGGTTAATTCATTTAACCACAATCCCTCCCTCGGGTCGAATATTATTTTTCAAATATCTTATTAAATTACTGTATTATCTTTCGTTTTAATAAATAAAATGGAAAACAAAAATGAATTTTGTATTTGCTTAGCGTACCTAGTAAATTTTACTGTTGAATTTATTTTGGTAATTTTTGCCCAAGCGAACTTTAATGTTACTTTTTTTAGGGACGGATGACATGCTTTCTAAATGAGTGGTTGGATTTTGCAATAATTTGCTAATTCCATCAATTTGTAGTAAAAATGTATGCCAAATTACTATGGAACATAGAAATTGGTAAATTAATATTTTTAGTGAAAAACAGTGTGCCATATGACTTGTTTTGAAGTCTATATTTGAAATTTCAATAAGAGAGTCATAAATTTGCACAATATGATCCCTTAATGGTTGTATGGCATCAATTCGACTAGAGCAACATGTTTCACTTAAAGGTTTTAAATTTAAATTTGATATATATATATATATATATATATATATATATATATATATATATATATATATATATATATTTTTATAACAGACCCTCTTTTGCTAGAACTAGAAAAAATACGTAGGTATATTTCTTGTACTAAGTAAAATAAAATTGCTGTCAGTTGCGGAGTCCTTAACAGCCAGATTCAAACTATGTGCAGAATATGATACAAAAGGAGGCTATTGGATTAAAATTAATATGGATTTAAACTAGCATGTTCGCACTATTTTTATCCCCTGGCCACGCAATATTTAAATTTAGGTCTGAGAGTTTTTCAATAATAAATTGACTTAAACCTTCGCCAGTCGTATTTATTATAGGGATGACCCCAAAGAAAATGCTCCCGAATTTCTACTTTTTTTGTATCTAGTGAAACAAAGCGAATAACAATAGTTAGTTGTTCAGTTTGGTCAGTGTGGTTTATGTCTGGTGTACAATCCAATATTATAGAGAAATATTATTACATTTACGAATCAACTGCAATATATTATCTCATATTTTTGAACCAATAATATTATTTATTTCATTTTGAATCTTTTCACCTAAATAATGTGGTATTCGACGAATGTTTTCTGTCATAGCGGAATCAAATTGAGCGATCATTTCTACAGCCTTGAGAAAATTACCATTGTTGTGTGTGTATATAACTTATTCGATGAACCTCTAAATGCAATAGATTGTCTAGATAAATAATGTATAATACATATGTACTCTGCGATGCATTACATTATGCCAGTGCTTCAGCATCTAATACACGTTGCTGCGCATGGCATTGACGGTAGTATTTGATTTTATAGATTTATTTAAGCTAAACCAATTTTTTACATTTTTATTATGAACTACACCTTTTTTCTTGTCTGGTTAAGATTAACGATAAATGCTGCCAATCTGAACAACCCGATTGATTGGATAGGTTTACCTTGTTATCGCTAACAATTTTGAAGCAAAAACAATAAACAGAATTATTGGAAATAGAGTAAACAAGCCAATCTAGAAATACTTCCATTTTCAACCAATGCCCGTTTCCAGTTAATAATTTAAAATAAAGGGTAAAAAAGAATTAGTTGGCCGCCTTTTGTAATTGGCCGCCTGCACACATGCTAGGCTCTGCCTTATAATGTTATGATAAATTATGTTAAGGCTCTGCCTTAACTGATTAGGAGATTCTAAAATGATGCGTCTAATTCCAAAACTCTGCACTACCATTAATAGTTTTAATTCTCCAGCACGGGTCCGCCACACACTATATTTTTTTAAAACATGGCCAAACTTACCGCTCTGACAGTAAATACTCAGAAAACAAAACCCAACGTTTAAAGCGAAAGATTTGTGAGAAAGTTTCTAGGCGAACTTAAAAATTATTACGGAGATAATCTCGATCGCTTAGCAATTGAAATAGACAACAATATAAAAACCATATTGGCGTATTCCTCACATCACAAGCTCATCCAAAAATAATTTTTGTGTCACATTTTCTTGTGTTCGTTGGAAACGTCAAAATTCAACATAATCGGTTAAAAATAGCTAAGATATAGCCTAATTGCCCATATTCCAGAATTTAATCTTAAAATAATTTATTTGGTATTCTGGTCTATTTTAAAAAATAATAATTTTGATACAAATGTGGTGTAGGGGCTTTAAACAGTTATACATTGAAGGTTGGTGCAAAATTAAAGTAAATCGGTTAAAGAGAACTTGAGATATCATGTTAATCAACATTACCCCTTTTTAAACCCCAAATTTACCAGCTGAAGCCTGATTTTCAACAGAACCCAAAAAACTGCACATTTTTTACCTATTTTAGACAAAAGATGAAAATTATTTTCCCACAAATGTAATCTAAATAAATTCAAAATTTATAAATTTTTTGAAATCTCGTAAATTTTAAAATTTTTCTTAAATAAATTCAATTTTTTTTTAAATGTATGTTCATAAATTACTGAAATTTTGTAATAGTTGTTTTAATTCTTTTTTAAAAATTTAGAAGATTTCCTTAAGTTCTTAAAGTTTTACGAATTTTTAAATCATCTTAATTCTCATGTTTTTTCAATATTCGGAAATGTTTAACTTCTTAGAAATTTGATGATGTTTTAAAATAGTTTTCTTAAAATATTTCTTGTAATTTACAATAATAAAATTATTAAAATCTTGACATGGAACTTTTAAAGTTTTAACATTCAAACATTTCTTAAAGTTTCTAATATTTTACGAAATATTAGATAATTTTTCAATTGTAAACTTCAAAATAAATACTCAAAATTCTTGCTTCATGTATTTTTTTAAATATCTGAAAATTTTTGAAATTCTTAAATTACTTAAAATTTTTAATTTCTTCAATTTCTTGAATTTGATCTATTTCAGAAAATATTTAATCTGATGACGTTCGAAAAACTTTCAAATTTTAAAGCAAATTCAAAATTTGTAAATTTGAAATATTTTAGAATTCCGAAAATTATTTGAGACTTAAAATTACTAAGGCCGTGTGCCAGTTAACATTTTTATCTTGCAACATTTTTGATGAACATCCCTAGCCTCATACCTTTAAGCATTTAAGTACCTCAATTTTTAGAGACTTGTTTTGGGCTCCCAAATATTACTCTTAAGTAATCATTAAAGATTTTTAATAATCATAATTATTCGATACTTTCTGTTTTCTTGGTACTGTAGAATTTTGAAATTAAATTTTACAATTTTGTATTCTTCTATAATTTATTAAAAAAATTATTATAAATAAGCAAATATTAAAGCCAAAATTAGTATTCGTTTTCGATATTCTAATTTATTTATTAATTATTCAATTTTATTTCCAAAAGTAAAGACAAGCTGACGTCAACATTTTAACTTTTTAACTGGTTGCAATTCGCACAGCAAATCGGTTAAAGTATGTGATAAATTTTATTATTTTTACCACAATCAAAATAGTTCAGTTTTTACCCGTTTCGCACACAGCCTAAGGCCCGTTGTACATTTCAGCTAAGCTAAGCTATAAAACATATCTTAGTTTAGCTTAGTTTAGTTCGCTAGCTCGACATCCGCACATTTGAGCTAATAAATTGGTTCACACATCCTTATACTCCTATATTTTATTTGTGACGCACCCATTAGGTTACTTCAAATTAATTCTGTCCATCGAAAATACGACATAATAATGTCTGCAGATGAATTAGAAAAAATTATAGAAAATAAACTTTATTATCTATATGATAAATATGTTTAAGAAATTTTTGCTTTATTATTATATATCATATTTAAAATGTCTTCCTTTCGTATAGAATATTTTGACAGAATGAAATTTAAATAACATTGTATGTGCGTCAAAAATAAAGTATAGGAAAATGTCATTGTATATGTGAGAAACATAGCTGAAAATTGTAAGGCGAAGACAACTCGAGCTATGTTTATTTTCATAGCTGAAAACAGTACAACATAGTTTGCTTAGCTTAGCTCATGTGTGCAACGATTCATTAAAACCCTTTATTTACAAACAGAGCTATGAACATAGCTCAAATCGTTTAGCTTAGCTTAGCTGAAATGTACAACGGGCCTAAATCCTGTATAATTCGTCAAATTATTTTAATCTAGTTACTTATATTTTTTAAAACTTTCTTCGTATCTTGTTTGTAATAAATTAACATACATTGCTTAAATCTTCTAAAATTTTTCAAATTCTTAAATTTGTAATTCGATTTCTTGAATTTGGTCAAATTCCTAAATCCAGTCATTTAATCCAGTTTCGAACTGATGAGCTTATGATTATGAAAAAATTAATCTTCTCATCAGGCGGCGGCGACTGGACTCGTGGACTGATTGTACCACAATTTTACATTCTATATATAAAGAATGTAGTGTGAAGGTTGTATTAGCGAATTTTACTAATACAGCCAAATTCTTTTACAATTTTGCCTTCTTCACGACATTCACACAGCCCTATTTCTGAGTAAGCTAATTCACATACTAAAATAGAGAACTTCCCAGAGCCGCTTAGCATTAGAGCCTTTGAAATATTTTTTTTTAATTTCTTGAAATTCCAATTTTTAAATTGTCAAAATCATCTCAACTTTAAGTAAATCCCAAAATTTGGTCAAATTCATAAAATTACTAAAATTTCATTCTAAGTTTTTTTTTAATTTTTTTTTTAATTCAGGAAATTTCTTAAAGTTTTTAAAATTTGACGAAGATTTAAAGAATTTTATAATCACTTAAATTTAAGTAATTCTTCAACCTACTTCTTTGAAATTAAATATTATTTTAAAGCCGCATAGTTTATAGAATTTCTTGAATTTGTTAAAATTCTTGAAATTTATACGATCGGATAATTTTTAGAGCCAATGCAAAAGTTGTAAATTTCTTAAAATCTCAAAAATCTTAGTTTTCTTAAAAACTTGAGAATCTTAAAACTAATTAAATAATTTCTTGTAGATAATTCACATTAATCAAATTATTAAAATTCTAATATGAGTATTATAAAAGTTAGCTAGTTTAAAAATTCAGGAAATTTCTTGACTAAACTTCTTCTGGAATTCTATATGATTTATAAATGCTTAATTTCTTAAATTTCTTGGATTTTATCAATTCGGGAAATATTTAATCTCGTGATACTTCAAAATCTTTGAAATTTCAAATCAGTAAATTTTAAGCATTTTAGAATTCTTAAAATTAGTAATGACTTAAAATTATTTATTAAAATTTGTACTAGTTGCTAATAATAAAAACTGTTAATTTTTTGAAAGTCCACAAAAATTAAAATCCTCATTTATATTTATAAGATTATTGAAATTTCGTTCTAGTTTTTTTAAAATTTCTTTTATAAATTCTGAAAATTTCTTAAAATTTTTAAAATTTGCGAAAATTCAAAAAAATTTCCTCAAGTCTTGTTAGTTGCTTGAAAAATGTTAAATTTTTGGGTAAATAATTTATATTTAAGTAAATCTTAATGAAATGTTCTTGTTTAATTTAATGAATTTTTAAAATTCTTGAAATACATAAACTTGAACGATGCTAAAATTCTTAAAACCAATGCAATGTAGTTGAATATTTCTTAAAATCCCAAAAATCGCATTTTTCTTAAATGAGATTGAGAATCTTAAAATTATTAAATAAATAAAATTAAATTTAATTATTAAAATTCTGAAATGGGTATTTCAAAAATTAGCTAGTTTAAAAATTCAGGAAATTTCTTCACTAAACTACTTGAGGAAAATTCTGTCTTCATTAAATTAGAAAAATTTTCAAACTTTAAAGTAAGTACGTACCTAAAATTCTCGCAGTCGTCTGTTTTTTTAAAACTCTTAAACGTTTTGAAATTTTGAAATTTCGTAAAACCTTGAACTATTTAAAATACCTAATTTCTTTAATTTGACTAATTTCTGGAATTATTTAACTTCGTGATCCTCATGCCAATTTTCCAAATAGGTAAAAAAATTGTAAATAATAAATATTTTCATATTCTTAAAATTAGACGAGGCTTAAAATTAACTAAATCCTTAAATTTATTAAAATTTATTTTATTGAGATTTTGAACCGATTGCTAATACATGTTTTATAGACATCTTTAAATTTCTTCGTAACTTATCCATCTTTTTCTGATATTTTTGAAATTCTTAAATTTGTAGTTCCTCAAATTTCGTAAATTTGATCAAATTCTTGAAACAGTTAGATCTATGAAAATTTGAAATTCGTACAATAAATATAAAATCTGTAAATTTTTTCAATTCCATAATTTTTTTTGTTTTAATTTGTCAGAATCTCATAGCATAAACAAACATTACGCAAAGAACGCAACATTTAAACGGCATTTAGCGTGCTTATTTGACTTATTCTAGGACTTAAAGGGAATTTCGCACAAATTGTTTTAACCCTGTTACTACCAGGCTATTTTAGTAACGTCAATTATCTAGCTGTGACTCTGAGACACACAGTCAAATTGCTCATTTCATATGGCGAATTCATTAATTTGTGGACCAATAATGGAATACATATTAGTGGTTAAATAGTATACATAGTTCTAAAGAAATTACTGTTATTTAAAATTAAATAGTGACTCAGAGATTCGGTAGGTATTTTAAATTTTTATCAATTCAGGAAATTTCTTGAAGTTCTTCAAATTTGTCGAATATTTACAGAATACGTTTTACAATATATTAAATTCTAAGATAGGTACATACTACATACATATTTTTGGGTATCTTGAATGATACAAATTCATTTAATTCTTCATTCCTTTAAAATTGTTAACTCCTTAGAAACGATGTTTTTTTGATGATGTTTTAGAGCCACTTAATTTATTGATTCTTTTAAATTTGTTAAAACTCTTGAAATACATAATCTTGGATGTTTCTAAAATTCTTAAAACCGTGGAGTTGTAAATTTCTTGAAATTATAAAAATCTTATTTTCTTAAAATCTTGAGAATCTTAATAATAATTAAATAATTTCATTTAACTAACATTAATAAAATTCTGAAGTGGATATTAAAAGTTTAAAAATTCAGGAAATTTCTTGAAAATCTTAAAATTTAACGTAATTCTTTAAATTAGAAAATTTTTTGAAAAATGTAAACTTTAAAATAAGAATCAAGTTTAAAATTTGTAAATTTTAAATATTTAGAATTCTTCAAATCAATTGGGACTTAAAATTAACTAAATCTTAAATTTATTAAAATTTATGTTACTGAAATTTTGGCCTGATTGCTAATACAATTTTTATAAATCCTTGTCTTCAAATTTCTTGGTTTTGTAATTCTTAAATTTGTATTCCTTAGATTTCTTGAATTTAATCAAATACTTAAACACGAAATTTTTGAAATTCGTAAAACAAATACAAAATTGGTTAATTTGTTGAAACTATCCATAAATCTTAAAAATTGTCAAAATCAAAGTACATTCCAAAACTTTACTATATTCATACAATTAGTGAAATTTCGTTGTATTTTACCTTTTTTATAAATTCAGAAAATTTCTTTAAGTTTTTAAAATTTGACGAGGATTCAAAGAATTGTGTCAAGTTTACAAGAGTACCATATGGATGAAGACGAATTAGCTTGATAAACTGAGTGGATAAGAGTTAAATGTCATAGAAAAAAAAGAAAACTGAATAATACGGCCTCCCCACGTTAATTAAAGGATGATGTTCCTAATATTATCCAGATACAATAAAAAAAAATACCTCCACCAACACCAATAGTAATAGATGAAGTCAAAGACTACGATCTACTCTATGAGAAATTAAAAAAATAACTACTACTGATAAGTTTAATGCAAAGGTGATGATAGGAAACACCATCAAAATAAACATGGAAGCTGGTGAAATTTACAGAAAAATGACAGGAATGTTAAAGGAAGAAAAACGTGCTTGGCACACGTTTGAAGACAAACAAGCCAGACTAATAAGGGTTATTATGGCTAAAAATCTACAGTCTACGTGTAAACTAGAAAAAATAATTGATGATCTGAAAGCAAAAGGATTTAAGGCTACTGAAGCATCAATTAAGCTAAAACGGAGAGGCAAAGTACCTCTCAACATGTTTATGTTGACCTTCGATAGTGATGAAGATATCGAAAAAATTTATCAAATTAAGTATATCTTGGGGTGCAAAGTGGTTATTGAGCCTCTAAGACGATCTAAGCTTATACCACAATGGAAACAATGTCAAGCCTATGGACATACACAAAAATATTGCAGCAGGGAACCCATGTGTGTCAAATGTTTAGGTAAACATCATACAAGAAATTGTGTAAAAGATAAAAATGTTAAGCCTAAATGCGTCCACTGTGGAGAAAACCATCCGGCTATCTACAGAGGATGCAGCATTGCTATTGAACTACAAAACATCAAAAATAGGAATATGATTGCTAAAATCCAAGATTATTCAGGCAGCAGGTATAGTTAAAATGAACCAACCCGAAGTAAATCGTAGAGCGTTGGGGACTACTCATGGACAATTGGGTAAAATTACTTATACTCAAGTAACGATGAGTAATGGAAATCCATTGAAAACTGGTCAAAATGACGATATAAGTCAAACACCTAAATTAATTTTAAGCAGGCTCAATACATTTGATGGGCGATTACAGAAACTAGAGTACAGCACTAAGGGAGCCATCCTTAAACAGAAAAATGGCCGGTGATCTTAGAATCTTATGTTGTAAAACGGTTTGTACTTGGAGGAGACTTTAATGCAAAAAATGTTTACTGGGGCTCCAGATTAACAACAACTAAGGGTAAAGAACTCCTAAAATTAGAAAATGCAGTTGTGAAGCCCTCTCAACTAGAAAACCAACCTACTGGCCTACTGATCCAAATAAAGTACCAGATCTGATTGAAATAATAAAGAACATAATCTATAAATTTTGTAAACGATATACAGTAATCAGCTTGGGAAAATACCGCTGAAATTAAAAAGAAAATCAAGGGAAACAACTAGAGGACGAAGTAAACGTAAATGTTGAAGATGTAAAGAAAAAATATAAGGAATCTATGAAATACATGTCGCCATGTCCAAATAAAAGTGTTACATCTACAAATCATTAATTTTTTGATGGGGCGTTTCAAGTTTTTAATGTCAAATTTGGCTTAATTTTTTTTTAAATAAAATTCTTGCCACACTTTGTGGAAAGGACTTTATTTATAGAAAAATGAAGCCAAAATTAGCATTAAACACTTCAAAGCCTCTCCAAAAAATTAGCGATTTGTAGATGTGATGCTCTAATTTGGATATGACGAACATAAAAAATTAAAACCAAGTAAAAAAAATCTGAAAGCGCTGTTGTTGACGATAAATTTTTTATAATAATGAGACAATTTTGCTTGACATGTGATGATATTATTATGATAGTGAAATGCCCAGCTATGATATTTTTTGGACAAATATTTGTCAATACATTGAAAAAAAACATATACAAACATAAAATTGCTGATAGAAAATATCAGTGAATTTGCATAGTGTAGACGGCGGTTATACTGCGTCTTGAGTTTGCATCGTAATTCGCCTAATGTTTGAAGTTTTTGGGTTACACTGGGGAAGTAAGAGACAAGTCTTTAAGTGCGAGAAATGAAGAGGCAACGTTTGCAAAGCAAAACTTTATTTCTATGTACATATAGACAAGGCTCCATGAAAGTTTTTACAATTTTTACTTCACAATTGTTATATTTTTTAAATTGTGGTTAATTAAAAATTTTAACGGAACATGTAAATTTTAATTTTTGAACTACATACAGTTCGTAGCAAATTATTTTATTTTAATGGAAACAAGTTATTTTTCCTTTCCGTCGTTCGATATGGCGACGTCGAGAAAAAAAAATTTATGGACTGAAGCAGAGCCTTCTAGAGTATAGAGCCATAATCATTATGACGTATTTTTTAGAAGCTTTTTTAGTGGTATAACTTTCCACTGATTTCCATAGGAATCCATAGTAAAAATGGTGTTTTTTAGCTTCAAGTTTTTCAATGAAAACAGCAAAAATATTACAAAATGTTTATACAAAAGTGTTCTACATATCTTTAGCAGCAATATACAAGAAGGGTATATTGGTATTAAGTAAATATTAATTGCAGAAATTTTAAAATTAAATTATTCCTAAAATATATTTTTCAAACTTTCATTTTGAAAAATCCATCAAAGTTAGCTCTGACAAATTAAAATAATACTTGCTAAATTTATCTCTAGTTTTACTAGTGTACGTTAGATGTCTATAATTGTTGGCAGAGAAATACGAAAAAAAATTATTTAATCACACAATTATGACACGTTCTTAATATTTTGTGAATTTGTTTTGCTTTTCCTACAATTTTTGAACTCAAATTTCCCCAGGTCGCAATTTTTGCTACGATTTTTCAAAATGTTTACTACCCACTGCCATCTATGTATATTGACTTAATGCACACGATTTGTAGTAAGCTTTTCTTTTTAATTTGACCAGAAAGCTGTTGTCATGAACTTTTTTTTATATTTTGGTTTAAATAAATCAATTATTACAAGAAAATGAAAACGATTTACTTAAACGAGATTTATATATGTTGAAATTCAAACATTTATGAAAATATTTCAGAAATCATAATTAAGAATTTGCAATGTTTTCATTTACAAATTTGTCTTAGGAAAAAAAGTGATTTCCCATATGTTTTATGTGTTTTACTATGGAAATTTTGGTTTTTTCGTCGTTTCTAATTCCCTTATAAAAGCTTCGTTTTTTAGATTATGGCTTGTATAATCAAGGTTGCTTTGACTGAAGTTTTCAGTACGGACTGAAAATTAACTGAAACCGTTTGATCTGGTTGCTAGCATAATATTTATAAATATCTTCAAATTTTTTGTTATCTGCTTCTGAAATTCTTAATTTGTAATAAGTTTATTCTAAATTAATATTAGATTTTACAATAACAACAAAAATGCGTTTGAATGTGTTTAAAAAGCACACATTCGGGCGAATTTATTATATGTACAAGGAAAAATCCATTCAAGTCAATATTTGAACTTAGGCTGCTTTTCAAACGAATACATATTTGTCGAACCTAACTTATTCAATGTAATTTCTTATGAAATAAGTTAGATTCCATAAATAAGTATCCAAATAAGTCTCGTTTGGAAAACAGCCTTAATGCTAAATTTAAAAAAAAATCCAAATGGGCAAAGTTTATCAAGATTTAAACTATTTGGACTTTCACAAAGCCAATCCCCTTAAACTTAATAACAGATCAAAGCGTTAACATATTAATCGACAATGTTTGGCAATTTAAAAATTTAATACCTATTATCCATGTCTAAGAAAATCGATATCTCAAAACTTTCTTCTATCGGCAAACAATGTCACTATGATTTTCTGATAGGCCTATATTCATATTAGCTTTACTTATTGAAATAACGATTATTGGAAAACTTGAACAATTGGTTTCATAGACCTGCATAAGATTTAATTTTTTAGTTTTCGAGTACCTAATCGATATTTCAATAGCTAAACGCAATATGAAATTTCAGCGGTTGAGCATGATTAATGTACACCATATAATATCAAGCTAAGCTGTTGCACAATGAAAGAAAATTTTGAGATGTCGATTATCTTAGACATGGATAATACAATTTTTAAATTGTCAAACATTGTCGATTATATTATTGCTTTGATCGGTTATTAAGTTTCAGGGGTTTGGCTTTGTGAAAGTCCAAATAGTTTAAATCTTGATAAATTTTGCCCATTTGGATTTTTTTTTAAATTTAGCATTAAACAAATTTTTTAAACACATACTAACGCATTGTTGTTGTTGTTGTAAAATCTAATACTAATTTAACTTCATTCGCATTAAATTTCTTGAACTTGCCCAAATTTTGGAAATTCGTAAAATAAATACAAAACCTTTAAATTTCTTGAAATTTCATAAACCTTAAAATTTTTAAAATTGCCAGCTTCTCTTAGCATTAACAAACTCGACTCGCCATTTAAATGCCTGAATAAATTAAATAACTATTCTTTATTTAAATGGCATTTAAGCAAGCTTAGATTATCAAAATGGCCTTAAAATATTTGTTCTCCAAAATAACGGAATTTTGTTCTGGTTGGCGTCAATATTCGTCCTAGGTAATTAAGGATTTTATCGAAATAGATTAAAGCAAGCAGTAGTACATTTAGATTCTAAAAAAACCGTTTGAAGAAATATTGTTAAAGGACATAAAGTGGGGTTGGCTGATGACTTCATAGTATCCCATACAACCTATGTAGTTCAAATCTCTATTTACCATTAAATCAAAAAGGCTTGAAAATGTACAATCTCGTTTTAAATGTAAATCGCAATTGAAAATAAACTTCTCTATAAAAATTCTTAAGATTAAATGATAAATTTAGAATACATAATTAAAAAGAAATTCACCATTACTGAGTACCTTATCTAAATTGCAAATAACACTTTTTTATTCTGTCCTTCGTTCTCGCTTTTTCATTTCTTGAAAATACCATTTTCCTTTACATTTTTATTTCTTGTGTCTGAATTTAATTATTCTTATAAAATTTTTACAAAAAAATAAAATCGCTATAAAATAAAATAAATTTTCATTTCGTTAGTTTTGCAAGAGGAAATTATACTTTGTTTGTGTTTTTCATTTTAGAAATTGTTTTTTCCGTCAAGTTTGTTAAAAGCTGTGTACGTATAGCTTTCCAGTTTTGTAAACTTGATTTCATAGTTTATTGAACAATTTAGTATTGAAGTTATTTTTAATGAAAGTATGCTTCGAGATATGTATCCTGTTTAGGAAATTTTTTATGCTCCATCGATGGATTTGCCTTTAAAAATTTAACCCGAAATCCAGGTTTCTCTAAACTTCCCCAAATTTAAATTAATGGTTAAAAGTGAAAAGCAAGGTTAGAGAAATTGAAGGCGAAATTTGTTACGACCAATAACCGATGTTGAATATACAAATTTAACACTGAAAAAACGCAATCACATGTTAAATGTAACTACAGACTCTTCCTTCCGGTTCACCGATTGAGAATCTGTGTTGAAATAAGTCATTTTCTTACTTGTGTTTGTGTGTCAATTCTAGTTTTTCTTTTTTATATGTTGTAGTTTTTAATTTAAAAATAAAAAAAATTGCTGCAAAATAAAATAAATTTTCCTTCCGTTAGTTTTTCAAGAGGAAATTATATTTTTTTTTTTTTACCATTTTAAAGATTGTTTGTAAAATAAAACTCGCTTAAAGTTGTTATGGTTGTATATAACGACGATTATTTTGTTTTGTTTTATCCAAATTTTAATTAATTAAATGCACGCTTGGGTTTATATAGATGGTAATTTTTCTACTAACAATTAATTAACAATTTTTATTTTGTTACTAAAAATGTTCGGAGCAGATTAAAAATTGGTGCTGTTTGGAAGAAATATGTTACACTGAAATGTTTTATATTTCAACATTTACCGTGTAGTTTAGTTGCTCTTGTTTAGTTCAAATAACATTTTAAGCTCAAATTGAAATTGTTAACATCCGTAATTTATTGTTAACCTGAAATACAATTTAGCCGGTATAAGTTTTTGTTCACAATTGGACATTTAGAAAAGTTTCTTTAATTCCAACGGCATTTAGGTATAAAACAGCATCGTATGCCTTCTCCGAGGCATCACAAAATGCATGAATCTGGACATTTTTCATTTGTGATTTTTCAAACTTATGACAGCAGCGTTGAATGCTGATAGTATTTAAATGCGTGAATCCGTTATTATGTCTTGGAACTTACATTTAACTCTAATGAAATTGGAGTGTCCCAAACTATTTACGCAACTCATAATTTTTGTATCATTATGACTATTGGTATACAGAATTTTACGTTTCGTTCATTCATTGATTTTAGCTATAGTTTGGTTTGGAATGAAAACGTGTCCATGATGGCGTTTCATTTTATTTCGAGCGTTATGGCGATGGAATTTTCCTAAAGTAATTTATGATCCGTGTTAGATTCATTTTGTGAAACCATTTACGTAAATGAAAACCATGCTGTTTGAGTAGTGAAATTATCTCGCCTTTCAATTTTACTGCTGCTTCTTCACAATCTACTCCAGATAACAGGGCGTCTATGTAGAAATCCTTTAATATGACCTGTATTGTTCTTGAACAATTCATTCCTTGAGTGTTTATAAATATTGATCTCCGTTAATATATCATCCATAATCTTTATGTACATCTTTTCTGTATCTGCAAGTAGTACTTGAAACAAATCAATCTGAATTTTCAGCCAAACATGTAAAACATCATTTAGAGATACCGATTTGGATCTTTTGGAAGATGCGTCGAACACCACATGTCGCTTAGTCGTGCTACTACTGGCCTTTTACACTCGATGATGTGGCATAAAATATCGGCTGTCATCGCCGGTTGGAAGTTATTCCCTGTGGTTCAGTTGAATGTACTCTTGCATAAACTGGACATAATGCTTGTGAGACTCCGTTTTTCTTAAATTTTATTTCCATTGCTAGCAGACCACTTTTTGCATTGATTTATGAGTTTCCCAAAGTCAACCTAGGAGACAAAAATAGTAATCTTAATTTAAACCGATTATTCTTGGTTCGTACAGTTATTGTTGAGTAAAAATGCTCGCAATAACTATCCGTTTCTCAAAGGGTTTATTGTACTGGAGGTTCCTCGACCTCCCAAAATTGTTTTAATTGCTCATTCAAATCCTCGTGTAGTATTGTCATTGATTTAACCATCAGTACTTATATTGCTACTATCGACTTTAAAGTTTGGTTTCATACTCGCTGCTATTAACCATCTAAATTGTGATTCGTTCCAATTTGTGGGTTTGATTTCACCCAATCACAATTGCAACGTTTCACGCCGCTCAACATTTCAGATTTGGATGATTGTGAAGTGAATTGCCGTAGAGGTCTTTAAATGAAGGCCACATCTTATTTCCGCTAAATGGGTCAACCTTGATCTTTGGTAGTTTTGCAGTTGATGTAATATTATGGTTCTCGTAAAACGTTTTTACTAATCTATAAATATTTCTAAAGATTCATTTTGTTCAATTCCAGTTTTTCGCCCTTAAAAATGTTAGTGTGAAAAACGGATTAAATCCACCAAAAAATTATTGATTTATTGATTTAGTGTATGTACGACCAAGCCTAACGCAAGTTTCCCGTGTACGCCGAGTACACCGTACACTCTTTTTACGAATAACAAGATAGAATGTAAGAAAAGGTATGCTAGCATGAAAGAATCGACCCGGCTCCAGACACCTAAGTAGTCGATACTTAGTAAATTTTGTAGTTTCTTTTTTGTGTCTCCACTATTTTTTCCCATCTGCGGTTGGGTGGTGGGAGAGGCAAGATTTCGTTCCATCATCATGTTCCATGCCGTCACCCAAATGTGTACTATACCCTAGCAAATGTTGTTTGACATCGTTATTGAAGTTATTGCGTCTCTGCTCTCTTGCTACTCGCCCCCTGATCGAATATATCAAAAAATGGGGATTTTTTAAAAGTGATCCAGATCAGAAAAAAAAAATCAATTTTTTTTTCGAAAGAATATGGAAATGTCATTTTCTTGACCCAAATCAATTTTTTTTTGATCCGGATCAAATTTTGTGTGCTATTAATAAACTTAAAGCTACTATGAAAATCAAAATACAAAAAATGAGGTTGAAGACAAATCCTCAATTCAGCTTCGTCAAAAACTGCTGCTATTACTGCACAAGATCAAATTGCATTTTCTATGAAAGTCCGACAACGACATATTAAATAAATCCAAATTACCAAAGTACAGCATATATGGTTTGATTCCAATCGACTAACTATTGGAGCAAAACCGAGTTTTGTTCTTGAAGTCGTTACTTGGAACAGTTGTTGATTTCGAGTTGTGTAAGCCGGTGCATAAAGATTGATCCTTGATAATAACGTTGTCTCGATTAGACCGTTGATTAATTTGAAATGATTAAATTCATCAAGTAATATTCTTCTATTTTCTAATGTGCGATTAATTTGGACTTCTTGGTGCATATCTCATGTCATATGATCGGTCGATGGAACATATTTGTATAACATAAAAATCTCAAAAATCGTCGCTGCACGGCATGATTCCAGCGGATTCCAGAATTGTGATAGATATTCCAAATTAATTCTTATAAGGCTAAAACATAATAGTACAGTGAAACCTCATTTCAACGGACGCTCAGTTCAAGGGACACATCACTACAACGGGCACACATTTAAGTTCCTTGCAAAATTGAAGCTTTCCATGAAAACCTCCCTTAGAGACACTTTTTTAGAGCGGATACGGATAGACATTTCTGCGATGATATGAGCATTAGTTAGTTCTGGAATATGGCCAATTAGGAAGAAACTTGGCCATTTCTTCTCCGATTTTATTGAAATTTTGCATGCATGATGGAAATGGGATTCTAAAATGATTTTTAGGTAAAGTTCCGAAATATGGCCAATTAGGAAGGAACTTGGCCATTTCTTCTCATTTTAGAATTCCATGTTCATCATACATGCTAAATTTCAACAAAATCGTATCAAAAATCGCTAAATTTCTTCCTAATTAGCCATATTCCAGAGCTAAATAATGCTCCTATCATCGCAAAAATGTCTGCCCATGTCCGCTCTAATAAAGTCTCTGCTGAACTAAGGGAGGTCTCCATGGAAAGCTTCGGTTTTAAATGTGTGTGTCCGTTGTAGTGAGGTGTCCCTTGAAGTACGTGCCCGTTGAAATGAGATTGCACTGTATTTTGGTTTTCAACAACACCAGAACTTCAAACTCGGAAATTAATGACAAATTTAAATTAGCATGACCGTTTGATCCTGTACTATACCGATTTAAAATGCTCAGCAAAAGACTACAGATTTCCGATTGATTATTTGATTTATAATCTTTCAAAAACATATTACTGGAATACTCAGATTTCGTTTGAAACGATCTATGATAATTCTAAAAACATTGGATTGTAAAACCTACTAGATCCTCTGCCATCTTTGAGTAATCTAACCTATAAAAATTTAATTGCGGAAATGTATAAAAATGCTGCTTTCTGCGATCACCTAACTTAATAGAAACAGTAACTGGCGGATGATAACTATCAATTCTAATTAGTGTATAGACACTCTTTTCAAGATTCACATAATTTGTATCAATATTCGAAAGGAATAGGTCAAGAAGCTTACTTTGCGCGTTCCTTACATGGTCGAACTGAGACAAAAGTGTTAACGCCAAAGTGTCAATTAAATAATCCGCAGTACGTCCCTCACAATTCGAAACAAATATATTGTTTGGGTCATCCATATTCCATTTAATTGACGAAAGGTTGAAATCACGAATAATAGTTTATAATGCCTGAAGGAGATCCCTAAGCTAAAGTAAACAACACAAACAGTCAAAGTTGATCCATTATCTATAGGCTAATTTTGATCCATACATCATCCAAACAGCTCTAGTTATCCAAACCTGTTAACCTGATTACTCTTAACCCTTGCAAATAGCAACAAACACTCCTCCTCCATCTTGTTTATCATATTGTAGAAAATCACGATCTTTTCGATAAACGTTGGACTCTAATCTATGGACTCATTTAGCTAAGTCTCCACCAAGTAAACAATATCAAAACCGCGTGCCTGCACAGCAAAATTGAATGACTGAACATTTGTCTTCAAACTTCTGATAATATAACATAAACCCTTTCATCATAATGTTCAAACATGATAATTCTGGGTTCAGTCGTAAAACGGATATCGGAAGCATCAAAACCTTTCTTCAATTTGGAACATTGAAATGCATACACCTTTTTGAACTTGAACAGAAATTCAACTGAAATAGGTTTAACTGTTGACCTAAATTGTGTGCGATGCACGTATATTTAAAATCTGCTTCAGTAATATTGACCGCTCCCACATTTTGAAAGATTTTAGTAGCAAGTTCACCGAGCTTTTCATTTTTGACTTCAGGCACACCATATAATTGTAGACTGGATGAGTAACAATGTCGATCGAGTCCTTTCTGAGTATATAGTTCATTTTCATTTAACAATGATTGATTTACGTTATTTATATTGGATGTGTCAGATTGAATAACCTTAATGTTTCGTTCATTTTCATTGATTTTTCTCTCTAAATTAATCAGCATCAATTGTGTCATCAATGTAAGCTTTCATAGCTAGGAGGGTTGAATTAAAATCCAATTTGCTTGCTGCCGCGGCAGAATTATAATTAGCATAATCACCATATTGCGAAGTGTATTTATCCGCTTGTATGCACTCATTCAATATAACTGACGTAATTTGTCCACACCTAATATGAAAAAAAACTGTTACACAGAGAGCAACGTATAATTTGATTTGGTTTGGAAAAAAACCGAAACAAATTATGTTACTGAACATCAGGAGACTGTCACGTTACTTTTGTGTAGGCTTCGGTCGTATAATGGGAGTTATTTGTCTCCCGGATATCCTGTTCAGACAAACATTATTCGTGACTTAAAACTATGGATCCTTTAGGCTGTATATATGAATCAATCACTCCTTTTGTTTCTTTTTTTTAGCCCATATAAGTAAATTTTGTAACAGGGCATGATTGCTGTGACATGTATGATTGCTGTGAAGATGAAGCTGAAAAAAACTAAATAGGTTACAAACGTATGTGTTTGGCGTGAAATATTCTTAATATTTTGCCTGAGTCATCCTTGGGCTCATAATTCACAGATCCAATTTTCTTAGAGACGATACCTTTAATGTATTGTGGCGCAAGCTTCGCACAAAATTTATTTATCGCGTCACTTTGGTAGTGAGTACGAACGAATATTGTCTGACCGACTTGGAATTTCTTTGGACGGGTTCTTGAATTAAACCTGCGCTTTTCTCATAAGACTTTTCGATGTTGATTTTTGCTTCACTGTGAATTAATGATATTATAAACTTCCTAACTTTTTGAGTAATTTATAATCATCTCCATGATTTATCTTATGATACCCAAAAAGTAGGAAGTGTGGTGTATTCTTTGTAGTATCGTGGACACCATCCATAGAGATCATCTTTACGGAGTGCCGATGCTATATATCATACAAGATTCCGCAAGCGGAATCTGCCAGAATGCGTCCTTCATATCTAGTCCCGTCATTTATTTAGTATCAGCAAGGCGTCCAAGTAGCCCGTCGATGTCCAAGCAAAGTTTTTCTTGCCGTTAGATTTTTTTACTCCAGACGCTTTTGCTGACCTCAATTACACCCAAATTAGCATCCTTTCAATTTCTTCATACATACATTTTTGAACTGAGAAACAGGATAATACCTCTGCTTCATAGGTTTGCAGAGTCCTTCAGGATACTTATTTCATATTCATGAAGAGTTGTTTTACCTACTCCATCCAAACAGATCTACTATTCACTCTAGTTCGTTCTTCTCGTGTTTAGATAAAGAATGCATACTGTCATCCATTGGTTTCACAGTAGGTTCAGAAATTTGACTAATACTCAGATTAAAGAAGCGAGAACGCTCCGGTAACCAAACATATAACCTTTAATTCTGTTACATGTTCCGTCTGCAGTCCTTATACAAACGAATGTAGTTTATGGAATTTAATATTTTCATTTGCGATAAATTCCAAGGCACCTTTACCTAAGACACTTACAGAGGCTCCGCTATCAAAAAGACCAGATTAGATTTATTTAGTGATCACCGGTGTAGTTTACTGTATCACGCATTTTCTGGATTGCTTCTAACGTTTCAGTCCTTTCAAGGTTTGGTTGATGGTAATACTGTTGCTGATTTTTCGTTGCCAACATGAATGGCTCATTCATATTTGCCTGTTCCATACTGTTTATGTGTTTATGTTTTTCCAGTCAACGAAACGCCATATCCAGTTTCGCCCCCACATTCTCTTATATGTTTGGTACAAAACCCGTAATTCTTCCACAGAGGTTACATTTTTCTGATACGGCATAGTAACGTTCTTAAGCGCCGGATGCATATATTTTGACAAAGTCTATATAAAAGTTCCCTCTGGTTTAAACGATTTTGAAGCCTAGCGTTTAATTTCGGGGAAATTCAACGCAAAATCCGAAAACTGTTCTCTATTTTGTCGTTTGCGGAGTATCTACTCACGAATTTCCTCTTCAAAATTGAAACAGCTAAAGTATGCAAACATCGCAGACTTCATATCATACCAAGAAGCTTCAGGATAATCGAGTTTAAATAACCAAAACCAATCTTCAGCCATTTTTTAATAGGTATAGGCTGAAGAACTTTTATCAACTGTGTTTCAACGAAATCATGAACATTTGTGGTATCGCTTTGGAATTCTGACGAATTTTATAGTAATCGGACATTCGAAACACATATTCTGATTTTTGGAACGGATTTGGATTTAGTAGTATCTTCTAGTATTTACTGACAAAATTGCCAGATTGTTGTTTGAATGCCTTTGCTGCTTCTTCGATAAGATTACTTCCTGACATATCTGCGGAAATATGAAAATTTGAATTTCGTATGTTAGTATTTCTTTGAATTTCCATTTTTGCGAAGAAATCTGCCACAGAACTCGTTAGGTACTTCCCATCATTTATCAACTCTTGATATTGATGATCAAGGTACCTTCTCTGGAATTCTGGGTTGTTCTGTGATTCGGAAGATTAATCATTTTTTTTTCACTGGTTGTTAATCTCCGATATTTGGCTGGCCCTGTCTTTCAGTTGGGCTTGAGGTGGACATCTCTCGATGGTGTTGACTATTTTCTGAAACTTTTATTATTTCATATTCCCTCAATAGCTTAGCGTACCGATTGAATATTCTGTGATAATTACTAAACAATTGATTGCTGTTTGAAATCTCACCGAAAATATTGATTAGCCGCTCTAATGGATCTTTATAGTGAATTATTTTACCGAGACCAATAATAACAAATTCATATGATGGTGAATACTCTCTGTTCTTGATCCGCTTTGGATATGTCGTCAAATTTGCATTGAACACAAATTTGAAACTCGTTTTGAGGATTTTCTGTCTCATGGGAATTAACTGGTTTAAAACTTTTCTCAGAACCTTCAGCAGTCAGTGTGTTTATCATTAATTTTCCTGCATCAGATGCTTTTCTTGATAACACACAAACATTATTCGTGATTCAAAACTATGGATCCTTAGGCATTATGAATCAATCATCCAATTTTGTTTCTTTTTTTAATCCATAAGTAAAATTTGTATCAATTATTGTCACTAAAGCCTTGTTCAGACTACGTTAGTAATTTAGTCGAGTAGCGAGTATTTTAGTAACTAAATGTGTCTGAACAGCTAAATTTTAGTCGAGTAGATTAGTAAATGATTTAGTCGAGTCGATCCATTTTATTCTATTTTTTTTTAGTCGAGTAAGGCCCCCACCATTCTCCAAAACAAAACAAAATAAAAACAATACAAAACAAAACAAGTGCGAACATGTTGATTTAGTCGAGTACGAGTTCATTAGTTGAGCGAAGAAACAACGAAATGTATAAACATGGTGTCTACTTACTTTGTTGCGTATTCTCTTCATTTTGAAATACTACTCACTCACTTGTAACTTGTACTCGACTGTAGTGCGACCGTTTTTTGGTCAGTTCATCGATTTTAGTTACTAAAATACTCGCTACTCGACTAAATTACTAACGTAGTATGAACAAGGCTTTATTCTCAGCCACGCAAAAATTATTTTTTCAATATTTCACAGTATACATTTTAGGTTTTTGCTTGTTCGTCAGCCACTACGTTTAAGTTTGTTGGATCTTTTGCGCGTGATATGCCTATAAGTATGTAAGCTATGTGAAATACATTCATCTGTTAATTCCAAATCCGTAACTGTAAAAGAACGTCCCTATAATTTAATAAGGTGATTGCAAATGCAAGACAAACCGAATGTTATGCTCGTTTGAATGAAAATGGCAAATCAGTTGAGTGGGGGTTAATAGATTTCCTGAGATGCAGGCGTGTTTGCGCCCATATGATCCAGTTAGAATCGTCACCTTGTTGACATAAGTATTTAACACCTTTACAGACAGTCTGGGATCGTTACAACATTTTGGCGGGTCTAAAATTCTTGTGTGAATTCTCAGATATAGCTTTAACTTCGGCTTCGTTAATGGAAGTATCTATGGAAAAGAATGTTTATGATTATGTTTTAATCATTTTCTGAATAGATTTGTTGATTTCCTCAACTTTAATTTTGCGTTCTGCAACTTTACCTTAAGCCATTCGCAATTCACAATATGTGTTTGGTTGTTTTTGGATGCACGCAATTGATGAAGTCCGAGAAACACAACTTTTTCAGAATTCTTAGGAAATCTTAATTTTTCTAGTATCACATTATCTTGCCATATTGCCAATGTTGAGCAAACAATCAGAAATTCTCTTAGAATTTTGTAGGTTCCAGATGGTTCATGTTGGTTCACAGGAGGCTTGGGGCAATTAAACATTAGCGAAAATCACTAGCAATCACTATAATAAAGCCTCTCTCACAAAGCTTTGGTTTCTACATTCAGTGGTGTTTTGTTGACTGCCTCAAATTTGTGCTTATGCGTCATCGGGGTTTCAACCCTAAATAATGATGCTGTAGCTTCCAGAATTACTTTAGGTATCTTACTTCTTTTTTGATGTTGCAAAAGGGCGTCTAACAAATTAATCAAAAATGTTTCGGTGCTGATACATCTTCGTATTGAACCCTTAGATACAAAAACGAACCATATGGCAACACTCGAGGCATTACTCTAATTTCTTGAATGCTGGCGTGAATGACTTTTCATGCCGACCTCTGTCAAAGACTTTCCATATATAGTTACCTCCAAAACTCTATCTTGCCGTCCGTGAAACCCAAAGTCATTTCATTTGAGGAGTCTCTTATGCCGATTGATCCTCATTCCACATAATATCGTTTTTTAGTAGTCAAAGTTTCTCCAGTGGACCGTGTAAACGCGGCCAAGATTATCTCTTATGGAGATACCAGCCTATCGGCCTGGACTACACTCTTGAATTCGATGAGCTTCCATCGGAACTCAATTTGGAGTGAATTTGTACGTGATATGTAATGATGAGTTGCCTCCATGACAAACGAGGTGATGATTTCGTCTTGGGCATAATCATGCATATTTTGAAGGGATAATCACTAATTTGCCATAATTTTCAAAAATTCCCATCGTCAGCAGTATTATTAATTCTTTCAAGTGAATGTAATCATAAACATGAAGCTTTTATTCGTTCCATCGGAGTGAAGAACGATCTCACTCGGTTTCAATCGTAAAGTGTTTTGCCGATCGGTTAATAACCCAATATTAACACAGTGATCCTGGAGTTGTTTTTATTTTTGGGAAAGTTACTAAAAATTGCAAAATGGAAAAAACAGCGAAATATTTTATTGGAACAGTTAACTCGAGCTAAAGAATATTTTCATTAGAAGGCTGAAGACGCTACAAGCGCTCTCTATAGCACAAAGTCAACTTGAAATTTTAGACGATGATGAATGTACTACTAAAACTCGCGCTGAATTCGAAGAACTTTTCTTTGCAATAAGACCACCGCTTAAAGTATTACGCGACAAAGCTAAGACAAATTTGCAAATTGCATCGACAAGCATCAAATAAGTTGATCAGAAACTACGTTATCCTGTAGAACTTCCAAAAATTTCAATAACACCATTCGCGGGTGACTATACGAAATGGTTCGATTTCACAAAATCATTCGATAGTTTAATTCATAAAAACAACGCGTATGATGCCATTGCAAAATTTCAGTATCTCCGTAATTCTGTTGAAGGTACCGCTGCTAACACAATATCTGTGCTTGAGTTAACGGAAGCTAATTATGACATAGCAAGAGACTTACTTAAAAACCGCTCCGAAAACCGCAAAATAATCTGCAAACAACATATACAACAATTTTCAGCTAAAGCTATTGGTAAATCAACCACTGCAAAGCTAAGAATGTTGATCGATATTTTTAATCCCAATTTAAGGTCACTCAATTCATTAGGCAGACCGACTAAACAATGGGATGATATTGTAGTGGAGATGACACAACTGGGATGACGAGGCTCCCTCTAATAGATTAGAGACACCAGTCGAATTGATTGGGTTTTTAAACAAGCGTTGTGAAACACTCGATTGCATGATTCAACCATTGAGACCAGGTCCTAGTTTTAAATCTTCTACTTCAGTTCATCGGCAAAACACACATGCAGCATTCAGTTCGTCGAATACTAAACCACGATTCCAGTGTGAGTTTTACGCGAAGGCCGGTCATCGCATTTATCGGTGTAAAAAATGTCTGTCTACTAAGAGGCCAGAAACGTTTAAATTTGTGTATGAACTGCTTGTCATCTGTACATCAAACTACTGCTTCCGAGTCACCATATCACTGCAATGTACCCAGTTGCAATGAAAGACATCATTCACTCTTACACCAGTCCGACGGGAATGCGAGAACATGTGAAGTATCAAATAGTGCTCCAAACATTCAAGATCCATTTAAAAATCAACAATCGCCAGCATTAAATAATCCATTAATAGTCTCGTGCTCACAAGAAAATGTTAACGCCGATGTTTTACACGCGCTTTCCAATAATGTTAACTCATATGTTATTCTGGCAACAGCTTTAATCACTGCAATCGATGTCAATGGTGCCGCAGTTTTGTGTCGAGCTCTTCTGGATAGTGGCTCGCAAATCGCTTTGATCACGGAGGCCTTGGCGTTACAACTGGGATTCCAGCGTTATCAACACCAAACTCAATTGGGAGGAATCGGAAATACAACATTGAATTCAAAATCAAAATGAATAAATGAGCTCTCAGCGAATATTGACGCATGTGTGCTACCGAAAATTACAAATCTTCAGCCCCATTCAACAGTCAACATCAAACAATGGCCAATACACAACAATATAAAACTAGCTGATCCGCAATTTCATAAACCACAAAAAATTGACCTTATTATCGGAGCCGGGTTATATTATACAAATTGCTATCTGTGGGTCAAATTTCGTTAGCTGACAACAAACCACTATACCAAAACACACTACTCGGCTGGATTGTAGTTGGAAATTCCGCTTCAGATTCCGATATCAATTCATTGCGGTTACCTCAATCTATATCACCAGCTCGCGAAATTCTTTCAAATTGAAGATATTAATGAAGCAACGAGAAAATATTCGGTCGAAGAAAATTTGGTGGAAGAACATTTCAAGGAACATGTAATCGAAAACAAAATGGTAAAATTGTAGTTTCTTTACCCTTTTAGATACCTCCTTGTGTGTTAGGAGATTCAATACAAATGGCAAAATATCGGTTTCATGGAACAGAAAGAAATTTAAATAAAAATCCATAACGGAAGCAAGAATATGCAATGTTCATGGAAGAATATCTCAAGTTGGACCACATGGAGCTTATTTCATCTGATATGATCCCACAAACTCATTATTTTCTTGCGCATCACTGTATCATCAAAGAACACAGTTTATCAATCAAACTCCGCGTCCGCAACTTGCAGTGTATTTTATGGCGGCACGATCCGGATACAGACATCAAATTATATCGGCTTCGCACTGTCACATATGGCAATGCCAGTGCTCCGTATTTGGCAACCGAATATCTTCAGAAGTTGGCCCAAGAAGAAGAGATCAACAACAAGCGAGCGGCTCAGGTAATTAAGAATGATAACGTTCATTTAGCCGCCCCGGTGGCCCAGTTGTTAGCATGCTGGCTTTAAGCTCCGGAGGTCCCGGGTTCGATTCCCGGCGGGTGATGAAAAAATCACGGCTGGTTAATGTAAGGATCAATGAATTAATCACTCATTATCCGTTGTAAAAATGATTACGAAACTTCACTATGAAGCGGCCAAATCTCTCTATTGGATGTAGCGCCAGCGAGAAAAACAAAAAAAAAAACCTTCATATGGTGGTTGGAGTGTTATTTTTACTGCAACAGTGCATTAACTACCGAGTTGGTTAAGATAACATTAGTTCACCAGTTTTTTGTTGCTTCAACGAATTCACTTGGAATCGAAATTTGTGCCCCAAAAACAAATTCCGCATTTTATGCATTAAGTTGTGCGATGCCCGGGAGAATTCATGTCCGTTCGTTGTGTCTGCGGTCTGCTGAAATAAAAGCTGTAATATCTGGAACTGGTGCTGCTTGATCAAGTTGTATTTTCGACCGATTAATGTTACGCTGTATAGCAATGAATTTCGTAAATTGGTAATGGCGAAATAATATCTCGGTGGACTACAGAAATCCTTTTCGAGACATGTGCGTTATTTCAGAATGGGTTTTTAATAGTACGCCTAGAGATTTTGAAATTTTGCCATTTTTTGCCACGTGCATTAAAGTAGAAAGCTGATAGTTTTTTTTTTAACTAGAAAACGTTCACAAAAAGGTCGAGAAAAAAGTGATAATTTAATAGTTTGTGGTGGCTTGACCCTCTCGATTCATTCCTGAATCGATCGTTGACTTGCGATCATGGGACAAACAGTTTTATAAACAGGTGTGAGGATTAAAATATTCCAGACGATTTATCAAAATATTTATGTACAAGCTTGGTGTCATATTAGGACGCCAGAACAAAAACTCATTGTAACGATTGTACTTCAATTACATTTATCCAATAAAACAATTAGTCGTTTCAAATTACCCATCCAAACATTCACAACATATAGGATGACTATAATTACAATATGTAGAAACCTGTATACACACAACTACTCATATTTAGTTTTGTAATTTTATCCAAGTACAAATTTGCGGTTTTATCAATTAATCATTTTTTTTTGTTTTTGGTTTTGTTTGTTCAACAAAATTGTTTTGTTTCGCGGTATACGCGGCAATGATACGTTGCATTACTCATACCTTATCGACAAATTTACTGCGCTATAATTTTGTTTTGTTTTCACGCACATTTGTTAATTATCAAATTACGCCCAGCTAAACGATTATTATGATTAACTTCCATAACTTCCGTTATCGCACATTACAAAATTTGTGATAAAGAAAATGACGTGCAAGTGGATTCACCCTCAAATCAAAATTTTAATTCAATTTTTTGTTTTTTTCATTCCAACAGCAAGATTCTGACGATGAAATCTCACATCTCGAATGGGAAACAATACGTGTCCGATTCGTGAAGGCAGCCACACTATCACGTTTAGTCGATTCATTGACTGCCGATGACGGTGAACTAGAGAGTACATTTGTCAATGTATTTCTTGCCACATATCGTACATTTGCACGGCCGGATGAGGTACTCGAATTACTTATATCACGTTACGAAACATTACACGTGGAATCTCATGCAGATCAGGTAGCCGATCAGCATAAAAAAACTCTAGTCAGTGCATTACATGTATGGTTGGACGGGTATCCAGAGGATTGGAATGGAAAAAATTTGCATAAATTATTGTCATTCACATCAAAACATTTGTCCGACTCGGAATTACATTTAAAAGCGTTACGACTAAATGATCGGCTATCATTTTCACGGCCGATGCCATTACCGTGGACGCATGATGTTAATGAATTATCCGAACAATTTGGTGGTTTTTGTTTGACACCCGCGTTTCGCGGACCTCCAATGCATGTACTGCAAACTTATCGGTTTCCACATATTAATGTACAACTGTTTGCCGAACAATTAACTCGCATGGACACGGAACTATTTAAACGGGTAATACCGCATCAATGTTTGGGCGCAACATGGTCGAGACGTGACAAACGAGAAGCGGACACGGTTTTGGCGACGGTGGCACAATTTAATGCGGTATCACGCCGTGTAGCGTCTAGTATTTTAATAGAGAAAGGACTTAAACCAACGGTAAGCTATTCGCTATATTATTACAATCCGCACGAACTATAAAAATGTTTTTTTTATTTTTAGGATCGTGCTCTCTACATTTCCGTCTGGATAGATATCGCACAAGAATTACGTGTATTAAAAAATTTCTCATCACTCAAATCGATTGTGTCGGGCTTACAATCAAATCCAATTTATCGGCTGGCCAAAATTTGGGCCGCCTTGCCCCGCGAAAAACTAGAACTCTTCAATGAATTGGCACGTATCGTTTCCGAAGATAATAATGCAATTGCACAGCGAGAAATATTAATGCGTGAGGGTACCGCCAAATTTGCTAATATTGTCGGTGAAAATGATCGCCATTTGCAAAAAGTATTCCAGCGACAAAATCATTACATTAGTCACGGTACTATACCATATCTAGGGACATTTTTAACCGATCTCACGATGATACATACAGCAAATCCAGATTTTCTAATTAATGGGCTAATTAATTTTGATAAGCGACGGAAAGAATTTGAAATTTTAGCGCAAATTAAATTGTTGCAGGGTGCGGCGAATTCATATTCGTTTCCAGAGGATGCATTATTTGATCGATGGTTTGCCTCATTTCTGGTCCTGGACGATAATGAGTTGCACGATTTGTCGTGCATTTTGGAGGCACCGACTGAACCAAAGAGGTTTGTTTAGAGATTAAATATTTTTTTTTGTTATAATTTATTATGATTCGATCACACACATCTTTTTATAGAAACCATTATGGGCACAAAAAAAACGATTCTATTACCTCGAACTCAAGTAGTGGTGCTGGTTCTCAACTTTATCCTATTGATCACTATAATTCCAGTATTAGGTGAAATATATAAAATTTATTTATAAGGTTGAGGTTAAATAATTTTTAACATTTTATTTTGTTGCAGCTCTCGTAATAATTCCCTTGATCGTGACATATCACCACCAAATGCATCGATTATGTCACGTGCAAGCAGTGTATCATCGCTGTCGATGGATTCCAGCTCAAGTGGGCACAAATCAACAAATCATAGTCATAAAACAAATAAATCAAATACAACCACAAATTCTAGTGGTCCAATCATAAATGGGCAGCTGGTCAACAAGAATAATAGTAATAGTCCGCCCGATTTTTATATAATTCGGGTGACCTACGAATCGGATAATGTCGAATTAGATGGCATTGTACTGTACAAAAGTATTATGTTAGGTAATAATGAACGAACACCTCAGGTGATATTGAATGCTATGATGAAACTAGGCCTGGAAGGTAATCCAAATAGTTTTACATTATCACAAATGTTACCCGATCGTGATTTAGTAATGCCATCTAATGCTAATGTCTACTATGCCGTTAGTACACAATATAATTTAAATTTTATACTGAGACCAAAAAAAGAGGATAACTTAATTGGTAGCAGATAGAGAGGGAAGGAGAGAGAATACAAATCCATCCAATCCAAATCATGATCTTATTCTATTATATAGAATCGTCACAAAAAAACTGTTAGCGTCCAAATACAATTGATCATCACTGTGAAAATGTTATTACGATATTGTTATGTGAAGGAGTGCGGAGGAGGGGACAGATTGTTTATTGCTCATTTTTTTTTTTTCTAGTAAACCATTTAAATATTTTTTTTTATTAAAGTAAATATAAAATGAATCTCATTTTGATACACACAAATAATGTAATAAAAACTTATTAATAAAAGAAATACTCAAATTTAATTTAATTTATTAATTATTAATGTTTTTTATTATTATTTCCCGTTAAAAATGTAAATAAATAAATTATATTAAAATTAAAAATAATTAAATTTTTAATGAATATACTTTAAGGATAAATTTATAATAAACTTTTTTTTTTAATTTATTAATTTTTAATTATTTTGTAACATTATTATTTTTTGTTTTGTGTTATAACAATTTTTTTATTATTTTTACTATAATTATTTAGAAGAAAAAAATCAAATTAATAAAAATTAAAAATAAAAACGATGAAGAGGTAATGAAATATACAAAAAATTTTGTTTTATTTCATTAATAATAATGATTTATGATGCCGAGGTAGTAAAAGTAAACAATTTTAGTATCTGCACAGTAATAAAATTTGATAAAGTGTAAACCAGGGAAGGTTACTGCACTTACCCTTGAAAATGTCAAACATCTCGATATACCGTAGAGTGCCGATTATAATACCATGGTACACTTTTATATTAAATCCAAATAGCACAGACCAAACGTTTCAGTGTGAAGGTACCAGGTTCGAATCCCGATAGGGGTGGGATTCAAAAGAGATTTTTCATCATCTGATTACGATTGGTGATGACGATGAACACAACTATGACCCCCCTGTTGAGAGTGCAGATTCCATGGGCCGACTAACCTTACATGTCAGCACTATAGGCTATAGGCAAAACGCAATGCAATTTGCAGAGGGGGCTTATACAAATCGGGTCTACACCAGCCGGTAAGTCCTCGATTTACTGCGTAAAGTAGGACGGTACAAGTTAATTGCGAAAGAGTTGGAAGTGCCTTGAGCTCCAGAAAAGATTACATAGAATAAAACGAAAAAAAAATCCAAATTGTTCAGCAGAAACAAATTAAGGGTTGGCTACAAAATCTCGGTTTTCAAAATCTCGATATTAAAATCTCGGTTTTAAAATCCCGGATTTTAAAATCTCCGTTTTCAAAATCTCGGTTTTCAAAATCTCGGTTTTCAAAATCTCGGTTGCGGTTCCCAAAAGCTCGGTTTTGAAAAATAAATTTTTATTAATTCGGGCGGCCCGAATTAATAAAAATTTATTTTTCAAAACCGAGCTTTTGCGATCCGGTTTGCGATTATGTATCTCTTCTCGTGTTGCGAGTAAATGAATGCATGTGTAAGTGTATGTGTGTGTGTGTGTGTGTGTTTTTTTTTTTTTTTTTTTTTTTAAGGAAGGGGGAAAATGCTTTTACGCATTACCAGTACAAGACCATCTCAGCCCTGAACCGGCGTATGTGGGACTCAGCCAAAAACCCATACCCACTCCGCTGGCATTCTATGGAACCGCCGACAAGCATTACTTCACAGAATGGGATGGGGCTATATTAGCCCTTTACTATTATATTAGTACCTGCCCTAGTTTCATCTAGCCGTCACCTTCAACGAGTCCTCGCCTTTCGCGCTCGTAGAACCTCAGCTTTATCAGAATTTTGGCTGCGAAGCTGCTTACCGCATCCCAATTCTCTGTCGTGACCACCATAAGAGGGACCGTGTTCTCTGGTGTCAGCTGCTGGTGGAGTACGCCGAATAGCTCATTTCTCTCTGTTCTGAAACGTGGACAAACATAGGCCGCGTGCTCCACGTCCTCGGTCACTCCTGGACATGCTGGACACTTAGGGTCGTCCTCCAGCTTGACCGGTGTTGATAAGCCCTGAAGCAGCCATGTCCAGTCAACAGTTGGGTCAGGTAGTAGTCCACCTCACCATGCCTCCTCTTGGTCCATGTTGCTAGGTTTGGAATGAGGCGATGGGTCCATCTACCGTTCCCAGCAGACTTGCCATCGTCTCAGAGACTCTTCCTTCTCTTCCTGTTCAATCATGCGGTGGCCCGCATGGGTATCTTGCCTCCTTCGGTCGTACATTCGCTGGCGCTCGCTAGCCAGAATCTCTATAGGCAGCATATCAGCCACCACGCATACTGCATCACCTGATACCGTGCGAAATGCGCAGGCTACTCTTAGCGCGCAGACCTACGGTACACCGCTGTCATCTTCCGTCCATAGGCCTTCGTCATCATTGCCTCCGCCCAAACTGGGGCCGCATACAGTAACGTAGAGCTCACGACACTCGCCACAAGTCTTCTCTTGCCTTGCCTGGGTCCACCGACGTTCGGCATAATGCGTGCCAAAGCCGAGGTGACCTTGGCCGCCTTCTCGCTGGTTCTGCGCAGGTGCTCATCGAAGCACAGTCGGGCGTCAATCCAGACCCCTAGGTATTTTATTCGCGGTTGAGAATGGATCTCATGTCCGCCTATTGTCAGAGTAACAGTTTCCCGCTGTTTCCTACTCGTTATTAGGACTGCCTCCGTCTTGTGGTCCGCCAGAAGCAAACCCACTGATGAGAGCCACCGTCGGATAATAGCGATGGACTCGTTAGCAACCAGGGTGATGTCCTCCAGGTGCTTGTCCGTCACCACTAATGCAATGTCATCAGCAAAACCAATAGTTTTAGCTCCATGTGGCAGTTCTAGTCTGAGCACAGCGTCGTACATAACGTTCAACAGTAAAGATCCGAGGACCGAGCCCTGCGGAACACCGCCTGTGACCTTGTAGATCCTGTTAGCGTCATCTGATTGGTACGTCAAAATCCGATCCTTAAAATAATCCTGGATGATTGCCCTAATGTACATCGGTGCTCTCAGTAATTGAAGGGCCTTCAAGATGCAACCCCACCTCGCTGAGTTGAAGGCGTTTTTTATGTCCAGAGTTACAATAGCGCAGTACTTCTTGGTCCCTCTTTTCCATCGTGTTCCTGCGATAGCCTCGCTAGCCATTCCTACGACTTTTCTAACCGCATCCACAGTAGAGCGTGCCTTCCTGAACCCATACTGGTTTTCCGACAGGCCTTGGTATTCCTCGATAAAGGTTTCTAGTCGATTGCATATGATCCTCTCCAGCACTTTCCCTGCCGTATCCAGCATACAGATCGGGCGATACGATGATGGCTCAGTTGTTGGTTTACCGCCTTTTGGCAGAAGTACGAGCCGCTGTCGTTTCCAACAATCAGGGAAAACTCCTTCCTTAAGACACTTGTTGTATACTTCAAGGAACATATCTGGGCGGGTTTCTATGGCCGTCCTTAGCGCAGAGTTGGGCACTCCGTCCAAACCTGGGGCTTTACTATCCTTGATTCTGCAAGAAGCTGCCAGGAGCTCCTCTATACTAACAGGTGCTACGTCCTCGCCTCGTGGGATTATAACTTCATCGCTGTTTAGTTCCCGTTGTTCCGGAAAGAGCGTGCTCACGATGTTTTGTAGCAAGGCCGGACAAGTCGGACTTGCAGCGGAAAAGTTTCTCAGCTTTGCCATAACAGTCCTGTACGGTCTGCCCCAGGGATCCTCATAAACCTCTTTGCATAGCTCCTTATAGCTACTTATTTTGATTGCTCTTTTCAAAGCTTTACGATCCGCCCGGTACTGTTCCTGGGATACATTGAAGCCCGATCGACCCCTTGCTCGCTGGCACAATCTTCTGCTTCGGTGGCATCTTATACGGAGTTCGGCGATGTCTTCATTCCACCAATATACTGGTGGTCGGTGGTTCTTTGCCGACGTCCTTGGCATAGAGGCATCGCAGGCATTGGCAACGTGTGACATAAGCTGAACCGCCTGGTCGTTCGGCGAACCCATGTCAACTGTATCATCCTCCAGCATGGCTATGAAGGTCTCTCTGTCGAATGCCCTTGCCCTCCATTTGTGGCTTGGCTGTCTCGCTACCCTTCTTGGTTTCCCAGCTTCGGCAATATTGAAGAGGATAGCCTGGTGGTCACTATGTGTATAAATATTGGAGACCTCCCACCTTAAGCCTGGGTGTGCTAAACACTCACTCGTGAATGTCAAGTCTATTATCGAGCTGGCGCCACCGCGTGTGAAAGTCGGCCGGTCCCCGGTATTAGCTAGAACGACGTCCATTGAGGCAAGGTAATCCAGCAGTGTCTCCCCTCGCTGATTTGTTTCTCTACTGCCCCACTCTGTAGCCCAAGAATTGAAATCGCCCGCGATGATGCGTGGTCTGCGTCCTCTTGCGTCACCGGCAAGATGGTGCAAGAGCATTTCAAACTCCTCTACTGGGTCGATAGGTGGAGCATAGACACTGTCGATATATATTCCATCCACCTTGACCCACGTGAAACCGGTCCGTAGCACTTTCATGGATTCCTGTACTTGGCATAGGCCAAGTGTCCAGATTGCTGCTCGGCCCGAGGCGTCGGAAATCCAAGTTGGGCTTTCAATGTTCCTATACTGCTCGCACACTATTGCTACATCGATCCTCACTCTCTCGTTGTCTGCACCATCAAATCCTGTGCCGCCTCGCAGTGATTTAGATTCAACTGGAGAATCTTCATGCTTTCTTTTTAGTTGCCGCCCGGAAGGCCTTCTGATACACTGGGCATCTACTGCTGCCAGCAGTATGCCCACTCTCAGTTTTCCCCTAACACAGCATGCAGCTCGGATCCACGGAACATTCTTTAGCCAAGTGTCCTTCTCTACCACATCTAAGGCAATGTTTTGACCTGTCGGGCCCTTTACAGGCGCTAGCACGGTGACCGTACTCCCAGCATTTGTAGCACTTTGCCACTATGATAGTTTGTCGAATGCGACTGACGACCCATCACTTTACCAATCTCCAATGCTTTCCTGGCGAAAGCCGTTGGGAGGCTGACCACTGCCGTCTGTGTTCCTCTAAATCCGGCTCTGAGGGATCTAACTGCTGACTCACCACAGTCCGATACCCCTTCTAGAGACTTCAAGGCGTCGCATATCTCTTTCTTTGTCGTGAGTTCGTCGAGATCTTTCAACTCAATGACCGTTTCGTCTCTGAGACTTTTTACTTCGGCCGAACTCCCCAGCTTGGCAGCTACGGAGCTGCGGAATTGTTCAGCCGATTTCCCGCCTGACCGGTCCAGCTCCAATAAAAGTTCTCCGGTAGCTGTTCTCCTGACTTTTTTGACCATGGTGCCCAGTTGTTCCATGTCTTTGTCATTTCTTAAGCTGCGAAGAATATCCGCGTACGACTTTCCTTCTTCAGCCTTCACAACCAGAGCGTCAGGGCGGGCCGGCCTTAAACGCGGACGCTGTGACTTTTTCTTCGGCTTTTTTTTCCGCTTTACTGTTTCCCAACCTCCTGCAGGAAGACCCTCCTTGGGAGTTTTAGCCTTGGGAGACTTCGCCATGGGAGCCGCGGGTTGGTCTGCTCTACTGGGAGTTACTCCTTCCCTGTACGCCCGTCTTTTGGTTTTTTGCCTGGCTTCAGGAGGCGACTCGCTTTGTTTTCTTTTGTCGGTTGCTTGCAACCCCGGCTTCTCCGGTTGAGCTATAAGCCCCGGTGACGTTTGCGTCTCGTTCACCTTACTTTCCTTTTGTGGTGTTAATCCCAGTCTTTCATTACACTGTGTGAGCATCTCAAAGATCGAACACAATGACCTCGAAAAATCCTTTATCTCCTTGTGGACGTTATTTTTGGGCTTGGCATAATCGTGTAGGCCTCTAATCTTCTGGCCTAGCCTATCCCACGGCTCTCGTCTCTTCTGTTCCTCACTTGTAGTTTTTAATGCACCAGTGGCCAAGTAGGCCACCACTAGTACACTGCAGTCGTTGGATAACGACGCTTGGGAGCCTGCTTGCTCACTCCCGAAAAGCGCCGGTACTGGGGATCCGACCCCCTGCACCGTACGGTTTGCCATATTGTTGTGACTCGCCATATTTGGTTTAAAATCAGGGTTCCTTCACCTAGTCTGTTTGGTCCACGAGAGGTATTTTATTTCCCTCTTACCCTCTAGAACTAGCGGGCATTCCTCTATCCGCCACCTGGGGACGCGCTACGTAGGGGTTACAGACTCCCCCCGTAGTGTGTGTGTGTGTGTGTGTGTGTGTGTGTGTGTGTGTGTGTGTGTGTGTGTCCTTCTCGGAACACCTTCGAATTTACACCTCCATACTGAGGCTGAGTGTTGGCTGATGACGTTTGGAGGTGTTCCTATCGTTTATGCGCCATCTTTTCACTATTCATGGAAAAATTAAGCAAGAGATCGTCCCGCTACTTGTTTGTATTATGAGTTCAAAAAGTGAAGTGTGGAATATAAATTTAAATACTTTAACCCTCTAATGCATATATAATTTAACAAAAATAAAAAAAACAAAAAATAACAAACAAAAAACATTTTTATTTAATACCACCAAACTTAATTGACTAAAAATATTAAAAACCATTCAAAAACCATTATTAGCAAAATATTTAGACATAGATGGCATTAGTAAATATTCAAAGGAAACAATATTTTTAAGAATAATTCAGAGCCATAGATGGCGTTAACAAATAATTATATAATTAAATTTGACAATATAATTTCAAATAATACCCATTGGTTTATCTTCATAACGATGGCTGTAACATCCTGGCCGGCCTAACGAGCAAGGTGACTCCATAATTGCTCCCATAGGACACTGGGAAAACTTCCATTGAGAAACCCTAAGGAAAACCAGCTTCAGATATGACTACTCCTTCTCTCAAATTCGCAAACCGAGTCAATGCAGCAATGAAGGTATCGGCATCTAATCTGCTAACCAACTCCAAATAAAGTGCCTTGTATAACATACAAACAAATACTGCTATATATGTAACCCTTTTTTGTTACGTTACAACCTTGCTTTAATTGTACTGGGCCAGCATAATCAACGCCACAATGGTAAAACTCTGGTGTCCGCTCCAGTCAATTTGATTTTTAAATCGCCCACTCGTTGCTTCATTTTTACCACATTGCCCCTCATGACCATTCAAGTCATTCTCTTCAAATTCCCGAAGCCTCTTTGATTTAACATCCAAAAACTGCCAGAGTTGGCCCAGCGTTGGCAGGCGGGCTGCGCCATCCTGATTACGATATTGCCCCCGTGCATCCAATGTGCACTTATGTAAACGTTGTTCGCGTAATGGATCCAAACTTGATCCCACAATTACTCTGGCCCCGAAATGATTTCCAGTATTCGTAATGAATCATATGTTTCACGATCCTAGTTTCTAACAGCATACATTCTGCCCAAAATGCCATGAATGACATGGCAATTGTCATTGTATGCTTTCATCATAATTTCCCATACCACTTCGTAATTATCACGAGTGAGTTGCCGTGGAGCTAATGTTAGCGCAGCCTTTCGAACACAGGCCTCCTAAAAGTAAATTGGTGACTGGGTCATAGCTCTTATCATGGACCGCAGTCAAGAACAAATCCCGAAATGCCGAACATTTCACATGAAATACCACTTTGCCCAATACTAACTTGCTTCCCTACCTTTCCCTTCCTGGATTTTATCTATTGCAGACATAAATTGTCCATTTGTCTAATTCATTGTAAATACCGCTCGTGGCCATGATGTTGCGTTGGCGATACCGCAGTTCTGCCTTCTTCAAATGCCGTCTTAGTCTTTCTTGACGTATATTTAACTCCGAAGCCGTCAATAGTTGAAAACCTTCCTCATTCGATATTTCAGAAAAGAAATGTTCCAGTGACTCAATTTGTTGCTCTCTTAGAACATATAACCATTCTTGATTCAACTGCTTGAATTCTTTTCCCTCATCAAGCATTTCACAATTTTCCGCGTACAGTTCTGGATTTGCTTCATTGTCCATTTTGCTACTCTTATAAAATTATAACTCAATGAAAAAAATTAGGGTTACCCAGTCCTTTTACTGGACTTCCTTAGGTACTCATAATGCCAAGTCAGTTACACCTTCATAACTCAACTCATCGTGCGGTTCATCCAACGCGAGAACAAATATTCAACCGTTATAACTCAACTCATCGTGCGATACATCCAACGCGAGTACAAATATTGAACCCTCACAACTCAACTCATCGTGCGATTCATCCAACATGAGAAAAAATATTCAACCCTTATAATTCAACTCATCTTGCGATTCATCCAACATGAGAGAAAATATTCAACCGTTATAACTCAACTCATCGTGCGATTCATCCAACACGAGAACAAATGTACAACCGTTATAACTCAACTCATCGTGCGATACATCCAACGCGAGAACAAATATTCAACCCACATTTTTAAATATTTTTTTTTTTCGAAAAATCGTTGAAAAATCACTTGATCGAAATCGATCGAGTGATTTTTTAAGCCTTTTGAAATTTTGCGAAATATTTAACAAGGGTTTTTTAAAAAAATATGTGTATTAAGTGTGTTTGGCCAAGTGCCCACGGCAGTTAGTGTAAACAATTTTCAACCGTTATAACTCAACTCATCGTGTGATATACATCTATCACGAGAACAAATATTCAACCCTTACAATTCATCCCCTGAAACCGCACGTGGAGTCAATCCGTCAGAGTGATCAATCATATGTGGCCACACAATACTCAACAAGTGCCTCGAGTTCCATTTGGCGTTGCTGATATTTTGGGATGGGAGTGGCTAAATCGTTGGTCGTTAAACAGGATTTCTGGTTATTGAGTGCGCTGGGTGGTTTAATGCTTGATGATGGTTGTAATTTGAGGTCAAAACGAATTTTTGTAGTGCATGACTTACCCTGTGAATCCTCTGTTGGTGACATCTGTATTTGATTTATTGGCGATTTGTAGTCAGTTTGGCGGTCTTCGATGAAGCACGGTTTTAGCCTGTCAATTGATATGTTGCTTAGTTTATCGTTGACTTTCAAGATATATGGTTTCTCGTTCCATTTGATGGCCTGAACTGTACCCTCATATTGCGACTGTAATGATTTCCTGCACAAATCTGTTCTCACAAAAACCTGTGTATACAAGTCTTGAGCTCTTGAGATCCAATTACTGCTCTATTGCATGGGCAAGATGGTTTCGGCCCGGATGATACCAACTGGATTTGCTTTGGTCCATGTAGTGATCGATCACTGTAGTGCAATATCTTTGGTCCTAGGAAATCGGCAGTAGCCCAACTATATCGAAAAGTACTTCTGTGAAACACCTGATCACCGGCGCGCAGTTTCCGACGGACTTTTGGTGTGTTTGGATACTTTCGATCATTGGCAAGGTAGGTAGTATTGCACCATTCGTTTAAATCTTTCATAATTCCAGCACAAAGGAACTGATCTGTCATAGCCTTTACAGAACTTGCTACGCCTGGATGAGCCAAATTGTACGCGGCTTCAAAAACTATCCTGCAAAAATCCAATGGAATATACGGACGAGTTTTTCCTGATGAGACGTCACAGAAAATAATGTTGTTGAATTAAAAGAACCCGGAATTTCTTCGAACTTCAGCCCCGTTGATTACAACTAGATGTCATGCGGAATGACTAGGAGAACAAAAAACTCGGTATGATTTAGTACAATTTACACACCGGTCAGTGTGATGTATTTTAGTGAGTTCGCGTACTGCATCCTAATAGTGGCCATCAGTGAACGCCACAATACTATAAATCAGAGAATTCTGAGCCAACAAATCGAAAATCTATGTCTAAAATCTTTAGGTTTCAGGACCTGAATTTGTTGTTCCAAAGCGCATTATTGCTTGATTATTATGTGTACCGAATGAAATTTGTGATTCCCAAATTTATATTATCTCATAGGTTACTACGCAAAAGAAAAAAACTGGTACCGTTGTTTTGTAGAAAAACAATTTAAAAAAACGAATAAACGTCAAATTGGGCATTTGTTTTATTTGTTTCGAAATGAACGCATCATAAGGAGAAAAATGTGATTTAATAATTAGATTGTGCAATGATCATCCCGAGTATACCAATAAAAAAATTGGTAAATTGGCCGGTGTTTCCAATAATACGGTAACAAATGTAAAAAAAAATGTCAAATCAATCTTTCTGTATCACGCAAGCCCGGATCCGGAGAAAAATCAGGTGCTCCAAATAAAATGTTGGATCAGAAAATTGTAAGAGTCATTTCGAAACATCCCTCGATGTCTGTACGAGATTTGGCCAGAAAAACCAAAACAACCAAATCGATTGTGGAACGAGCTAAAACCAGAAATAATCTACGGACATACAAGAAGTCAAAAATCCCCAAAAGAAGTGTTGAACTATTTAATAGAGGGATCGATCGAGCAAAGAAACACAAAAAATGGTTGAACGAAAGAAAAGATTCTTGTTTCGTAATGAACGACGAGACCTACGTCAAAATGGATTTCTCGACACTTCCAGGTCTCCAATATTACATCAAAAAGAAAGGTAAAGAACTGGACGGAGCAATTACTACCATAGCTGTTGAAAAATTTGGCAAAAAAACGTATGGTTTGGCAAACAGTTTGCCAATGCGGCTTAAGATCACATCCATACATAATAAATGGGATTATGAAAAGGTGAATGTTCGCCGTAAAATGAACAAAAAGTTTGAATGAATACGATTATTTAAAAACTGTACAATATGTGCAATAGAACAAGTACAGAAAAATAATGATTATATATTGCCGTTTAGTTTTAATTCTTCATGTACAAATCACAAATTTCATTCGGTACACATAATATTTCCATATATTTCATAAAAAATTCGATTTTTGTGAGAATCACCTTACTATCCAAAAATCATTTAAGATCCCATTTCCATAGTACTTGTCACATTACATCATAATCGACTATTATGACTATTCTAGAATTCAATTTCACTAAAATCGGTTAAAGAATAGCCGAGTTCCATGCTAGTTCGCCATATTCCAGAACTTTACTCAAAAATCATTTTAGAATCCCATTTCCATCGGACATGTCGAATTGCATCACAATTGGTTAAGGAAAAAACAAGTTCCATTGTAGTTGGCCATATTCCAACACTTCATCTAATCCAGTCTGTCATCTAATTTTCTGTCAAGCGAGTATTACAAAAAAAGCTCTCATACGTTAAGGGTTAATTATTTATAATGGACTATGTAAGGTTTTCGATTTTTGTTTTTATACCCAACGACATTTGTTTGGTTTAAAAAAAAAAATAAAAAAAGTTAGTTGAGACACTATTGGAACATCACAATTGTGGTATTTGTATTGGAGGGCTAATTTTATAGTACGAATAAAAGATGGCACTACTAATTGGTGGGAATAATTTAAAACATTACAATTGTTGTTTTGGTATCAATAATTTGTTTTTGAATCTCTTTTATTTGTTGATTTATAGATGTCTCTTTTACTGGATTAAAAATACAGGTACTTGTGAGGTTCGTCATTAAAACATTTAACGCAAGTGTTTCTTTTGAATTGAATTGAATTGTTCAGTCAAATCACGTAAAACTAAAATCAAAGTACTTAATTTAAATTTTTACTGAATATTGTCGATTATTTAATAATTTTGACCATTTTAATCATGGCCGAACTACTAATCATGTGAATATTGTGCAAACCCTACGGCACCAAAATTCTATACCGTACAAATTAAAATTAGGTTAAAACTGATAATTTCATGTCTACAACATTTTCGCTTTTCAATTTTCATCATCTTATAGCTACACCTAAGTCGTCGCCGTACACAAGATATAATTGAATCGATTTATTTACATTTTATGCAATTTAAACTTTTGACATGAAACGACGAGAAATAAAAACATGAAAATGAAAACTAAATTTACATTTTGCATGCTTTCAATAAATTAAAAAACGGAAAACTATGGAAAATCTATATTGCAAAAATGAATATTTTATTACAAGTTCGTCTTATGGTTTTTGGGGGCTTTTCTATTATGTACTAAACTTCTATCGTTATTTCATTATATGTACATAGAAATAACGGAAATATTTTTGGGAAATTATTACGATTAGTTTACTGATTATAAACAACGCTTTGGAAATCAAATGAGAATTTAAAGGAAATGATTTATTTATTTTACTATGTTCTAATCATCTAATGAAGCTATTTACTATTTAAGATTATGTTGAAATTTGATTAGTTTATTTCTTGTTTATTTTATAAGTTCCTTAAGGTTTTAAGGGTTTTGGTAATTTTTTAGTCAATCGTATTCCTCGAAAATGATTATGTTTCTTTCGTATTCCTTTAATTGACTTAACAGAATTTTCCATGATGACTTGAAAGAAAGATTTTTGCAGCCTCTCTATCAAGAAATCTCGTTAAGAGAGATAGTTTTAGACTACTTTAGACGTGAGGAGGTGTAATTGCTTTAATGGTAATGTAATTGGAAATATCACCGTCCGATATTACATTATACGTCAACTAGTCTACGACTTCCTTTAAGGCAGTTATTTCTTCGTTGAGAGGTTTATCAGAAGTTCCTTACAAAACACCCCAGTTCCGACTTTCTCATTCTTTTTTGAACCATCAGTGAAGAAGTTTATAATTTCTGGTTCCAAAACTGCATCCATCACCCAGTCCTCTCTGAAAAGAATAACAGTCAGGTGGATTTAAGTTATTGAGGTGGATTTCAGTGGTATGGCAGTACAAGCTGCCAACTGTTTCCCAAGATGCCTAAAGAAGTTAGATGTCGCAGAGTCTCCAGTGCCTGGGTGGATGTGCTCCTCAGTGCACCACTAATCCACAGGGAGACTGTTTTTTGAACTTACGTTAACAGGTTTTGGTTAGCAGTTTTGTTCAGAGTAGGCCACTAGACAGTTACCCCATACAAAATATTGGGCTCACCCGTGATTCAGGCTTCATTCTAAATAAGGCATAATTAACAGTTTAGCAGCTTTTTTGATTATTGCTTTGTTATTTGCGCAAATCCCAGAAACGTGCAATGGCCAATAGAAATGTTCTTGTAGTAATTGTTGATTTTCGAAAATTCGAAATTTTTTCTATAAAAACGGCTTCTAATAGTAAAAGGAGATTCAAGAAGTATCGGTATTGATTATGGTTGATTGTGTGTCAACGCTCCTAGTGCTGCCGTGTAAAGTTCTCATGGGTGATGCGGATTCATTGCTTATAGTCGGTTGTGACATCTAAAAGAACTTTTTTATCACATCTAGCAGACACATTTTCTGCTCGAATGCTACTGAAAATATTTGAATGATTACATCAGCTTCCACTACATATAGATAAAAATAAACCGGAAATTATATCTAGTCAAGCAGTGCCAGGATGCGGTTAATCAACATGGATCTTAAATTCACATTAAGTTGGAAAAGGTCTTGCTCTCAGTTATACGAAGCACAAAAGATAGGGTGGCATCAAAGCTAGGGTGGCATTCTAATGTAAAGAAGCTGGTAAAAGCTTTGAATATATCTAAAAGAAATTAACCTTTTAAATAGATTTAAGAAATACGACATGGTTTATATCGATAAGTACATGATGGTACATGCAGGCCTAGTGACCTTATTAAGTGACATTAAAGTCTTGGGACATTAAAATCAGATACCATACATCGACTGGCTTAATACGTGAACATGCTATTTTGATGCAAATAAGTTTATGGCACGTTCTAAACATCTTAGTACTTAGTGTTGTGATACATGCATTATAGTCAATATACCATCAATTCTGTACCACAAATATCAATAAGAGATCAGTAAGTTTTAACAAATGCCAGTTGATTTCCGATATTCCAGTTGCGCCCAATACACTGTACTTAACTTTAACAAAACGCGACAAAAGGCAATTAACTAACATTTTAAAATTACCTGATTCAAGCCTGACTATTTATGTGGAGAACGTTCTGCGACCCCCGTTCATGCTGAATTTCAAAATCAAAAGCTTGGAGCTTAAGACTCAGTGGTTGAGTAATTTTACTAAGCTTGATTCAACTTTTTAGAAAAAACGCAATAGGTCATTCATGTTCATCTTGATCCTGTTGGTATAATACACTGCCTACACCATACTTACATGCATCACACCTAATAAAAAATGGCTTGGAGTAATCCGGATTTATGAGTACGGGTGCCGTAGTCCGCAGGTATTTGACTTTCTCGAAGGTGATTTGAGCTTCCTGTGTCCAAGTAAATTTTGCATTCATTCTCAGAAGATTGGTTATAAGGGTTGTGATTTCTGCCATTCGGTCAGTCCTAAGAAATCTGCTTTTAACAATATTAATTGTTAGTCGTTCTGAAACGTGTTTCAGCAATGAGAGATGCTCCAGCTCCACTTTATCCGTTAAGCGGCATAACGTTTGGGGAGAGTTGCACAATCCAAACGGCATGACTCGAAAATGGTAAAGAGAGCGTCCAGGAACCGTAAAGGCAGTTTTATCTCGCGAATTTATGTTCAAAGGAATTTACCAACAGGCGTCTTTGAGGGCAATGCTGGAGATTATCTTAGTGTCATTCAACCATCCTAGCATATCATTTATTAGAGGGAGTGGATATGCGTCCTTTTTTGTTACGGCATTGACTTTCTTGAATCCAAGTATAATCTCACCTTATTTGGCTTCCGAACCAACACGACGGGAGATGACTACGAACTGGAGCTTTCTTCGATAACACCCATTTCTAACATTCGGTCTAACTCCTTTCTTTATAAATAAGATCGTAAATGGCGTGGGACACGGCGTAGCGCCGCTGTTTAATCGGAGCACAATCTCCGGCATCTATGTAATGTTCTATCATGGAGGTCCGAGTCCATGGTGTTCAAAAGACGGATAATTGGATAAAATGTTGTCAAATTCAAGTTGTTTGGATGGTGGTAGCACGTGCTTATCAGAATCATAAGTAAGAGCAATGTCTATAGAGTCAAGTAGATGTGGTGCAATTTTAAAAGAGCTCCAAAAATTAATACCCAGGTATAATTGCCCCTGTAAAGTTAGGACAAGATAAAATCTTATGGCGTGGCTCTGATTATTGTATTTCACGGTGGTGTCGATATATCCAATTATTTGATTTTTAGTTTCATATGCGGTTTTTACTTTGGAGAACAGTTTCTTGTAGGACAGACCCCATTTAGTTACAAGGTTTAGGGAATCGTGACCAAGTATACTTATCGACGGTCCGCTATCTAAAAGACATCAAATATCAAAATCAGATATGTTAACTACTATAGTAGTATGTTAACCACTATAATAGTAGTCGCTGTTTCTGCGTTTGATGCTGTTAATAATTTTTCTTTGGTAGGAACAAACCAAGTGTGTAAGGTTCGGTGTTCGACACCGCATTCATTGTTTGTGGTGGTGTTGGTTTTTCCGGCTGAATTATTCGGGATGCTAGCTGGACCGGTCGTATGGTTTCCGGATTTCTCACGCCCGGTTGTCGGTTTTCCGAAGTAAATGACAAACAATTTGTGCACTGGGGCTTAATCGTTTCACTTTTCCCACATTCATAGCAGAAAATTCCTTGCGACGGTAACACACAGTCTTGATATCGATGCATCTAAATGAATTTCATGCAAATATTTCCCATCTGATGGTTCCTGACAAGGTAAATCATAAGTTGGAGAATGGGTTGGATAAACGTGATAATTACGGTTTGCGGTAATCTCATTAACAAATTTTGAATTTCGTTCAAAACTCATTTGTCTATTCTTTTGAGCCCACAACTTCTCGTATTGCTCACAAACTATGCAAATTTTGTCTTCCGTAAATGCAGGAGTTGATAAGGTTACTTCTCTATAAGCTATTCCCATGTTATCCATGGCTTGTCTTAGCTGGAAGTATGGTGCGTTCGTTCCGAAACTTACGTATACAAACATCCAATACCACTTCTCGCAGTATTGACTAATAGTTTCGGCATCAGCGCCTCCCATCGATTTAGAGTAATATTTTCCTTGCTCGCCAAGGATTCTATTCGAAAGATGAAGCCGTGAATATCTATAGTCCATCTGATTGTCCAAGAAAAAGTAATTTTCCATTTCGGGTCCCTCATTAAATATTACGGAAATGATATACATATTCGGGACTCTCCTGAGCTTGTTGAAAATTGTAAATTCATGACTGAATGTTAGGAACATTTTGTATCTGACGCTTTGATAAAGTCAATGCCTGGATTCTGAATATGCGTAGGTTGTAATATTGAACGGATTATTAGGTATATATTAGACAGCATAGAATAAGCTTTTGTTGTCTTGGTGGAAGCAAATTTTCAGACTTTGCGTTCGGACTCGCCAATGTAGAACTTGATTATCAACAGCAATTAAATGTTGCATAGTTATGGTTGTTTATTTAGTGCGATTGCAAAGGCCTCTTCGTGGTATTTTAGGGCAATCTGAATTGAATTCAGATATAAAAGAATTTATAAACAAAAAAATATGCGAATCTTTAATGATCGTTAATGATTCCATAACGTAAGTTATGAACATAAACCGAAGCAAATAATTTCCGGAGAAAAAGATTTTCCAAAGTAGCATAAAAAACTTACAAAAATGTGAATAAATTCAACAGGTTAAACCAATATACAGGGTGAGGAAAAAGTATAGAAACCCCTAAAAATCTCGCGGAGTTCGGTCCAAAAAAAATTAGCAAGGTTTATTCTACAAAATTTTCAACAAGGAATTTAATGGTGTGCTTGGTTGTGGCTTGACCTTCATCTTCAAGGCCATTTGGAGGTCAAGGTAATTTTTTTAAATTAGAACCCCTATTTTTGATGATAGAATCGAAAGAGCGTATTTTCCATGACCTCCCAAGATCATCTGAAGGCATTTATTTACATTGCGAGATCAAAGTATGGAAACCCCTAGAAATCTCGCGGAGTATGTCAAAAAACAAAAATAAGCAAGGTTTAGTTTTAGGTAATTTTCAACAAGGAATTTAATGGTGAGCTTGGTTGCGATCTTAACCTTCATTCTCAAGGTCATATTGAAGTCAAGGTCATTATTTTAAAGAGAAACTCCTATTTTTGACATCGGATTCGAAAAGAGCGATCAATTGTACGCCCGAATATGTATTTTCCATGACCTTACAAGGTCACCTGAAGGAATATATTTTAGTCGTAATGCTGGGGTGCGCCGGTTATACAAGCTCTTCGCGCTGCAACCGGGGTATCGCTAAAAGTATAACCACGCTAGTATGGGCGCGGTAAAACCCTAAACTTTTGCCTTGAGGAGGAAATACCCATGGCATATCCTGAATTCTTTGTTCCTCATGTTAGGGGCGGCTTCAACCAGCATCTGTTTCTCGATGTTAGGAGCGGCTGTAATAAAAACCTGGCAGTAGGTATAAAATGATAAGAGAAGGAACCGTGAATTCAAATACACAATGGTTAGGGAATCAGAGGCCCAGTATGGGAGTGAGCATCTCTCGGGAGTGAGCAAGCGGGCTCCCAGTCGCCGAGATCCAGTGACCGCAGTGGTGTAGTGATGCAACGCGTGTGGTTACTACATCATATACATCTACAAGCAATATCTCCACCTTTACGGATTTGAGCAATCCCTTCCAAAAAAGTACTTCAATAACAAGAACGCCTACAAAATCGTCCGTCGCAAGTACTATCCATCGACCAACTTCAAGAAATTCATTATCGAATATGGAGCCAGAAGTGTAAATTATCTAATGAATATACCCCCTCGAAAGCACAGCAGCGACACTAGCCTTATGTACACATGATACAAACTGGCATCAATCTACTGGTAAATAAGAAACTAAATGTCGAAAAATTACCGCTAAATAACCGATTAATATTCGCCGATAAGGATGTGGAAGAGAGCGAACCTGAAAATGCAAACTTTCAAGAACAGGCAAATCAAAAATACAAGCCACCTCCAATCTATTTGCGTGAAACTGATACACACAAGGTGGTGCAAATACTTAAATCAAGTGTGCTAACAAATGGAAAACCATTCACGTAACAAATTTACTTCATGGTAAAATACACGAAGTAAAAATTCAAATACACGAGGTCAACGACTATAGAGAAGTCATTAATTATTACGATACATACAATAGAAACTATTATACATACCGTTTGAAGTCTTCAAAGGGTCTTTCAGTCGTTATTAAAGGCATCGATGTCCAAGTTCAGGCAACTGAAATCCAGGCCGCGCTTTTTGAAGATGGATTTAAAATACAAAGTGTATATAGGATCATGAACCGCTTGAAGCAACCAAAACCAATGGTCAAAGTTGAGCTGTGTCCATCCGAAAGCACTTTGAAAAAGGGATAAATTCATCCAATATATAAAATAAAGTGCCTCTTGCATAGACGCATAACTGTTGAAGAACCAAATAAATGGTCCGGTCCAATTCAGTGTTTAAACTGCCAAGAATATGGCCACTCAAGAACTTATTGCAAGTTGATATCCGTATGCGTTGTATGCGGTGATCTACACACAACCAAGAGTTGCCGAAACCAAAAAATTCCTCAACAATAAAGAAATGCAGTAACTGAGGCGGAAACCACACTACAAACTACCGGGGATGCTCAATCTACAGAAATATTATTCAAATGTCACGCCCTTGGCAGCAGTATAAAACTACACCTGATGCGCAGAATAATACACCTTCGTATAAGCAGAATAAAATACCTACGGATGCGCCGAATGAATCTCGTTCGCCCAGAACATCAGCCGGGAAACCAACATATGAGAACTGCGTTCTCAGTGGTAAATCCTCAAATGCTGAACCTAACCTGAATAACTGTATGCAACTGATGATGCAGTTAATGATAACAATGCAAAATATGTTACAAGCAATGCTGCAAAATCAAACCATTATCATCCAGAAACTTGAATGTATCCGATAAATTATCTGAAAATATGTCACTGGAATGCAAACGGTATAAGCCAACACAAACTAGAGTTACAACATTTTCTTGTAAAACACGAAATTGATCTTATGCTGGTCTCTGAAACCCATTTAACCGACAAACATAATTTTAGAATAAATGGTTCCAAAGTCTATGATACTAAACATCCCTTGAGTAGAAGTCGAGGAGGAACTGCTATTATTATAAAAAATCGATGTTGCCATTATGTTCTGAATGAGTATAGCACTGAAGAAATTCAAGCAACCTCTGTATGTGTTGACCTTGATAAATAAACTTTAGTCGTAGCTTCAATATATTTCCCTCCAAATAAAAATATTTCGGCAGACATCTATAAAACGTTTTTTGCAACTCTGGGGTAGCGCTTTATAGTCGCCGGAGACTTTAATGCCAAACATACCTATTAGGGTTCAAGAATGACTACTCCAAGGGGACGGCAATTAATGAATGTTATTCAGGTAAATCATTACGATGTTGCATCGTGCGGCCATCCAACTTATTGGCCTACTGATCGGAAAAAAATTCCTGGCATCCTTGATTTTGCTGTCACGAGTAAAATAAACCGGGAAATGATCGAGGCCAGTCTCAGAATAATCCTCTGACCACTCTTCGGTCTTACTACATTACTGGGCTGACCAAAAGCCATATCCTACAATAAACTTTCTAACGAACATCTTCACTAACTGGTTTGTAACGATTTTCGGTTTACCCTGTTATTATTATTAGATAAGGTATATATTAGATTTGATATGTGAATCAATTTTTTTTGAATAATTTGTGTAGTAACAGATTTTTTTAAATTTTTTTTTGTAATTACGGTGATGGGAATAGCGTAAATTAAAGAGACCAGTCAGTTGATTTTGGATTTTGAAACGATAAGAAACGGATACAAAAAAAAATGAAAAGAATTCTAAAAGTAAATTTGAGTGGCGTGATTTGAGTTAAGTGGCAAATAGTGAGAAAGTAAAAACAAATATTACTTAACTATTGCACTGTGTTTAGTGGCCTAACTTATTACGTTATTAACTAGTTTATGTATGATATATTCACATATGTAATATATATGTAATATATAGCCGCCCCGGTGGCACAGTTGTTAGCATGCTTGCTTTAAGCTCCGGAGGTCCCGGGTTCGATTCCCGGCGGGTGATGAAAAAATCACGGCTGGTTTAATGTAAGGATCAATGAACTAATCACTCATTATCCGTTGTAAAAATGATTACGAAACTTCAAAAATGAAGCGGCCAAATCCCTCCATGGGATGTAGCGCCAGCGAAAAAAAAAAAAAAAAAAAAAAAAATATATACACGGAAAGAAAAAACTACTTCCCTGGGTCTCAAATTATGCAAATTCCACACCAATTTGGCACTAAGAATATTATTCGTTAAATTATGATTTATATTCTCAATTTTGACTTCAAACTATAAACGCAAATTCACATTTAATATTACACGATTTGTTATTTTAGTTCTTGATTGCATTGTTGCACGTTGCTAATTTAAGAACTTAATTCATATATTGCTAATTCATTCTTCTTATAATGCAATCTATCTAGTCATAGTATTCATTAATATTCTTGTGTTAAAAAGTTAATTCTTAAAATAATCATACAATCAGTTTAATTAAAGGACAGTATTGGCAAATTAAGAACTCGTTTTTCTTAATCTAAGAACTCGGTAATAAATTTGAGCCTTTAAAATGTAAAATTAAAGAAAGGTAATCACAAATAGAGAACATGATCTTCTTGAATTAGGAATAATGTATTGATATTAAACGTCATTTTGCTTTAACTATGACTGAAACTTACTTTGCTCGTGAAGTTAAATGCATAAATAAAATAATCGAGTTTTCTTAAATTGAGCTTTAATATTCTCTTAAAAATAAAACAATACCTAAGTTTTAAGTTTTTATTTATTCACCCATGTTAAAACATATATATAATTTATAAATGCCTTATTTTAAAATAATTTTTTAAATTAATTTTATATAATTGAAATGGCTTATAGCTATTTAAATTCTGTTATGCTTTTTATAATGAAAGGAAATTCCTCAGAGTCAACAATTTTTTGGAAACAGTTAAAGTGACTATCCCATAAAATTTTGCTTTTTTCTAACACCAAAAAAAAAATCATCATTGGTAAATTTTAGATTGTCTTGTATTTTGTACAAATGTAAGTCCTTAAATAAGTAAAAGCAATTTTTATAGTCAGTTCCTTTGTAATTAAGTTTTTCAGTAATAATCAAATTCTTCAAATCATCTTCAGAGAATAATCTTTTTAATTCTCCAAAATATATTTGATCAGCAGGATACTTTCTACTCTTACTACTAATTGTAAATGCTATGTTTTTTGAAGATAATCTATTCTTTAAAATTAAATATGAAAATTTAATAGCGTTTTTCTTTGCAATTGAATACGACAAATTTCTTCTGCTACTAGTAGAGTTCGTATACAGTTTCATTTCTCTATTTTTAGACTCAAAGCGCATGCAGAATAGGTATCTTAAAGGACCAGAGTTCAGTATAATTTGTGGATAATGTGTTATAAGATGATGTTTTGGTTTAAGATTTTCCTTAAACACTTGTATGTAAAGAGAATGATGACTTTGTATTAATTGTGACATTTTTTCAATGTCAGTGGCAGTAAAAGACGGCCGAAGCATAAAGTCGATTAAATTTTCCAAAAGACATACGTATTTCCATACGCGGTCACCTCGTTCAACCAACTCGCCAGCAAAACATGTAAAGAAATGTAACATTGTGTAACTCTCCCTCGCAGAAATATGCAGTTTTTTCTTCTTTAAGTGATCTAATTTTATTGCCTCACATCTGTTACGATACTCTATTTCACCATAGCCAAAATGAAGCATTTTATAATTAAATGTTTCTAAGTCAAACGTTTTGTTGACATTTATGAAATAATCCAGAGTGTTCAGTAAACCAAATTTAATTATGCCTTCAAGAGCATCGTGCATAATATCTATTCTATTAAAAATAGAGTCACCTAAAATTTCTGTACTTTTGTAATTGTTTTGAGTTAAATGATCTTTATATAAACAAACATTTCTCATTAGATTTACCTGTTCTAATGTTGAGTTATGAGTTTGCGTTTTTGGCATTATGCAAAATCTGCAAAAAAAATTGTGACTAAAACTTCTCGCAAACAGAAATAGGTCATTTATAGCTTTGTTGTCACCTACTACTAAGCCTAATACGAAATAAACAAGTTCGGGTCCATTTTCAGTTTCTAAGACAATTCCGTTTGTTTCTAAACGAATAATGATGTCAATCAGTTTATAAAGACATTTATTCGGACCTAGTTTTTTCACTAATTTAGCGTTTATGAACATTGCCGTAAAGATATATTCTAGCTTAGAAATTTTATGAGTGAGAAGTGTAGGAAAATTGTAATAAAACGCAGAAATAGCTTGCGTACCTGCGTGACTTCCAATGGTATCATTCACCTCAAAATCGTCGTAGTAAAGGAAATATGGAATTATTGTTTTCCCCTTAAACTTGGATTTCCTAGATTTCCACACGTCACCTTGCACAAAATTTTCCCTAATTTCACTTTCTGAGCTTTCTAATTCATTAGTACCTATATTTCAGTGTGCCAGAAAGCATACCTGGTAATTCAAAAAATTGCTTAATTTGATTTTCTATAGGTAAAATAGTTGCGGTAAATTTTTGTTCGCCCAGCGAAGGAATGCCTTTCGTCATAACTTCTCCTATTTTATTTTCAACCGAGAATTTGATTGGTGAATTATAAACATGGTTTCTTTTAAGTGTTTGTAAAAGTTTATATTCCGTACTGATTTGAACAAACGGCCTAGCACAACATTCCAATAATTCAGAAATTTCTTGTTTCTTCTTAGGATTCACTTCTTGAACTATGATATCTTTGACAGAATTGTAAACAGAGCAAATATTTTCCGAAAATCCATTAAATTGCTTTGGCTATTTAATTTGGTTATAAATAAAAGTGCTTTATCATACAAATTTGCTTTTAATGCTTTTACAGAAGAACTGAAACTACTAGTGGGTAATAGATTTGGTAATATTAAAGAAGCCCTTTGGCTTTCTTTTACAAGCTCAGTATACGATGTTTCAGGACGCGTTGTTTCTTTTAATTTTTCTTTATATTGTAAATTAAAAACATTGTTATGTGATAATAAATGCCGCTTTAAGCTTTTGAGATGTGAGAAGCTCTGAGAACATGAGGTTTGTGAGCATTTATAACTACCGTTTGGTTTCAGAAAATGAACACATTTGTATTGCATAATTAAACTGTCGACTGTATTGAAAAGGTTCATACATATGTATGTATAATTAATTTTATATAAAAATGAAATATAAATTAAATAATATAATTAAAAATAATTAATGAATTTCAAATTTGAACTATCAAAGTTAAAGTTTAAAATAATATAAGACAATAATATACTTTCATATTCATATAAAATTTTTTTTTAAATTAATTAGGTACACGTTTTCCAGTATCGCAAGTGTGTAAAAAATATAGCAGAAAAATAAATTGCGGAAAATTTAAAATAAATTTTATATCTTAACCTAATGATAATTATAATATAAAATCTTATATCTAATGTAATGATGATAATAACGTAGATAAAGTGGTGGAACTAGATTCAACGTTAATTTCGAAGAAGTATTGTTGGATAAATTCCCAAATAAGTTTACACTGAATTTGGTATTTTAATTCAAAGACGTAATGTAATTTAAACGATGTGGTTATAGCTTTAGTTAAATTACTAAATTTGTAAAAAATATTATCATATATGGTGTAATATATTGGATTGGCTTCGTTGTCATTCACAATGAAAACGGTTGACTGAAACGTAATTCCATTTTCTAAATACGTTTTGTTAATACCTGCGATATCTTGTTGAATATCACTAAATGATTTAACAATTTTAATAAATGCCTCCTGACCATCTAAAATGCTAAACTTCGAAATTTTTTTCGTAGCCTTATTTTTGGTTGAGCCAGTTGGGATCAATAAGGTTTGTAGTAATTTAAATATTGAAATATCAAGATGAGGATCTAAAATATTTTAGAATATTAACTCTAATGTGTAAATAAAATTTAAATAAATGTTTCTTTACTTTTCGGATTATTACGGTACTGGTCAACCAACTCGTTTAGAACATCTAAATTTGGTTTATCCTTAATTTTTTGTTGAAAAATTATAATAATTTTTGATTTATATTCGTCCCATTTCGATAATAGTAGATGTCCTTTATTAGGAAACATATACTCAAAATCAATGTCCACCTGTAAAGAAACTTAATTAATAAATATTATTTGTATTTCAATAATGTCGTTTAGCTTACAAGCTGTCCCCCTTTTGAATCTGAATACCTCGGCCAGGCCTTTAATATTGCCCCAATGTTACGCCCAGCTTGCTGGATTTTTTCTTGACGTAAAACACACGTCTCTTTCCAACGAACAATTATTTCTTCCCATTCATCCGAATAAACCTGTAACCACACCTGGTTTGGATCTTCAGTGTTTAGGCTAACTAATGAGTCATCAGTGGATTGCTTTTGAACTTCGAATTTTCGTTTGATACCAGGTGTCTTCTCACGGGGAAATAAGTTTAATTTTCGCAATTTGCTTGCCCTGTTTTTGTAGGCATTATATAACCGGCCTGCATTATGAATGCCATTTGCTGAAAAATATGTTTCCTAAAACAAAATACATTTAAAATTAGATATGAGTAAGACATTTTTATATAATAAATATTGTACATTACTTTTCTTTCGTGCTGAAACGTTGAGCAAATAGTTTCAGTGATTCTTTCAAAATCCGGTCGATGCATGAATTCTTTGCCATCTACGTAGCGTTGGACAATGTCGTTTATAAGTTTATTTCGCATCAAAAGTGGCAACAAGTTATTGTTATTAATATACCCATTCCAAACAGCTTTGCCAGAATGCGATTTAAGATATTCGTCTAAATTCTGGGATAATTAAATTAAATAACATTTTGAAATTACAAAAAAAAAGGAAACTACAAATTTGTCATACTTACAAATGATTGCTGTATATGCTCTGAAAAATAGTAGGGTGGTATTGGTGATGACGATGTGGAGCAGGTTGGTGATGACTCGATTGAGATTGATGACAGCGCTGCAGCTGATAATGTTGGCTTTGTTTTGTATTCCAATGCAAATTTGGTGAGCCAGTCTTTGAGGCCACTAATATCGGAAAACCCCGGATCTATATTCTGAAAAAAATAGTTAAAGCTAATAAACAGAAGAAGCTTCTGGACCTAGCTTTTTCTACAAACCAGTGAACGTCGCCAATTTTTCAAATTTTCCCTGAATTGGACTTTATATCCAAGGTTTGATGTCGGAGGAATAGGAAACAGATATTTGAGATCGGTTTCCGTTAGAATCTTGAATGAATTTATATCTAAACACATATCTGTAAAAAAATACTCATAAAGTCAATTTTCAGTATAATAAAGAAAAATTAAAAGTGTTACTTAAAAGGTAACAATAAATAACAAAGAACAAGGAACTAATAATTTAGTTGGTTGATATCAAAATGTTCGTTATGAGAAACTATGCCCGAATTCCCGCCTCCACTTTAATTGATTGTTAGGACGACGTCGTCCCGTAACTGTGAATGCAGGTCAAAAATTGTACAAGAGATTTTCTCACGACGAACCATTTGGTATCAAATAAGAAATTTCGAGAAATGTCAGATACGTTAATTTACTGCTAGGTCGACGATATACCGAAACGGGATCAATTTAGCCAAATCGGCTTCACATAAAACAAAAACTTAAGGGGGACTCTCTCTTTAAAATTGCATTTACTAAATTTAAAGTGTACACCAAACAAAATTCACTAATGGATTTACGTATGAACGATACGAAATTGCAGTAGCAATTAAAAGCGCCTTGAAAATTTTGTTTTTATACTCACTGCTTATAAAGCGAAAATGGAGTGAAAATTCGAGTACAATTTAAAATGCTCTTAATTGCACCTACTGCGATTTAGTACCGTTTGGAAATAACAATTATTTATACTTAAGCACGTTGAAATTACATCACCCATATTCCAGCTATGTAATAGATCGAACATTTGGTGTTGGTTATCGGGGTATATAATATTTTCATCCATTTTTTTTTGCACAGTGTCACTTTTATAAATTTTTAGAAATGTTCACTTACACGATTTTAGATTTAATTAATTCAAAAATTATTGCACTTATTTATTTTCTTATTAATAGTGATTAAATAATATAATTGTAGAGTTCACTTGTACACCTCTTAAAAATTATTTAACCTTAAATTTATAAATATTCATTACAAAATCACTTGTAATGTTATATCACTAAAAATCAAAAAACAAGTGAAACTGAAACGCATGTCTAAATAATGATACAACGCAGGCGCAAAGTTTCTACGGTGCAATGGTAACTGGAAAAAACGATCAAATGTTATGACCAAAATGCTCAAATCGAACGAATTGGAAATTAAAATATTTTACATTGATATTTTAGGAATTCAAAAAGCCATATCAAGAACTAAAAGGTTTAATTAAACTTTGATAATTCTCCGGCAGTCCAGTAATCTACTTTACCGTTAGTAGACGACTCAATTTCGTTTAGGTAAAACAACGTGGACGTATCAAAAAAAAGTGGTTATGGTCTTCACGATATTTCAAATAAAACCAGAAATACTCTATGATTTGAAAGTAAATTGATTCAACACTTTTTCTTATCAAAAACTTAATTGTATTGTTTAAATGAAGAACACATTTTTTTCCAGTTTACAAAATTGCGATATTTTTTAATTGGGATTGTTGTTCTCAAATATGGCAAATGTATTTCCGTTTTGAGAATCTAACCCGCATGAAACAATCAAAAAAGTTATAAATAAATATTGCATCTAAGCAAAAGATGATTATGAATTGAATTCTCATATTGAGAAAATTCAATTCTTGGCTTATGTACATAGGGCATAAAGTAGAAATTGAAGTCGTGATTCTAATCAAAAACGGTTTTCCAACTTTGTGTAGAATGGATTAAATTAAAACACTAAATAATTTTTTTTTTTAAAATTTAAATGAATAATTTTATTTCACTATAACAATGTTTTCAAATGAATACAGAATAATGTCGTTCTCTCTTAAAATTATGTTCTTATATACCTAAATTCTTCCCTTTATTCTTAAAACTAAACCATTAAATTAAAATCTATAAAGCAATAAAACTAATTTAAATATAACCAAGGTCTTAAGACCATAAACGACCCTATCCTAATTTGTGTCCCTTTTATAGTTTTATAGGTGTTACCTTTTATTTTTAGTTGTTTTGTTTTATCTTAAATGCACATCTGCTCAACACATTTTTTTTTTTACTACATTTGAGAATTAAATTCTCACTTACAGGAAAAAAATATTTACGTAATTTAACTACTTCGGCCGCAAATCGATCTTTTAAAATGAAAAATAAGAATTTAATGATTATACTAATCTCTCAGTTCTAAATATTTGATGTTCTTAAATCAGGAACTCGTAATTATCGAATATAGAACAATATTTCTTTCCGTGTATGCTCAATGATCCATCCAGTCCATATTCAGGCTCTTGGTGAACCTAAAAATACACACTATCTGGGCTCATTACTCTTCCTCTTAGATGTTGCAGTATTTGGCGGAAAATGGCTGGGCAATGGCACAGAACATGTTCCGGTGATACCGCTTCCAGGTCGCAGAAGCGGCATCCATCTGTCGTACTTAGGCCCATTTTCTTAAGGTGATGCCTTAAGGGGTGTGACCTGTGAAGAAGCCAGTAAGCAGCCTCAACTCAGGTTTTCTGAGTACAAGTCACTCCTTAACTTTGACTGACTAAGCTGAAATAAATTTCTTCGCCTGTCGCAAACCTGCGGAATTCTGCGCTAATAGGATGATTTTTCCACATCCTCCCAGCGTTTTACCGCTGCCCTAACGTGCCCCTTAGTGACGCTGCAAAAGGGCTCCGGTCCAATGAATGGAGAAGCAGAACTCTCGCGGGCGAGGCCATCAGCTGCCTAATTTGCCACAAATCCAGTATGACCTGGCACCCAAATAATTGTTACCTTATTTGAGCTTGCCAATATATTATTATCAATTATAACCCCCAATTAATAGTATTGTGACCCTATTACAAATATTAACAAACATTACATGCAGCTTCACTTCTGTATATACTATATTATGTTCTATAAGCCTAACCCCACTTATTAATTTTCAGCCATTAAAAAGCATTTAAGAGGGTTAACAAGGTTACGCCATTTAACTAACCGACAGAATATATTTCGATGATATGACGACCTGATGGAAGGAGGTTAAGCTTTTAAGCGATATAAGGCTATTAGTAGCAGCTAGCAAACTGCAAAGGATTGTTTGGTTTGAATGGCGACTTAATTATACTTCAACAATTTCATTGGTAGCTCAACAACTTGATAACATACAATGACGTCATATTAATAAGCAAAAAGATACAACCGACTTTATTTTACTGAAAATATTTGAAATTATCACCCAGCACGAGGCCAACCAGTACGAAGCCCCATTTGAGACGAACAACAATAACGAAAATCATCTAACGGCATTATTGAGAAACCAGATGTCGTCATACCATAGTCATACCAATTTTTTTGTGATGCTTTCAAGGACGAATACTTGTTCCGAATTACATTGAATATATTATAAAAGTGTTGAAATTTATTTGTAAACTATTTACTTTCCATTTCCATAACTAATTTAAAAACAAACAAAGAAAAATCTCATTACCATGACCATACAAATTTCAATCTACCTATTATCGAGCTGTTATTTAATAAAATTATAGGTACTAATAACCAAATAATCGTTTTATATCGTAGCAGAAAAACAAAAAAAAAGCTCACCAAAGCACAGTGTTAATTACCAGTTGTTTTTCGACATTTATATATATTATTATGTGCAGGGTTGAACAAGCGCGGAAAATGGAAAAATTTTAGCTCATTTTACAAATTTGATCTACACACGATAAAATTATCCCACACAAATAAATGAGAAACAAAAATAAAAAAAAAGCTTTTCTGTAATTTTGTTGTTGTCATCCATATAACGGAAAAAACAATAAAAAGATAAAAACTTAATGCCAGACACACCAACACACTGTTACCAATTTACTTTTATTATTAAATAGCAGCGCCATTTTGTTCGTTTTATTATTATTATTTTTTGGTTATGTGTTTGCGCGTGTTTTATACAAAAATTAACGTGTACGTATATGAAATTTCCCATCGCAATACATCCATACATCGTTTTTTATTTTCCTTTTTTATTATTGAATTTTATTTTCAGTTCGAGGTGAAATGTCTTTTGGTTAGGATGTGGTTTTGATAAAAAAAAAAAAAAAAAATCGGAACAAAATAATGTTTGTGAAAAATTATTTTAATTAATTATTCTTAATATACTTAATAGTGAATATGTGGAAGTGCGTGCGTGCGTGATTCTTGTTAAAATTATTTTGTTGTTTATTCAGTTCTCGGTAACATTAAAATAATTTGTTTGTGAAAATGTGGTGGAAAACAAAAAATTAATAATTAAAAAAAAAAAAAAAAAATCAATTATTTTAATTTACCTTTCGTTATACGTTTTACTACAAATTATTTATGTATTTATAAGTGAATTAGAAAAGCTAAAACAAAAACACGGAAAATTATTTGGAAATACAAAATGTAAGAGTAATTTTAAGGATTATAATGACCGCTCCCCAATTTTTCATTTTAATTTTTTATTTTGGTGCAAAGTATTTTTTTTATTTTATTTATTAATTCTAGTGAAAATATTAATTTTTCATTTTGTGAATGTTGTTATCGTGTGTGAATTATTTTATCGGGAACTTGGGAAATTTTTATTTTGTACTTTAATTTTAAAAATTTAAATATTTTTATTGATTCTCTGGTCGTTTAACAATTTTTTTTTTTTTATGTATAAATTTCGACTAAATCGTAGTAACAAAATATTTTCCACCCCGAAAAAAAACACGGAGCCCAAATACAAACACACAAAAAATTCCAATACAATAATAGCGAATTCCATGTTTTACGTTTTTTGTTGTATCCCACATATTTCGTTTACACAATCAAACAAACACCATCGGTGGAGAAAATATACATGAAAGCAGTACAAAAAACAAAAAAAAGCTTAAAAGCATGAAAGCATAGACATTTTCATTATCAATGTGACTGACTTTGATTACAAATACATAAACAGGTTTTTACCAGTGTGTAATGTCATTGTGTGTATGGGTTTGTGTGTAGTTCTTCTGCACACACACACTTAACATAAATAGGAAATTTTTATATCGTGTGAATCTTTTCTCATGTCAAATCCAATTTTACCAATTAAAATCGAAAAACTGAATTTTTTGTGTGGAAATTACGTTGGTTTTTTTTTTTTTTTGCTACAAATAAGATAATTGTTGAATATAAAGAAACCAACAAAAAAAAAAAAATTTACCACAATGAAAAAAAACAAATAAAATCCAGATTATAAAGTATTCAGAGTTCAAGGATAGCACCTGGGAAAACTATTTGCTTTAAACCGTATAGTTTATTTTACTTCGACTCGATGCTTGTAGTTCGCCATTTAGGTATGGATTCTGCAAATCTTGCTTAACCTTCTCTCAGTAAAATGTGACACGCCTTATAAAATAAAATAAAAAACGCAACAATTTTTCGGGCCAGCATTTTTCGTAGAAAAGCTCCAAGGCTAAATTTATCTATTTACTTGCTAAACAAAAATGAAGATTTTACGAACATCCATTTTACCAAATTTTTATTTTTTTTTTTTGGTTTAAGACGATATTCTATCGCCATTTAGAAGTTCTTCAATTATTATAATACACATTTGTGCAGTTTTTTTGTGCCACGTGGTAATTATGTTTGAACATAAGTATGTAGTTATTACATTAGTATCCGCCTTAATTGAATAATTAAATTATTCACACGTCGTTGCTTTTGGTTTGAGTATATGCAAACTGAGTTCATTGGAGTTTGGAACACACTTACATTTTTATTGGAAAATCGATATTACTTAACGTGTAATAAATTATTTATTATGTTTATTTGTTCTTACATTTGAAGTTATTGATATTCAGGTGGTAACATTTCGATTAAATTATAAAAATAATGTTTAACGAATCAAGAATTTCACATATTTGGATATCATTTGGGAAAATCTCCTAATTGCAAATTGCCTCGTAAATTTTGAATTGCAGTATTACAATCGATAGATTTATTTTGAAAAGTTAGGGAAACTCGTTTTTTAGGCTAAACCAACCTATTTTATGACTGTAGAAAATCTTTAAAAAATTCTTCAAAATATTTGATATTTTGTTGATTTGTAGACAACGTTAGTACGTTTGCTTCAAGTCAAAGTTCCACTAAAGCTTTTTCGTATTTTTTCTTGTCGGTCAACGACGTGCGACGTGTGACGGGAGCTTCTAGCCAATCGGAGACGAATATTTTGACATTCGTCACACGGCACACGCCACACGTCGAGAGATGGTTTAATTTTATCTTTTCTGTCACGGTCGTACAAACACACACAAATTTTTTATATGATTGTATAAAACGAAATAGTAGGCTTTGACGAAGCTTTTTTGAAGAACAAAAATTAAACACTTATTTTCACCTTTGTACTTTAACACGTTCACGACCGAGGTGCTCAGGCTAGGGGTACCCATAAACCAGATGCTAAATTTGCACAAAATAAGCTAATTGAAGCCTAATGGTATAATAAATGTTTTATTTAAGTTTTTTGTGGGGTTTGTGACGTTATTAATAGTATGATGCATATACGAGTTTTCCCCTAAACCGAAAAAAAATTCAGCGAATCTTTAAACCAAAATAGAAACTTTAATATATGACTTACATAAAAAAGTGCGACGCATATATGCGTCCTTGGTCTATGGAGAAAACTATAGGACGCATATATGCGTCCTATGGTCGTGAACGTGTTAATGTAGCAGGTAGATTAGTTATTAAACCGAATAACTTTAAAAAACTGCGTTCCTGACATAACATCTTGTGCCACTAGATGTTGAAAAAATTGAATATAAAAAAATATGTTTCGCTTTAGTTGAATCAGTTTTGCTAAGTGGAGAATTAATAAGTGACCCAGTACTATTAATGCTGATAGAAGAATAATTCTTTAAATCAGATTTGAATAAATTTATTAGACCAATATTCTGTATCGTGTTCTTAAAACTAATTGACTCCTTCAATAAAACGAGGTCACACAGTGGATCATTGTTCAAAAGATTTTGCTTTGCCCGCAATATTCGATTTAATACGTCATTAGAAGCTCCAGAAAAACCAAATTCGTACACACTAAAAAATAATAGTACTAATCTAACTCGAAAAAAGAATTTATATACAGCAACACGAATTTGAGAATACTATGATATATATTCTTATGATAAGAATAAAGCATCTATTCTTGTATAAGTATGAAGTAGTTTAATTCTTTTAAAGATTAACCTACAAGTAAATACTCAAACGATTAAAATTTACTCTATTTCACCGTTTTAAAATTAATCTTGAAAAGAATTAACTGAAATATATCAAAAGTATAACTTTTTGGTTTTAAATCTTTGAAAAGAATAGACATACCTAATTAATTTTAATGAATCAAACTAATTCATTTTTTTATTTAATTCAAACCTTTATTATGATTCTGTTTAATTACAGTAATCCCCCCTATAACACGGTATTCTTATAACGCGTTTTCATATTACGCGATTTCATGTCCCTCGTATAACACGTGTTTTCCCTCATATAAAACGGGGATTTCCCACGGTATATTTTTGTACTGTGAAATTTATAATGATTTCTTAGTCTGATTTTAATAAAACGCACATATTTCGTTCATAACATAGTTTTTCCTTAATATTAGATTTAAACCCTCTTTAACGAGAAAAGTTAAACGTGAATCATTTGTACACAACGCGTTATACGGGGTCATATGAGCGCGTTGTACGAGCATTCTCGTACAACGCGTTTTCCTATAACGCGGAACGAATCTACCGTGTTATAGGGGGGATTACTGTACTATATATATTACATTAATTCTAGAAAAAAATTTAAGTTAAATCTTATTTTTATTCAAATTTTTGAACTACTTATTATATTCACCTTTTAACGCGAAGTGGCTGACATCTGGCAGAATATTTAAGAACTAGAGCCAAAGGGGGCCAAACGTCGAAAAAAAATGTACATCCAGGGTGATTGGGTTTGGGATGCTGACCCGTCAAGGGGTGATTCCTTGGCTTATTCTGAGAAAAAAATCGTATGTAGAGGGGGGGTCCATTTTTGATATCCTTCGAGATACAGGGTGTTTAAAAAATTTGGTTCAGGAAAAAAGTACACCCAAATATTAAACTGTAACTTCCAAAATACTTATCGGGGGGCAACCAAGTTAGTCTTATTTGACTGGTAATTGTATAGGCTCTTATTAAGATTAAGGGTGTTATCTTACATCTGTATCCGTTTCAAAGCTATGATGCTTTAAATTAAAAAGAAAATATTTTTTTTTTATAAAATTGAGTTTTTCTCAAAAAAACCGTTATAATTTTTTTAATTTATTTTAATTCACCAGGACCTCCCCTACAATCCCCCAATACAAAGTTTGAGCCTAGGAGTTATAAAAGGTGCTCAAATTGCCCTCCTTTTGATTGAATATCGGCTAATATTCGTTTCAGTATACATTTGGTTATTTCATTTCTTGGTAATTCTTTCCTTATCTAGTGTACTGCTGTGTGGATTCGTTGTATGAGTTCTACTTTTGTTTCAATTTTTTGGAGTATACAAGCGCCTTCATTGTTCCCCATACATAAAAATCAAATACCGTACGATCGGCCAATGAATTGGACCATTTCTTCCAATCCATTTATTTGGATAATTTTGGTTTAACCAATTCTTAACATTTTTATCGTAGCGACAAGGTGCACCATCATGTTGTTATGTGTGTAAGACTCTACTTAAAATAGGAACATCATCAAAGAGGAGTGGCAAATCCTTTTGTAAAAATGGTAAATAACGATCACTATTTAATCTCGATGGTAATATGAATGGTACAATTATCCCCAATTACACCAGCACATACGCGGTGCTGAAATAATGTTTGTTTCTTCGAATGAGGATTTTTAGCAGCCCACTCGAGTAGATTCTGAAAGTTTGTTATGTCATCTCTTGTGAATTATGATTCATCCCGCCACAGGATACGTTTCACAAAACTATCATTGTCCAAATTCCTTTCCATCAACCAATTAATAAACCCCAATCTTTTATTGTGGTCTATCGCTAATAGTTCTTGAACGGGTGTTATATGGTATGGTTGAATATTCTCCTTGTGTAATTCTTGATGAATTCGGTAGCGAGAGACGTTCAATTGTACTGCGAACTTCCTTATGCTAATAGAAGGATTTGCTGTTACATTACGAATTATTTCTTCGTCGACATCTAAATGATTTGGTGAGACTGAAAGGGGCTCCGCCCGGGTATTTGATGTTGTTACGATATCTCGCAGTCTTCTATGAATATTTATAAATACTCTTGCGACAGGAATGCGACCTCTCCCACAAAGTTTGTAGGCAAAGAGGTAAGAAACGAGGAAGTGTTGCGTATCAATGCATGCAGGTGTAGACTTTAGTATGAAAATGTTTAATTTTTGTTTTTTCAACATTTAAACAAAGGAAGTGATAATCGCTATCGCCTACTGTTTTAGTGATAAAAAAAAAATTGTTGCAATATTAGCACTTCAACATCTCTTAATTAGATTGAGAATAATCGATATACGTAAAAAACTATGGTACGTGGGAACAAATAATGTATTGGGAGATTGTAGGGGAGATCACTCAATCAGAAAAACTCAATTTTATAAAAAAAAATATTTTCTTTTTACTTTAAAGCATCATAGCTCTCAAACGGATACAGATGTAAGATAACCACCTTAATCTTAATAAGAGCCTATACAATTACCAGTCAAATAAGACTAATTTGATTGTCTTCCGATAAGTATTTTGGAAGTTACAGTTTAATATTTGGGTGTACATTTTTTCTGACCCAAATTTTTTAAACACCCTGTATCTCGAAGGATATCAAAAATGGACCCCCCCCTCTACATACGATTTTTTTCTCAGAATAAACCAAGGAATCACCCCTTGATGGGTCAGCATCCCAAACCCAATCACCAGTATATAGCTCAGTGATTTTGTTTCTTTATTTGTGTTTTAAAATAAGGTTTTATTAGTAAAAATGAAATTTATCGAGTATGAGCAACCGCAAAATTAAAAAGAAATGTGTAGTGTACCAAAGACCGGAGTGAAGTTTCTGACGTTAATTTAAAGTGTAGTTTAACACTAAAAAAAAGTGTAAGAAATAAGTGGTAGAAAAAGTGTTAAAAAAATTTATTAACGTTAAAAAATGTAGCTACACAAAAAAGCGTTAAATGATTGATGATTTTATGTTATTTTAATTAATTTAATAAACCATTAAAAAGTTTTGAATGCTAAAATGAGGGCAAAAGTACAGCATTAAACAAAATAACACAAATATCAGAGATGTGCTCATATACTCACTATGTTCAACGGTTTGGGAATATAATTAGCTAGTTAGATGTGCCTATGCCATTCTGTTATGACGGGTTGGGCTCAAATAACAAATTTTCAAAAAATTATAAATTTTCAAAACTTAACAAATTTTTCGAATTTATTTGGAAGCTGTACTACACTAAGACAATTAACACAAATCTGAGAGATGTGCTCATATACTCACTATATTCAACGGTTTGGGAATATAATAAGCTAGTTAGGCGTGCCTATGCCATTCTGTTATGACGGGTTGGGCTCAAATAACAAATTTTCAAAAAATTATAAATTTTCAAAACTTAACAAATTTTTCGAATTTATTTGGAAGCTGTACTACACTAAGACAATTAACACAAATCTCAGAGATGTGCTCATGTACTCACTATATTTAGCGGTTTGGGAATATAATTAGCTAGTTAGATGTGCCTATGCCATTCTATTATAACCGGTTGGGCTGAAATAACAAATTTTCAAAAAATTGTAAATTTTCAAAACTTAACAAATTTTCCGAATTTATTTGGAAGCTGTACTACACTAAGACAATTAACACAAATCTCAGAGATGTGCTCATATACTCACTATATTCAACGGTTTGGGAATATAATAAGCTAGTTAGATGTGCCTATGCTATTCTGTTATGACGGGTTGGACTCAAATAACATATTTTCAAAAAATGATAAATTTTCAAAACTTAACAAATTCTTCGAATTTATTTGGAAGCTGTACTACACTATGACAATTAACACAAATCTCAGAGATGTGCTCATGTACTCACTATATTCAACGGTTTGGGAATATAATAAGCTAGTTAGATGTGCCTATGCCATTCTGTTATGACGGGTTGGGCTCAAATAACAAATTTTCAAAAAATTATAAATTTTCAAAACTTAACAAATTTTTCGAATTTATTTGGAAGCTGTACTACACTAAGACAATTAACACAAATCTCAGAGATGTGCTCATGTACTCACTATATTTAGCGGTTTGGGAATATAATTAGCTAGTTAGATGTGCCTATGCCATTCTATTATAACCGGTTGGGCTGAAATAACAAATTTTCAAAAAATTGTAAATTTTCAAAACTTAACAAATTTTCCGAATTTATTTGGAAGCTGTACTACACTAAGACAATTAACACAAATCTCAGAGATGTGCTCATATACTCACTATATTCAACGGTTTGGGAATATAATAAGCTAGTTAGATGTGCCTATGCTATTCTGTTATGACGGGTTGGACTCAAATAACAAATTTTCAAAAAATGATAAATTTTCAAAACTTAACAAATTCTTCGAATTTATTTGGAAGCTGTACTACACTATGACAATTAACACAAATCTCAGAGATGTGCTCATGTACTCACTATATTCAACGGTTTGGGAATATAATAAGCTAGTTAGATGTGCCTATGCCATTCTGTTATGACGGGTTGGGCTCAAATAACAAATTTTCAAAAAATTATAAATTTTCAAAACTTAACAAATTTTTCGAATTTATACACTAAGACAATTAACACAAATCTCAGAGATGTGCTCATATACTCACTATATTTAACGGTTTGGGAATATAATTAGCTAGTTAGATGTGCCTATGCCATTCTGTTATGACACATCTCTGAGATTTGTGTTAATTGTCATAGTGTAGTACAGCTTCTAAATAAATTCGAAAAATTTGTTAAGTTTTGAAAATTTATAATTTTTTGAAAATTTGTTATTTGAGCCCAACCCGTCATAACAGAATGGCATAGGCACATCTAACTAGCTTATTATATTCCCAAACCGTTGAATATAGTGAGTACATGAGCACATCTCTGCTATTTGTGTTATTTTGTTTAATACTGTACTTTCGCCCTCATTTTAGCATTCTAAACTTTTTAATGGTTTATTAAATTAATTAAAATAACATAATTTCGTTTTGATTAATTCCAAATTTGATAAGTTTCGACAATTTTGCAAAATTTTTTTGCATTATTAATTTTAAATTGAAATTCTCCAAAATGATTTTTTTTTATTTGTCATTTAACGCTTTTTTGTGTAGCTACATTTTTTAACGTTAATAAATTTTTTCAACACTTTTTCTACCACTTATTTCTTACACTTTTTTTTAGTGTCAAACTACACTTTAAATTAACGTCAGAAACTTCACTCCGGTGTACCAAAGTTCAGTATTTATTGTGATAAACTACGCATACATTGTAAGCGTACCTTTTCTTTTGAACAAATTTAATTGATCTTAAATAAACAAAATTATATTATTATAATATACATTTGAACATAAATAAAATAGTTTTTACGTATTAAATTATTGTAAAATAAAATTAGTTTATCAATAATGCTTACATTACACCATTTACCAAAGCATTTTGACATATGACCCCCTTTGGCTCAGAGATATTGTAGCGCCCTTTGCGGCACTTTAAAGGTGAATAGATACTATTATTCGTCGAAACTACACCTTCAAAGCATAATTTCCTTTCTAAAGATTTTAAATAGAAACTACGTTTTACATTTGTTGCTTTAGCTTGGTATCCATTATGAAAATTATTAAATTCTACCGTCTTGTATTCCTCACATAATAAAATAATATCATTTTCTTTATTTGATGCAATAAAATCAATACGAGAAAATTTTGGCATTTCTGATGTATCCCAAAGTATAAAAAGCCCTGGTCGATAGTGGTAACTGTACTCACAATATTATCACAATCTAGGCCTTATTGTATTACAATTGAATCAGTTTTACTTAGTTTTTTTGTACTTTTCCCTAATTTAACTTAATGATCCAGAAAGTTATTTTTCAAAATTAGAGCCATGTGTCTTTGATGCTTGAATGCCAGAGTATGCAAAATATTCTTAAAATTCTTAGTTCTTTGAGCAGTTTGTTTAAAAAAGGAATGTTTGATTGCATACCTCATTGTCCACAAATGATAAATGGGGCCCATTTTTAAAATTATATTAGGATAATGAATTAGAAAGTGATGTTTTGGAATAAACTTATTCTTGAAGTAAAAGAGACAAATTTGTATATCATCTAAATTTAATTTGTCACTAAAAACTATACTCATAATTTTAAGAAGTTTTTCAAATGCGAACCATTTTAGTTTTAAATTAGGATTAAATGCAAAGTCTGAAAAAATAAAAGGAATATGTAGCAATAAGCACCAGCATTGAGATGCAGATAAGCTCACAAATGTTGGATTAATCGGAGTTGGTTTTCATTTTTAAAAATATAACCGTAATTAAATGACGTTGTTCTATCATTTATCTCGGATAATGAAATAAGTTGTTCACTAGTCATATATTTAAACCATATTTGACCCACACCTTCTAAAATGTCATGCATTGCATCTGCACTGCAATTTTTAATAATATCGAAGTATATTGTAACTCATTAAAAAGCGTAGAGCATTTTAACCCATTTACATGAGGTTCATTTTCGATAGCATCACTTAGAGATTGTTTGTAATTTTCTAAATTTCTTAACAAAGATTCATCTTCTAATACCATTGTTTCCGTTTTTGTGCGTGTAGCTAAACAAAACCTGCAAAAATGTGTATTCCTGAAGGACCCAAAAAATCCTAAGAGCTGATTAGCAATTAAATTATGGTGAGATAATGAGGTCAGAGTTCCAAAAATCTTTCTACCACCGTTTATTGAAATGCCTTCAGTCTCTAAAATTTTTAATTCGTCAATAAAAGGTCTCAGAAATGAATCATACCATTCCGAATGTTTATTGTCGGGTGTTTTGAACAAAGCAACTAAAATCATATTATTTAGTAATGAATATATTTTAGTAGGTAAATTTTTAATATTAAGATAAATCGCCCCAAGTTTGTGGATCTTTCTTTTGCTTCCCAATGGGTTACACAGTTCCAAGCCATCATAATAGATTTGTAGTTGCAATGCATCAGGATGTTTCAATTATTACTTTTATAGTTTTTTCCACAACAGTATTTTTGAAAGTAATCACTTATACAGTCATGGTCGTTTTTGAAATATGACTCGTAAAATGATGAATTTTGAAACAAACATTGTATTGATTTTATAATTGATACAGACTGAAAAATATTTTGACTAATTGTAATTTCATCATTAACATTCCAGTGGAATCCAATGCTCTGAACGCTGGGGGCCACATAATATTTACTATCATCTATTCGTTTTTTTCGTTTGTAAGTCGTGCGAAAAGTGTCCAATTGGCTCAAATACTTTTGTTTAAGAAATTCAGTATTTTCCAACATTTGATTGGCTTATTTGCTGATATTGAATTTAAGATGTCTTTAAAAATATTTTCAGTTATACCGCGAAATAACATTATTATTTCATCAACTTTTTTTCTATTTATTTTCAAAACATGATATAATGATGTGTACACTACCGACATTTGATAAAACTTCATTTAAAGTATTCTTACAATTTAAAGAATGCCGCTTTAAACTTTGAAAGGAACAATATAAATTTTTACAGTGCTTGTTGGCAACACATTTCAAATTTAAATTTGTGATTTTTTATTTAATTTATGCACTCGTTGAAGATGGTTAGTAACTTCGGAATACGATGCAAATAGATCATCAGTATCACACGTGTAACAATAAAAATTCATTTTGTTAAATTATTTATTGTGAACAATTCAAAGTTTTTAAAATTAAATAACGTATACGTATTCAATATAAAATCAAAAAATTTATTTTCCAAAATTTTCAAACTGTGTAATTACGTTTTTGACAGACGTTAAAGGTTTTCTATCCCTAATCTCTAACAAGTAATACTCCAGAAATGAGTAGAGCGGTTTTAGGTTAGGCTCATACTCTAAATTGAATACAAAGTGAATTTTTAGCAGCAATTCTACTGCATTTACTATAAATAAATTAGGTGTCAATGGAATAAAATGGCCGTCAATTGCTAATAGATATTGGTGGATTGCAGACTTTTGTGGCCCAACCGCTATTATATGTGGTGCATTAGACGGATTACTCTGGTATTCAGCTTCAGTTAGTCCAAGCTAAAAAATTAAAAATAAAATAAATGAAAATAAGATTATCGGACCAATGTATTTAAAAAATAAAATACAGGTGAGAACAAACTTGATTAAAATGGTTTTATTTTAAATTAGTGCTACGAAAATGAATACTTACATTTTTTAAAATTATAAATTTATTTATCGCTTTCACTTCCGTGTCTCGAGCCTGCGTAACTTTCCGACCTAGTATTTGCTGAGGGGGATTTAATCTCAACAAATTTAAAAAACGTAAGGGTAGATGAATTCCACTCATCACATAAGTTTGTTTCTGTCGTTACTTTGTTTATCAAATGTTCAATTTTTTAAAAGTTATTGACAAATAGTAGATTGTTCTACAAGTAAAAAAAAGTGATAGTTTTCCAGCGAGTCAAATTGTTTAATTTATACGAGCGAGCGCTAGTGAGCGAGTGGATTAACAATTTTACGAGCATGGAAAACTACTTTTCTTACGTGTCGGACATGCTATTTTTTCGTGTATTTGACGACAAATCAGGTAAAAATAAAAAAGGTAGACCTAGTTTGGATCAAAGTATGTATGCATAGCATTTACATAACAATCGCAGTAAGCAAATAAATAAAAGTCAAAAATTCAAAAATCATTTGGAAATAAAGCGTTTCTATGAAGAAATGTGTTGCTAAGGAGAAAAGTAGCAGTTTTCTTTACTGTTTTCAGCCAAGAAATGACACACTTTGCCATTATGTACACGAAAAAGATATTTTGTTGGTTCTCAGAGTCTCAAATTCTAAGGATATCTATATAATAAAATTATTGACGAAAAATTTAGTTTATTGTTACATTGTGCCAGGTAACTTTTACTTACAAGCTCGGGAGCAGCAAAAAAGTAGGGGAATTCTTTTTTATACAGATCAATTTCTGTTTGTTTTTTTCAGAATTATTGATCGCCTCGCCTCAAATGTGGAAATTAATTTTTCCTTTATCGAATCCAGTTGGTCTGGAATTTTTGCTCTTTTCAAAAAATTCAACGAATCTGTAATATCTGTCTCCTCTTCTTGTTTTCGGTAATTTTTATCGCCCTTAGATGGCTCAAATCTAAATTGTTTGTTAGATTTTCTAAATTTTTTTAATTTACTGGTTAAATAGCCTGGCCCCGTCTTTAAATCAAACAATAAGTCCTGTAGAAAAGAGAATTTAAGTATATGATGTTGCTTTAATGTGAAGAATAACTTACAATATTTTCCAATTCCTGATTTTTAGTTTTAAGAGATGGAAACAGGTTCACACACGCGTGACACTTTGCTCGCTTTTCATCTCGGGTAGGATATAAGCCAAAATGTGAGTCGGTGTAACTACCCAAATAATCTATTACCGCATTCCTTGATTTGCCCCTTAGCGTATTGGTGTGTTTAAATTCGTCTAATAAATATACTCCTTTATTCGCTGCCAAATATTGCTTAAAATCCTGTGTTAAAAATTTAGTGATAAAGTATACAAACAATTTATTGATAAGGTTTACACATATTATGTGAATATTTGGGTAATAATATTGAAATATTTCTTATAATCATAAATTACAGCCGGAAATATTATTAAAGTCAACAAACCTCACTGGAAACTATTAGTAAACGACCTTAAACAGCATTAGTTCGCTTTAAGGTTGCAAGAGTTGTTTCATTTTTATCTCTATTTGTATCAAAAGTTTCTGTTTGAGTACTGATTTCTACCAATTCTTCAATCGTTCCCGTTTCTGTTTGAGTAAATATTTCAACCGATTCTCCAAACGTTTCAGTTTGCGTACAATTATATCAGCAAAACTTTTCTTACATATTTTGATAAATCTAGAGTTAGTTTGAAAATCCGAATTTAAAAGAAAGCTAACCAGCTCTTCATTTGGAATAATACAACCAAAGTGATCTGAAAACCCAATGATATCTTGAAGTTTTATAAACTGGGTTTCAAAATACACTGAAAAATAATAACCCATATTTAACCGAAAATTTATTCCATAAATTAAATTTTACTTTGAATTAACCAGAAATACATTTCTCATTCTCACACATTGGCTTAACGTCATACTTAGGGTGGAGCTGACTTATATGGGATTTTTTTTATATTTATTATCAAAATGGGCATATGCGGAATAGATGCTCCGCTATATAGCTAGTTCGAATATAAAATATCTCGCAAAAATATTAATGTTTAGTACTGCCACAACCACTTGAATTTTGAAAAAAACGTAGAAAATAATGTTTTACGATTAATTCAAAAATTCTTACTATTAAAAAGAAAAGCCTCAGCTACTATCTGTGAACCCTTGAGACAATGATGGCTTAACAAAAACCAGGCTGAACTCACGAAAAATTATGCATCTTTTCAATACCAAAATTCAATATCATACAGGGTAACTTTTCAAATTTTTCAATTTTAATTATATTGAATTTCTTTTTATTTCTTTAGTTTCAACAATTTTACTAGGTTAGAATTTATTATGTGTATTGTAAACAAATAAACAATCAAATCTAATTCAAAAAAATGGTTTAAATGCGATTTTATATAGTTTGAGTTCTGAGAAAATACTGGAAAATTCCAAAAATTCTTTTGTGGCAGTAAATATAGCTAAAACTTAAAAGTTAAGTCTCGCTTAACCTTCGCATGAACAGTATCTACCCGGGTAGATATCACAATTTTCATTATTAAATAACTCAGTGAGTTTTCATCCAATCGTTATCCGGCGTCAGCTATGTGACTAATTTTTCAATTTATTTCAGAAAATTCCCAAAACAAATTTTTACCGTTTCTTTTAACACTTACTTTTGATATTTTTGTTTCTTTTTTCCCTAAGAGAGCAATATCTACCCGCGGGTAGATATTTTTCCATGTGTTTTATATGGGAATTTTCGCTGATCATAAATGTTAAAATATGAAAAACAGGAAAGCTATAGTATTTATTGACATAATTTTATTTTAAGCATACTCAAAAATAAAATAAATACATAATTATATTCATTTGGTATACAAAAAATTCAAGCATATTTGATAAAACTAAACCCCGTGTAATAGCAAAATAAATGATTATTATCTTAAAAACAAACTATACAAATAAATATAATGCTCGCATTTTATTGGTGTAAATCTATGCTCTACGCCCACGGTTCCCAAAGTGTGTTCCGTAGAACCCTTGGGTTTTTTAAGTTTTGTTTAATTCAATAAAATCTGAAGTACCAAAATAATACTTGTTTCATTTAATATCTCGTTAAATTTTAAAAAGTCGTTGTTAAAAAATATTCAGGGATCCGTGAACATTGGCAAAACATTTGGGGGCTCCACGACCAAAATAGTTTGGGAACAACTGCTCTACGCGTATAGGATTTCTGCATTTGACACAGGCATGGCGCGCTTTTTTCTGTTGCTTATAGCACATATATCAAGCATCCTTCTGTATTATGCGGCCAAAACTGAAGTTTTGATCATTTTGGTCATGGACACGAAATTCCTCATCAGTCATATTAGTGATTGCAAAACCGGTTTCACCGGTTTTCGATTAACCGGTTAATCAATTAATCGTTCTGTTTTCTATCACCGAAAACCCTATTTTATTTTTGAAAAAACCGGGTTCGTACAATAGTATTTTAATTTTTTGCCTGTTTTGTTTGACATCGTTTGATATCGAAAAGACAAAAATGATGTATACACTATACTTATGGGCTCATTTTCAAATGTACAAAACAAATTAAATGTTGCGGTGGTTCTACAAGTGCGATTTATTCCCATTTACGGGCGATTCATAATATGAATGTAACGGAGAGAAAGATAAGTGACCACGACAATTATGGAATATTTTGGTTAAAATAAACAAAATTGTTTGCTGTCTGCCATTTTATCACGGCTAACTGCAAGAGATGGTATACCATTTTCTGTGTTTTGCACCTAAAATGCTGTAAGGATGTTGCTGAGATGGCCAAAGGATTCACGTGCAATCAAATAGCAAAGTCACACAACACCATTAAGATCCGAATTGTACAGCCAGAAAATTCATACAACTAGATTTAGCGTAATTTTCGATGAGTGGACTTCTATAAGAAACCACCGATTCTTAAATATAAATGTACATCCAAAAGATAAAATATGGAACTTAGGTTTAATCGGTATCCACGGTAGTACTCCCGCTGAAAAGTGTATTGAGCTAATTAAAACAAATTTAACGATTTTTCTTTATCCCTTGAATAGGACATTGTAAGCATTACCACCGATGGAGCATCGATAATGAAAAGACTCGAGAGGGTGATTGAGCCAGAACAGCTTTACCTTGCGCATGGTATTCACTTATCAGTACTTAAAGTACTTTATACAAATAAAAATTCCGAATTGGATGTCGTTAGTGTTGAAGAATTACCCGAAACCGTTGATACTCCTGACGAAGTAAGTGCAGAAGAAGGTTAGGTTAGGTTAGGTTTGGGTGGCGGTTCACCAGGACCAGGCATAGACACAGAAAGGTCCGTAGCCATACCACAAATTAAAAATTTTTCCTCCAACTCATTGAAACCACTTTGAGCTTGCTATGAAGCGCTGGATACTCCTGACGTCCTTCTCACTGAGCTCCGCCAGGTCGTTGAAAAGGGGTGCCCTAGAAAATTCAGTCTGTTTCGTGCCAGACGAGGACAGGTGCAAAGAAGATTAAGTACTGTCTCTTCCTCCTCTTCGTCCTCGCAACTACGACAGTAGTCATGTGAGAAGAAACCAAGTCTACTCGCATATCTGCCTATGAGACAGTGCCCCGTAATCACTCCTACAACCACACTGATCTGACTCCGCTGAAGTGAGATCAGCTGTTTGGATCTCGCCAAGTTCAACTTTGGCCAGATCTGCCGAGTTATTACGCATGAAGTACTATTTGACCATCTGTCATTCGTCAACTTACTGGCTTCCTCCTGAAGCAGCAGTTTACATACCGCAAGAGGCATTTCAATATCCTTTTTGCTGTTTGAAATGTGGTCCGTTGTACCACGTCGAGCCAGTTCATCGGCTTTAATGTTCCTCGTACTAACGAAATGTCCTGGCACCCATATGATATGGATGTTGAACTGATCTGTCATCTCGTTAAGAGATGAGAGACAGTTCTGGACTACTTTCGACGTGAGAAGGTGTGATTGAAGCGCTTTAATGGCAGCCTGACTGTCCGTATATATGCGAATATCACAAGTCGATATTACATTATACCTCAACCAGTCCACGACTTCCTTTATCGCAGTTACCTCAGCTAGAAAAATGCTGCAGTAGTCAGGGAGACGAAAGGAGAGGTTTAACATGAGTTCCTCGCAGAACACCCCAGCCCCTTCTCCTCTATCCCGTTTTGAACCATCAGTGAAGAAGTTCAAAACTCCTGGTTCCAAAACTACATCCATCATCCAGTCCTCTCTGGATGGAACAATAATCCGGAACTTTCTATCAAAAGATAGTGACGGGACAGTATAGTCGGTGGTCTTGGGAAGCCCTTTGTTACAAAGTATAGATGAGTGCCCTGTATTATTGCAGGTCCACATTAACGTGGATTTCAGCCGTATGGCAGTGCTAGCTGCCCACTGTTTTCCCAAGATATCTAGAGGAGTTAGAAATAGCAGAGTCTCCAGTGCCTGAGTGGATGTGCTCCTCATTGCACCGCTGATCCACAGAGAGATTGTTCTCTGAATTTTTGTCAACAACTTTAGGTTAACAGTTTTGTCCAGAGCAGGCCACCAGACTGTTACCCCATACAGAAGAATGGGTCTAACTACTGCTGTGTATAGCCAAAGGACCATGTGTGGCTCCAGCCCCCAACCTTTCCCAATTGCGTTTTTGCAAGAGTATAGCGCTACCGTAGCTTTCTTTACCCTTTCCATAATATTCGGTTTCCAGTTTAATTTACTGTCCAAGACGAGACCCAAGAACTTTGCTTCACCTGTAAAAGCCAAGTTGAAACCATTTAAAGTAGGAGGGTCGACATGAGGAATTTTATATTTCCTAGAGAAGAGAACCAATTCGGTTTTCTGTGGGTTCACATTTAACCCACAACCATTGGTCCATAATAAAAGAATGCCCAGAGCAGTTTGAATAAGCTCGCTAAGTGTCCCGGGATATTTTCCACGAACCCCAATAGCGACGTCATCCGCATAGGCAACCACCTTGAAGCCACTATCCTCCAGCCTCAACAACAGATCATTTATGACCAAGTTCCAGAGAAGGGGGGGACAGTACGCCACCCTGCGGCGTGCCTCTGCTTGCAAATCTTCTGGCGGAGGATTTCCCCAGACTGGCATATATGATCCTGCCTCTTAGCATCTGATCTATCCAGTCCTTGAGAGAATCATCCACTCCTAGATTCGAAAGTGCCCGAGTTATAGCCCCTGTTAGCACGTTATTAAAGTTTATCTATAAAATATATAAAATTAACCTTTGGAAAGTATTATTTTAAACATTTTGTAATAACAGTTGGCAAAGCAGAAATGTCGATTATGCAGTTTAAGTGTTCAATTAATAGGAAAGCCGGTATTACAAATATACATTTATTATTATTTTAATATTTTTATTATCAATTTAGTTTAATAAACCAATATTATTATTTTCATATATTTTTTTACTTTTCCCACTATAACGACGTTATATTGTAGGTATTGTAGGGGGTTAGGTGTTGTAATTAGGTTACCAGGACCCCGAAAAATTGATTAGTCTTCAAGTCACACATTTTTATTATGTTTGTATAATATTGATAGTTTTGGCCGAAATTTTGTATAAAGCTAAATTTTAGTAATAAGCAGTTTGTGTTAACTTTTAGGTTCATTCTAGTATAGAATAGAGGGGGTTGCAGTTTAAGAGAAAATTGCCAAATAGATTTTCTCAAAAACGGGCCCGACGATTTTTTTGATATGTTGATGATACATTTGACAATTCATCATCGACTTGTTCACAAAATTTCAAGTCGATTGAAGCATTGCGAGGGGATTATTTTAACAAAATGGAGTAATATAAATTTGTTTATCTATTTACCGAGGTAATGTCGAACTTTCCGAAGAAATGTTTTTCTACAGTTAACACACCTTGCAAATTCCAACCATTGTTCCCTAGGTGTCTTTAAGATAAAATAAATAGATTACCGTGTAATATGGAATTTAAATTTCCAAATTTACCTAAAATACTTTGCTGGTGGCAAATAATATCGTCAACATTTAAAAATAATTATACCGTAGGGAGTTGGAAAGAACCGAGCACTCCTGAAGAATATCAATCATAAGTGCCAAATCGACTAAAAAATATTTATTTTGTACCTAAATCCTGAATTTTGCTATTCCTTAAAATTTTTTGTTTAAGGAAGACAACAAGTATAAAGCTGCTCTTAGGCTGCATGAATCCCATCTAGGTCCCATTACTCTTCCAATTTTTACAAGAGTGAGATTAAGCTTTTGTGAGATGTTGGTCAGTTCACTTTGATTTTTCTTTGATTTTTATTTGACTGATGAAAAATACAATATATTTTATCCATGCACGGTTTAAAATGGTTTACTTGTCAATTCAGAGATTCGGCCAACCCATGGTCATATTGAAGGAAGAGATATGAACGATGAAAAGTGGGTCGCAAATTTGATAAATTTGGAAATTCCTGTGGACAAAAAATTTTAAAGTTAGGTAATATGTTTTGTTTACCTTTTAAAAAAGAAATTGTTCGTTATCACAAAATTATAGCGGATGTGGAGAATAATATTTCAGGACTAGATGAGACGGTTCATACACCATTAGAAATAGACTTGTAAATGTGTTGACGAACTTCAAAACAATCAATTATTTGAGTAAACCATTTGTGAGTATTGAAGAAATTCAACTGATTCGAGGAGCTCAAAAGGCAAAGAAATTTTTGAATGAGTAACCCGAATTGTATATGTTGAAAGCTGATAAGGGTGACATAACGGTACTTATGCCAAAAATTGAATATTCGAGAGTGAAATTCGGAAAATTGGTATTTCGTCAATGCAATCTAAATTAAATGTAATCATTGGTTCTTGGGAACGTTTAGGAAAAATTAAGAAAAATTTGGCAACATTTCTTAAAAATTATCATATGGTACGACCCCACGAATGTATGGTCTGCCAAAAGTACGCAAAATTGGTATTCCTTTGAAACCAATTGTAAGCTATTTAGGTTCAAATTTACACAATTTATCCAAATTTTTGTGTATCATTCTGAATCATTACGTGGGAATAGTATATTGTGTAACGTGTAGGAAAAACGATATATTCCCGGACGAGTATGGAAGTTGCTGGGACGAGGCGTCAGCCGAGTTCCAGCAACCATAAGAGTCCGGGAATTATAGTTTTTCCACGAGTTGCACATACGATTTTTTCTCTAATCGGCAGTATATCAGATTATCCATTTTATTCATTATATTCTTTAAAATACGCAAAATTTTCCAATTTATATTTTCAATAGATTTCACTATCAAAGTTACCTTAGAATTATAACAATCGCGTGCGATTATACATTATATCATGTATTTCTTAAAAACAGATGATAATCAGTACTAGAAAGTATTCTCTGCCTAGGCAAGGAATACTTTCCAGTACTGTTTTTAGTAAGTTGCCTAGCAACGATGTAGTGTCGTGGAATACTTCATTTTGCTGACAGATAACAAACCAGAAAACTGACGTATTTTATCCGATTTGAGAAAAATAACTTTATTTTATACTATACCGAAAGTCAATGTCTACGTGATTGATTTCAGTCCGGAAAACGATTCATTAGTACAGAAAAAAGTGTCCGAAAAACCAGCTATCACAGTACAGAAAAATATAAAACCAAAAAAGAAAAAATAACTAGGGTAACCTGATACTTTGAAAATAAATTTGGATTGATTTTCTTTAAATTTCAAATTCATGTTTTTACTTTAAAATTCAATTTTAAATGAAAAAATCGAATTAATGTCCCATGTAGTATGAAATAAAACGTTGTACGTTACACGTACGTTAAATGATCGTTACAGTACTCGTTCAAAGTTGTAAATAATAAACGTCGAACTTGTACAGTTACAACTCATTTACCGCCCTTGTGACGTAAATAACTATTTCGGCTGTACAAAATGCGGAAGATTTTAGAAATAAAATTAAAAATATGTCTCTACTAACAAATTATTTATTTTTATTCAATCTGTCAATCTAAAGATCCAGTGGCAATTGAAAAAATATTTACAATATATACATCAATACCAACAAAACAAGTTTTCAAGTTACTTACTATACTTGGAAATGCAAGAAATCATCCACAGCTGAGGCTTCATATAAATATGGTTTGAAACCTGACTTGAATGTATTTAATTTACGTAAGTTTTTTAATTCATCCGGATGGAATTTGGGAAATTTGTTGTTGTAAATGTTATTTTCAAGCCGAATATACTGCTTATATCTCAAGTCGTAATTGGTACTAACATTATACTGACTATATGACTTAAATAGGAAAAAATGCTTTTAAAATTTTATAGACAAACAGATGTCTAATAGGAAAAATCTCCGACAACTCAAACAAAGGCCACGAAGCAGATATCCTCTGTGCATTTAGCATGATACGAATAATATGTTTTTGAGCTATAACAAGGGGATGAATTCTTGAATAATAAGTTCCTCCCCAGAACGGTAGCCTCCTAAGCCAACGCATAAAAGTATCATACGAATTCAACTTTAAAAGAGTCACTTACACAAGTTATGTGATCACAATTCAAATCATGGTAAATAACACCAGGATCAGTAACAACATCATTATTAAGTTTATAAATCATACCTTTAGTTTTTGTGCTTAGAAATATAGTATGCGCAAGGCACCATTTCCTCAGAAGACTTAGATCAGTATTCATAGCGTGAATATTAGAGATAAGCAACTGGTCATTATAAAGAAATACTAGATCATCCGCAAAAGCTATCAATTTTGAAGGAAACTTCAAATAGAAAATGGAATTCAGGTAGATCAAAAAAAGGATGGGAACTAAAACAGAACCTTGTGGAACACCATCATTTATCATTTTACCTTCGCTAATAACTTCACCAATTTTAACTATTTGCGACCTATCAGATATGTAAGATTGAAACCACTGTAATGTATCGTCTCTAAAACCAGCATGTAAACTTTTTTGAGCTTTCGCTAAATCCACAAAAATAGACGCAACAGATCTTTTCTTGTCAAGAGCTGCAAATAGGAAATTTGTGAATTCTAATAAAGCACCCTCAGTACTTTTAGCTTGCCTAAACCCGAACTGCATATTATGAAAAAAATTAGTTTTATTTAAAAAACTAGTTACTCTTAGCTGAGCTACCTTTTCATTTAGTTTATAGAAAACACTGATAGTATAGTAATGGGTCTGTAGTTTGCAACATTAGCTTCCGAGCCCTTCTTTTAGTTTAGCTGGGACTGGGAGAATGCCAGATCCAAAACTAATCTACAATACTATCATATTAGATATTTTTTAACAAGGATATTGCTGGAGTTATCAATGCCAGCAGAATAAGAAGATTTCAGTGTTGTTATAACTTTAAACAATTCATCTGGAGAAGTTTCAAAGAAAACACATTAATGAACTGCAGAATTGCTATAAATTAGGTCCGAGAAATCTTCACTAACATTACTTACGATACGTTTTAAATTATGTACTGCAATAACAAAGTAATTGTTGAATATATCTGCCATTTCACTTGTGTCAGTTACAGAACAATTTTCATCAGTGTCAATTTTCTCAATTTGCGCATTTCTGCGGTCTTTGTTAAGAACCTCATCAACTAGTTTCCAGCAGTTTGAAATATTTCCATTAACACTATCAAATTTATTTTCAAAAAATCCAGCCTAGCAAGAATCACATCATGTTTAACCAACTAACCTTTTCTTAAGCCTAATTTTACTAAGCAATATAGGTGTAATGTAATCCATGGCTTAATAATTCTGTTCTTTGAATTTTTTTTATATATGTACACAATTTTAACAGAAAGATAAAATTCTCATACTCTATGGACACATCTGTTTGCGAATATACTGCAGACCAATTTTCCGCAGATAAATCATTTGTTAAATTTGAATAATTAATTGTCTTTTTCTAGCATTTAGCTAACACTTTAGATGAATATACACAATTCATCAAAAATTTAATAGAGCACATACAATGATCGGTGATATTTAGATTATGAACTTCTGCACTGAAGCTAAAATCAAAATTAGACGAGTATCTAAAAAAACAAGAGCGAGTTCACCCTCAACTCGCAAAATATTTATGTGAAAACTGTTTTGTATAAATATCTATTAAATGTAGATCATTTCTAACCATTTCGATAAGACTCAGAAACCCCTCCATAAATACGTAACTGTTCACTCCGTATTTAAACTAAGTTACATTTTTGGTTGAAAAAGTCAAGTTATTCTACTATTTTGAATTTGGAGGACGAACCTTACTAACATTGATTGAGCTAGAGCAAAGTACAGTTCTGTTAAGTTAATCACCTGCCATGTACGCTTTAAAATATGCCATTACTCATACACAGCAATCTTGTTCAAGATTCCACAGTAATAAATGGTCACGACAAACTACTGTTGGTCGTAAAATCATTGCAATTGGAAAGACAGTAGCGCGAAACCCCCATAACCAAATTTACGAACAGCATGAGCAATACTAATACACAGTAAACATATATAAGGTAATATATTGGGCAGGATGTCAAAAAATTACAACAACAACAATGGCGGAGATCGTGACTGAAAGTTTATGAAATATTTAAACAATAATACATTGTTAATTATTTTGAATTAAAGTCAGTAGAATTGTTCACAACATTTTAATTATATTCACTCAACGCTCAAAATTATTACGCAAAACTAACAAACACGATTTGTTTCGTCACTATGTCCGCCATATTAATTGTTTTTTTACATAGATGCGCAAGAAAGAACGAAAATGAAACATCGGAGTATATTACCTTATTATGTGTACTGTGAATCTGTGATACTAATAAGCATACCGAACCGATACCGATTAAACAATTTTAAAATTATTATTTTATTATGTATCAATGTATATATATGTATGTACAATTTTCACAGTTAGCTATTTCCATTTAATTTTTTTAAGCACAATTTGTGGCCCTTGTGCTCGTATGTAATTTCATTTTCAAAATCACTTGCTGCTGCGAACATATATACATATATAGCAGATATTTTCACAACAAAATTAATTAAAGTAGGCGATTTTTTTTTGTATTCGGCTCACGATGTTTTTGAAATGCCGGATGTTGTTGTATATTGCATGTGTATGCGTAGATTTTGCATTGATTTTAGGTTTTATTTATTTTTGTCCTTGTCGATATTCACACATACCTGCAATCATTTTTGTTCGGTACTTTTATTTCCGTAACCCGAGCTCTATACAATTTTTTACTTACTCCTGCCGCTAAAGATGTTTTCACATCAAAAATAAATGGTCTAGACACGATTAAGAATTATTCGTAATACGAGTTGGAGTATTAATCAACGATTTTAGCCCATGTGATACCATCATGAACAACAAATATTCATCAGCAGATAAACGATCTTCAAGAATATTTATATTCCTATCACCACAAATAATAAGATTTTTTGATTTTATATTTACAAGCACACTATTAAATTCATTGACAAAGACTGACGAGTTGAAATAGTTGGTAATAGTTTTGGTTAAAAAATTGTGGAATAGCATAAAAGCATGTAGAAACACAAATCTGGAGTCGAAACATTTGTAGAAGGCTATTTTGTAGAAGGCTTGAAATTTGTGTTAGATCATACTGAATTTAGTTTCGAGGGAAGATGTTTCAGGCAAGTGTTTAGTTCACCGATGGGTTCACCAGTTAGTCCAACAGTGGCTAACCTAGTAATGGAACACGTTGAAACCGAAGTGTTAAAAATATTTTCCGTCAAACCTATATCTTCTTTTACCGATATTTTTTGGACTCATTTAATAGTTTTACTCCGCGAATTAAATTTACAGGTGAAATTGAAAATCAAGGTCGGTTAGCCTTTCTAGATATTATGGTAATACCTAATGAGGATGGAAGTGTAACTACTGATTTATATCATAAAAAAACCTGGTCGGGTCGGTATCTAAATTATTTCTTGTTTTCTTGTTAGCTGAAAAAATGTTGAGATTATCGGATGAGGTTTTTCATCCCGAAAATTTCAAAACCTTAAGTAATGTTCGAACTCAAAATGGATATCCGAGAGGTGCAGTTACTAGAGGCTATCAACAAACATATAGTAATTCGAGAAATATTTTGGAAAATACGCGCGTAAATCCAAATTTAATCGTTGAAAATAATTGCAAACTTTACATTTCAGTTCCGTATGTTAAAATTATTTTCGAAAAAATAAAGTTTCTTTTACAAAATTATGATATACAAATTGCTGGTAGAGCATTTCACAGTTTGGTCATGGTTTTGGTGTGGAAAAGGGTATGTGGGTCAAATTAAATAAAATTTTAAAAAACGAATTCGCCAACATATTTATGATACTACGTATGAGTTTAAACGTCACACAGTGCTTTATCGAATAATATCAAAGCAACCTTGATTATACAAGCCATAATCTAAAAAACGAAGCTTTTATAAGGGAATTAGAAACGAGGAAAAAACCAAAATTTCCATAGTAAAACACATAAAACATATGGGAAATCACTTTTTTTCCTAAGACAAATTTGTAAATGAAAACGTTGCAAATTCTTAATTATGATTTCTGAAATATTTTCATAAATGTTTCAATTTCAACATATATAAATCTCGTTTAAGTAAATCGTTTTCATTTTCTTGTAATAATTGATTTATTTAAACAAAAATATAAAAAAAAGTTCATAACAACAGCATTCTGGTCAAAGAAAAAAGAAAAGCTTACTACAAGTCGTGTGCATTAAGTCAATGTACATAGATGGCAGTGGGTAGTAAACATTTTGAAAAATCGTAGCAAAAATTGCGACCTGGGGAAATTTGAGTTTAAAAATTGTAGGATAAGCAAACCAAATTCACAAAATATTAAGAACGTGTCATAATTGTGTGATTAAATAATTTTTTTTCGTATTTCTCTGCCAACAATTATAGACATCTAACGTACACTAGTAAAACTAAAGATAAATTTAGCAAGTATTATTTTAATTTGTCAGGGCCAACTTTGATGTATTTTGCAAAATGAAAGTTCGACAAATATATTTTAGAAATAATTTAATTTTAAAATTTCTGCAATTAATATTTACTTAATATCAATATACCCTTCTAGTATATTGCTGCTAAAGATATGTAGAACACTTTTGTATAAACATTTTGTAACATTTTTGCTGTTTTCATTGAAAAACTTGAAGCTAAAAAACACCATTTTTACTATGGATTCCTATGGAAATCAGTGAAAAGTTATACCACTAAAAAAGCTTCTAAAAAATACGTCATAATGATTATGGCTCTATACTCTAGAAGGCTCTGATAATATACGTGGAAGTAACCACTCGTTATCTATAGATGACGCTAAGATACCTACTTGATAAAGAGCAGAATTCCAAAATTTATTAAATATCCAGGAAGTTTCAAAATATTTGTTAAATTATTACAACATTTTGTAGTAAGTACTTTTCGCTACTGACTTCCTTTTTCAAAGCTCAATTTATTTCTAAATCAGGTGGGAAAAAACTTTGATCGAGAAACTAATAAGAAAACCTAAGTGAAGCTTTGGTAGCTAAAGTTAAGGATATACATATGTAATCTTGAAGTAACATTATGAGCGTATTTTTTAAATTCAAGATGTTTGTCTTCAAAACGCATTGGACCATAATGGACCAAGTAATGAAATTTATGTTTAAGATTATCATTGAAATAAATTTACATATAATTAATTATGACCAGCAACCAGCTGTTTTAATGAGTTAATTTGATCGGACGACACATCACCTAAAAATACAATTTCAATTATTTGGACTGAAATGATTAAAAATTTCCAAACATTGTCATCGGCATCAATTAAATCACCTATCATTAGTTGCAAAATCAATGGCATAAATTTGTTTAATGTTACAATTAACATACACCGAAATTCCATCTGTTTCTAATTTCTTAATTTCTTATATGAGTGGATGCAATGTTAAATTATTGCAGGTACATTACTTGTCTTTACTCTTAAAAAACGCAGCTACAAATATGTTATTTAGTTTCGAAATATATTGTAATAGAATGGTGCAAAACTGTAATAAGCAGCTGTAATTGATTGGAAACCAGCATGTGATCCTAATGCGTTGTTGATTTCAAAATCATCAAAATAAAGAGAAAACGGTAAAGCTGTCCACACCGAATCATTTATAAAATTCGATAAAGTAGAATTTTTTACACATTTTAAATATTCCATAATTTTTCCAAAACGTTCTTCGACTCGAAATATATTTTAATATATTTTACATTTTAGGTGTTGAATTGCCTCGTCTATTTTCCAAAATTATGAATCATAAAGGACTCTTGGCTGTCTGCAATGCTACGTTTTCTATTTCTTTTTGGTAATCTGGAGCGGCTAAAAGATAGCTTGGCCAGTTTGCATATCGATTTTGAGAAATACTAAATTTCTATACCATTCAATACATCACCATTGATTGATTTGAACATGTCCATGCTGGTCTTGTTTAGCATAATCAATAAATTTATTCCTAAAGTTGTGCCATTTTTTGCCAAATTCCCTTTTCCTGGATATAAATTGTTGAAGTCATTTTCAGTCTGTGATAATTAATTGAGATTAAAGGTTTATCAACTATTTTGAGGGCTATCAAAAATTATTACCAAACAATAACCGTTACAGTTTTTTAATGAAGGAAAATCAATAATTATGGATTTTGCAGTACAAGTAAGTTTCTTCCAAAGCTGGTGTCGATATTTTTGACATTTACCCCATTTTTATATCATCTTCTCTATAGGGTCCTGGTTATGACTCAACCAAACGACAGCAGCCATGCTTTCCTCTTCATCAGCTAATGAGAAAAAGCAATTTAAAATTAAATAATTTAAAAATTACATTCTGCTTATTTAGCTAACTTACATAATTCAATTGCATCAATTGGCTCAGAAATGGTAATACTTTCGTGGTTTTGATTAATTTTCTTCGATTTAATGTTGACTTTCTTTCTTTCGGATTATGCAATATTATGCGCCTTATCGAAAAGTTTTCCTTTGGTTGGTTGTCCATTTTGAGAAGGGGGATATACTATGTTTTCTGAAAAAAAATTTCAATAAAACTTTATTACATAAGAAAGTTAGGAAATTTTCCTAAATTGGAATCAGCAGTTTTCGTTATCTGGTTGCTGTAATACGCCACGTTTTTGATTGTCATACTGCTGTTATTAAGACTCATGTGTTTGTCCATGATAAAATGGCAAAGTTTCTTTCTGTAATACTGTAATATTCATTACAAAAAATGTAAACACAATTTTTGAAGTTTTTATGTATATTGCATAAATTGTAATTTGTAACCCACCAATTCCAATCATTAATTATCAATTTTTTGTCGAATATTAATCCTGTCGCCAATCTTGGGTAATAATTCTTGCAGTTCTTCATAGTAGATAAGTTTCAGATTTTTGAAACTCATTTTATTTGCTAAATTGGTTAAGAAAAATATCATTATCATCAAAGGGCAATTGATTGATTGATTGATTTTGAATGTACGACCAAGCTTTCCCGGTAATTCTAAGAATTTTTGACGCCGGGTCCACCGTACACCCTTTTTTATATTTACTTGGAAGGATTGGTTAGGATTGTTAATAGGATTGAGATAGACTCGGTTACAAATTGTTAGTAGTTACATTTTTTTCTAATAATTACTTTACTACATTTTTTCTAAAAACTGTTTTCCATACTTGGCACCCTAAAGTCAATATTAATTAGTTATCAATTAACCCTTATATATATTTTCCACCACCTTCCTTCCTCCGGCCATTTTTAATTGTTTGCTTGATTTTTAAATAGCTAATCACATTCTCAACCAATTAAACACAAATACAAACCTGTTATAAATAAATCTTTAAGTACTACATAACCTTAATGTTAACATTAGTATCTGTTTCCCTTGGCTGCTTCAGATTCCTGGATCCGCCCCAGGTAATTTGCTGTTGCAGTATGATTGAGACCTGTCTAAATCTAATTATTAACTAACTTTCTAAATCTAATTTTGTAATTTATTAGACTAACAACAGCATTCTGAAATAATCAGGTCATATTTCTGTGCAATTCTGAAAATCGTAATCATTGTTAATTTATATTTAACTTAAACTTATAAAATTGTAGCTCAGAGATGACCTAACATAAGAAATATAATTAATATCAGCTATTTATTCAAATAATTTCCGCCATACTGATTACTCTCGCAACTCAAAATATAGTTTAGCACAACTGCTATTATAAATGAAGCATTTCCGCGGATCTGTCACTAAAATTATTCACGTTTCACTACGTCCTGTAATGAATTACAATTAACGCCACCATTAACCTAAATCAAATGATAAGACACTAATTAGTTTCTAAGGTCTGAAGTCCGACCTGGAGTTCCTGTGAATTAAGATAACAAAAATCAAGACAACACAATTTCTAAACTACCTGTCCCCTCAGTGCTTAAATTTTCTGGAAATCTGCATTAGGTTCCTCCGATATTCTAAAAATCCAGATACAATTTGTTAATTACCACTAGGTACTACTTTAAAATAAACTAAAAATTATTAAACTAAAATAAATTAAATTAAATAACAAAATAAATAAATTGTACACACAAGTTAATTAACAGTGTAGTAATACTAAACAGTTTAGTACTCAATAATCTTATTTTCTAGCAATGTACTAATATTAATCGAATTTATCTAACATTTGTACAAGAGTAATATCGCAAAGAAATTACAAATTGCGGCCAACTTCGTTTATAGCTAAACAATCACCCATCTTGTCAAAGTGAGCCAATCCAAACAAAGTTAAATTAACAAAAACACTAGCATAAGCAACATTATTTCGCTTTGGACTGCGACAAATCAAGTACCATATAGCCACTCTTATAACATTTACCTAAAATGCACAGCAGACATACATGTATTGTATATACAACAGACCTCCCGTTCACAACACATTACTCACTAAATCCATTCGAAGACTTTTAACAACATTGTTTCAATCCGACTACAAATTATAAATCAACATTATGTGAATCTTATTATAAATGTGAATAAAGAAACGACACAACTCACCCACAATTTTTTCAAAAACCATTGGAACTGATTTTATTTTATTTTTTGATTAGGTGCATTTCGAAACAGTTTTTTTCTATACAATAGTTGTACCAAAATGAATTTCAGAGATTAGATTTTAATAAAATACATTTTTAAGGAAAATTAAAAATAAAACACAACCGTTTGACTTGAAAGTCATGGCCAACCATAACACGCCTATTACTATAGCCGCAAGCAAACTCAAGTTTGAACTCAAATTTTTCTGTAGACTATTTCCTTCTTGAGACAACGAGTTAAGATGCACTTCTCATTGGTCGCTTTTGATCAAACTACCATTGCAACTTTACGACAGCTTATATTCGTATATATGTACTATATATAGTATGTATAAATTTTATCATTTAAGAAGGCCAACACGTGTAACAAATATTTCTTTTATACATCCGCATTTGGAAGTAATTTATCAAGCTTAAACTAAAAACAAATATTCAATCCTGTTGCTTTGCTATAGAACAAAAACAGCTTTGAGGTTAAGGTTATTTTATATTTGAAAACAAACTAGCAAACGTATGTAGTAAATATACGAGAAATAAAATTATATTGAAAAAAAAAAATCCAGGATAATAAATCTTAAAATAGACCAAGGATAAATTTGTACGTTGTAAATAAAGGAGATAACCACCCACCGCCAAACCCAATTGATATTTTTTAAACCCGAACATTTTTCCCCATTTGCATGAGATAATCTTTTGTATTGTATACATACAGATACGTACGTGTATCTTACTATCATCCAATCGTTTGTTAAATTTTGCCTTTCTCCACAGCAACAACAACAAGATATATTGTGATGATGACTATTATGAGATGCCGGGGTTATGTGTGCGGGGTGGAAAAAGAAAACTTTTTAATCTTTGAATTAATATGAATAAAATTATTTTTTTGTTTTTTGTTTTTGTTAAGTAAAATTACAGGAATTTGAAAGAATTCATTTTACGGTGTTTTTGTGTTGTTCTTCCTTTATATGGAAAGAGTCAGTGTTATTTTGGAATCAGGCCAAACATTTTTTAGTGATTAAAAGCCATTTGAATTTGAATAATTTTTTATTTTTCAATTTAATTTAATTTGATTTTTTTTTCCTTGTACTTTAATATAGTTTTTCATCATAAAATTAAATTAATTTTCGGTTTTGTTTTCGTTTTTCTTATCTATCACATAGTTGATAAAAATAGTTCTTGAGTTTTAGTACTTGTTGTATATATACGGATATGTTTATTAATATAACGGAGTAGGAGACTAAAGGAGCTTATATAGAAATTTATCTCTGACAATTTATTTAATAAAATTTGCTTTTAAATTAAAATCCGTTGTGGATTAAACGATGATGGGAAAAGTGAAGTTTATCTCTAAAATGATATTCAGTTAGTCTAAAACTTATTCATATAAAATATTTATTGATATTTAGATATTATTTCTAGGAAAATGGCATTTCAGAAATCGACAGTTTTCTTTATTGAATCAATTAAATATACGACAAACGAGGTATGTCATATGCAAATGTTTTGTAGAAATTATAACCGGAAATTTGGTTATCTTGTGTACTTATATTCATTTAAATATTGAAATAATATCAAATTTTATATCTTATACAGCTGTCAATTATAAATTTTATTTGGAGCCCAATGTACAACTTTTAGAAATGGCCGGAAGGAACGTTTTATGAGTTAGTTTTTTAGAATTTATTTTTAAAAAAATGTGACTAAAATCATCATCTTCGTAAAAAAACAACAATGTGACGTATTTTTAAAGTTTCTTTTTCAAAATATCCCATCTCAAATGTTGGATATAATCACAGTTTGTTCCTTTTGATCTTCGTTAGTTCTTTACTAATTAATATAAGGTTTGAAAAGTATCAGAAAACGTACGCACTGTAATCGAATGAAAGCTGATGACACCGTAAGCAACTTTTCGTTTCGTTACTTGGTAAAATCACATTTGCCTAGCCACTTCTACTTTACCATTAAGGGAAAAGAGGAACTGGTTCCAGCCACTTGTACTATCAGGAAACTTTGTAGGGAGAAAGCACCAACAACTTCCTCTCGGTTGAATATAGTGAATGTCCGGGTTCAACAAAGGAAGAAACACATTCAGCATGCTTCATAAGATCTGGAATGCGTCCATCCTTCTGGACTTCTGGCCAGGCATTGAGACCGAGTTCAAAACGCAAGTGGACATGGATCGGACACATATTGAGGAAAACACCAAATGATATAACCCGGACGATATTAGAATAGTTAATCATGATCATCAAAACGGGACAAAGAGCGTCCCGCTCATAGTAACGCCAGGACACGGGACATTCGATTCTAAAACTGGTTTATCCCAAAAATCAAAAACGGGACGGTTAGCAAGTCTGCTTTCAAGAATGGAACTAATTGAAGTTTCCGTCACTTAATCGAATTTACATTCGTTCGCTTTTATCCAAAAAAAAAAAAATACTCTAATTGTAGTACATATGCCGCATGTCGATTTTTTGACTAAATCATTAACTTTACTAAATCGTTGGCTAGTTCATACTAGTATGACCGGGAAATCCTGAGTTTTCAATTCCTTTAGAGTTAGTAGTATTTTAGCTAAAATCCGCATAGGAAATTTAGGAATTCTCAAAAGTGTGACCGGGAAATCCCGGGATTTACCGGTTTTCAATTTTTTTTTATATACACGTTTAACTCTATAAATGCATAGGAATGATACATTACAGTTAAACCTCGGTTTAAGAGCCTAATTGGGGATTGGCCTGTCTCTCATCTCCGATTAACCTGTAGATCCGTTTCGGCCAGGGCAGGGGTTCGATTTAAACTTGCAGTGGTTTAAATTAAAATAAAAAATATGCACGAACAAGCAAGACCAAAAATGTATAGCAGAGTGCCAAGAAAACCGAGTGGGATATGTTTGTATGTGATTTTATCAACAAATTTTTGAAAGACTTGCGAGACGTTACGAAGGCGCAACAAAAACTGACCAAATCCATATAAAACATAAGTGACTAAATCACAATTAACTAACCAAAATCAGAAGGTGGGCTTAATTCAATTGCCAGGTACTGTAGAAAGTTTAAATTTATCCATCAATAGCATTTTCAAGTCAAATTCGTGCAGAATAGGAATGAACTTGGTTATAAACCGATTATGATGAAATTTTATTTGAACGATGGAAATGCGATTCTAAAATGATTTTCAGATAAAGTTCTGAGGAACTTGGCCATTCCTTATCCGATTTTGATGAAATTCAGCATGCACGACATAAATGAGATTCTAAGATGATTTTGAGATGAAGTTCTGGAATATGGCTAATTAGGAAGGAACTTGGCCGTTTCTTCTCCGATTTTGATGAAATTCAGCATGTACGATGGAAATGGGATCCTAAGATGAGTTTTAGATGATGTTCTGGAATATAGCTAATTAGGAAGGAGCATGGCCGTTTTTAACGGATTATTATTTAGTTCAAAATGTATGATGAAAATGGGGCTCTAAAATGGTAATTAGAAGAATTAGTGGAATATGGTCAGTTAGGAAGGAACTTGGCTGTTTATTAACTGATTATGATGAAATCCGATTTGTACCATGAAAATAGGACTATTAGAAATGATATTAGAAAAAGTTCTGGAATATGACCAATTATGTAGAAACTCGGTTATTTCTAAACCGAATATCATGAAATTCGATAAATTTGATTTGAAATCGGTAATGAAACAACCAAGTACCTTCCTAATTGGATTTCAGTGATCTTCATGTAAAAATCATTTTAGAACTACATATCATCATAATAGGTTAAGCAATGACCAAGACCTTTCTAATTGGTCTTATTTCAGTACTTCATCTTAATTCATTTTAAAATCATATTTCCATCACGCTTCGTGAATTTTATTATCATTGGTTAAGAAATGGTGAAGCTCCATCGTTTCTGACCATATTCCATAACTTTATCTAAAACCCTTTTAGAATCCCATTTCCATCATGCATCCTGAATTTCATCTTAATCGGCTAATAAATGACCAAGTTCATTCGTAATCGGCCTGAATTTGACTTGAAAGTGCTATTAATGGATAGACGTATGGATACTTTCTACATTCGGATCTAACGGAAAATCGGAAATGAGAGACAAGCCAATCCCTAATTTGGCTTTTAAACCGAGATTTTACTGTGGCTTTGACTTTCGCGTCAGTCGGAAGTTTTTTCTATGTTTTCTTTCAAAATTATTATTTTTTTTTTTTTTTAATTTTTATGTAAAACGATCAAATTGTTTACAATGGAAAGGCCAACCAGCTTAAATTGAATACAAATTAACACCATGAATGCCGAAACCTAAAAATTAGAACATCTGAAATTTAGAAGTCACTGGATGCAAAAATTACGCAAAACTTCTGATCCATACGACAAATATAACATGCAGGTTTCCTGCAATTCAACCTATACCTGAGTCACAGGAAAAATGCAATGTTACAAGCATTGAATGGGCCGCTTAACCGTGTGAATATTAAGGCCTGGGCTAGGATCCCATCATATAGCTTCAAATATACCGTATATCGTTATTGTTGACCTGCCTCAGCTGCTACGATCTATTATGAATGAGCTCTAGCTCAAAATAGATTGTCTAAGTATGGGGCTGGTATAAGTCAAATTTTTTGTAAATAAACAAATAAAATAAATAAATAAATAAATATAATGTATTATTCCTATGCCGTTACATAGTTAAACGAGTATATAAAAAAAAAAATCAAAACCGAGAAATATGTTTTCCGGTCATATGTTTGAAACAAAACGGGATCCCAGGATCCCGTTTTGAGAAACCCTAGTTCATACCTGTCATTCATAGGTGGCATAAGGGTCAATAGGGTAGGCCGTGTCTGACTTTTCATTATTCTAAATTGTGAATTTAGGAATCGAATGTTATTTCTGTTTGACTGAAATAACTAGGCACACTGCATGAAATTTCAAGAAAACCCTTTTCGTATTAGTTCCGTGGTAGTTTGAATCTTTTGTAATTTCTCAATATTTCGTACACAAAATTGTCTACAAAATATTTAGTATCTTAAGAGATCCAAAGCTGTTCTGTTCGGCCTGAAAGTTCAATCGATATTTGTCTTGCCTATAGATATATACGAACGACCTGACTAACATTGCGTAACAGAGCGTTATTAATGTGCATTAGCCTAAGGAAGAAAGCACACAAAAAATTGCTAATATACTCAGAGCCGTCTTAACAATTTTTGGTACTTTAGGCTAAAAAAAAGGTTGGCGCTTGGATAAAATAGCAGTGTTTTACAGGTAGTTTCATTTTTTAAGTGGAGGAAATGCACAACGTTAAGCTGGAGCGACTTGCCCCTTCAGATACAGACACATAAAACTAGTTATCTATTGACAATTGTAGATGTAGACTGATGAGAGAATGATTATTCAGCATTATTAATTTTTTATTCATTAATCACTTATTATTCACTGATGAATATTTATAATTATTATTAGTCATAATTCATCTTTCAGTACAAAACCAGTGTATAAAGAGTGAATATTGCAAGAGTGCTGTGCGAAAAACGTAAATAAAGAATGAATAATGATCGAATAATGAGCGATGCAAATAATGGATTAATATGAATAATCAGTCAAAAAGAGTGGATAATGCGAGAATAACGAGTGATTGTTTGTTGTAATTGTAATTGTAGTTGTAATTGTTATAAATCTGGTGATTTGTGAACCACAGTTCACCTGAATTTTTGGCATTTTTTTTTATTGCGGCGGCTTGAAGAAAATGGTCTGAAATTGTTGAGGTAATAAGTGAACAATTTGACAGTTTAAACCAAATACTAAGAAGTTTATTGCTTTGATGTTTTTCATATGCGATCATTAGGCCGACCTCTTGTTTCTAACGGTTCCGTTGATTGGCTTCCATAAAAATAAGTAAAGCAAAATAGCGAAATATTTATATGTAATTCAGCATCGATAGCTTAATTAACGACCCTAACCACACTTTTTCAAAAATGATATTTTGAAGCTAAAATGTAGAACCCAACATTCAGAATATTTCTGTGGTATTGCTTGAATCACAATACATCATATTCAACATTTAGATTTATTCAACCAATTATAACTTTCTCCCAATGAATCCACTACATTCAAAGGAAATGTAACACACGTAATCACTCTTAGGTTTCAAAAAAGGCCATGCCCCGTCAGGAACTGGTTCAGGGAAAAATCAAATTCCCCGTGACCATGTTGGATCCAAGAGCGATAATGCCTGATTAATATGGCCGTCCATCTAGTCATTTGCTTTTTTCCTCCCACCGACGCTGCCAAGTCTTTGGACTTCCGTAACGAGCACTCAAGCGGCAAATTTCCCAGCGTTCCAGCACCAATGGATTAATCGGTACTACTCCGCATCCCATTTGGGTTGGAGCCTTTGTTAATTAAACCATCGACATTTCTTTTTTACTGCCATTTCATTCAATTTTAATAATTTAAGCCTACAAGAAGCAGGAAAACCATCTGATTCACTGACAATTGACGTTTTATGTTAAGTTCGTTACGAAGTGAAGTGGTAATTCTTATTATTCTGAATTGCCTTCTGTTCGTAAACATTACATCAGCTGTTGTCATCAGAAGAAGAACCAAATATAATCTACAAGAAAACAAATTTATATTATTGTACACTCATATTTATATGTACATATTTGAATTTATACTTAACATTCTTTCTTATGAATTTGTATCCCCAGTTCTACAATTGAATTTATTTTGTATAATTAATTAATATTTCAATTTCATAATACATTTTTTAGTACTTACATTTTAATTAATTATTGTTGTAATACCAAAACATTTGTTTACAAACAAATGTCAATTATAGTAGAATTCAAATGAAGTTTTAAAAAATTATTATTATATTACCGCCATCTGTTATCGAAGTTTGGAAATTATATGTTCAAAAAATTTAATTTTGAATTCATTCTAGTACCAAAAACTAGTTATAGCATTTTAATAGCTAACGTCATATTTATAGCGATCATAAAATTTCCAACACACAAACAAAAAAAAAAATATATATTTTTGTCATTCGCTATTGTAATCTTCAATAATAAACTCAAATTGTTAAAAAATAAAAATTAATAAAAATTGTTCGAATACTGTTTGAATACATACTAAAAAAGGTGCATCTCAATAAACTGCGCAACGCAACACATTGAACCAGCAGCAACAATAAATCTTTCTTGGGAAATAAAGTGAAGAAATTCTCCAGGCCACGCGTAGCTCGTGGAAATCTCGCACAGAGGCATTTCTTTACCCCGACATTTTGGTCCTTCGAGCCGGATGTTCGTTCATCACGGTCACATAGAAAAACCACGTTTCGGAAACAGATAAGTAGCCATATAAATTTATATAACTATAGAAACATTTTTTTTCAAATAAACTGATATAAATCAAGTATTTAATTGAACTATAAACCATTTGTGGTACATTATATTTAAAGTGAATTAAGTGAAAGTGAACTTTCTTACAAAAATTTATATGGTGTTGTAAAGTTTCAGTAAAATCTTATCTGATTAATTTTGTATTAACATTTTTAAACATTAACCCGATAATCAAGTGCATATAAAATTAAAATAACTTAATTATTGTTTGGCAGTGAGAGTGTTATATCCCATAATCAGCTGAGGCCGACATTTTGAATTTAACGGGAATAATATTTTTTTTTTGCTGTTATTTGAAACACGCGGTTGTTAATTAATTTCGCTAATTCCAAATAATCAAAATGACCGATACTTTACCATCGTTAAAAAAACAACGTGCAGTAAACAAAGGCAAACTAACAAGCATTTTACCGCGGATATTCCAATAGAGCAATTCAAAACGCGGTTAGCCAGGGTAGAACAACTCATGGAGGAATTTACTGCTATTGAAATTCAAATTTTTAGTGTGGATGAGGAACAAAATCCCGATTTAGAATACGAAGAAAACTACTATTTAGCGGTTTCTGGTTTAAACCGCTGTATCCGCGCGAGGTCCTTATCAATCGGAACTACCACACCGGAAGGTTTAGAACATACTTTCAATAGTTCAGTTAATGCTCAAGTTTACACAAAACTGCCAAAAATTAATATTCCGCCATTTTCTGGCAAATACATCGAATGGCAATCTTTCTTTGAATTGTTTTCGTCAATCATCCACGAATCAACTTCCCTCAGTGCCGTACAAAAATTTCAGTACCTCAAAGGTCTGTTAACGGGCGAAGCTGCGGTTTTACTACGCCACATCAGTATAACCGAAGCTAACTACATAGAAGCCTTACAAAAATTAAAATCGCGTTATGATCGTAAAAAGCTAATTATCAACGCATTCATTCGTACGTTCTTCGAGCAACCATCCATAAGCAATGCCAATGCTACTAATGTCAAACGATTGCTAGATACGGCCGATGAAGTTGTACGTGGTCTTAAGGCTCTTGGAACAGCTGCAGAAGGCCGCGATTCCTGGCTCATATACATCCTAACGGAAAAATTGGACGATAAAACCAGAACATTATGGGCTCAATCCTCCGCTGAGCTCGAAAATCCAGAATTAGGAGATTTCTTTAAGTTTTTAACTTTAAGAATTGATGCTTTAGAATCCGTGGGTACATCTTTTAACAAGCTATCATCTAACAAGCCAACAATTAAGAGTCACGTTACCTCTAATGCATTTCAATGTCCAATCTGCAGCGACATCAATCATGTGCTATACCAATGTCGGCAATTCAACGAAATGGACGTCCTCGCTAGACGCGATTGGGCCAAATCAAACAATCGCTGCTTTAATTGTCTAAGCTCCAAACATGCTGTCTTTAGATGCATGTCAAAACATCGCTGCCAAACGTGCAAAGGAAGACACCACACACTTCTGCATTTGCAGAATGCAGAGGATAATCAAATTCCTGCCAGTATAAATGAAGATGTACTTACGAACAAACCAAGCTCATCCAACCAAACGGTCAGTGCTCATGCTAAAAATTCATCAACTACTATTCAGTCAATTCTTCCAACAGTTCTGATGAAGGTAACAGATGCATCAGGCAAAACCAAATTGTGCCGTGCCCTCTTGGACTCCGGATCACAAGCCAGCTTCATCACCGAAAACTGTGTACAACGACTAGGATTAAGCAGAAGGAATGGGAGAATATCAGTCACGGGATTGGGGACCGCAGAGGCCGGTGTTACGAGGGGATTGGTTACCATTCACATTAAGCCGGAGGTCTACTCGGGCTTCAGCGTTAACGCTTTCATACTAAACAAAATCACAACCCGGTTACCAGAATACAATATTGACATGATTAATCAACCAAATTGGAAAGACGTCAAGCTTGCTGATCCAGATTATTCTAAGCCTAATGAAATAGACTTACTTATCGGAATAGACCACTTTTTTAATATTCTGAGGGACGGGCAAATTAAGGGCAACGCCAATCAACCAATTCTGCAAAATACTATTTTTGGGTGGATTGTAGCCGGAAATATTAGTTATTCGCAACCTAAAGATCTCCACTCATTCTGCAGTCTAACAAATGTTTTGGAGGTTGATATTGACCGAACCCTTCAACGTTTTTGGGAAGTTGAATCCATTGCTGAACAAAAAATGCTTCTAACTCCCGAAGAAGAATTGTGCGAAAACAATTTCAAGAAAAATGTTACTAAAACTCTTGAAGGCCGGTTTATGGTAAGCCTACCATTTAAAAAATCACCAAGGGAAATGGGATCATCATTTAACATGGCCTTGCAAAGATTTCGAGCTCTTGAACGCCGCTTTACTCGTAATAGTGTGTTCTATGGAATGTACAAACAATTTATGTCTGAATACCAATCACTCGGACACATGCAAGAAATTCAACCTAATGAGATGAATGAAGAAGGATATTTTTTGCCGCATCATGGAGTTTTCAAGCAAAATAGTACGACAATGAAACTGAGGGTAGTTTTCGACGGGTCCGCAAAGACGACTTCAGGACTGTCTTTGAACGATTGTCTGGCGGTAGGCTCCACTGTACAGTCTTCACTATATGCCATAGTGTTACGTTTTCGAGAACATCGCATAGTTTTTGCCGCAGACATAGAAAAGATGTATCGGCAGATTCTCGTAAAAAACGCCGATTCTAATTATCAAAAAATAATGTGGCGTTCTGATTCATCCATGCCCATTAGGTATTTTCGTTTGTGTACGGTAACATACGGATTATCATCAGCACCATTTCTAGCTACAAGAGCCATTAAACAAGTCGCTCTCGATACCGCAAACTCAGATCCCATCGCAGCCAAACATATAGAATCAAACATATACATAGATGATATCATGACGGGTGCAGATACGGAGATAGAAGCACAAAACTTAAAAAAATCCATTACAACAACTCTTTCAAAGTATGGCTTCAACCTACGAAAATGGATGTCTAATTCTCCAAAGCTGTTAGAAGACATCCCATTAGTTGATCAGGAGGATAGTGGCAAATCCATTGAAGAAAAGGGCGATACGGAAACAAGAAAACTCCTGGGTCTAGAATACAATCCGCTTCAGGACACTTTCAAATTTAAAGTCAAATCATCGCAAAGTACAAATATTTCGAAGCGGAAGGTATTATCAGAAGCTGGTAAGATTTTTGATCCATTAGGATGGCTGGCTCCCGTAAATATAAAAATAAAAATTTTCATTCAGCGGCTATGGATCCTTAAGCTTGCATGGGACGATACGATACCAAAAGAAGAAGCGGACTATTGGCAAAAAATACAATCCAACCTAACCACATTGGAGGAAATTTCGATTCCCCGCTACATCAATACCACCAAACATTCAAAGGTCGAGCTACATGGCTTTTGCGATGCTAGCCAAAATGCTTACGCTGCAGTCGTATATTGCCGTGTTATATCTGACGACAAGGAAGTACAAATTAGGTTAATTTCAGCCAAAACAAAAGTGGCTCCACTTAAACAATTATCATTGCCCCGCACAAGGACCATAAACACGCCGGTCCTTCATTGTTATTGGCGATTGTTAGGCAACGATACTGGGTACCATGTTGCAAGAACCTTCTACGAAAAGTTGTTCATCAATGCGTAACGTGTACGCGTCTCAGAGCCAAGACGGAGGGTCAATTGATGGGCACTTTACCAGTTTGTCGAGTAGAGCTTGATCGGGCATTCACGAAAGTTGGCATTGATTTTGCTGGACCACTGTCAATTCATCTTACAAGAGGACGTGGTCAAAAAACGTACAAGGCCTATATATGTGTGTTTATTTGTTTGAGCACCAAGGCTTTACACTTGGAACTTGTTGGTGATTTGTCTACCGATGCGTTCATTGCCGCTCTCAAACGATTCGTAGCACGACGTGGGGTATGCCAAGAAATATACAGCGACAACGGTTCCAATTTTGTTGGTGCAAATAATGAGATGACTTCAATATTTGATAATTGTATAAAAAATTCTAATCAAGTTCCTCACTTTTTATCTAGACATGCAATAACTTGGCATTTTATTCCGCCAAGTGCGCCCCACTTTGGAGGAATTTGGGAATCAGCCGTCAAATCTACAAAATTCCATCTAAAGAGGGTAATCGGAGAGACCATACTTACCTTAGAAGAAATGATAACCTTGTTAGCTGAAATAGAAAGTATCTTAAATTCGAGGCCATTATGTGTTCTTTCAGCAGATGATATCGATCCATTGACACCGTCCCATTTTCTCATTGGGCAACCAGCTACCAAATTACCAGAGTATGATTTAACGCACCTTAAGCCATCTCACCTATCAAGATGGCAAATGGTCCAATACATGTCTCAACATTTCTGGAAGCGATGGAATATTGAATACATTACGTCAATGCAACAACGTACTAAATGGGCACATATTAAACCAGCAGTCAAATTACATGATGTTGTTGTAATTAAGGAAGACAATGTTCCTGTTAATAAATGGCTTTTAGGTAAAATAATTAAGTTACATCCAGGATCTGATGGTATTACACGAGTGGTGACACTAAAAACTAAATCTGGAGAATTGAAGCGACCTGTTACTAAAATTGTAATACTTCCAATTGAACCAAGCGCTTCAAGGCCGGCGGAATGTTCGTAAACATCACATCAGCTGTTGTCATCAGAAGAAGAACCAAATATAATCTACAAGAAAACAAATTTATATTATTGTACACTCATATTTATATGTACATATTTGAATTTATACTTAACATTCTTTCTTATGAATTTGTATCCCCAGTTCTACAATTGAATTTATTTTGTATAATTAATTAATATTTCAATTTCATAATACATTTTTTAGTACTTACATTTTAATTAATTATTGTTGTAATACCAAAACATTTGTTTACAAACAAATGTCAATTATAGTAGAATTCAAATGAAGTTTTAAAAAATTATTATTATATTACCGCCATCTGTTATCGAAGTTTGGAAATTATATGTTCAAAAGATTTAATTTTGAATTCATTCTAGTACCAAAAACTAGTTATAGCATTTTAATAGCTACCCAAGTATTTTTATATCCAACAATTTTTGGATTTTTCTGACACTTTGCTGATTTCATCACCGACCTTTTTCCGAAATAATGTCCGACTCATTCTAAGATTTACTATGAAAGTTGGCCACAAAAATCGGAAAATGATGACAAAAAAAGTAAGGTTGTCGCACAAAAAAAAATGGGCGGGGCTTATAATATAAATTTTGGCGGGGAAATTTCACTTTTACGTACATACATACAAACATATCTACTTAAATAAAAACATTTTTTTTTTATTTTAAAATTTTATAAAATTTTTTTTATTAACATACATATTAAAAATAATTATACATTTTTAAATTAATTGATAAAAAAACACAACGATTTTAAACAAAATACAATGATATACCCGAACTAAAATAACGAAAAAACGTCGCCGTGCATTTTGCAAATTCCCCAAGTAACAATTATCGCTATACTTCCATACGAACAAACTGTAATCGATATTAAAAAATTTTATATTAATGAATTATTCGTAAACACAAAAATAAAAATTATACCAACTAAAAACTGATCGCACAACACCGGCCACAGCAAAAATAAAAATAAAATTTAATTAAACGTAAATAAAAATACACCAACCATAATGGCGTCTCACACAAAACTAAAGTTGTAAAATTTGTAAACACAAAATAAAAAAGTACACACCAACGCCAGCATCTTTGCTGTGTTAAAAGTTGGAATTTGGAAACCCAACCCAATTTCATCATTTTCCGATTTTTTGTACCAATATGCTGAAAAAAAATTCATGTTTTCAGCTTTGTTATACTTGGGTAACGTCATATTTATACCCAAGTATAACAAAGCTGAAAATATGAATTTTTTTTCAGCATATTGGTACAAAAAATCGGAAAATGATGAAATTGGGTTGGGTTTCCAAATTCCAACTTTTGACACAGCAAAGATGCTGATTGCTGGCGTTGGTGTGTACTTTTTTATTTTGTGTTTACAAATTTTACAACTTTAGTTTTGTGTGAGACGCCATTATGAATGGTTGTGTTTTGTTTTTACTTTAACTTAAATTTTATTTTTTGTGTTGTGCGATTATTTTTGGGTTTGTAGAATTTTTATTTTTGTGTGTACGAATTAATAATAATAATAAAATCGATTTTTATTTATAGATGAACGCGAATTGGATTATTTAAAAAAATAAAAAATAAAAATATTGTGTAAATAAAAAAAAAAAAAAATATTGTGTTAATAAAATTTTAAAATAAAAAAAAAAAATTGTTTTTATTTAAGTAGCCATATTTGATTGTTTGTATGTATGTATGTAAAAGCGAAATTTCCCCGCCAAATTTTATATTGTAAGCCCCGCCCATTTTTGTGCGACATAACCTCACTTTTTTTGTCATCATTTTCCGATTTTTGTGGCCAACTTTCATAGTAAATCTTAGAATAAGTCGGACATTATTTCGGAAAAAAATCGGTGATGAAATCAGCAAAGTGTCAGAAAAATCCAAAAATTGTCGGATATAAAAATACTTGGGTAGCGATCATAAAATTTCCAACACACAAACAAAAAAAAAAAAATATATATTTTTGTCATTCGCTATTGTAATCTTCAATAATAAACTCAAATTGTTAAAAAATAAAAATTAATAAAAATTGTTCGAATACTGTTTGAATACATACTAAAAAAGGTGCATCTCAATAAACTGCGCAACGCAACACATTGAACCAGCAGCAACAATAAATCTTTCTTGGGAAATAAAGTGAAGAAATTCTCCAGGCCACGCGTAGCTCGTGGAAATCTCGCACAGAGGCATTTCTTTACCCCGACACCTTCTGTGAGTTAAGGATTTATCAACTTTGGAATAACTCTACATCGAAACTTCAATTTCGCTCTTCAGATGTTGTGCTTTTGAAAAATGTACTACATATATTCTATTATTTTCGTAACACCAATTGATTCATTTGCTACTAGTGAGTGATACATTTTATTTTTTAACCTCAATTTTTAATTAGCTGTCTCGAGTCGGAAATGATCGTTCAAACAAGAGAGACGTGTTTTGTTTGTCTTTCTCTCTGCGTAAATTAAATTTAGTTGTAGTTGATTCAATTAAGTTTTGTTATTTAATTTTGATAAATTCAGTGGTAAATAAAAGTGCAGTGTGTTTGTAATTAAATAATTTAATTTAATTTAATTAAGTTATCTATTTGGTTAATAAAATTTATAGAGTGATTAATTGATTTGCGTCTCATAATAAGTGGTTTATATGTGTGTGTGTGTGTGTTTTAAAACTCTTGCTAAGACTCGTGTCAATAGAAGATAGGATTATTTATGTACAAAACGTTAAATAACGGTACTGCTTCGTTATAGTTATCGTTAAGCAGGTAAGCTCACGCCACTTGCGTTGTTAATGTTAAAATTATATACATATGTATGTATTGATTTTTAAGTATAATAATTTCCAACGGTAAATACTTAATGCAAATTTCATTATACATAGCTAATTGTGTTAGATATATTTTTCGATTGGTGCGTGAGTGTATGTAAACATTTTAAATAGGAAAGTGTGCCGGAAATGTGGTTTGTATGTGTGTAATATGTGTAATATATTAACAACAGTAACGACGGGAATATACGAATAGATGTATTCTCATATATGCCAACTTATTATTGTATTATTGAAGTGTCTCGTTTGAATTTTGGATATGTTGCGCTTGTTTCTTTGATTACTGTTATCTATAGAGAAAATTTCCAACGGTTTTGTTAAACACAAACACATCAGAGTTAAATAAAATGAATAAGCGCACGAAATACTCGTAAATAAAAATATGTATAGGTATGGATTGAAAGCAATATTGTTTTGATGAAGTGCGATGATACAATTTTTATTTTTTAATCATCCAAAATGTAGCGTAAATATAAAGCTTAAAAAAAACGTTGGCCCCATTAAAATAAATTAGGTAATCCTGTAATAAAAAGTTTAAGTTGCCCAGTTAAAAGCTTTCCGTAATTTTGTAAAAGAGGTTTTGAAACAGGTCGTTTAAATTTTGGTGGCCAATACATACGTTTGTGGTATTTTTTTCCAATTGGTCTGCTAAAACTAAAGCGTAGTTACTCATTGGAAACTGGTTTCTAAAAGCTTTTCAAAATAAATTGTTTTGCTTGCGTTTCATATAACTGACCAGACAAAATATACACAACTTAAAAGCAAAATGTTAATAATACAAACTTGCAAAGCTTAATAGACATCTTATAATAATTTTCAAAACTTTTGTAATGTTATAATATATCTGCAATTAAACAAACTAAATTTATTACAGTGAGATTCTATTTTTATAGAGCTTTTTAAAATACTTATAAAAACCGTTGATAGGCTGGTCACGAAAATATCAATACAACTAAATCGTTTTCAAAAAATACACCTTTAAAGTTGTCTCTCTTTATCTGTGCCGCTGTGCTTGACTTGACCAGTCAAAATATGACCGGAAAGCTTTTTTTTTTTTCAACTGTTTAACTTTTATTTTTCTATTAAAAATTCAAAAAGTTTTTTTTGAATTATTCTATTAAATGATCTGATTTAAATTTATTAGAGATATGGAAGCTTTCCAAGCAAATTACGTTAATTTGCTTGCAAGTTAAATATATGAAATGCATAAAGTTCTGATTATTATATGATTCTAGGAGTTTTCACTAAATTGTTCGCAAAATTAAATTCTATGCTTACCTTAAATCCTTCTATTTATTCAATTAAACTTGTTAAACAATATACAAGAAAGCTTTCAAAAAGGAGAAATGCGACAACAATTGCGTGTTGACATAAGGTGCTATTAGAACCAACATAAAAATTTAATGTGTTGGGTTATCTCTAATTAGTAATTCAAATAAAGCTTTCTAGACAAAAATAAGATTTGGAAGATTGGGTAAACTACAGATATATCAAATAAAGTCGAAAATAATTCATAATTTTTTTAGATTAATTTGTATACTCGAAAAAAAGCTCGCTACAAAAAAAAACGCATCTAAATAGACTTTAAATAAAATTACTTGTTAACGGAAAGTTTATCGTTAAAGGTTATTAAACTATTTTATATATATAGCTTAAGTTGTTATTGCGGTTATTTAACGTTCCAAACCAAATTTAAAGAAAGCTTTTGTTCCATTAATATTTTACAAGAATCATTTTGGTTTTAAATCAGTTTTTCTCGAATTTAAAAATCAAAATTGAAAAGCATTCATTAATTTTTTCTAAATAAAAAACCGAAAGATCATTTGAACCAATTTTCATTCATTAACTAACTCAATCATTTACTAACACATTTATTTACTAAAAGCTTTGAATTAGGTTAAAACGGTTTGGAAAATTGAATAAAATAAAAGCTCTGGATAATAAGTTTATCAGTTTTAAGCTTTTTAGAAAATAAAATAAATCGTATTAAGATGTATGCGGAATCATGTAATATTGAAATTAGTAATAACGTTTTAAAAAAACTTTTAAAGTTAAAATAACTAAAGCTCGCAATTCTAAACTTTGAAACTTACGTTACAGAATAGGCCAATTAAGATTTACACAGACCGAAAAGTTCGTTAAGGACACAGTTGATTTTAAATTGAAAACTTATATTAACTTTGAATTGGTAAAGCTTTAAGTAGCTTAACTACTTCGGAAATTGCTTAGAAAATTTTATAATGTTTAAAGCTTTTGAATATATGTTAAAATGTTTGTGACACACTATGAATAGATTTGGCCAGTAACTATGTTATGCACAAAAACTCGATGAATAATTTTGCAGAAATATTAAATTAAAAGCTCAAAATTTTAATTTTTCCAATTGATTTGTGGCCAAGATATTTTTTAGTCTTCAGTAAGCATCTGCTGCATGAAACGACTGAAATCTGTTTATGCCCAAATGATATGTTTGTGTCCAAAGCTTTTAAAATTTCAATTTTTTGTATTTTGGTTTGCAGTAAAATGTATCTCAATATTGTGATTTTCGCTGGCAAAATCACCTTCTTTTTAGGCAAAAAATTAGACAAAAGAGCTTTGGAATAATAAAATTGGACGAACAACATTTTGGCTTGGTAACATCAAACAAATAACAACTTGATATATGGTAATTTTTGAAAAATAATGAGAAAACGTGAATAATTGAGTAACCTTTTAGAGCTTTTCGTTGTGAATAACAGTTTTGGTTGTGTGTCCTCGACAATTTAACAGTTATTTAGTAATTTTACTAAATACATTTGAAATAATCTGACCAGATAATAACTAAATCGTTATATTGTTGTTGTTGTCAATCTAATAATATTGTCGTAATTTTATTAAATTTCCATATTGACCATATATCTCACGTACTCCTAAGCTTAATTTGCATAGCTAATTTAAGATAAACGTTAGGCAAAAAAACTTTCTCAAAACAACCTTGATTACTTTTCACAATAGAGCTCTGAAAAAAAATATATTTTGGCAGACTCCAGCAAACTGCATAAAGGTAAAGGAGTGCCACAAAAATATTATTTTCAGTTTCGAAAAAAGCTCGATAGAATTTATTTTTAAATAAAACTTTATTAATTAAAAATAATAATAAGTTAAAAGCTCTGTAAATCATTATAAAGAAGGTACATGCAAAAAATCCAAATTATTCTAGCTTATTTTAAAATTTACCCAAAGTCAAACTTTTCAACACTCAATAGGTTTGGGTGGTTGTCTACTAGGACTAGGCATAGACACAAAAAGGTCCGTAGCCGTTTCAACACTCAATAGTGATATCTGAATTTTCAAAGCTTTCAAGAGAACTTCTAAATACTAGTAAATTAGGCATTTTACAAACTCAAATTTATTTATTCTAACAATTTCATAGGTACTATAAATTTTATAAATTCTTTGATTGCTACAAATTTTATAGATATTATAATTTCGTTAAGTTTTGAAAATTCAATGATTAAAGTCTAAAAATTCAATGAGTTCTTTTGATTCTACAAAACCCATAAATTTTTTTGTTTTTATAAATGCTGTAAATTCAATAAAGTCTATAAATCTGAAAAATTTGATTATAAATTTTATGAATTCCATCAATTCTAAAAATTTTATCAATTCTAAAAAAAATTTAGAAATTTTATAAATTCTTTATATTTTATTGTACGTTAGATCTATAAATTCGACAAACACAAATTTGACTTGTTTTTAAATTCCATAATTTCCATAAAATCCGTAAATTCCATAAATTCTATTAATTCTATGAATTTTACAAAAGCCTAAAAATTAGTAAGTAGGTACTTTAAATTCTATCAATCCTATAAATTCTGTAAGCACGACAAATTCTATAAATTTCAATAAGCCTTCAAACTCTATAAATTCTATCAATTCTATAAATTTTTTAATTTCTATAAATCTTACAAATTCTAAAAACTTTATAAATTCTTTAAATTTTGAAGATTTTAAGTTCTATAAATTGTTTTAACTGACAGAGTTCTATAAATTCTACAAACTCAAATTGTTTTTCAATTTTTTTTTTTATTCTAAAAATTCTCTAATTTTTATAAATACTATAAATTTTATATCATAAATTTTTTAAATTCTGCAAATTTTATAAATTTGATAAATTCTATAAATTTTAACAATTCTAAAATTTTTTTAAACTCTGTAAATTCCATAATTTTTGTAAATATTTATTTATCTCAATCAGGAAAAAATCGATATTGGACATCGCTTAGAAATACTTATTTATATTTCGAAAAGCTCTTTTCCACCTCCACATACGTTAAAACCCTAGAAACAAGTTTACTTTAATTTTTAAACGTTTATACATATTGTATTATACTTTTTGTTAAAATACGAAAGAAAAGGACTAAACATATGTGGAAATCATCTGGCATTAACTATATTTGGCAAAATTTGCATTTACATAAAAATGAGGAAAACATCAGTAATACGAGGCTAGTTGTTGAAATGGACAAGACAATTTACAATTTTAAAACAACATCGGAAAGCTGGACTTCAACCATTTTCTTCGAAATTAAATTAACACAAAAAGTTGAATTAAATCAAAAAAGCCAAATATTTTGTATTTTTTAAAAATACAGTCAAACTCGCTTTTAAAGTACGCCCAAGGTACTAGTATGAGGGAACGTTATATTCGGGGTGTACGTTATATCCATGATTTTTCACTTTTTAAATTAAAAAAAATTTGTTATTAAGTGTACATATGTTTATTTTCAATAATATTATACATTATTCCAGACCGTAATGTAATATGTACGTACACACCGTCTATAATTCACGAATTTTATGCAATAACTAATTGACATATCGGAATGAAGGTTATGTATACTCCGTTCAAAATGCCAATGAAAATAATGAGTATGGTTTACCTTTTCCCTTTCAGTAAATACAACAAGTAAAAGTAAAGAATCAATAAGCAAGAAGAGTACAAATATCCCAAAATATTTTCATTACATTTTGAACGAAGTACATAATGTTTACATATAACCAAAAATCAGAAAATACAGGAGATCCGAATACATATAAATAATGCTAACGGACGAAAACAAACGAATATTTTTAATCTGAGTACGTTATAAAGTGTACTATATCTATACATTTATGCTTAGTGGGATTACATCAAAGTACGCTATAACCTTATAAGCCGAGTTACGCTATATGCAAAGTAATTTTTGAGTAAATTATGTTGTAGAAGCAACGGAATAAATGTTCGTACTCTATTGGAAGTGTGTATTTAGTAAAAGGTGTACGGTAAAAGCGAGTTTGACTGTAATTGTATCTTCCCACACTGGTTTCTAAAGTGATAATAATTAAGGTTAAATTATAATCCGCAGAAACTAAAAATGTTATTATACAATGCAAATAGCATCGAATTGAAAAATATTTTGATGTTAGATTACATTTGTGACTAATTCCTGTGAAGAAGACTTAGCTGCAATCCTTACTGGCACTAATGAAATTGATTATATCAGTGGATCTGCCGGAGACCGGAATTTACCTATAGAAGAAGGCGTAACATCTGGAAATGCATTTCGACATGGTCCCAAGAAGCGTATGACCATCTCATTAAATAGTGCGATTTTATGGCATTTGATGAAGGATATGTCGCTTTTTAACCAATCAGAATACTAGGTACTTGTTTGCTGAATCCAAATATGGCCCTAACAAATTTTTCGATTTTTGGCATTTGTGCCTTTTTTCCTTACCAAAATAAGTGTATCTAAATAGAAAGAATTTGTAATAAACAAAGTAACTTAATTTGATGCAATTGCACCATAATTAACTACAGCGCTGATTGCCATTATTTTGATAGTAATTGTGTAGCAATTCAATTTTTAAATTCTGTTTTCGATGCAAATAATATTTAAACAGATTTCGAAGCAAGGCTTCTATCAAAAAATGAAGTACACTTGAGTTGGATCAATATGCGATGCTAATAGCATCGCATATCACAAAAATTTTCAACTGTGTGTTTTGATATTTATTTTTTAAGCTTTTTTTTTTTGTTTTGTATATTTGCATAACTAGGCTATTCCAAACGTAGAACAAAACTCTGAAACATTTTCATAACTCTCATAATGAAAAATTTTAAACACAGTATTTGAATCAAAAGCTTATGCATATCTAGAAAACAACCAAAGCAGAATAAATGGATTTTGATTTTATATCCCACACATATTCGGTTAAATTGAACTGGAACAATATAATAGCCCTCTGTACACATATAAACCTACATGATTAATACCAAACCTACTTTAAAAATAGACACTAGGATACCATCTTTCCTATCGAGGCACAAACATATCTGACTAATATACATATTTGTATTCATTAAAAGCATATTTTCTATACGTGACTTATCTTCATTTGCACAACAAAAAAAAAAATGTAAAAATAAATAAGTAAATGTTGTAATCAATGATAAAGCCGAAATGTTTAAATTAATTTTAATAAAAATTTCCATTTTTTGTTTTTGGTTCGTTCGTTTTTCCGTTGCTGGGAAATTATTTAAAAAAAATGGAAGATTACAAATATTTTGATTTTACTTAGCTTTATACAAAAAATGTTTTGTTTTTATTTTGTTGAAAAACTTTTTAAAACCATTTTGATGGAAGTATACGGGCGTGGATGGGTGGTAGTTGCGGAGGGTGCAATATTGAGATTATTAAGATAACATTTAACGTATATCGCTATAGTTGAATTTTGACGCAGACATTTATGTTGTTGGTGTAGTTGAATAAATACGGATTAACTTAAGATTATAAAGGCACATTGCACCGCATTGTTTATTATTCAAAATGGCAAAAATTCAAATTGTGTACGGGTTCGGGTTGATATTTCATATAAATATTCGGTTAATATTAAAAAAAATGCTCAAACGTTTTAACGCTTTTTGGTTTAATCGAAACATACATAAATTTTGATGGTGAGACAATAACATTTGCAATTCAGTTAAAATTAAATTATTATTGGTTTTCTGATGAAATTGACGCCAATAAAATTTTTAGTTGCATGGAATTTGTGTATACTTTATAAAATTTAAACTTGGCATTTAATCACGTCTTATAATCACGAAATGCTCAACCTTTTATCTAAAACTTATTTTTTGGCTAACATATTATGTATCTTCTATACAAATAAACGGAATTATTAGATTTTTTTACTTTTTTAATGAAACTTAAATTGGATACTTATGGAGACTATTTATTATTAAATGGATACTTTTTATTTTTTCTGAGTGGTTACACTGCTACGACCAAACCAGAAAAATACAATTCTCACTCATACAATAAGTATGAGGCAAGAACGTACTGATCTAGCGAAGTATATTCACTGAATCAAAAATTAATAAGATTCTTTCGGCTTTTTATAGACAAAATAAATTAATAATAATGGCATTCACCACAAAAGGAACGCGCCTATTCATGTGCTCAATACAGGTACATTAACGTAACGACGCACAATAACAAAACAAGAAAATTAATTAAGTAGATAAACACAGTATCATACGTTTTTACATACACCCTCTAAACATGGCGAGACGCTAACGTAATGCAACCGAGGATATTTATATATGAAACTCTTCGCAAACGTAACGCCCGGGTGAAGCTAAAACGTAACGTTTTTATCGCCCATGAAAAGTAAAATGAAGGCGAGGTAATTTAAATGTCTGTATGTATGGGTAGTTCGTATTTTTTTCGCATTCTCTTCAATAAAGTACTGTTTGTGGTACAAAAGCGAAATGTTTTTGGATAAATTTATTATGAAAATAATATAGAAGCAAAGTGAAAGCGAAACACTGGGCGAAGTAATTTTATTACATACTACATATATTGGTTTAAATGAATATCTTTAAAAATAGTTTCGAAATTAAAATAAAAATCATAAATGTTGATTACTAACATAAACATTTTTATTAATTCGCTATAAATATTTTTAAAAAATTTAAGAATTTATTCTGTTAAACCACCACTGTTTTTCAAATAGTAAGAATCTCTTCGTTGAGGATTTATAAATTGACACACACATTGATAAAATAAAATTATTTGTTTTCAGATATCAAATATAATATTGCCGATCTCATGGAAAAATTTTCGCCAAATTTATTTTTAATATTGAGAACGAATGCACAGTAACTCATCTAGCGGAAATTTTTTTCATAATTAATTTTATCAAAGTTTCAAAATTCATAATGCCATTTAGTTTTGGTGAAAATAATTTAGAATTCCATTTATAGGTGAACCTACCGTTCAGTTGTTTTATATTTGGTGTATCCCCCTTTTTGTTACAGTTTTTAACATTTTCAAATGTATTGTGATTTGTGACTGGCTATAAGTGTATAGGTTTTTTATTCGTATTGTTGGATGTATTGTGCATTTTATATATCGCGTCGAATATTTTTTTTTATAATTACTGAAAGGAAAGCAAATATACTGAAAGTGATTTTAGCCTGGGTAACGAAATCAAATAGTACATATAACCAAACGAAATAGATATACATATGTATGTAGGTGCATCAAGTTAGTGAAGCGAGTTTTTGAATTTAAATTTGATTTCTTCAAATAAATTTAAAATAGGTAACTATATATTTGATGCTGAAACGTACGATGTTTATCTAGTATGTATATGTACCTGGTTATATGGTACATATTTATTTACAAATTTATTGACTATACACAAAACACAATTTATATAATATAGTATATTATTATTATATAATTCGCACTATCCGTGCAAGATAACGATAAGTCAAAAACGTTGATTTTTAGGAGAACGCTTTTTAGGTTTTTCAACTAGAACTTTTTGGATACATGTTTAATTAAAAATATTCTGTACTGCAAATGGTTCATTTCTCCTGACAATTTAGCAAATCATTTAAAAAATCAAAAAAAATTAGTTTAAACAGGTAAACGCGTTACTCACCGTGTACAATTTTATTAAAACAGTATTGTAAGTACTAGTTATAGTTTTTTGATTGGGAAAATTTTAAATTCTTAAATTGTAAATCGAGTTGTAGTTTTTAGAAGAATTTTTTTTTATTTTATTAAATGCCATCGCCTATAAGAAACATTTCAAATACATTGAAAAGCAACGCAGTTTGAGTTCTAAAAAAGCCTCTAGCAATAAAATCGTAAATGAAATTCAACGTTTTACGCACGTGAAAGAAATCCCTGGAGCATTTTGTTTAATGATACTCCGAAATAAATCGGTTAAACAAATTTACAATAAACAAGAGCGCGATATTGCACTAGAACTTTATTTTAAAGCACCATCGTTTTATAATTATTTAAAAGATTTAGGATTTCGTCTACCTTCCAGATCAACAATAAACACCTGGCTACCGATTAAAACTCTCTCTTTCGGAATTCATGATGATAGTTTCTTAAAAATTAAAACTCATGAAAATAGTACTAATCCACAAGAAAATGAATGTGGTCTAGTTTTCGATGAAATTCACATAAAGCCTTCGCTGGAGTACAATAGCGCAATGGATTGTATAGACGGTATATGTACAGATGGCGTGCACAGGTCGAATGCAGTTGAAAAAGAAGTCTGCGTTTTTTTAATTAGAGGCCTCCTTACCTCATGGAATTTTGTTGTTGGGCATGTTTTATCGAATTCAGCCATACAAGGTGAACTACTGGAAATTCAAATAAAACGAATTTTAGAAAAGTGTTTTGAAAATAATATCCGCATTCGTGCTTTAGTGTGTGATCAAGGTTCCAATAATCGTGCATTATACAACATTTTAAAAACAAATTACGACACACCGTATTTTATTTTTAAGAATAAAATTTTTTTTGCATTTTACTGTATACCACATCTCATTAAATCAGTACGGAATATATTAATTTCTAATATTCTGGAAACTTCTAATGGTATCAAATTTTGCTAAAATGAGAGTATGCCTTGCAACTCAAATAATTAGCAACTCCGTTGCTTCGGCGATAAACCTCTCATACCGGTGTGAAGTTTTTAACACTTTTTTTTTTACACATTTTACGCAAGTGTACATTTGTTTAACAGTGTAATTCAAGTTATTAAACACATTTTTTAACACTTTTTAACACATTTTATTTAACACATTTTATTTAACACATTTTATTTAACACAATTTTTTAACATATTTTACGCAAGTGTACAATTGAATCGGTCTATGCGAAAAGGTCACATCTACTTTTTTCAGAAATACCGCTTTTCTTTCTACTACACTCTAAATGAATAAACTGACATTTCTAGTGCAAACAGGAAAGCCCACAACAGTTGTGGGTTTTCCCGTTTGCACTAAAAATGTCAGTTTATTCATTAGGAGTGTAGTATAAAGAAAAGAGTTATTTCTAAAAAAAAGTAGATGTGACCTTTTCGCATAGACCGATTCAATTGTTTGATAGAGTAACTCAAGAAAAAATTAATATATGAGAAAGTAGATCCTACCATATGCTAAATAACACAAATCTCAGAGATTGGCTCGCATAGTCACTATATAGAATAGAAAGAGGATACTTTAGGCTTTCCAAATCTGTACTTGTTATTCCATAATTTAGGGTTGGGCTCTGATGAGAAATTTTCAAATATTACCAAAACGATCGAATATATATGGAAAATCATGATACTAAACTCAGCTGCGTGTAAAAAATATGCCTGGCCACTTTCGTTCTTACATCAAGCTATATAATAATACGTGGGAACTGCATTGTTGCAATTTCCAATGGAAGTAAATTCGGCAACAAAGATAAATCCGGCAATTTTGATTTACTCTAAATATTAAATAAAATCAGGTGGCTCTTCGTACTAATCAGTAATTATTGATAATTGACAGCCGGTCGAGATATTGATAAAAATTTAACAGCGATATAGTAAACTGTTGTAGTACTAATATAGGATTTTCATGAACATCTTTTGAATCAAATACAGTTTTTGTATGAGCCAATCCCTCCAAGATCACAGCCTTATTGCGGCGGAGTGGTTTGCGCATAGTAAAGAAGGAGTTGGCAATACCAGACAGGGCTACTCATACTGGAATGGCAACTCTGGAGCTATCAAACAAATCGTGGTCACCTTATTAGTAAATACAGATTATCATTTCGAACGTGCTCAAATTTTCGATCATATTATTCTTCCTTCTCAATTTTGTTCTCTGAGATTGGTGTTATTTAGCAAAATGTAGAATCATTTTTTTCATTTTTGATCGTTTTGGTAATATTTGAAAATTTGTCATCAGAGCCCAACCCTAAATTATGGAATACCACGTACAGATTTGGAAAGCCTAAAGTATCCTCTTTCTATTCTATATAGTGACTATGCGAGCCAATCTCTGAGATTTGTGTTATTTAGCATATGGTAGGATCTTGTTTCTCATATATTAATTTTTTCTTGAGTTACTCTATCAAACAATTGTACACTTGTGTAAAATATGTTAAAAAATTGTGTTAAATAAAATGTGTTAAAAAGTGTTAAAAAATGTGTTTAATAACTTGAATTACACTGTTAAACAAATGTACACTTGCGTAAAATGTGTTAAACAAAGTGTTAAAAACTTCACACTGGTACCTCTCATTACATTTAGGTAAATTTAATGATGAAGAAATAGACTCGGCAACGGCGACAGAAATTCTTTTAAAAAATTTAACGATTTATTTGATTCTCTTAATACGGATCTCAACAATTTGCACGGCAATAATCGCTTTCTTGAGCGCAACAATAACGATAGCTTACGATTTCTAGTCGATATGAAATCATACATAGAAAAAATTAAAATTGTTTCAGAAGCAGGAAAACGTAAAAAAAGAGTTTATGCATTTAATGATGGATGTCATTGTCAAAGCACATATTCAAGGATTACGATATAGAAATTTTACCAACACGAAGACTGAATCAACATATATTGGAAAATATGTTTAGTTTAGTTCGCAGCAAGGGCGGCAATAACCGGAATCCATCGCCAAAAGAATTTAATATTGCACTAGAATTCCTAATGAACATGAAAATAATAGTTTCAGAGATAAAAAGGAAAGCTGCTAATTGTACGTTTGACAGTGATTTAGAAAATTCATATAATAATATAAATTTGATGTGCGAAGATATTGATGTACCGGAAACCATCGTGAAGTCACCCAATACCGGAGAAAGCGAATCATATGAGGATAATTTCAACATATCAGAAGTTCAACTTTCAGCTATAAAAGTCAACGATGAGCAGGTTAATAATGTGGTAACATACTTTGTTTCATAATTATGTAACCAACAATATCATACAAAGGAATAAATGCGAGGAATGCTGTTCTCATCTCCTAAAGGAAAGGAATATAATTATACCAAGGGAATATTTGTTAAATATAAAATTCGAGTCAAAAGGTCAAACCTTCTCGGCAGCTAGCGCCAAATTTTTCGAGTTGTGTAGGATGTATATTTATCATTTTCAACAAACGTTTGCAAAACGAATTCATTTTAAATATCTTAAAGAAAACTATAAGAGAGAGTGTATTGATCTTACCAACAAAATTGATTCCTCTTGGTTTGAAGAAAGCAATAATTGTTATAATCACAGAATTAAGGCATTGGATTTTTTATTGTTAATTCTAATCAGGAAAAACTGTTTTTGGATTTTGGATGAAAAAAAAAAAGTATTTACACAATTAGATATTTTATCTAGTTAAACCGTATTACAATATTTAATTTATATTTGATTTTCAATAAACTGGCTGAACTACCAATTATTTCAATTAAATCTAAGAAAATATCTTTGAATTCAAATGCATATCGGTTTTTTATTACTCTTCAAATCAGAACCATATTCTTGAACCATTACGAATATTTTCGATACTGAAAATTAACGCAATAGTTCAAGAATAGGGCGCCAGATCGCCAGTAAAATTTGACAGAGTGGTATCGACAAGGTGACTATGTATTGCCGCTTGTACCATGGTTTGCTTTGGCTACCGTATGTAGATATGTATACATATAAGAAAACGGAAATGGCTCCACGAATTAAAAAAGGCTGAATTAAAAAAAGAGTTCATTAATGAAATAAAAATAGCGAATATTGTATGAAAAAGAATAAATTTTTTATTTCAAAAAATTTGTGAAAAAAATGAATTACAAAAAGTAACAGGTGTTCATACAAAAATCACTATTTTTAAACTTTTTTAATTGGTGGAGCCAACGGAAATTCATATAAAGATTGAATTATTTATACCGAACGATACATATATTCTTCTAGCTTGTTCTAACTGGGAAGTAATTTGCTTTGTGTATTGTGTATGTCTTTATTAGCAAGATCTCGCCTGAGCCGGTGAATCAAGTCACTGGAAGTCAGAGTTCATATGATTTAAATCAATTGATGTTAATCGTTGATTTAAATCAATTGATTTTAATCGTTGATTTAAATCAGATTTTTATCAATATGATTTTTTTATTTAAATCGCTGATTTAAATCAAAATTTATAAAAAACTCAATTTTCACACAAATGTCAAAGAGTTTTTAATAATTTCCCTTCATAAGGTAACACCAACTTATTCTTAAAATTTTCTTGAAATTGGAGTGCCCTTTAGTAAAACAGCGATCATTTTGTGTAACATTTTTCATTTTTACATAACGAAAAAATACCATCTCCAGATTCTCTAGAGCATGTACCAGTCTTACAACCGACAGTGAAAGATACAACTGTTCTGTGTTCGCCCAGTAACGAGCAGAAATGTTCCAGTGACAATAATAGTAACAGAATTCATTAATTCGTAGTGAAAACAACAAAGAAAGAAAAGGAGATTTTCGATGAACAAGTAGCCCGATTCTTTTATGCAACAAATTTGGCATTTCATAAAGCGGCTCATAAAGAATTTAGAAAATTATGCAGTCTTTTGCATCCGGGATACATTCCTGCGCAAGAAATACAATTGTCAAATGAACTTTTAGATAAAGTTTTTACTAGCGAACAAATAAAGTGTCATGAAAATCTAAAAAATGAAGTTGTATGTTTAACATTGGATGGCTGGAGCAATATTAATAATGATTCTATTATTTGTGCCTGTGTTATTAAGAAAAATGGATTTGTTGTTCTAGTTGATACTATCGACACATCGGGTAAAAAACATGATTCCGATTATCTACAAGATCTGGCAATACAAATCTGTCGCAAAACTGAGATCACATACGAATGTAAAATACGAAGTCTTGTGACAGATAGCGCAAGCAACATGAAGAAAATGAGACACAATCTCGAAAACATGGATGAAAACATTATTATTTGTTATGGCTGTTCGACTCACATTCTCAATCTATTAGCACACGATTTAGGAAAATGATTTGAACCAATACTCAAGCATATTATCAGTATTGCAAAGTACTTTCGGAATCACCATTTGCCAAAATTCTGGTACAATGAGGCAGGTGGTAGTTCTTTAGTTTTACCTATAGAAGTGCGCTGGAATTCGGTTTGTGATACTATCAAATCATATTTGAAAAATTGGTCTGTGTTAATGAAAGTATGTGATGAGCACCGTAGTGAAATTAATGTTGATATAATCAAGTTGGTGCAAAACATAGGATTAAAAAGAAATTGTGAAGATCTTATAGTTGTGTTTCAACCTATTGCTTTAGCATTGGATAATATACAAAGTGATACTAATAAAATTTCGAACAGTGTTATTATATGGAAACGGTTGCATATAGAGTTAAAAGTGCTTTTGAATGCGCAACAAAAAAAGTATTTTGCTCACAGATACAAAATGGCCTTAAATCCTTGTCATTATGCAGCATTCCTAATTTCACCCACCAAAATGTATAATGAAGAAAAGCTTACGGAAGAAGAGACACAAATTGGTACAAAATATATTGAAGAAGAGTTTTCTATTTCGTTTTTACCAATATACATATTTCAAATTCCAAGGGAAAATTGAACCCTTTTCTGGGGCAATAATGAGACAAGAAGTAATAACATCTATGACGGATTTTGATTGGTGGAAGTCATTTATAACGATGAACCCGACCGCAATTTCTAAAATTAGCGAAGAAAAAATATATCAGCTTTTAACTGCAGTTTCCCTTCGGCTGGTGTAGAAAGAATGTTTTCTACTTTTGGCCAAGTTCATTCCAAATTACGGAATAGACTAGGTATTGAAAAAGCAGCCAAATTGACATTTTTATTCAAACAATTGAATAACAGTTAAACATAAAATTATTTTCTTTATGAATAGATGAAATAATGTTGTTTATAACTTAAGTTGCTTTTTTAAATTGAATTGAATTAATAAACTATTTTTTTTATTAAAATTAATAATGTATCTTTCTAAATTTTCTTAAAATTATATTAGGTAAAATCAAAAAAATCGATGTTTTTGATTTAAATCAGATTTTAATCAAAAAAATCGATATTTTTGATTTTTATAAAAGAAATCAAAAATAATATAAACCCTGCTGGAAGTCGCTAACAGAGTTTTAATGAGGGGTTTTAACAAGTAACTTACTCTAGACATGAGCCATCTGACATTTACCGAAACACAGCTTGATTAATGATCACATTTGTAGAATACATCTATCAGTAGAAGCGATATGAGCGATATAACTTCTTTGATTTATATCTGCAAGGTTGACGAAGCATTTACCAATATTGCAAACAAATCCGCAAATTAATAAAATTTTTTTTTCTGCGCACTCAGTATTTTCTCTATTAAAATTTTCTCAGACAACATTTTCTCAGTTAACATTTCTTTTTTGCAACGTGTTCGTTGAAATTATCCTCAATGGTTCACTATTTTCTGAATTGGGTGATTCAACTCCACGATATTTTCCGCTATATCAATATATTCGCCCATCAAATTCATATTATTATAAGAATTTTCTAAATCACTATCAAACGCACTGTTAGCTTCTTTCTTTTTTATGTCTAGAATTTTTATTTTCAATTCTTATAAAATAAAATATATCTTTTCTTCAATCATCTAAATTTCCCTAAATCCTATAGTTAATTCTAGAATTGACTAGTTAAAACTAGTGTTCACGAAAGGGCTTTGTTAAAACTTGTTTACGTTTTGGATTGTGTTCTGCGGTCCTTAGTAGTTCTGTTTCATGGAATTCATCTAATTTGTCGTTGGTTTTTTTCATCAAAATTTGTAGGGCCTGGATAAAATTTAATTGAGGCCTGAGCCGACTAGAATCAATTGGAATTGTCACAAATTTCACTAAATTATTTGAAGCATAATTGCGTTTTTCCCATATGTGTTAATATCAGGAGGGGTGGGTAGATCAGTTTCGTTGTCACTTTTATTATTATTCATTGTTTTAAAATTCATCAAAATATTGCCTTTCAAAACTTTTATGGCAGTTATAGAAGTTCGCACGGTTCTATGAAATTAGATCACACGCGATAGAATATCACGTCGAAAATATCACAACGGAAAAAACACACTATTCGAAAATATCACATCCTAAAATCACACGGTCAAAAATCACACGCGAAAATAAAAAATAAAACAATGTAGAGAAAAATTGGCTGATAATGGAAAGTTAATTCATCCCTAACATTTTGTTTCATTCATAAAAACGGTCGGTGTTAAATTTTGGACACACAGAAAATGATTCCTGTGGATTGCTTATTGTCGATGAGGGCTAAAACTTTCAAGGTCAACTATATTCAAAATTGGAAATTAGATATTGGTTGTATAAGCAAGCGCCCAAAATTTAAATGTAAAATTTCATTAAAGCGTTACTACATAACAAAAGTATAGACTTTTTTCTAAATACAGATTTTAATTTACGGCTTAATAAATGCATATTTTGTATTTAAATAAGTAGTTTTTGTATTACAAGGTATTTAAAGATATAAACGACAAAGTCGAAGAATAAGAATATTTTGCTATATCTTGTAAAACCAACGATAATATACTACATTGAATTGTTGTGGTTTAATATTTCGCTCACAGGTTAAAATCATTTTCAGAAATAACAATAAAAAAGAGAATTTTCAAAAGTATAGATCGTGATATTTGTTCATTTTAGTACCGCAATTGTCGCTAGTGTGAATTATATTTTCCATAACAAATGAGATAATTTACACTAGCGCACCTAGCGTAAATGGTGGCGAAGTTGATGTCTAGTACAAGTGCTAAACATGATCTATTTAAATTATATGTACATACATATGTATTCCTAATTTAAATTTACATATTTGAAAAAATCAAATTTAAATACAAAAATCACTTCAGATGTGTTTATTTGGTTAAAATCATTTTCATTACGTTTGTTTTCTAAAAAAAAAATTCTATAGGAGGTGTTTTCGTTTAGTTCAGTGATCACCACCAGATAGTGTGTAAGGAATTTCATATAAATAATTTTTTACAAATCTTAGTGGAATTAATTTTTATAAGTGCTGGCACTCATATTACTTCATAAAAACCAATAAATTGCCTTTATAAAACAACAAAATTTTATCTTCACACCTTTTACTTGATATTTAGAGTTCAATTTATTTTTAACTAAATTAGAAAAATATTTACAAATTCAAGTTAAAATGTATTTATTACCATTTTGTAAATGACAATCACCTACAAAAATTTAATAAATTAAATAAAACCATTGATTGTTTTAAATTTATTACGGCTTGCATTATATAGGATTCCTGTGTAAAAGTTTGACATTTGAGTTTTTATCCCCGACTTGACCCGCACCATGCGTCAAACACTCAAAGTAAAAACACCCCCTATACACTAACATAGTCACAATACATTAAAAACTTTAATAAAAAGGGGGATACACCAAATATAAAACAACTTAACGGTAGGTCCACCTATAAATGGAATTCTAAATTATTTTCACCAAAACTAGATGGCATTATGAATTTTGAAACTTTGATAAAATTAATTATGAAAAAAATTTCCGCTAGATGAGTTACTGTGCATTCGTTCTCAATATTAAAAAGGCTGGCAATAAACCGGCACACAAAAAATTAATATTTGAGATACAAAAAAATAATAAACCGGCACAAATTAATGAGCAACAAACAAAAATTTCTTAGCATCATAATAATAATTTGGCAACATTTATAATTTTTTGGCACTATTGGAAGGGTACACAAAAATTATTTTTTGGCATCGAAATAAACATTTTGAGCGACAAAAATAATTAACTGGCTTTATAAATAAATTAAAAATTAAAAAAATTAAATTAGTTTTAAAATATTCTGGAAAATGGAGATCCCTAATTTAACTTAGAATTGTAGAGGCTAACGGCTTCGGTAACTCTCCCGGGCACGCGGGAGGTCGCTTCGCTCCCCCCCGCTTAGCCCTCCGAGGGGCCTTAGATTTAAACTTCGAGGGACGTAGGAGCCAGGATATGCAAACATGTCGCACTGCGTGCCGCACGTAGGAGCGGATTATATAGAATCTATTAATGACACTGCAATATTTTATATCGATCCCCCATCAAATATTAAATAATTTGTATCGATTAAATTTAATTTTTTGTCTCGATTTTTTTTTTTTTTTTTTACTCTAAAAATTATTTTTTTATGTTCCAAAATATTATATTTGTTGCCAATTTATTAATTTTGATGTCAATGTTTGTCGCCATAGTATTTAATAATGTACTTCAAAAATATTTGTTTGTTTTTTCATATGTGGTGCCAAAATATTATTTGTGATGCCAATTTATTATTTTTGATGCTAATGTTTGTCGCCAAAAAATTTTTCTTGTATGCCCGTTTAAATTGTCCCTATTAAAAATAAATTTGGCGAAAATTTTTCCATGAGATCGGCAATATTATATTTGCAGATATCTATCCACCGCGTTTATGCTTGCAGCTGCAAAACGTACTAAGGTTGTTTCTGGAATAATTAAATAATTTCAAGGATAATCTTAAAATGATTTCAATATCATAATCATATTTAGGTATCACCAAATCACGTCAATTATATCAAATTCCGAATCAAAAAACACAATTGTCTATAATTGAAACATACATCAAACATATATTTAGATTCTAAATATATGTTTGATGTACCACCGCCACAGGAATACGTTACACATATTAATTTAATAAAACACGAAATTCAAAATGGCATATACAATATAAATATTTGAAAAATGAAATAATTATTAGAAAGTATCTGTATGGATATGGTAGGAATGAAAAAAAATGAAACGAATCTAGACTGTGAGAATGTATGTACATATATAGTGGTGCATCAAAGAAAAAACTTCGCGCTTACCCTTCGGTTTTGTAACGCCTACTTAGGCGAGACTTCTCAAACTTATTTGAAGGGCAATTAAAAGTCACTGTCATGGTTGACAATTTTTTTCTATTCTCCCTCGCTCGTGTGCATCGCAAAATAAATTAAAAATAAAAGTACGGTGAAAACAATATTAACGTATTGTAAAATGCAAACGAATAAATTATAAACTTTTTGGACAAAAATCAAAAATTGCGTTTTTATTTAAACAACAATAAAGTGCAACGCTATAAATCTTATGAATTCTATGAATTTTATGAATCTTATGAATCTTATGAATCTGACGAATCTTGTGATGTGAATCTTTTGAATCTGGTCAATCTTGTGAATCTTATGAATTTTATGAATATTATGAATACAGTGAATCTAGTGAATCTTGTGAATTTTATGAATCTTATGAATCTTGTAAATCTTGTATCTGATGAATCTGATGAATCTTGTAAATCTGATGAATCTTATGAATCTTATGAATTTTATGAATCTTATGAATCCTAAAAATATTATGAATTTTATGACTTTTATGAATTTTGTGAATCTTATGAATCCTTTGAATCTGATGCATCTGATGAATATTATGAATCTTATGGATTTATGAATTTTATGAATCTTATGCATTTTATAAATCTTGCTCTACACAAAGTGTAGCTACACGAACTAACGAAAAGTGTAGATACACTTGAAAATTGAATGCATGCATATATGAAAAATTGAAAATAACTAGCAGAACAGGGCGATATTTTCATAAAGTGAACGGGTCAAATTTTCTGAAACGACTTCTGTTGTGACAAATTTCTAAAAATTGTGAAAATGACATAAAATGTATAAAACACAATGACTATTTGTGGTAATCTCAGAGATGTTTCGAGGTGTTGACCTTTCTTTCCTTAAAAAGAACAGGTTGAGCTTTTCGAAACGAATTCTGTTTTTAAAATAAAAAGCGTAGGGTAACTTCGAAAATTGCCGTATTGCATAATAGAATCCGTTTTGAACATTAAGTAATTTCCATAATATTTAAAAATTTGTCGAATATTCCCAACCCTGTTTATCTTAATAACAAAAATTGTTTCGGAAAACTTGGCCTGTCCACCTTATGGAAATTACCGGGTATAGGGTAACATATCTCATATTATGGAAAATGGTGATAGTGTACCCGACCTGCCCAATTTATTTCACATTTAATATAGGTATTATAAGCGATACTTAGTCCGTATAGTAACTGTCTGCACTGCGAAAACTAATCATCCATAACGGAATAAATCTTACGCTACATCAAATCCTGAATGAAACACCAGCAATTGCACAAAATTCTGGTGAAATAAAAAAAATTTTTAGATCATTAATAAACAAAGGTTGTTTTTTAAGCAGATTATATGAAAATGTATTACCTTAAAGAGGAACAAATTATGTTAAAAAGTAAAATTTTGCTTTGAAAAATCAATTGTGAGTGGTTTTAAAACGCAATCTGAACCGAATCAAATGCTGAGATAATTGTGGCTGATGACTTTAGTATTTATAATGTCTCTTGGTTTTCATTTTCTATGTTGGTGAAATATTTGACTCTCTTAACCTTATGAGTCAACTCATCAGTGATTTAACATTAACTCATATATAAGGTAATGCGTACGGTTAGATAAAGTATTGTTGCTGCTCAATTTATTTTTTATTCAGAAATGTATCGTAGCTTTCATTGGTATCACAGCGGAATGAAGTCATACCTTCCAAGTAAGCAAAATTCAAAAAGCGGCATTTAATTCGATAAAACATACAAAGTTTCAGTTTACGCGAACCAAACTGCTTTTTCCATTTACCACCGAATCCCACGGTTCAATACCATCCCACATGCATAGCTCATTAACTATTCCCCCAAAATCATGTCCATAAGTCAATCGAAATTGCAAAATTTAATGTGATTTAAGTTTAAAAAAAGTGTTGATCAAATTTTGGATTTAACTGGCCGTAAAAAAATGTTCTGCACCATAACGATCTCAGCCGCATTTTTCTGATACATAAACTGCAAAACTAGAAAAATTATCTGGATGCTTCCTTATTTGTCAAAACGTGATTTGTAGTATTTTCAAAATTAATACTGGATCAAAATATCCTGATTGGTTGTCAAAGTAAAATACTTTACTAGAATATCAAAACTAGTATACAAATCGCCTATTCATACTGCCAAACAAACATCAAGCCATGAAAATATTTCGATATGTGGGATCAAATATGGGAGTAAAATCGAACCGCATTAAATATTGTCCTATTACAGGTTTCATAAAAATTCTGACAAAGGCCGTCATAATCTCGATATTGTTAAGTACCTAATTTTTTTGACATTTTAAGATAAATTGGAAATTTCCGTGATACCATTAAAAAATCGTTTCTAAATTTCGATACTAGTTAAGTTGAGTATGATTAAATTGTTTACCCTTTCTTTCTTGACCAGGAAAATGCTTCAGACTCTCTCTTTCTCTGGCATATCTGAATAGAAGGATGGACCTTCCAGTTAAAATTTCATTTGATAACGAAATGAAAGGAAAATCGTGAATCTGGAGTTAGCATTGGAATATGGAGCAACTATAGGTTAGAGGTCGATTTCACTAAATTTCGGAAACTCAACGTGGAAAATATTTCACAAATCGAAAATTCGAAAGCAGCCCAGCGAATCAAAGCTTATTATTGAAGAACAGGAAAATCAAGTACTGTTAGCTTTAAGGTGTGAAAGCTAAAGGAAATGAGAAAATCGCTAAATTTCGTATGCAATCGGCAAATATATTGTATGCTACCAAGTTATCTCCAGATCGTAAATTTATTTAAAAGCATAGAAATAGTTTAAGTAATCTTGGAAAATGGTTCAGCATAATTTGATGAATCATATATTAGTTATCCAAATACCCAACATATTGAGCCTAGATTTTTGGTAAATATTCATTTATATTGAGCAACTCTCTTATAACTTCAAACAGAATGTATCCACTCTTCGCCATCATCCATTTCACAAATCATAATGCATCCGTTATATTTTTGTCAAACTATTTCGTAATAAACAATTTCCTCAAGTAAAAAATAATTTTTTGATTTCAACAAAATCACTTGCAAAGACCAAAAAAATGGTTTAGCTATTTCCCGAATAGAATTCATTATTCATGTTATGCAGCCGTTATTCACAGATTATTCACTAATTATCCCATGATTATCAACATATGATTATTCACTTTTTATTCATTCATTGATATCACCTCATTGTTCGGAAATTATTCATTAATTATGAATGATGAATTGTGCAATACAAATTATTAACTTAGTATTCTTTTAATATTCACTTATTAATTACTGATTACTCACGCATAATTCACTCATTTTTCACTCATTATTCACATACTCTTCTCTCTAATTGCTGATGAATGATTATTGGACCCAATATTCAATCATTATTCCCTCTTTATTATTGAATTTTTCATTCATTGCGCGTTTACTAATTATTCACCCAGAGTTTATTGATTATTCGATCGTTATTCACCATTTATCCACTACTTATTTATTGATCAATTCAATCATAAATCAATCAATATTCATTTATTGTTCCCAAACTATTCACTCTTATTCATACATTAACTATGCAACAATCATTCTATATACACCTATAATTCGCCTATTATTCACTTACTATTCTCTTACTACACATTCATTCGAGCCAATAATTAGCGAGTAATGAGTAAAAACCAGTGAATGGTATGAGTGAATAATCTGCAAATATTCAGGAATAATCAATGAATAATGAGAATAACAAATAAATAATGAATTAACAATCATTCAATAATCAAAATTGTTTCACTTATTATTCACTCTTTACTTTAGTCTACTTTTACAATCCTCAATCGCGAACTGGTTTTAATGTTTCATGGAAATGAATTCGGTTAGTATACAGAAATTTCAATATCGTCGTTTGTTTAGTGAAAACAATGCATGGTGGCCTGTTGAGATTACCAGGTTCGAGACAATTCTTTATTTGAATAAACGAATAAAATCGAAATGTGGAGTGATAGATAAAGAAAGGGCGTTGGGCGATTTGGTACATAAGCGCAACTTACACCATTAAAATTAACTAGTGAAAGATTGATAATAAATAAATAAGTGAAGCAAAATTTAATAGGGTTGAAGAATTTAGTTTTACGTCATCGACTTTCATTTAGAAACGCAATGACATAAATAATAAATGTAACCTGAAGTATTGATTATCTTCAGTTCTTCCTTAAATAACGTCATTTCGACTATTGTCACTTTATCTATCGTATTTAGAATTTTTTTTTCATTCTGGTATTCTAAGGTTATTAGTCGAAATTACTTCTGATCTATATTTAAGTGTATTGGCTGCAATCAACCTTACGTCGGTTATTTTAGTTTAATCCTTAGCAGCCACTAGGGGTGAATATGTACCCCAGGCCAAATCAACCGTAATTTAAGTTATCAAAAACTACGAAAATCATACTTGTCGCACCATCTATGGGTTGTCGAGGAATGTATGTTACTTGCATGGTACATATAAGGAAAAAAATAGTATTAGTAGCGCTATAAACGATGAATTTCGGAAGGTGGGGTACTTAAATTCAATATTGACACCGAGTAATGATTTTTTTTAAAACGTTATTTTTCCTGACTGCGCATATGTATGTATATAATTTTTTTTGTTAAATTATCTTGATATTGGCTCTTGTAAACCATATTAGAAATTGAAAAACATGTTTCAGAATGTCCTTGAATTTTTTGTAGTCTTAATATTTTAAATTTGTCTTTCTAGACCGTATTTTTTGACTAGGGTGAAAAATCAGCCCAGTGTGTCCGTTATGTTACGGGAGCGAAGTGTGGCCGCTAAGGGTTAAGCAACATAAAAAAAGGTTAGGCGTTATTCGTGGATAATCCTAGTGGATGTATAGCATTGTAGTCGACTATGAATTTAGGTTATAGAATGCTGAAATAAAACGGCATATATTGAGATGGTTAAAATTTTGTTTGTTCCACTTTCAAGCGATTTTTAATCATTAATTATGACTAGTCGTTCCATATTCTCTCGTTTTCCACTTTTTATTCACAGATTATTCCTTGATTATCAACGCATCATTATTCACTCATTATGCAGTCATTATTCAAATTACCTTTATTAAACTAGCCATTATTCACTCATACTACTACTAATTATCACTTAAATGATGAATTCACTCATTATTCATTAATTATTTACAAATTAACTTATTAGAATTCTCTTAATATTCACTTATTATTTACTAATTATTCACTCATTATTCTCACATATAATGAATGATGATTCAAAATTCAATCATTATTCACTCAAGAGTATTTAATTAACTGATACCCAAAATTGACTGGTTATTCGGTCACTATTCACTACTTATCCATTTATTAGTCACTCATTATTCGGTCATTGGTCAATCATAATTCATACATTATTCACTCATTGTTCACATCCTATTCACTTATTATTCCCAAATGAATCAAGCATTATTCACTATTTATTTACTGATGAATGATGATTTCAACCATTATTCACCCATGGTTCACACTCTATTTACTCACTATACGTTTCATTATTCATTGATTACTATACATTACTCACTCAAATAGCCAGCTAATATTGACTCATTAATGAGTAAATAATCAATGAATAATAAGATAACACTCAGTAAATAATGAGTATATTATGACTGAATAATGTGTTAATAATCAGTGAATAATGAGTTAATAATCATTTATTAATCATTTTTGGTTACTCATAATTCACTCTTTACTTTAGTCTACTTTCACAATAGTCAATCGCGAACTGGTTTCACAATAGTCAATCGCGAAGTCTGACGAGAAAAGCCGCCTCAGTTTTCTTCGGTTGCCTGTGCCCTTTAATATTCCGTAGGAGTGAATTTAGTTAGTATGGAGAAACTTGTAATATTTTCGCTTGTGTAGTGAATGAGAATGCATCGTGGCCTGTTGAGATTACTGGGTACTAAGCAATTATTTATAGACAAAGAAAGAGCATTTTTCAAACTGAAACACTCCAGATAGAAGACATATTCGAAAACTAAAAGAGGATGAGAGCTATAGTAAATTGGTACATAGAAATGGAAGGGTGAAATAAAATATTTATTTATTAACATTAAAAATATTATTATTATTGTTAGATGGAATATCGTCTAGAATCGCACTGATGTAACAAATAAAAGTAAACTGAAGTATTTTTAAATAACGTCATTTTATCTTTGTCGTATTTAGAACATTTTTTGCATAAAACCTTATAAACTAATCCAAATGTCTTTGTTCACAGCAAAACTAAATACTTGAACACAACAATGACAAAAAATATATACACTGTATACATATTGTACTCGAACATCAAACAGAACTAACACTCGAGATTATCGATTTTACTAAAGTCTCAAGAAAACCCATTTATAACAGAAAATCTATAGATATATACATGTATAGATAAATAACGAGACGTACGAGTACAATCGTATCAAACGGTTTTATGAAAAGTTCAAAATTTGCGATATAAACATATGACGTCAGTATAGCATAAATAAAAGCTCAGCTGAAAATTAAATTCTAAATACAACAACAGCAAGTTAACTTTTTGCATTAAATTTTTCTTCATTTCCTCATTCTGAATTTTATTTGTATAGTTTCCATTCCACATATAGTTTCCTAAATTTTTTGCTGCTTACATACATACATACTTGCTAATCAATACTCATACAATTTCTATATAAAATCTCACCATCTTTCTTACATTTTTGATGTTCTAAATACTCGTGCAAATACACATAAAGATTTTATTTTGAGTATATTCAAAGACAGGAAAGAAAATTGATTTTCCTTTTTTGCGAACTACATTCGAGTGTGTAGGTATGTCTAAAATGGGAAATGTTTAACCAAAAAATGAATTTACCGCAATTATAACTGTGTGTGTGTGTGTGTGTGGATTTTTTTAATTTTTTGAGCTTTCAGCGTTCGATTGAAATTGATCGATATTGATTATTTTAGTTTATGATTGCACCATATTTTTTTTCTATTACTGCGGCTATACGCAGTACATGGTGGTATTAAGGGTGATGAAAATATTTTTCAATTATTTATATTTAGTTGGATGGTGGAAATTGTACTTGTTTTAAAATTTATTTTTAGCCAGGAGCATTCCATCGTTACACTCGTATAGTTTTAAATAATCGATCAATTAGATAGTTTAAAATTGTGTAATATATGCAAAATGTAACATAATGATTAGAATTTTGTTACATTTCTGATTGATAGCCAACATGATTATTTTTGCCATCCACTTTTGTTTAAACAAATATGAAAATATGAGATTATTAAGGAAAGTAGGATAGCTATTCTTCTAAATTATCAAAATTTAAATTTAAATTCGCAAGATTACTTCGAGAAAAAGTACTTCAATCCTATTGAGTGACTTTGAGTCATATCGAGGAATTATTTAAGTTACAATTTTTTCAGTAAACATTTTTAGGCATCTTTGCAAAGAATTTTTTATTGTTTTCATTATTAACTTGTTGAAATCAAAAAATGTAAAGACAGCACAGGACTCAATCTAGCCTAAGAGTTTGTTCACTCAAAGCTTAATCAATAACATAAGCAAAAGACTTTTGTTTAAGAGGAACTTGAAATGTTTTCAAATTCCACATTATAATTCTATTTTAAACTTGTATGAACCATTTGAAAATGTATGCAATTCTAAAGATTAATCAATTCCTTATATACGTATTTCAAATTTAACAAACTTATTAAGTAAACTAGGCGTTATTATCAATTCAGTTGTGCTTAGGACAACAATATAATTAAGTAAAGCTGTAATTTAATGAGGCATGTCTAAAACGTTTTCCGATGAGCTTGTGTGATTTGCTAGGCCACTACTTGTTGAAAACTATTCTTTCATATAATACTAAAACGAAACAAAAACATTTCTTTAACCAATTTCTCCAAAAGCTTAGTTGTACGACTCTCGAGCTCACTTCATTAAATACTACAGCAACGCTGTAGTAAAATAAAGGCTAAACTCATTAGAAATTTCGTCATTTGTAAGAAGACCGCTATCTGATGAAATATTACTAACCAAGTATGTTTTAGAACTTTTTGTTATAATTTCAATTAAACTGGTTCCAATTTTTAATTTTTGTTTCTCTCCATTACTTGGAAAACGGTTGGTATACTTAATACATTTTTTTCTCTCAGTTGACATCTATATTTATTTGTACGCAAGTATATTCACAAATGTCATTAAGATTCACATTATTCGGAATATTCTGTTGTTTATTTAGCATCATCCGCTATTAGTTCCTTTTTTAATTCCACCGGAAACGGGATCCATGGTTATAAAAGTCTGATATTTTTCAAACGAGAATTAGTGTAGCATTGTTTCAATATGTGTGTTATGTTAATACAAAAATTATCCAGAGCTATAGCGAAGGATCAACTAGGTTCAGAACAAAATTCCAATTTCAAGCAGTTATGCAACCATGTTAAGTTTTTTTTTCTTTTTGTGGGTTTGACCACATATAGGGTTAGTATGGGATGGCAAAACCGTACCAACTTTCAACAATATCTATCCGAAATCTTGGCATGCTAAGTCGTTTGATGATGTTGTTCAAGACTAAATGAAGAAACAGAAGTTACACCTCAAATTGAACATTTTACACTTCAAATCCAACCTGTTACAATTTAAATACAAATTTTTACACTTCAAATTGCACTTTTTAACATTAAAACTAAATTTTTTGCTAATTATGGTTAACGAATTTCAGTTTTAAATTAAACCATTTAAAGATCAATCAAAACTTTTTCGAAACCAAACAAAATATTTTCAAATTCAAATGAAACGTTTACGTCAACAATTGAATTTTTTTTTAAATAAAAGCATTTCAAACGGCCCATACATGGATACGATTGATCGTACAACAATTCGTATGACTTCAGTTGATTCGACCGCTTGAAGGAAAATTGTATCGTGTGTTGGGCTACTGTACAAACTGCAGTGCGATGCTAAAAATCAAGGACAGTTTGCCTTTCAACTTGTCGATACTGTGTTTATCAAGTCATGTAAGTAAAACAGGTTGTAAATATATTTGGATAGACAAATTGTATTATGATATATCTACCCAATTATTTGTGCAACTTGTAGTACAAGTTGTAATACGATCATATGTATAGGCCGTTTAAGGGCTACCTATCAACTGCTTTTAGCAGTTTCGTCATCATCTTTGTGTATTGTAATTTTAACAGTCATTGTGAGAGATATTATGTTAAACATGATAAATTAGGCGGTACAAAAAGTAACTTAAAATGACTACAAGAATTACAACACAAATACGTTGATGAAAGTGCCAAAAGCAGTTGATCATTGAGGCATCCCTATTGAAATAGAAACGTTTTTTATATTTCTTTCGATTTTGAAATGGTTTTATATAACTGAACCAACAATAGTGGTGCATTAAAAACTTAAACTCAAAATAGATCATTTATATGAGTGGAACCACGATGAACCATAATTATGTGTATAGGCCTGTTGTTTATATTATATTGTAAAATTAAATATTTAGTTATGTAAAAAGTCAAAACCTGCGAAATTTTGGAGTAATTAAAACACAAAGCCACCTACATCTCATTTGCTAAACTGCAACAACCCTAACAATATCAGCCGAAACTATATATTAAAAGCATATAGTCAACAACATAAATTCGAATTAAAAAAAAACACACACCATAGCTCATCTCTAACAAGCAACGTTACAAGCACCAAACAGCCTGTAGCCTTCCGGATTATAACAAAGACGTTTAGTGTTATTAACGCAGATTTCACTTAAATGATGTTTTAAATATGCGCCTACGCATATAGTTAGCAATGGCTAGCAAAACATCAAAGTTTTTTTAAGGAATGTACTGATGAACAATCAAAATACCTGATTCGAAATTGTCAGTCATACAATAAATAATTAATAAAATTATAAAATGTCAAATAATGTAATACCAATATTGAAAATTTGAAATAGCAAGATAAACGTAAAATTAACCCTTTGCGGTCGAATACCGTCGTTGTGGTGCCGAAAATAATTTTTTGTGGAATTAGAAGTGTGTGAATCCAATTCCTGTATTCTGTACAAAGCTGTGAAAATGGGAAGAACGAAAAAGCAATTATAAATTTCGTTATTGAGTTATGCTATGACAGTACCACGCCCCCTCCCCTCCCTCATTAAGTACATTTTAGAAAGAAATTTTTTTTTGAAATAATTTTAGAGATAAATTTAATTACTAACCTATTTAGCATGATAATAAATGCCGAACTAAACAATAGTGGTCCTATTTTAAAGATAAAAGTCCAATATGTAAAAACTATTTGGCATATAAATTATTATTTTGCTTGGTACAGCTGTTCAAAGTAGACTAGTTACTTGACACTATTTTTACACTTTCCATTCCGCCATGATATCCTCAAACACAGAAATAACCGAAGTAGCAATCTGAAACCATAGTTTAAAAAAAACGATAAAATTGGGTTCATATTGGTTTTATTGTAACTATGTAGTTATTTTAACACGGTATCTAAATGTTTTAAGTTTGGATTATTCGAAATGAGTTATAGAGGTTTTTTGTATCCAGCTTATGACTAATTATTAGATTTTGTAAAAGATATCTAAAACCAGTCAGAAATGAATTCTTTGTTCTTTATGATTTTAATTTGGATTATTTGGAACGTATTCTAATTTATGTAACCAAATGTTAACTAATTAATTGTTGTAAAATATGTATCTATAACGATCCGAAAAGGTTCCTGAAAACCATTATTATTACAAAAATCACAAAATTAAAAAAAAAAACAAAAAACAAGAGGAAGTTGTTAGTGAATATAATTCGCTAAGTCAGTGCGTTCTGCTTGATACTTAAGGTATTAAGCGAGAATTGTATTTGTGTATTTATAAATTATGCTTATAGTGGAAATGAATGTATTACTAAGTAAACCTACTTATGTATATTGAAGTCAAGCAGAGTCCTGTGTGTTTTATTAATTAAAAAAGTGGTGGTAGAATTTATTCAGTATTTTTGGTACTTTATAGCTCTTTGCAAATCGGTTAAAAAATGGATTTTTTGTTGGATAATTGGTACGTTTTAGTTTTTTGCAAACCCGTTAAATAAGTTTAACTGTTATCTAAACTTCATAACTTAACAGTTATAATAAGTTTTTTTCGGCTTGTTAGTTTCCGTATTATTGAAACTAAAATGAACTAGCTCTTGCACAGTTGTAAAAGAACTGATTAGTATTTTTACAACCAAACATACAAAATTTTGGATTTTTTGAAACTAACTAAAATAAGTTCCCAGGTAGTAAAAATAAAACGTAAAAGTTTCAAAAAACGCGGTCAAAACTGGGGTCTGCAACGGTTTTGTCCTGTGGGAGAAAGAACCGTATCTGAAACAATTTTTGAAACTTTTTGGTTTTGAACTCAAAGTTTCGAATCGATCTCAAACCCTATTTGAAACCAAAAATTGCTACTTGGGAAATATAAAACATATAAACGAAAAGGGGTCTGGTTGGTGTTAATATTGTGAAAATATAAAGTATCTTTCACACAAAATAATGATAATGGTTTAGACAAGGGTTAATAATCGAACAAGTAATGATTGGCAACGACAAACAATGACAATACAGGATGCAGGTATTTTCAGTAGTGGACGTTACAGCCAAATTACCAAAATCGATAAGAATTTCATTTATATTTATTCTCAAATTTTGCGTATTTTATCAAGCGGAAAACCTATTAAAATCAACGAATTTCGTGAGCTATTGGCAATGGCACGGAATTTATATTTGGGAAAAGTATGATTGGTAGATCCATGCACGTATGAAATATACATGGGGCATTCTCTGTCAAATCGGCCACCACCTTTGCACATTTCAGTTCTTGAGAGAAATAAATAAAAATAAATTTTTTTAGAATGTCTATTTCTTAATGCCGTATGGCGTTTTTATGGCGTTCTTGGATTTTCAAAATAGCGGACCATATCTGCTAACGAAGTCTTTAATTTTTAATAAAATTGATATAAAAACGTAATTTTAACTCTGTTAATTTACTTAAAAGTGTTTCGGTGTCATAGATTACACATTTTTATTATTTTTGTACAATTCTAAGATGGCGGATCCAAAATGGCCGTCAAAATTGGCAAATTTTTCGACGTTCATAAAGATCGTTAGAAACATGTCCTATAAGGTTTTTGGGGTCGCTGATAACGAATTTGAAGTCAGAATTTTAATATTCAAGATGGCGGACACAAAATGGTGGTCGAATAATTTTTCGATATTCATAGAAATGAATATAAACTTGGTGTAGGGGGTTTTCGGGATTGGTGATCATAAATTTAGAGTCAGAATTTGAAAATTCAAGACGGCGGGCCCAAACTTTATGAAAATCAATAAAAACGTGATATAGGGGTTTTCGGGGTCGCTGATCACGAATCTGAGGTCAAAATTTAAAAATTATCTCAAAAATGTACCACATTCTCGATAAAAGGTGTTATTTTTAGATATTTTTTGAAAAAATGTCTAAAAATAACTCTTTTTATCGAGAATCTATTATACCAAAAACACTTTTGAATAAATTAACAGAGTTAAATTACGTTTTTATATCAATTTTAATAAAAAAGAAAGACTTCATTGGCAGATATGGTCCGCCATTTTGAAAATCCAAGAACGCCATTAAAACGGCATACGTCATTAAAAAGTAGACATTCTAAGCAAAATTGTAAGCCCAAAAAATTTATTTATCTCATAAAATGAAATGTGCAGAGGGGGTCACCGATTTGACAGAGAATGTCCCACATACACAGTGCTTAACCAAATTATATATGTGCTATTTTTAATGCAATGAAACCCAAACAACTTTAAAAATTATATAATTATTAATCTTTGAAAATATTAATTTCAATTTAATTAACTTAATTATTCCGCTTTACATTACAAACAAAGTGTTTTAAATTGTATCATAATTCTACAGTTAATTTAGTTTTTAACAAAAATATTTGTGCAATATGGAAAAATTTAAAACAAAACAGTAAATCAATTAAATTTAAAATTATTTTTGGTTAATTAAATAGTGATTTAGTAAATAATTGTTATAAGAGAACATTAAATTAACTGTAATTTCTCCTAGAAATAAAAATTTAAAAAAATGTGTTTGATTGAAATAGAAGGCAGAATATTTAAGTTAATTATGTAAATTAAATTTAAATATTTTCAAAAAGTTTATTAGTATAATTTTTAAAGTTGTTTTGTATATACATTGATTTTTGTTACATCTCTAGCATTTTTATAGGATGTTTATGGAGGATGTTAAAAACGCAACCCATAAAAGCATAGGAAAAAATCGCTCAGATTTTTGTAAAAATTTGGTATTTTTTTTGCCTGTAAACATATAAAACACGTTTAAACACCAATCAAAACTATAAAAATGTCGATTTTTCAAAAGGGGGCTTAGAAAAACTGTGATTTCATTTTTGAAATCAATATGCCAATATACATTTTAAATTTGAATCCCTGTACAAATTACAAATTAATTTCTCTACACCAAAAGAATTTAATATCAGCAATTTCATATTTCCTTACTATACTAAAGGTTCCAAGCCTTTTCTGAATTTTGGTAATTCCGATATCTGGAACTGTTGCTGCTTCTTTCTATAAATTACTTAATTAAGCTTTAATCCAAACAAAATAAAATAAATTGTAATAGTATAGGAGAAAGATGCCTGAAAAACACAACCAAAAATTCCTGAAAATTTTGATTCACTGTTTATTTGATTTGGATGTACGACCAAGTTTAAGCAAGTATTCCCCAAATAAAATACTCCCCACGTACACCCTTTAAAATCCAATCCGAAGGTTAGCGATTAGTTAGTATTTATTGTTAGTGGTAACATAAAATAAAATGAAACAGTTATCACAAGGCGACTTAATTCTCAACTAATGTTAAAGTTCCTAACAGTATGTTGTAACATAAACCAAATATCATGAAAAAAAAAAAAAATTAAATCATAGCTAGCAACATGTCAGCCCTGACATGCATAAAACACGAAACGTCTGGTCCTATCATGGTTTAAACAAAATAAATTTAAAACGTCTGGCCTCCTTATCCACCATGCAGTTGCAATTCCTATATTATATGGAATAAGGATAATCCGATGGTTTAAGAAAATAATAAAAAAATCCCTGTTTTGTATTTTTCCTGTTTTTCCCTGTTTTGTTATTTTGAGAAAGAGAAACTTTGTCTCATTTGTAGAGAGAATGAAAAGAATACAATAAAACTACCTTTACATAATAGGGATTTGTAACGACGCACAGAGCACCGTCTCCAAATAACAATTGGGCAAAAATAGAGGGAATGGGTACTCTGAATTTAATGAAAGTTTGTATATATTAAGCACTATTCAGTAAAAGCTCATTATTGCATTTCACCAGTTATTATTATGCTCCTTTTATATTATATTATATCATTTTTATTAGGTTTAGATTAAGAACAATTCGTAACTTGTAGAAAGAAGCTACAGTATGACTATCGATACCTGAATCATCTCTAGATTTTTAGAAATAATCGAAGAACTAAAACTAGCAAGTGTTGTACTTTGTTAATGTGTAATTTTTTTCAAAATTTAAGTAATTTTTGAGCCATTTTTTAAGTTGTCGACGATCGATTAATTTCAATTTCGGTAATATGTGACACGTTTGAAGTGTGTGTTTTTAGGAAGAACAAATCGTATATTGTGGGGAGTTTTGAATTATATTACAAAGACAGTGCATCTTTGGAATCTGTGATTAATATTGAATTTTCCAATGAATTTTAATTTAGCATGATAGATGATAGGGCTGGCCAGTATTATTTACACCCGGTTACGTTACTTTATTTATTAATTTATTAATATTATTAGTACATCCTTTATATTTTTAATTTTATAATATTATTATTATTAATATTGCTAACAGAGTTACTATTAGTTGCAAATGAATATGAAATGGCTGAGACAAATTCAGGGCTGCATATTCTAGGTTAAGCTGCATTTAAAACGTAGCATTTCATAACAATTTATAAATGTTGAGTTTAATTTCAGAGATGCCTGAAAAATGAGCTTCTGGTAACCTAAAGAATACGATGGATATGTAGTTTAGAATGTGATAACTGATTTATCATAAATAACTGTCGACTACTTTAGTTTCTGTCACCGGGCCAAGTCTAATCTAAACTTATAATTCCTATTCTCCCGCTATATTATGTAAAATAAGGGTACTCGAAGGGTTCGGCATCCCTCGGGAAACTACCTAAAGCTTGGACGTCTTTAAGTCTTTAAATGTCTTTAAGATTTTCGTCAATAAAATTTCTCGGTAATTTTAAGGACTTTGAGATCCATTTCCAAAAAAATTTAGTTGCTTTGGTTTTATTTTTGTTCATTTTTATTTTAAAGTATTTTTACGATTTGAAACCTTTGGTTTTAAATAAAAGTGAAACAAAAGTTTGCCAAACAATGAATAATTCACCGATCCGTTAAAGTAAGTTTGGTTTAAGTTATCGGTAATTTACAACCAAAATTCCTACAAAAGTACGTAATTTAGCGCTCTTTGGGCAAGCCACTAGAACTACAGAAATACTGCTATGTGAATTTTTGGCCTGTCACAAAAAAATTAAAAATACCAATACGATCTTCCATGTTTCATCGGTAATTTTATGGATTTAAAATTAGAAAATGTTTGTCAGGAATAGAAAGCGTAGAACAAAAAATAATGTTTATAATAAAGTCTTGTGTGAACAACTTAAACCACCCTGCTATGTTAATAGGACAGTGGCTGATGAAATGAATCGGAAAACCCCATAATTCTGTATAATTTACATGCAAATTGAAAATTTCTGAAACATAGCGCAGAGACTGAATCAAACATTTAAAATTCACACATACATAATTAAAACGAATACATATTTGACTTGGGATATTGTAATTCTGTTAGTTGTTAATTAATTATATAGTATAGTAACCAAACCACCCATTTTGGAATAATTTAACAATAATGGTAACAACAACAACCACAACATCAACCAGAATATTCAAATGAATTCATTTTTGTTATTGTAGTTAACTTTTATTATTACAGTCATTTAAAACGTAAAGGTAAAACGAAAAACAACTATTATGTACCTACATACATATATACACCTAGTACGTGAAAATCACAATGAAAATTGGAAAATTCAATTTAACATACGTTTGTTTGCTTTTTGTTTGTGCCATGCTAAAAGTACAATAGTTCATGTGTTGTTTGGCGGGAGTGATAACATAAAAATGTTAATCAGTTTCATTTCAATTAACTATAAAATTTGATTTTTTTTATTATTTACAACTAATTATCTTGTGCTTTGGGAATTCAAAAGAATCAGGATTGATTTAATTTTAACTGTTGGAGGAGGTTCTTACAATTTATTTTTATTAAGTTTTAACCAATTAACGATGTTGATTAATATATCTTCCGTGTAGCAAAATTGATTAATTTATCTTCATAAGTAAACATATTGAGGACGAATATGTTTGGAAACGTATTATACATACTCAAAATACGCATTTTTAACATTTCCATCATAAGATTATAAATATTTATGAATAAAGCACGAGTAAATTTTCCATCTTCCAAGAAACAGTTGAAACAGTTGTTATTTATTGTTACTGTCAGAATTACGATTGTTCGCACAAAAATATAACAACTAAAATACAGTTGCACGACCAATCGAACGTAAAATAAATATCCATACAAAATATAAGATGTTATGGTAGCCAGCTGTTTTACTATTAGATGTATCAAGTCAAGAGGAAAAATTTATCTGTCGTTCATGTGTAGAATGAATAAAAGTTTTATCATGGTCGAAATTTCTTTCACAGGTATGCTGGAATAATTATATTAAAATATTTCCATATATTATATGTTATACATGTGTGTGTGTTTTTATAAAATTTATGGGATTTATTTTATGGGTTTGGCACCTTTGGACGAACATTTTTTTGGCAACGATTTAATATACATATTTGTGATTTTAAAATGTTATACGCGTAAGTACCTACATTAAACTTTATACTTATTGAATATGGCAAATGTTACCAGACAAATAAATTCAAGTTTAATTACTTTTGAGGTAAATCTACATGGAAAATAATTTTATCCGTTATTGCTGTGAGAGTCCAAAATTTCGAAATCAACCAAACTCTGTTATCCCAAGCAAAAGTAAAATAAAATCGAGTGTTAACCTGTTTGCAACGGAATTTTTTGGGCAATGTTTTCATTTAATCTTCAATTTAATCTCCTTTTAACTCAATACACTTTATTCAAATTTGTTTTTCCAAACATTACTTGTGATTTGGATCTATCCTGCTTTAAGCTTTTTCATATGTAAATGTCCATGTCACTCAATTTCACTTTACACTCACTCAATACTACATATAGTATATCATGGATTTTTTCATTCATTTCTGGTGTTAGTTATCACCGATTTTGGGCTCATGAGAATTTGGTTGTATTAGTACAATTCGCGAATACAAACTGCACAGTACATGCTGTATATATAGAATGAAAATTGTGGTACAATCAGTCCAGTTGCCGCGGCCTGATGAGAAGATTGATTTTTCATAATCATAAGCTCATCAGTTCGGAACTGGATTAAATCCTCTTACAATTTTCGGATATTAACTTCAAATAAATTAAAAATAAAAAGCCGAGAGTATCTTAGTGATTGTAATATATGCGCGTGAGGATAGTTTTTTGTTTGTTTATATACAATTGTGGCGGTGAGTGAATGTAAGAATAAATGAATGATTGAATAGTTGAGTGATTGAATAATTGAGCGAAAGATATGAGCGAGCCGCTACAGATTCATAAAATTCCTAAAATTCACAAGGTTCATAACATTCATTAGATTTCTAAAATTCATAATTCGGACACCGGCCTTATAATGAGAAAAATTCCAAAAATGATTTTAATGTTTCTTCGCTATAAAAATCAAAATGTTATAACGAAAAAAAGTCTATTCATGTTATGATTGGCTGATGGAGTGGTCACGTGTTATCGGTTTTGTTTTATGTAATATTTTTAGCATTTGCGTCCGTCACCGAAAATAGGCTATTATAAAATAACACAATGATTAGCGAGCGGGTGACGTTAGGCCTCTAGTATTATTTAAAAATTAAATTTTTCTTTCGACCACAAAACAATTTTCAAAACAATAATACATTTTTTTTGTTTATTTTATATTTTCAGTTAAATAAAACAAAATGAAGAAAATTAACAACAATAAACAAAAGAGGCAAAATGTTAATTTATTAAAATATTTCAATACACATTTTAATTAAATAATACAATATAATTAATAATTATGTAAACGAATAACAAAAATAGTAAAGTTTATGTTGAATATTTACGTATTGCTATATAAAAAAGGATAAAACAAAATTAAGCAATTATCTTATATTTAAAATAAACAAAAAAGGAATAAAAATAAAACAGGACATCATTATTTTAATATTGATTGAAAATTGTTATAAAAAAAAAACAACAAAAATTAATTTTTTGGTTTCAGTGTGTCTCTCGAAGTTAAAAATAATAAATAAAAAATTATAAGCAAACAAAATTGTGTACACAAAAAAGTAAACACAAAACAAAAATGTTGTTTTCAATGGAAAGGAAAAAAGGATAATTTATTATCTTTTTGTACCTTATTTCAGCATTTGTAAGGAACATGCGAAGGTAAGAATAATTTTTTATATAATTAGAATCTCAATTTTACTTTGCTCCATTGGTATTGCTCTTCAAATATAATTAATTGGTTTTATAAAATTTGATTTTGTTGTGTACACAGATAATAATTATATCATGTAAATAACTCTACTTTATCTAAACATGGATGTCATTAATTTTGTTGTTGTTGTACATGTGTAGTAAATTAAGGTTGATTGAGCAAAATGTTGTGTGGGTTTGGGGTGTGTGTAGATTTCAAACATTGGTATCATATGTGTGTACTTTGTAAAAATTATAATTAAATTTGCCTGACCAATAATGTGATCAATTTTGTGATATGTGAGAGGAATTTTTGCAAATTTTTGATAACGTAGTGATAATACCTTGATTGACAGAATTCTGTTTGAACTGTTTAACTATTTTTGTTTTTTACATTATTTTTGAGAAATCAAACTCGGTGAACACGATAATAGACAGTGAATGTTTTTTTGTGAAACCGAGTATTAGTATTTCTAAAAATGCAATATTCATCGGAAAATGAAGTTGCCGCATTAATCCGCAAATTTTAGAGTATCACGGGTTACCTGTAACTCATTAATTTAGACAAAGGCAGCGCTAATGTTGCAAAAATTTAGTGCCAGTTTAGAGTGAAAAAAATTATTAATAAAATTGTTTTCCAATGAGGGAAAATCAATTGTAGAAACAGCGAAAAGCCTTCTAGAAAGTGAATAGATCCCATTCCAAAAGCTGTTATGGATCCCTAGACCATATCGTATGGGGAATGTTTTAATGTCGGCAAAACGCTTTGTGTCGAATACCATTCTCCTTTTGGTCGCCGAACTGTCATCCTTCCGTCGCCGGGCCCAAATTAATTAAATTTTTGCTCGTCCGAAAATGCTACTCTCCCCCAGTCTTCGGATGTTAATTTTTTCGGTTCATTTGTAAATCTTAATGTTTGAGCTTTCATTTTTAGAGTAAGGAGCGGTTTTTTTGCCGCTCGACAAACGTTCAGACCTAGTTCGTTTAATTTTCTCTGTACAGCACGAACCGAAATTAAGACGTTAGTTGTTGCTAAAAGGTTCCTTCTTAGCTCAGCAGCCGTATTCAACTTGTGCCTTACCGCTAAACGGTTCAATACTCGATCTATGCGATCGGAGGTCTTTCTCTTTCACACTGAGCCAGTCTTTCTTGCAAGTGTTGGGTTTTCACAATATCGCTTTAAAAAGTATCTCCGGATTTAATACAATTGATCATTTCCGCTTTTTTCACATTTGTATATTTTGTGGCATGAAATTGCAAAATTTTTGCTTTTTCGTCAATATTTAGTTTACAACGACCCATTGTAAAATTTACTCTTTGATGGCTTAACTAAAACTAACTGATATTTATCTCGATTACTACTATAAACTATTTTACAACAATTGAAAAAAAAACAACAAAAACTTGAGACAAAGTGAAAATAAACCAATTCGCACATTTTTATGGCGCTGGGTGTATTTCAAACGAATACCAGTTCTATTAAGCAGGTGCTGCATTCGAAATGTAGAAATTATCTAATTACGAGTAGAACAACAAGAATTGAATTTGATTAACAAAAAATTGATTTTGAAATGTAAAAATCAACAAACTTGAAACATTAAAAATTGAATTGCTTTTAAAAATATTTGGTTTTATTCTACATATAATTGAAGTTACTTTGAAAAAACACGAATATACTTTGGAAAATATTCAGGATGAGTGCAGAAAAGTGAACTACAAAAAATTGACTTTCATTTGCAAAATAGTGAATTTGACCTGCAAAACCTATATACTGTTAAAGTTAGGCGAAAGCTGCCAGACGAAAGAGAAAACTCGATAATCCGAAAGTAAAACACGGTAACGCAGAGTGTTTTATCCCAGCCGAAAATAAAAAATGGACCCGATATTAACCGGTAGTGTTTAGCCTAAAAATTACTAAAGATGCATGAATCGCATGAAGACCATTGTTATTGTTCTTATATGACAAAACATGGCGCCAGTTCCTCGTGGAAAACTGTGAAAAACTTGCGAAACCCAAACAAATATTTTAATTGAAATAAAATCAGCGTCTAGAGTGTTATGTCTGGAAATGGATTACAGTGATGTGACTTGTCAATAGCTATCGCAGGAAAAAAATTCAATTGATTTATTGTTTCCTGTGGGAAATCCCGGCAAATTCAATTTCGCAAAATCATTAAAAAGTTTGAACTGAATTTTTCTCCTTAAATAGCTTTTGGCAAGTCACATCAATAAAATACATCCTCAGACATAACACTCTTGAGGCTGATTTTTTTTTCAATTTTGTGAATTCTTTTGATTCTCCGATATTTTAGGTAAACCAAAGTTACCGATTAGGTAAACCAAAGTTTTCCACGTTAGACTATTTACAATTTCTTTTATTGCAATCCATGTAGCCTATTTAATTTCAGGTAATAACCACAAAATTATTTATTTTCGGCTGGAATGTTATTAACGTAATCTACATTTTCAACTTTTTATACTTTCGGCTGGGAACTTTCAGGTAACTTTGAGAGGATCTTTTATATTACGTAATAATTGGACTCGCATGTATACCTATTTTATATAAATACATTCAAACAAAACCATTTTCTAGCAAAACCAACAAAAATGTTTATACAAGCCGTGATGTCCCAATACATGTGATATAAAAATGTAAGGCATATTAGTGTTAGTGATATCGTCGTATACAAACACGACATAAAATATAAAACTCACTAATACACCGGCAGAAGTCAGTGTACATTTGTTTTGTGGTATCTGTCAAATAAGCGAACAGCATGGCTTGTAAAAACCATTTGTGGCGGTTTTGATTCTAGGCAAAAAAAAAAATTTTGAACGTAGTATTCTATTACTTTTATTGCTTTTGTTTTTTAAATGTATGTATTGCACAAGAAATCTTTATGCGTCTACAACTTTGGAATCCGACCAACTAAAAATCTTAGCCATACCATATTTTTCTTATCTGATCAAGGTCTAAAAGTCTTTGTTTGTTTCATGAAAATATGTTGAGCACTTTTCGAATTACTTAAAGTCATTTCTCTCGCTCTAACGCTTTGCTTGAGTTGAGATGCTAAAACTGGGGATAAAGTTGATAAAAATAATCACCGCCCAATCCGTTTTACCAACAATTTCAAAAGTGCTTCAAAGAGGAGAGAGATAAAATCCCGTGGGTACAAAATCCCGAAGATTTGAAGAAATCCCAAGGGTTCAAAATCCCGAGCATACTCAATTCATGCGAGTGAAGTTTATCCTAAATTAATATTAGATTTTACAACAACAACAAAAATGTATATGTATGTGTTTAAAAGTATACATTCGGGCGAATAAGAAAAAATTCATTCAAATCAAATATTTGAACTTAATGCTAAATTAAAAAAAATCCAAATATTCAAGATTTATAAAGATTTAAACTATTTAGACGTTCACAGAGCCAATCCTGTATAGCTTAATAACGGACCAAAGCATTAACAACATATAAATCGACAATGTTTGCCAATTTAAAAACTTAATATTATTATCAATATCTCAGAAAATCGATATCTCAAAACTTACTTCTATCGGCAAACATGCCACTATGATTTTCGGATAGGCCTATGTTTGTTCTTATTTCATGATGAACTGCTAAAATTTCATTTGGGGTTTACCTATTGAAATATCGATTATTCGAAAAAGAGAAATTTTGAATCTTAAGCATGTCTAAGAAAATCGATATCTCAAAACTTACTTCTATCGGCAAACATGCCACTATGATTTTCAGATAGGCCTATGTGTGTTCTTTAATCATGATGAACCGCTAAAATTTCATATGGGGTTTACCTATTGAAATATCGTATATTCGAAAACGTGAAATTTTGAATCTTAAGCATGTCTAAGAAAATCGATATCTCAAAACTTACTTCTATCGGCAAACATGCCACTATTATTTTCGGATAGGCCTATGTGTGTTCTTTAATCATGATTTTCTTAGACATGCTTAAGATTCAAAATTTCACTTTTTCGAATAATCGATATTTCAATAGGTAAACCCCATATGAAATTTTAGCAGTTCATCATGATTAAAGAACACACATAGGCCTATCTGAAAATCATAGTGGCATGTTTGCCGATAGAAGAGAGTTTTGAGATATCGATTTTCTGAGATATTGATAATAATATTAAGTTTTTAAATTGGCAAACATTGTCGATTTATATGTTGTTAATGCTTTGGTCCGCTATTAAGCTATACAGGATCAGCTCTGTGAACGTCTAAATAGTTTAAATCTTTATAAATCTTGAATATTTGGCCTTTTTTTAATTTAGCATTAAGTTCAAATATTTGATTTGAATGAATTTTTTCTTATTCGCCCGAATGTATACTTTTAAACACATTCATATACATTTTTGTTGTTGTTGTAAAATCTAATATTAATTTAGGATAAACTTCACTCGCATCTCAATTCTGAAGATACAAAATCCGTAGGGTATAAAATCCGGAAAGCCTATGAAAATTCCAAAATTTAATTGTTGCACAATTGGTGCAATTTTCCCTTGTTATTTGTTTTTAGCAAGCTCAATTTATATTTTGCCTTACATAATAATGTTAGAGTTAGTACAGTACATTGTAAATTAATAATATAAATCAAAATATAAAAATAAACAGAAATTAAGAAGGCAAATACAGAAAATCTTTTACTTAATACTAAAAAATTATGTATTAAGACTTATTGTACTAACTAACTATATTATTGGGCTGTTCGGAAAGTAATTTCGTTTTTTTATAAAAATGAAGGACGATTTTCTTATAGTGAATTAATATTTTATTCAATTAAATATTGTCCAGTTTGTTCTTCCTGGCATAACATTTTTGTTCTTTCCTGGCGAAAAACTGATCCACGTGATTTTTGATCTCCTCATTTGAATTAAACGTTTTACCGTCTAAACAATTTTGTAGAGACCGGAACAAATGATAATCGGAAGGTGCTAGATTTGCATCAATTAATGCCTTTATTGTGTCTTTATCAGCTTCAAGTGGCCTTCCAGAACGTGGTGCATCTTCGAGATCAAAATTGCCGGATCGAAATTTTGCAAACCAGTTTTGGCACTGGCGCTAGCTTATTACATCTTCTCCATACACAACGGATAATTTTTTTCTTGCTTCAACAGCATTTTTATCTTTTCTATAGTAAAAAAGTAAAATATGCCGAAAATGCTGTTTTTCACTTTCCATATTTAAAAGGGTATCAACCAAAAACTACTGTGCAGAATCAATCGAATTTTTCCACAAGCAAGCCTTGCTATGTCAGCTGTCAAAATACATATAATTATGCGGCTTAAGTGTGATGAAGTTGGTTGTGAAAAAATACAATTAAATCCTCTGTTGGGAAAAAACGAAATTACTTTCCGAACAACCCAATATTAACTGTAGAATTCAAACTAAGATATCAAATATTTGTGAATAGAATTTAATAAAGAGTTTCTAAATTTATTCAAAGATAAGTTAAAGATATCATTACTGTCATCACAAAAGAAAGTGTTATGATTCATCAATAATCGATAGCGTGGCGATGCTAGCCCAATATTCGTTGTTGGAGTAGTAGGTTTCAATAAGTTAAAATTTATAGGCCGATAGGCGGGGACATAGAAATTAATTTCCAATAGGAAAGAAGTGTGAACTGATCCATTAACTATCTTGTAAAGCAGTAACTCATCCCGAAATAACTGACGAGCATAAAATGGGTTCCCTATTTGTGTACAGTATTCAAGTTGACTCCTTACTATGAAATTATACAGGATTCTAAGTATATTGTAGCACATAAAATCCTAGCATCGACGCAATACAAATTCTAACAATTTATTAGTTTTGGCACAAATCGTATCTATAGGAGGATTAAAACTTAGATTTTTATCAAGGATTCCTAAATCTTTAATAAGCTCAACGCCTGTTTATAATAATTTTATTTAGCTTAACTAAATGAATAAAAATTTCTTTTCCCAGTATACGTGATAATATTACATTTAGAAATATTTAAGTTCAACTTATTTATATTACACCATTCAGTTAGTAATTTCAAATCCTCTTTTAGGCAATAACAATCAAATTCTGACTTAATTGGATATAAATACTATAAACGACCTAGTATGGATCCTTGAGATACACGGAAGTAGGCATAAACTTAGCAGAACGAACTCCATATGATTTTAACCAAATTTTGTAATGTTCGGTAATATTCATGGAACTCAATTTAATAATAAGCAATAGGATGATCCACTTTATCAAAACCTTTTTGAAAATCAGTATAAACACAGTCCACTTGAACGTTATTGTCAATCTGATGAGATAAGAAATATGTGAACTCCAGTAGATTATAGTGATAGTGGATCTACCAGCTACCAACCCGTGTTGATAAATATTAATTGAATGCTTCATTTCATTGTATAAAACACCAAACATTAGCTTCTCGAAACTTTTATTAAATATATTACTGATGCAAATACCACGGTAGTTAGTTATATCTGCAGAAGTACCAGATTTGAAAACTGGAATGTTACAGGAACTGTTCCATAGTTTAGGAAAACTACAGCTATTAATTGATTTATTAAAAGTAATCGTTAAAGGTTTAACAGAACACGGGCCAGCTTTAGCAACAAATTTACCAGGTAGACCATCTGGTCCACATCCTTTTTTAGTGTTAAAATTACTAATAACTAAGAGAGCATCGCTTTCCGAAATTCTATCATACCAACATAAAAATTAGAATTATTGTAGTAATTTGAAATTGGATTAATTACCGATAGATTAAAAACACCTGTGAAGTAATCAAAAAACCATTCAAATAATTTCAACATCGTTTGAGCTACCGTCTAAATAATTCATAACTGTAGGAAACTTTGATTTAACAGACAAGCCTTTATGAAATTTGCAAAAAAAAAAAAATTAGGATCACTTTTAATAGAATCCTTAGTAGTCTTGATATATGTTTTATAGCATACTCTGATTTCAACCTTGTTGCTCTACGAAGCAAGGTAAATTGATTGTTATATAAATTTTTTCAATTATACACTTTCGATTTGGGTATCTCGAGGTTGGTTCAAAGATGTAATCTATCAATTTTAGATAAAGTATTAACTGATTGTGCAACATAAAACTGACTACCGGCATTCGTAATTACCAAGCCAAGAATTCTGCCCATAAAATTTATATTAGCGTTGATTTGGCTTAAATTCAAAAAATTAAGTGAACCAACAATAAACTCAGCACATCGACCCTCATATTTTAATAAGAATAATAACAATAATCAACTAGACTTAATAATTAATGAAGATTGAAAATAACAAAAAATAAAAAATAATAGAAAATGTGTAAATATCTGAAGTAAATATTGAACAGTGAGTTCGATATATGTAAAATAAACTATTAAATCCCCGAACGATCGAGGCATTCAGCAGAAACATTCATATCGGCAATAATCTTTGAATTACTACTCAAACCTTCATGATATAAAACTAGCTCATCAATGCCCAGTTTCACAAAAAAGTTATTAGACGGCTAACTTGATTTAGCCGGTCGTTAGTCAAAAAAACGTTTCAGAACAACTAACTGAGTGTTAAATCTCTAGCCAACTTAGCTCCCCCATTTTCACCAGCTAAATATTCAGCCGGAGTCTAAATTGATATTAGCGCCGCTTTTCGGGACAAAATTAATAGTAGATGTCAATTGTCAATAAAAATTAACAACGTTTTTGATTTCATGAGTTTTGCAAATTAAACTATTAATTTATTAGAACAGTGGACAATTAAAAAGTGAAAATGATCGAATCTGAATACGTTTTAAACAGCGATGACGATTGCGATAGCGATGATGGTTTTTTATTGAGCTTAGCACTACATATTCTTAGGCTGCGGCGATATCCAGAAATGTCTTGCTTCTTCACCAAATATACGGATGTGGAGTTTAGAGAGCGTTTTCGATTTTCAAAGGAAATGGTGGATAAATTAGTTGAATTGTTTGAGCAATATTTAGCACCAAAAACAAAGAGATGTAACGCTATCTCCACCTTAAACCAAATTTGCATTGCTCTTAGGTTTGTGCAAATATTTATTAACATATAAATACTTATATCAAAATAAATAAATTCATTTAGGTTTCTTGCTACGGGATGTTTTCAATTAACTTGTGGAAATTTGTTTAATTGCCACAAAACAACCATTTGCAGGAAACTTCCACGGGTTTTGAAAAAGATTGCATTATTTGCCCAAACTAATTCCATCATTAAAATGCCAGACTCTAAAAATGAGTTACGTAGAACAAAATACGAATTTTATAAAGTAGCATGTTTCCCAGGAATAATTGGGGCTATAGGTACTACTTATATATCTCCTTATATAAACCGGTATGTAATAACCGTTTATAAATTTTTTGTTTTGTAGATTGCACCCACATAAAAATACAATCACCTGGAGGTGATGTGGGTGAAGCGTATACAGAAACCGAAAAGGTTATTTTCCATTAATGTGCAATGTGTTGGCGATGCCAACTTAAATATACTAGATATTGAGGCCCGGTGGTCCGGATCCGTCCATGATCAGACCATTTTCGAAAATTCGTTTTTGATGGTACGTATACATATAACTGGTCGATGATGTTCTAGTAAACCGACAGAACTTAAAAACTGAATGTTTTTTGTTCGCAATCAACTATGTGCACTGTTTTCCGCCCACTAAAAAGCTCAATGGATTTTCCACAATTTGATTTACCAAGCCACTGGTGGATCAAATTGTGGAAAATTTAACCTGCTTTTTTATTGGACGGAAAAGTGGGCGATACAAGAAATTACAAATAAAACCTTTCAGTTTTTGAATTGTGTCGCTTTTCTAAAATAATGGTTTTCTATACTTAATTTATAATAAAAACAAAATTATCTTACTCTAGACAAGATTTTGTAGAAATGATTTTGGTACAAGTATACTATTAGGTGATGGTGGATACGCAAATAGGAACATTTACTTACTCTTTTAAGCACACCTAGAACAATGGCCGAGAACAACTATCAAAAAGCGCACATTCGATCAAGAAATTCTGTGGAGAGATTATTTGGGGTTTGGAAGAGGCGGTTTCCAGCTTTGAGCCTTGGATTTCGCGTTAAGGTTCTGTTTGTAATCACGTTACCAAATTATTTCAACTATATTATGTATATCATTTTTAGGTTGAAACACTTTTGACAGCAATTGTTTGCGAGTAAATTAAATGATATTAATGACTTTGAGGAAGTGGATTTAAACTTAGTAGATTTTGAAGTAGCTGACAATGACACGAATTCACCTAATAGTTCCAGGCGGACCGCTTTAATTCAAACACATTTTCGCGTATAATTTGAATATAATGTATTTAATGTATTTATAGCTAAATATAACATATCATTTTTTATCACAAACAATTCAGTCGGTTGGGTATTCATAACATCCCAAAGATTTGTAATTTTGATTACTTAGTTAAATTATATACTAAATTCGCGTGTAGATATATAAAAAAGTAATAATAATACATAATTAAATTAGAATTCATTGAATTTTGAAGTCTTCTCACTATAATTAGAGCTGTATTTTTAAAATCTTAATTTCCAGTTCGTTTTTAGTTTTTAAATTGACGAACTGCTCCTTTAAAATTTCAATTTCAAGTTCATATTTTTCCTTTATCATTTTCATTTCAAACTCATACGTTTCTCCCTTTTCATTTTCATGAGCTCCTCCTCGTATTTTTCATTCCTATTCAATTTGGATTTTTTGTTAGAACAAATACCGGCGAGTTCATCATGAACACCACGAAGAGATGATCTCTTTTTTGGTGACTTAGTACTCTCAGAACTAGTACTAATAGGTGTTATGATTGTTGGTTGTATACATCAGGGACTATTATCGGTTCCCATACTTTCACTTTCATCTTCAATCGTTAAAACATCCAACTGAACTAAAAAAATTTGATTCTTCTTCGCTCTAAATAAAATTTAACAAAATTATTACCTTCAACATATTGAGTTATATTATAATTTCTTACCAAATAATTTTTATTATAAACGCACCTTTATCGTACGGATTCTCCAGCGGAACCACACTTAATGGCTCCATAATTGTGGGAGCCTTTGATGAAATTTCGGAAATATTTATTGTTTTTTTCCCGCCTCCAGTTAGAAAAGTGTCTCTCTACAAATAGAAATTCTTGAATTAAGCAATATACACTTTGAACATAAACAATAACCTTGTCTGAAGCTTTTTCCTTCCGAGCATTTTTTTTAAGATGGTCGTACAATGTTTTCAATTGCTGTGCATGTCTGGTAAAGACCATGCTTTGAGAATTGAATTCATTTTCAGTATTTTTCCAAACATCATTTTTTTGCTCCGTTGTAGTATTGTCTGTCTTCTTATTCTCCAAAATAATTTTATATTTCGAAACTATGTATATCTAAAAGACAAATTTTTTCCGATTCAGAAAAATTTGGAGCACGGGTTTTAGGTTTCGGAGGTACATCATTATCTAAAAAATCAAATATCAAAATGACACAAATTATTCCCAAATACTTTTTTTTGAGGGTTTTAAACAATTTTGCAACTTATCACTTTTTTTTACTAGCTGGATCATTATTACTGTATGTATGAAATGATATGATGAATGAATGAATTGTTGTTTAATGTTTAAATTTTTATTATCGTCTATTAACGTTTAACTCAAACGAGACATAAAACAATGAAAAGTAAGGTTACATTTTGTTTTGACAATTTTTTTTTTCTGTGATAGTCATATTTATAGGGTTGAGTAAAATATAAATATATCGACAATATCGATAGTTAAATAACTGATCGTTGAAAAAATTTTGTGAAACGGTTTGGACATTTAGCCGGAGGCTAAAATTGGCCGCCGCTTAACTAACAAATGGTTAGGCGATTTTTTGTGAAACTAGCCACAAAAGAACTAATTTTAACTGGCTTGCTAACATCTTCCCTCTTATAATAAATTTTCCTAAACTAAATTCAAACATGCTTGAAATTGTAGTCCGCTTTAATTTTTTTACACTCCATCAACAACTTTTTTTTCCATGAAGAAATATGCTCAACAATAAATATTTCCGAGGTAGTATCCGGAAAGCTTATATCATTTGCAAATAGTTTACTACGATTGCCATGTAGTTTAACACATTCCAGAAAATTATTTCTGATAAATTTCGATGTAAATTCAACTACAATTGGCTTAGGTTGTTTTATCGAAAATGTTCTGTGCATATATTTAATATTTGGTTTGTTAAGGTCAAATTGAACTTTGTTCAAATTTTAAGGATGTTTACACGGGTTGGCTACCTTATTTAGAAAAAAACAATAAAGAAACTGAAAATTCCGAAAAAAATCCAGAAACAAAAAAATTCAGAAAAACAAAAATCCAGAAAACTAAAATCCAGAAACGCAATTATCAAAGTGCGAAATCCCGAAAGACAGAATCTCTATTGACAAAATATCGAAAGCCATAATCCATATACGATAAAATCTAAACAAGACAAAATCCCGAAAAAAATATCCAGAAAACAAAAATCCAGTCAACTAAAACCCAGAAACGCATGTAACGACTCTCTGTTTTTAATGTTGTGGTTACGCCATGAAAACACGCGATAGTTATCATTAAAAGCCGTTAACAGAATCTCTAGCAGCTGAAATTTGATGACGCAGCACATTTGCCGGCTATGACTACAGTGAGAAGTGGGGTGGTTCTTGTCATCAAAGCTGCTTCGAGCTAGATAGTGCTGCAGAACGGTATCCTAGTATCAACCATGAAGTAACGCGGCAAATAGAAATATATATCTACGGAAACTACTGATTTTGACGTACGGAATGAAAAGAATATCTTATTTTATGGAACATTTTACACTTTCTTTTATCACAGATCACTTTTGTACTTTAATGTCGTTACATTAGTACCTATTCCCGCCCCGTGCTGTATATACATGTTGTTTTCACTATTCATTACAAAAATAAAAAATAAAAAGTATGCAGGTTTATGCTAGTCACTGAATACAATTTATTAACCGAACCATACAATTTGAGACATATAAGCTCGTGTGACACTAAGTCATACTGTAAATTATATAATCACTGAAATTGCTTTGCACAGATACTCTTAATTCATTTATGTAGGAACGTATAATTATGAAATATTAATTAACCAATCAAATTTAGGAAAAACAAACGTTATAATTATTTAAATATAAATATAATTAATAATTTAATTAAAAAGAAAAGGTATCATGTTTAAACACTTACAAATAGCTGCTCTGAATCCAAAACCATGGCTTTGTCCGACGCAGATTAATACCATTTATAATTAATTGTACGTAAATATTGTACACAAAAAAAAAATTATCTTAAACCTAATAGACTTAGATCCAGAAGGGATCCTTACTTATTTAGAATTATTAATTAATTACACAAACACACATTCTTAACACTATATACAACAAATTATTTCTTTTATGCATAATTAAACATTTTTATTTTTTTATAATTTGATTTTGGGTTTTTTAATATTTTTTTGTCACTGAATTCACTGTTAGAAATAAACTAGTTAGCGCGCATTTTAGATTTACCCGCGCGATGTAAATCGGATGATTTTATTTTTTTCTTCCCTCTCAACGCTGTTCCGCGAATTAACCGTTTGTTTCATACATGGTTCCAAATATTTGGTAATGCCAATTATATTTCAATTTAATTAAATTAAATTTTTTTTTTCTTTTATATGAAAAATGGCGGAAAAGCCGCGGAAGCTTTTCTCGAATTTGCGGCCGCACAAAATATCCGCTACGTATTTTTTTATTTTTTTTTGTTTATGTATTTTTCTCCAAATACAACGTTCTGCTGTTTACCGGTGTGTATGCAGAACTTTACCACGACTTTATATCAAAACAAAAAAAAATGAGACTTTGTAAATTTAAAAACCGTAAAAGCTTTGAGAAAAAAAATATAAAGTTATTAGTTAGGTTATAGTTTACCTTTTTCCGCCAATAAAAAGATATACAATCCCGTTTGATGTGCGTATAATTTTAATTATAGCTAATTTCGATAATTTCCTCGTATTTATGCAAGTTAAATAATATTTTAAATATGATTAATTTGAATAATAAATTATTCTGAATTTTTTTATTTCATTTGCTAGGAACGTTTGATTTGATCGATGCACAAATTAGAATTACCACAATAGATGAAATTGAGTAATGCTTATCGTCCGATGGTCCATATTCGCAACAGTAAAATTGCAAAAAAAAAAAAAAAATAACAAGAGGGGGAAAGTAAAATAAATACCATCCGAAGACTATAACATACACAATACCTATACAAAACAATCACAGTCGATCGATTCATTGATTAACAATATTCAGTGGCGTAACCTAATTAGAACAATTTGCCTTGTAACAATGCAGATGTTACACGCAATTACCAAATTAAAATTAAAATTTATAAAATGACTAAAGTGAAGTTTATGACCAAAAAAAAATGACAAAAAAAATAAAACCTGACAACAGAGGAGTACAGTATGATCAAAAAGTACCGGGAATTTGTAAATAAAACAAGTTTGTGTTAATTTTCGGGCAAATTTATTTTATCTTCTTCAAAATAACATCCATCTGAAGCAACAAACATGTGCCAACGCTTAACTCAATCATCCATGCATTTTCGGTAGGCCGAAACTGGGATGTCCTTCAGCTCCTTCGTCTCATTTCGTTTTATAGCTTCCAGAGATTCAAATCTTTTTCCACGAAGTGGTAATTTAAGTCGAGGGAAGAGAAAAAAGTCGCACGGAGCCATATCGGGTGAATACGGTGCCTGCTCAAGGATATTTACGCTGTGTTTGTTCAAAACATCTGTCACAATACGCGCTTTGTGTGACGGCGCATTATCGTGGTGCAAAATCCAACTGTTGAACGGTTCCGTATGAGATGTTAAGATCACTATCAATCTCTCTAATACTCACATGACGATTTTCAAGCACAGTTTTCTTCACAATTTCAACGTTTTCATCGGTATTCGATGTGGAAGGGCGTCCAGAACGAGGTAAGTCTTCAACCACTTCACGACCATTTTTAAACACTTTATACCATTCATATGCTCTGGTTTTTGATAGAGCAGACTCCCCAAAGGCTTTCTGCAACATTTTCAACGATTCAGCACAAGAAATTCCGTTCAAAACACAAAATTTCAAGCAAAATCTTTGCTCAATAAAATTGTTCATGTTAAAATGCGACAAAACACAAAAACTTGTCTATTATGAACAGCTGACAAACAACACTAATCATCTGATCCCACTCAAGTTACACACAGATGTCAGTATAGGATCTACCAACTTAAAAAAAAAAAAATATCCGAATCGGTCGAGAGCGGTTCATTTAAATTACAAATTCCCGGTACTTTTTCATCATACTGTATATACACTAAAAAGTGTAGGTAAAGTTTGATGGCCATTGACAGGTAATCGCAGAGATAGGTACGCAGATCTGACTATGCCTTGGTATTCAGTAGGATTTCATGAATATTTGTGTCAAACAATATTTATGCGCGACCCTCAGGGGCTGAGATTTTAATTTTAACAAATTTCAGTATATCAAAAAAATGTGTAGCTGGAGTTTAAAATGTGTAGCTGGAGTTTGATGGCCATTGACCGGTAATCGCAGAGATAGGTACGCAGATCTGAGTATGCCTTGGTGTTCAGTAGGATTTCATGAATATTTAAGCCAAACGATATTTTTGCGCGACCCTCAGGGGCTGAGATTTTTATTTTAACAAATTTCAGTATATCAAAAAAATGTGTAGCTCGAGTTTGATGGCTATTGATAGGTAATCGCAGAGATAGGTACGCAGATCTGACTATGCCTTGGGGTTCAGTAGGATTTCATGAATATTTGTGCCAAACGATATTTTTGCGCGACCCTCAGGGGCTGAGATTTTTATTTTAACAAATTTTTAACAAACACCAGATCTGCGTACCTATCTCTACGATTACTTGTCAATAGCCATCAAACTCCAGCTACACATTTTTTTTAGATAAGGAAATTTGTTAAAATAAAAATCTCAGCCCCAGAGGGTCGCGCAAAAATATTGTTTGGCACATTTATTTATGAAATCCTACTGAACACAGTTTGTTATCCAGATAACAAACGACAAAATCATGATTATTATCAAATTTTGCGAAAAATATAATATGCTGCTACACTTTTGGCTGTTGTAAGGTTTTTTGTCAATTTGTCATAAACTTCACAACCACCATAAAATGTCTATCGGATTTGAATTTTCCGTAAAGTTCTTAATATTTATGAATGGAAATTGCAGCGTCAACCTTTCAGACACAGATCAAATGAATTGTATCGTTCGAATAGCTTCTTCTGATAGATGTACGACAAATGTTCAAGTGATGTCAAAAGTCTAAAAATGCCTATAAAATGGAATTTTTTTCATTTATTTTAAACAAAATAATTTTTTCTGTTTTTTTTCTGGATTGCTTTCCCGGCAATTTGTAGATTTTTGTTCGGGATTTTATTTTTCTGGATTTTTACTTTTCAACTATTCTGGATTTTAAAATTTCTGGATTTTTTTTCAGGCAAATGTAGTGATCCCGATGTATATACACGAAAAATCAAGGGATCGTAACGATATCCCGCATTTCAAAAACCCCGCTTTATGAAAATCCCGCTTTTTAAAATCCCTTTTTTTAGAATCCCATTCTTCATAATTCTGGTTTTCAGAAAATCTCGGTTTTCATTTTTATTTTACTTTAAATTGAAATTCTCCTTCACCAGAAAGGGCGGCCCGAATTATAAAAATGTATCTGTCAATCCAAGATTTTGAAAATCGAGATTTTGAAGGCGGGATTTTTAAAATCGGGCAAACTTACCCTCCCAAAAATCGAAAATAGCGATGGTTACAACATGTCACCCCTCAGGATTCCCTCGGGATTACGGGATTTTTACCCTCGGGATTTTATCCTCTCGGAATTTTGTACCTTCAGGATTTTGATTTGCAGGATTTTATCTCTCGGGAATATGTCACTAACCCGCTTGAAAGAGCCACTATGAACCAGATGCAAAACCTGCTCACAGGTTACTATATTATAAATAATATTATAGATAAGAATCAGTTTAGTCTGCGGCCCATGTTGAATACTCTTATTGCTTAGATTTTGGTTTTTAGTTAAAAATGGGCCGCAAAAGTCGTACCGGTGTTACTGAAGTCGTGACCTTTGACGGTGCTATTCAATACAATTTATTTTAAATGCTATTAACGTTACTATTGTTAATCATCGACTGCTTTATGATTTTCAATAAAGCGGTGTCGGGTTAGGCATGTATTCGACTTTCACAATAACGATTGCAACCGTCGCTTAACAGGCTTTGCAAGGTGTATGACACCCTTTTGAAGTGCTGAAATCATAGTCGGCCAAAAGCGAACTATTTGAATTGCATTGAGTTCCAGAAAAAAAGCAAAAGGTGGAAAATAAATTATTTTCCCAGTTTAATTCAATAAATGAAGATAATTATTTGTAAACGAAAAAACTAAAAATAAAAAAGATAGATTATGGTCGGTTCAAAGAAATCGCGATATCGCAATTCTACAGAAAAAACGTAGTAATTCGTTTCTTTAACCGTTTTTGCCAGAGGTTTAACCATTTTCATTTCCATCGATTTTCGAGTGATTATCGTAAACTTCTTGTTGTATGTACATAAACTAGGTAGTGAGACGTATACCTGCTATAACTATTGTATTTTGTGTGTGTTTTGCTGGTTTTACCATTCCATGTTTCCTTTATTCATGTTAAATAGTTGATATAATAATTCGTTTATATGCACAGGGTGGTGTATGACTTGTAATTTATTCAAAACAATTTTCCAATTTTCTAAATTTATATTTATATTTGTACAAACTATAAATATAATATACCTAGTTGATAAGTCATGTTGATTCGATTTAATTATATAAGAAAATATATAATTGGGGTTTAACAACCTTGTATGCGGGGGCATCATATTTTATTTTAAGTGTTATCCTGTGAAAATGAGTTTTGTATAAATTATTTTTTTTACGATTTTATTCAACTTTGAATAATTAAATTTTCCTAAAAATGTAACAAATTTTGTAATGTTGTTGTGTCGTCGTCGTATAGGTTGATTTATGTTTACTAGTAGGGTTGGAATTGTCCACACAATAACAAAACTTATGTAAAATCATTTAATTTTCTAGTTAGTTAGCTCTACTATACACACTAAAACTATATTTTAACTTTGTCTGTACAAACATTTTGCCATAAAATTAAAAATATTTTGTTAAATATGTGTGTAACATGAATTTGTTTGTGATGTAAAATAATTAAAATAGGTATACGGGGGGTGGTTGGAAATAGAAGAAAAACGGCAAAATAAATTATTGAATTTTCCGTATACCATATATAAATAAATATTCATGCTGTTTGATGTAACATAATATTTCTACGATTCCTCAACATAACCAAATCAATTGAACGCAAAAAAAATACAAAAATAAATTGATTTTTGCGGGCTTTACCGATATAGTATGCTATTTGCTTAGGTAAATTGTATTTTTGGTTAAACATTAACAAAATTAGATTTTTTGTTTGTAGGTTGGTTTTACGTTTTAGTGTTGGGAAGAAACCCAGGTGGATATGTCATCTTTACCTAAAGAAATGGTTTTGATTGTGTTGCGTTTTTTTATAAATAGATTCGGTGATTTGAAGAATATTAATTATTTTCATCTTTACCAGGAGACTGATTAGTTTTATGTACCAAAAACATCTGGCCAATCGATGATTTTTCCAATTCGTTGTCTACAGTTAAAAAAAATATAGTGTCTCAAGTAGTTGGACACGTTTTAGAGTCACTGGACAGACTAAACGAATAAATTATCAGCGCTATACGAACAGGTTGATTGCATAAATATTTGAAGAGTAAATAAGACCATAAACAAACGATTTTTTACTTCACTCGTTGATGATGATCAACAGCAAGCGGGAAACATTCTCAACCAGACAACTATCATATTTATGATTTGGCAAAACTAAGGTTACGGTCAAACATTGGTCCTTCGAGATAAAAGGACTATGCTAGAAGAAAAGTCAACGCTCTACAACAACAAAATGAGAAATGGAAAATTTGCTGAAAGAACAAACCGATCTGGGAGAATAGATCCAGAAACTAATCACAAACATTAAAAAGGATCTAGTTACCAGAAAGCAGTTAATAAAAATAAGCCACTCTCAGAGCCTCATCTAGCAAGCAAACGGCTTAATTAAAGACAGAAGAGAACCCGAATTTCTTAAACGAAAAATCAATCAGCTAAATAAAGCAATACAGAAAATTAATGAGCTGCACGAAGAGATCAACACAAGAGGATATAAAAATTCAGGAATATTTGAAAAACACTACTATTTTGAGATTAGCACTTACTGAAGACTGTACTTCTTGGCAACAACAGGCGGTACATAAAAAACGTGAAATCAGTTGAATCAACAACGACCACCAGCCAAAAGAGTACAGGTTAAAACAAATTGAAATACCAAACTTTAATAGGGACTATCGAGAGTGGGTTGGTTTTCATGAGCTGTTCTCAAAATTAGTGGAGTAAAACATCAGTTGAACTCATACCCACAAAACGATGTACCTAAAAACTCATTTGGAGGTAGTTGTGAGCAAAGTCATCCAACATTTGCAGCCAACAGGAGACAATTTATAAAAGGTTACTATTAAACAATCATATCAACGCTATTCTCACCCTACACAATATACAACAAGAAATACAACAAAGAATAACGAAATTCTCAAATCATATGAGATGTCGTTACAAAATCCAAAGGAGCTTCAAACCACCATCGGATTTCTCGAATTTCTGGGACAAAGATATCAAATGCTACAAACTTTTCGATTGCCAAAAATAATACCAGCGAATGTATCTTGTGCTAGGGCAATTATAATTTGGAATGCTGCCACATGTTCAACAAAATGAGTCACATATAGTATAACGGATGCAACTTGTCAAATTCCATGTCTTTGCAGAAGATGTTTAACTAATGGGCATAGTTTGTAAAGAATGCAATGGCAAGCATAACCATCTACTTCATATAAAGCAGGCTCCAATTACTACTTCAAGAAACATTTCAACCAACAGTGTGATGCAAACTCATGAGTCAACACTTATGGCAACTCTCTTGTCAAAACCACAAGGTTCAATGGAAGGGAAGAGCTTTTAAGACTACTGATTGATACCGGCTCACAAATGTCATTCATAACAACAGAAGCCAAAGAACATTTCTGGTAGGCCGTAGAATCAGTGCTGAGGTTCATGATGTAGGAGGACAAATTGCTGCCAAGGTTAACAGTGTCGTAAATATTAATCTACAACCAAGATATTCGTTTGCATATTCAATTGAAATTAAGCCTTTAGTACTAGCCAAGATAAGCAAAAATCTCCGCCAGAAACGCCATTTAATTTTAAAGAGTGGAACCATTTGAACGAGCTGCTATTGGCCGATCCGAACTATACAACGAAACGTAAAACGAACCAGCAGCGCAGCTCACAGAATTTGGATCGGCCATATTAGGAATAATATCAGCACCCAGCAAGACGAAGAGATAAAATATAACTCGCTCGTTTCATCAACTGATGAAAAACTAAAAAACATTTTTCGAATTACAAGAATTGCATCCCCCACACATTCTCTCAAAACCAGGGATGGAGTGTGAGGAATTTTTTTCATAAAACGCACAGGCGGCTGAAAGATAGGCGCTACGAAATATGTACGTATCCCATTTCACAAGGACCCAACTACGTATTTGGGAGATTTCCAAACGTATAGCAATAGCAAGATTCCTTCAAGTCGAAAAGAAGGTTGTCTAGAGAACCAAATCTCAGAGAAGATTATACAAACTTTATGCGTGAATACGAACAACTTAAACACATCACACAGTGATGAAGTCGGACAGCATTCCTTCGAAACTAAGAGTCTTGTAAAACAGCGTCCGGCGTATCATTGAATGATTTAATGTTAAATGGTCCAACGTTACAAAAGGATCTAATATCGATTCTAATGCAATGGAGAAAACATCAATTCGTTATCAAAGAGACAAAGAGAAGGTCAGAATATGTTCCGCCAGATCATAATCAATAAAGCAGATCAAAATAATCAAATGCTGCTCTAATGAGAATCACCAAAAGAGGAGGTCAAAACAAAACGTTTAAACTGAAAACAGTGACGTATGGAACCACGTCTGCAACATATCTAGCCAGTAGAAACACTAGAAACCCAGTCACAGCTCATACAACTGCTAAAAGCAGACAGAAGAAACACTAGAAACCCAGTCACAGCTCATACAACTGCTAAAAGCAGGAGGTTTTAATTTAAGAAACTGGGCAAGTAACAAAAAACTGACAACACATCTACCTGCAAACGCTGGCGAGGATGGTGCTCCATTAAAATCAATGATACAATAAAGACAGTCGGAATTACCTGGAACCCTGTTTTAGACACTTTTGAATTGAAGATTTGACAGAAGTTGCCAAACTATTCAATCCGCTAGGAAGCTAGGATGGTTTGCACCGATAATCATCCAAGCAAAGTTATTAATCCAGAACCTATGGATAACTGGTGTTGAATGCGGGATGAAACACTAAGTGTTGAACTAAAACAATAATGGAGTCAATTCAAAGAAGGTTTCAATGAGATTGTAAATATTACCATGTTGTTGTGAAACAACCTTATTCCTCATCCACAGTCCTACACAAAAGAAAACACAAAAACACGCAAAATAACCAAGCAACCCCAATATCCCCTATCACAAAACATAAACACAAAATAATTCATAGGTTGTTTCACAACAATGTGTATATGGATAGAACACAGACAGCAAGGAAAAAATGAACCCCATGGATGCGGGAAATTCGACATGTGTATTGGAAATGGGATTCTAAAATGTTTTTTGGATGAAGTTCTGGGATTCCAAAATGATTTCTGGATGAAGTTCTGAAATATACGACCAAATCGACTTGACCGATGATGAATTATAGTTGTTAGGAAAATCGCGTTAAATTCCCCGTTTAAAAATTGCATATTCGATGAGGCAAACAACATAGATTTCAGTTCGATTTTTGCTTTCATAGAGTACAGATCGGATCGCATTAAAGAATAAAATTAAATTTATATTTATTTTTATTTTTATTTTTTTTATATTAATATACAGTTGTGTTATCACTGTGTCAAAAAAAAAAAAGAAAAATATAATAAATAAAAACATAAAAGTTCAGTGTAAAAATAAATAAGACAAGTGATATCTTGTCTAATTCATATACCACTCCAACATGGAGTGGTATGAAACCAATTAAGAACTATAAAAGAAAAAGTGATTCCTTAATACTGGGAAGTTCCAAAAAATACGACACCGGGTTAAGATTAAATACATCTACAATGTCGTCCAGTGATATTTTTACGCATAACCGTTTCGATCCTATACCTGTCGATGACATAACGGATGAACAACACTGTCACCATGACAAAAATCAAACGGTTGTCAATAAAAAATCAAAAATTTCTCCAATAATAATAAAAAAACAAAAATGTGAGGTAATTAAACAATTAATGAATGAAATTGAAGTTCAAAATTATAACATGAAGGTAAACGAAAACGGAATTTTACTTCATATTACCAAAATAATGGAATACAAGAAAGCATATGATCTATTGCAACAAAAAAAAAATAGAATTTTTCTCTTAAGAGCTAGAGGAAAATAAAAGTGTGAAATTTGTGTTGACTGGGTTACATAGTATGACCGATGTGGAACTAAAACAAATATTGGCCGAACACAATATTACGCCAGACAAAATAATCAATATGCATTTAAATAAAAAACGGTACGATGATCAACAAATTTATATTCTTCATTTTAAGAAAGGAGAGATGACCTTAAATACATTAAGGAAAGTAAAATACTTAAGTCACGTAGTAGTAAAATGGGCTTACTTTACCAAAAAAGTTAACCTCACACAATGTAGTAGATGCCAACATTTTGGCCTCGGCACTAAACAGTGCAATCTTAATCCTAGATGCATAAGGTGTGGAGATGAGCATGTTTCGAAAGATTGCCCCCATCCAATTAAATGCATTAATTGTAAAAAAAAACCATCACCACACTGCTTGCACGATCCCACCAAAGTGCAGTATTTGTGAAGGTGCACATCTATCAAACAGATGCAATCAGATTAATTCGAGCACAACTAAAATATCTAGTGACACTCATATTAAATGTGCAAATTATCTCGAAAACCATACAGCCAATTATCGTTTGTGCCCCAAGCGTAAAATATTTCTGGAAAATAGGAGTCGTTCGACACAGATGACCACAGGATACAAATAACGTAAGTCCATTTACGATTCAAGAATACCCTCACGAAACGCAGCCAACTTTCCGCAGTTAAGTACACCTAATAATTGTAATAATAATAACAATTTTTTTAGTAAATTTACACCAAATGTTTCAAATGTATTACCGCAACAACAACCCAGAAGAAAATATAATTATGTTCTACAAAATCCTCCTCCATCAGAGGATCTTTTTAGTGCACCGGAAATTATTAAAATTACAAATGAAATCATTAGATCGTTATCGCGATGTAAATCTAAATTAGATCAAATTTCAGCAATTACTGAAATTTTATGTAAATATATCTTTAATGTTAATGAATAGTAATTTTAATAATCTGTCAATTCTTTATTGGAATGCACAGAGCATTCGTAATAAAAAATTAGAATTTTTCAATTATGTAAATGACAATTCAAAAGATATAGCTTGTATTAATGAAACCTGGCTGACTCAAAAAGATGTTTTCAACCTTCCAAACTACTACTGTTATAGATTGGATCGCGTAAACTCCATAGGTGGTGGTGTAGCAATTTTAATAAAAAAGAATATTTCTCATACGCCGCTTTCAGCGATTGCAACTAAAGTTGTAGAAGCTGTTGGCATTGATGTTAAAGTAAATAATTCACACATTCTTATTATTGCAGTTTATTTTAATGGGTTCAACAACACTAGTTCTCATGAAACTATATCGCATTTCAAAGAAGATATACATTTATTAACTTCATATCAGTCAAGCTTTTTCATCTGTGGGGATTTAAACAGCAAACATAGGCTATGGAATTGTTCTAGGGCCAATAAGTCAGGTAACATATTATATGAATGCTCACAAAGGTTTCAATTCATAATAAGATATCCTGATTCACATACATACGTCCCTGTTAGCTCCAAAAAATCTCCGTCGACAATTGATATACTACTAACCAACAACACATATCCAATTTCAGTTCCAACTGTTGATTCTGATTTAGCCTCCGACCACAATTGCGTTAAATTTAATATTTATCACGAATGCTCAAATTACATTCCAGATCATCACATACATATATGATTTTAATCGAGCAAACTGGAATTCGTTAATAACGTTTTAAATTCAAAAATTAATTTAATCAATGAATTTAATTCAATGAATATCTATATCACTCACGTTCGCCAAATTGATGCGCTGGTTACTAGTTTAACTAATTACATTAAGGAAGCAGAAAGTTTTGCGGTACCTAAAAAATCGCCGTCGTATTTCCAGTATTAGCTAACCAGTAGTATAAAAGAAATTATTAAAATCAAGAACAGGATTAGACGTATCTGGCAAAGAAATCGGGAACCCATTCTAAAGGCGTTATTGAAACTACTAATTAGAAGAGTTAATTATGAAATTATTTTATTTCGTAACATGAAATGGCAGGAATATCTAACTAACATTTCTAAAGATAACAGTAGGAATAACCTGTGGAAAGTAAACAAACTATTAAGTAATAAAAAACAAATTATTTCACCGCTTAAAAACAATGGTAAAATGTTGATAACATCTCAAGAAAAAGCAAATATCCTTGCTCAAGAATTTAACAAATTATCAGTAGATCCCATTAATTCATTTAATTCTGAGGCGGATCGTCCAGTTGCTGAATGTATGAAGTCTCTAACTAATTTCAATGATAACATCCCATTTGCCAATTTTACTAATCCCAAAGAAATCTCTGCTTTAATCAGACGTTTAAAAAATCGGAAGTCCCCAGGTCCGGACAATATAAACAACATAATTTTAAAAAAATTGCCAAAAAAATCATTAATATTTTTATCTATAATTTTCAACAGTTGCTTTAAACTCAACTACTTCTCAAACGCTTGGAAAATTGCTGTTGTAGTAGCTATTCTCAAGCCTAACAAGGATCCTTACAATCCTGCAAGCTATCGGCCGATTAGTTTACTAAACACCATGGCCAAACTGTTTGAGAAAATAATTCTAACTAGGGTTCAAAATCATATTGAAACGCATAATATTCTCCCAAATTAACAATTTGGATTTAGGTATGGACATTCATCTAACCATCAACTTGCTAGGATTGTACACATTATCAAATCCCAGCTCTATCAAAAACATTCTGTTGGAATGATTTTATTGGACGTTGAAAAGGCGTTTGACTCAGTATGGCATGACGCACTTATTTTTAAAATGTTATCTTCTCATTTTCCTAGCACTATTGTAAAACTCATTCATTCTTATTTATCAAATCGGCAATTTAAAATAAAAATTGGTCACAGTGTAAGTTCTAATTATGAATTGACTAAAGGACTTCCACAAGGTAGTACTCTTAGTCCCACATTGTACAACATTTATACTGTAGATATATTCCTTCAGCACCAAACGTTGTCCTGGCTCAGTTTGCTGATGACACAGCGCTAATTACGGCAAGCAAAGATCCAGCGGTCATTGAAAACAGGTTGAAAAGCAGCTATGATGTTATTACCAAATATTTTTTAAAATGGAAAATTACAGTCAATGAAAATAAGAATCAATGCATATATTTTACACGGAAGAGGAGCCCTACGAACATTCCACAGGGCCCACTAAACTTAGGGAACTGCCAGATTCCTTGGTCTAATGAAGTAAAATACCTCGGCATGATGCTCGATACCAAACTACTATTCAAAAGTCATATTAATTACGTCATTAAAAGCGGTTTATTGTTATTCTGTATCCTTTGATCTGCCGGAAAACTAAATTAAGTAAAGCAAATAAAATTTTACTTTATAAGGTTGTTTTTAGATCTATTATAACATACGCTTCACCCATTTGGAGAGACTGTGCTAAAACACATCGAGATAAACTGCAAAGATTCCAAAATAAATTATTAAAAATCATGATTAATATGCCGAGATGGTATAGTACCAGGTTGCTACACGATGTAACTAATGTAGACTTAATAAATACTTTCATTAATGCGAGATACAATAAATTTAAATTATCATGCAGCTTTTCAGACAATCCATTAATTCAAGCAATATCAAACTATGAATAATTATGTCAATGTTGTTACTAATTTCTTATTTTGTAAAACTAAAGTGGTAACCATAGATAACTTATAAAAACTTATAAACTTAAATTAAGAAAAATTAAGAATCCGGTAAGTAGCATTTATGTGTATTCGCCCATGGAAAACTTAAATTAAATTAAAAATTTAAACGAAGCTTCGTCAAATTTTATCTGTCACTTAAAAAACTTATGAATGCGAAATTTTCCGCGCAAACTTAAAAAAAATTAAAGCAAGACGTCAAAAATAATTGTTTTCCTCTATTCAAAAGTGAAAATTCTAAATTTATGTTTTAAATATCATATTCTCACTGAAGTCTTTTAATTTATTTTAAATTTGGAGAAATTTGTGAAACCTAAGATAAAAAAATGATTGAAACACAAATTGATTTGATCCTACTAAAAACTAAAATACTATTTCTTAGACACTATTTTCTAAAAGATACACGAAATTCTCATGCAATACCTCCAAAAATACTAATAACGCTAAAATAAAAATTATAAATAAAACAATCAATGTCAGTTACTTAAAGAAGTTTTAATTTCTCTATGGTTGAAGTGTCAAAAAAACTTATGATAAAAAAAATTGGATTCGTTAAAATTCTTAATTTTTTTTAAGTTTATAATTTCTCACTGGTTGGCCCTTTAAGGAATCATTCATTCTATTTATAGCGAGATTAGACTATTATTTTATTTATTATAGTATAAGTAGGTTTAGGGTAGTATTTAAGATAAACGATTACATTCAAATCTAGATGGTTTTTTTCAAAAAAATTTTCCATATTCCATAAATGTTTCTTTAATAATTATTGATTGAACTATTTATTTATTTTTTTTGAATTATTAATTTTTAAATATTTTTATGTATAGTATCAAATAATGTACTGGAAATAAAAAAAAAAAAAAAAATCATTAAATCTATCATAATGTATCAATGCATAATGATAATAAATTAAATTCTAAACACAACAAAAAAAAAAAAAAAAAAAAAAAAAAAAACAACATAGATTTGGATTGGAATTGTTTCAAAATGGAATATGAGGGTAGCCTTAAAACCTACGATTCGACAACTGGCAATATTACACCATCCGACGAAATTGTTGGAAGAGACAGATTTACACATAATTAAAGACAACGCAATAGTATACTACGCCGGTTATGGCATTTTTAAGAACATTGATTGTGGAAGCTGTCAAGAAAAGCTGTTAAAGAAAGGCAACGAACTCAACATTTGTGACACCTTTATGAATGAAAAAAAATTATAAGAAACATGAAAACAACTTTGGCGCGTTAAAACTCCATCAGACAAATTTTGTGAAATAGCTCGAAGCTTGGTTAACGTTTTCGAAAAATATTACCACAGCTATTATAGTTCTACCAACGTAACCAAACTAATAATCGAAGAATATATAAACTTGATAGAAAATGAGTATGCTCCATTTTTGCCTGATCCGACGAACATATGTTATCAACATAAAGCCATAAAGTAATTTACGTAGACCGTAGTAAATTTGTTTATTGACTTATTTTACGTTTAACGCTTTTAGAAATGCAGATGTTACATATTTAAGGTATACTCTAGGTGCGCTGGATGCGCCTAATATATACCAAACATGAATTCTCTACATTTGTCTAAAAGCGCTAAGCAAAAACTAACACAAATGTCTTTGCAAGCCCCATTAACCGCTTGTAACACAGAGAGCATTAACAAAATTGTACACTTGATTTATATTTTAATGCGTTTTATAAGAGAAAAAACTGAATTTTTCATAAAATACATACTTTAGTGTTGGTGCATAATAGTAAAAGTTATTATCAATATTACGGTATTTGATATTATGTAGTCATATCGAACTTGTCATTAAAGGAGAATGGCTGGCTACTTTTAAAAGCGAATTAAATCTAAATTGACTTCACTGGAGAAATTAATATTTTATTGATCCAAAATAATTAACTAATTTTTTGTCAAGGACAATAAGGCTTTTTCATTCATTACCATTCAAAATCAAAACACAAATAAACATTCTAAACATGTGTATGTGTGCATCTGTTTATATTCATAGAAGGTTTTGATGAAAAAAATCAAAATGCCGACCAACACCGGGTTTTAATGCACCATACTGGGGTTGGCTACGTAATCCCGTAATCCAAAATCCCGCTTTTATAATCCCGTTTCCAAAATCCCGTATTCCAAAATCCCGTATTCCAAAATTCCGTATTCCAAAATCCCGATGTATCATGATAGAATATGGGACGTGCCCACGTGCGTTCGTTTATTTGGTTGTGTACGTGTGTGTGTGTGTGTTTTTTTCTTTTTTTTTTTTTTTATACGCAGGTAGGTGGAAAATCTTCCGAAGACACTGTCGACCCGTGTCGCCGGTAGTGTGAGATTTCTACTCACTAAAAACCACCTCCTTCTTCTGACCGTATTCCCCGCAGCACAACCGTAAGGTATTTCTTCGCAGAGACGGGTTATGACTACTAAGGGCTCACTCTGCGTTCACGCTCCAGCCGACGGAGCTCCTTCATTACGACCGCCGCCATGTTGGTTACTGCACCCGATTTAACTTGGCTATCGAGCATGTGTTTGACAATATTGTCTGGCGTCACGCGTTCATTAATCGCCTCCTGTAGTATCACTCGAGCGTCGTTGAATCTCGGGCAGAAGAAAAATACGTGCTCAGCGTCCTCGATCGCACCTCCGCAGTTAGTGCAGGCAGATGAATCTTCGAACTTAAACCTGTGCAGATATCAACGGAAACAACCATGGCCTGTTAATAGTTGGTTGATATAGTAGTTCACCATGTGCTCTGTTTACCCAGTCCATAAGGCTGGGTATTAACCGTTTGGTCTAGCGGCCCTTCCCTGATTCGTCCCATCGTACTTGTCATTGATCGATGCTGGTGCATCTGATGGCCGTATGGCACTCCTCTCGATCGGTATCATCTCCACGTCTGATTTGGTAGTGGTTTTTTGCCTCAGTCGCTAGTAGGTCCAATGGTACCATACCGGCTATCACCACGGCAGCATCTGTAGAGGTGGTGCGGAATGCGCTGATCACTCTAAGTGCGCTTGTCCTGTATGTTGATTCTATACCATATAAGTATGACCGCACGCTTACTTTGTCCGCCCATATGGAGGCGCCATACAATATTATGGACTTAATCACACTTGCAATAAGGCGTCTCTTCAGATGTTTTGGCCCACCAACATTGGGCATTATACGGCAGATATTGGCACGTAGCACACCTATTTATACTTCTATATGCATTAGCGCAGTTCAAGTTGGAATTTCGAATCGGATTAGCCGAATTTAAGCGTGATTCTTGCGTTCAAACTAAACGTAAATTATCAACTGTGCTCCTGGGCCATCCCAGTTCCAACAAGTAATTCTACAAATTCCATAGGAAAAAAATTGTAGAAGTTGTAGGAGGAATGTCAAGAAAAAACTATCAATATAAATATTTACCAATAAAAAAAGAACAAACAGCATAAACAAATACAACTTCCTGCGATCGAAACGATGGCCTTTGGTAATTAACGCTAACACGCTATCGTCCAGTTACTGCCTGCTTGCCAAACAGAATACTTTTTGATCACATAAATAACACGTTTTTACGTTTCATGTAAATGAAACGCTTATTTGCTTTAAGCATAGCAAGATATATATGTATTTTGTGTCGAAGTAGGAGCTGGAGTCGGAGTCGGAGTTGGAGCCGGAGCCGGAGCTAGAGCCTGAGCAAGAGCCGGAGCAAGAGCCGGCGTAGTTAATAAATCTATACATTTCCGGAGTCGGAGCCGGAGCCGGAGTCAAACATTTTTCTCGAATCCCACAGCCCCGCTAAAATCGATGAACTGACCAAAAACGTTCGCACTATGTTCAAGTTCTATATAGGTATATACATATTTCGTTGTTTCTTCGCTCCAATGACACGACTTGCGGCAACTAATGAACTCGACTAAATTAACATGCTCGCACTTGTTTTGTTTTTATTTTGCTTTATTTTGAAGAGTGGTGGGGGTTACTCGACTAAAATTTTGCTGTTCAGACACATTTAGTTACTAAAATACTCGCTACTCGACTAAATTTCAAACGTAGTCTGAACAAGGCTTAAATGTATTCTTTCGAATAATAAATTCATAATAGTTGGATATTGGTGGAATGGATGACTAAAATTTAAAAAAAAAAACGCGAAATTAATATCGAAATTATTATCGAAATTGGCTCAGTTATGATGAGCCAGCCAAATTTATTTTCATTATGGTAAGATATCCGCTTTTGACCTCAATTATATGGATAATGGATTTTGGACATACATAATATACAGAAGAATGATGGTGTACTAATAAAATTTATGTTTTAATTTTTAGTTATATTTCATCAGGTCTATTATTTGATTGAAAATAAGGCTGGATTTTGATCCGGGTTAGAACAAATTTTATAGTCAAATTAACTATTGTATATCCAAAACCCAGTTTATCCTATACAAGAAATGTTAATGTATTGTATGTAGTTTCTGACACAAATACACAGAAAATAAATCTCTGGGTATGGTTTCGCTTAAGCTTGAAAATATTTTATTTCTATTTTAATGTTTGGTACATAAAATTGGTAGTTACGAGCAAAAAAAATAAAAAATTTGGTTGATACAGCAAAACTGAGTATGTACATGATGATCACCAGAGAAAAATAATTTTCCACATGATAAGAATGTATACATGGAACAAATGAACTTATGTACATATATAAACTCAACATATGCCATTTATTATTAAGATGCTGGGTATGTGTTTGTGACTGTGAAAATTAAAGAACGAACCAGAATATAATGAGTTTGCTATCATTTTCAAATCTGTGATTTTTGTGTTGAAAGTTATAAAATATAGTTTTAAACATTGTTTTGTTCTATTTGCTTGTTCTATTTTCCACTTTATGTTTGTCGCGGTTTAAATTGGCAACCTTATTGATTAACGATTTGGGAGTTTTAAGTCTTAAACTTTCTTTTTTTTTTAACCGCCTGACATGGTAACAATTTATCAATTTTACAGTTGTCTGTCTAATATAAAAATAATACCAAGATAGTAATTAGTGGTTTTGTTGTAAGTTATTAAAGTATATTTACCCGTGGATTAAGAAAGTTTTTCACTTTTTCGTAAATCTTGTTTTAATTAATGATGGCAATATTAGTACAAATCTAAACTTTAAAATTTGTTGTTTTGCTTTATTTGTTAGTGGTAATGAGTCGGCTCCGTAGGCGTAATAAATAACACACTTTTCAACCATGTTTTGTATATTCAAAGCAAACATCCATTAAAACCTGTACAAGCGCAACATATATCTGAAGAACTACGCCAAAATAGATACCACCACGTAAAATTTTCCATCAATATAAAAACCATTTTCTGTTTTCTTTTTTCTTTTTTAATATACTTTTTGTGGTGTGCACACGTTCTCCATTTTGTCCTTAAACTTTCAAAAAATAAATGTGAAAACCTTCCACCATGCTCAATAGAACGAACGAATGCATTATGTGTGTATATAGTAATGATATTATAGAAGAAAATTGGTCGTGGGTGGTAAACGAACCCAAATTAGGAAATCTATGTTTTTTTGGATACGTGATCTTTAACGTTCCTTTATTGTTATTGCTTACGATGTCTCTCTGAATATTAATATATTAACCACGCACAATTTTATTTTTTTTTAATTTTCTTCGCTCGATCTTTCGAAATGTTGTGTACGATATGGATTAAAATTAATCCATGACTTCTTTAATGCTTTTTCGTTCGTTTTCTACATAGATGAAAAATTCTGTAATGAATAAACATAAAATGAAGTAGAAATTTCATTTACACTAATTTGGAAATGTGAAACGTTGTTTTCTATATTTTGTTATTTTTTTTTTTGGAATAATGATATTCATTACAACAGAAGAATTTTTAATACAGCTGCTAAATATATTTTCGTTTTTCTTTTGTAGTGGTGACACATAAAATATGTTTAGCATACAGTGTTAAATGAATGTACATTCGTGACAGGATGCTGTTTACATTATGTAATGGAAAAATTAACTTTGCATTGCACATCTCGATGAACAACCGAAATTGTATTTCATCTCTGTTTAAAGGCGGTAATTAAGCTCAAGTCAACAAATAAATATCCGGAAAGGATGAAAAGGAAAATTGGCAGCGGCCAAAACTAATAAATGGTGCGCGGAGTAATTGTCTAGTGGGTTAATTTTGGCGTTAAGGAGTAAAGCAGCAGCTTTCATTTTGAACTAAGAGCAACTAATGAGCCCATTAGAGTTACGATACGGAAACTCCCATATGCATGGGCTTTACAAGATAAAAAAGATACAAATAAACCGCAGGAAAGCCAAACGTAAAGTCTCAACAATTACAAGCAGAAATCACACGGCTTTCAAGACTAGCATATGGCACAGCCCCCCGAATATTGTAAACTGTTTGGCTGTGGATTCATTCATCAATACCATAAGAGATGATACGTTGAAATTTCATCTCCGAACAACGGCTAAGCGAGCCTAGTGAAGCTCTTATAGCCGCATTGGAATATGAGGCCACATACTCCATACGAAAACTGCTAGATTAAAAAAATTGGAAGCTGCAGACGTGAGTCAAATTCAGGCTATGATCAAGGATTTCTTAAAAGCATTCAAGGAAGAAAATTCAAGGACTACAGCAGCAGTATCCGAACCAAGGTGCTACAGATGCATTCAACGAGGAAACTTTGCCAAAGTATGCCAAGCTCCAAGAGTAAAATCAGCAGAGCAAAATTCTCGTCCATCATACCAGTCGAGCAAAGAAGCGCCAAAAAGGTTTATCAACTCTGAAGGAGACCCTTCAAGTAGCAACGACATTGGACCGTTAAACTAAATTTCGCCAGCTTTGCGGGCAAAAGTTGGCCGGAGACGCAATATCGACTAAAAGCTGATATCGGAGGGAGCGTAGCTCTCCAAAGCGAGTGCGATATTGCCGTAAAAATAGGAAGCCTCAATTTTTTTTAACAGTTTATTGTGGCGAACATTTTAGACAAATGCATCCTGGGAATGGATTTCATGACAGAATACAGGATATCGGTCGAAATGAATGAGTGCTTACTGCGATGTCAGAATATTGAAATCCCTCTGGGCGTTACTAATGCTTGAAACTAAGTCAGAGTTATAATGTGCGAAGCCTTAGCTTACGCATGCGTGGTTGGGGATCCTGGAAGCATGAAAGTGGGAATATTAGAGCCAATAACACTAACAACACTCGGAGCAAGCATTCCTGTCCGACTGATGATGGTAACCGAATAAGCTAAACATCTAAAATCTGGTGTCGTCCTCGGGAAGATCCAGCCTGTTGTTAGTATCGCCCAATGCAGTATCGAGACCAGTGCTGATAAGTATAAATGCAATAGCGAGGCGAAGAAATCAATTCAAAGATTGTGCCAGCATTTGAAAGACGAGCAGTTCGCCAAAGCAGTACGAGTGTTGTGAGAGTATGCCGAGGTATTTCCAAGCAGCAAAGATGAATGCGATCGAACTGAGGTACATCATAGAATTAAAACGGGTAGCACACCGCCAATTCGACAGGTACCCGGAAGACTGCCATTGACTAAACAAGAGGAGGCGGACCGAATGATACAACAGATGTGCCGGTATAAAATCATTGAGCCATATAACAGTCCATGGAGTTCAACGGTAGTTCTAGTGCAAAAGTAAGACGGGTCAATGAGGTTTTCTGTAGATTATCGAAAACTCAATAATGTTACGAAGAAGGACAGTTACCCATTACCTAGAATAGATGATACACTAGTCACACTGTCAGAATCAACGTTATTCAGCACTCTGGACTTGAAGAGTGGATATTGGCAACTTGCGATTCAAGAAGAATAGCGAGAGAAAACACTATTTTATACGGGCACTGGCCTATGGCAATTCACGGTTATGCCATTTGGCCTGTGCAATGCACCAGCTACGCTCGAGAGACTGATGGAGCAAATTTTGAGAGGGCTGCACTGGAGGACACGTCTCGTTCACCTCATTGTAATCGGGAAAATTTTCGACGAACACCTCAAAAATGTGTGCGAAGTGCTACGATGTATCAAGACTGTGGGAATGAAAGTAAGCTCGGACAAGTGTGCACTCTTCAAGAAGGAAGTAAATTACTTGGAACAGGAAGAGTAGTCTTAACCGGATTGGCGCTAAGGTGTCGGAAGGATGGACATAGGAAAGTATCGTCGAAGAGCAGGAGGAAAACTTTAATATCCATTTCTCGAGATTTACGTTTATTGAGTTCAGCTCTGATTAAACAGCTTGACACTTACTACTTATTGGATAAAATCGTGTTCATCGAGAAATAGAAATCTTGAGGATAGTTGGATCTTGGTGCTGCATTCATAGTACAAAAAGGTTTATTTATTTTTGGCAAACTCTTCTCTTTCTGAAAATATCCTGAAAATTTTGATCGATTCCTTGAAGGTTAAGTCAAAGTTTAAGTCTGGTTCTTTGTAATTTGAAGGAGGTTTATCAAATATTTAAAAAAACCTATCAAAATTCAAAAATTGGATTTTCTAGTTTTGCTCCACTTCGTCCAGGGCACTGCATATTAACGAAATCTAGCGGCACACATAGTATTTGGGTCTACATATATCATCAAAATATTGTACATGTACAATATAGTCTACATATATCATCAAATTGTTGTAGAATCGAACTCGGGACCTTCTGTACTTGAAATTTTAATGCAATAATAATGTTTAAAAAAATAAAGCAAAATTCTAGTTCAGACATTTTCCATAAAAGTACATCACCCCATCTAACCAAAAATGTTAGAACTTTAAGTTCACCGTAACCATATTCTCCATTTTGTTTTGTACTCTGCATGTTTGCTTAAAACAAACAAATTGATTTGTGTTATATGATGTGATAGCCGATGTGGTAAGGTGATGGACTGGAGTGGTGATGGTATGGAGTTCGATCCTCAGGCAAAGCAGGAAAAAAAGTTATTTTTAGATGAAAAGCATATGAACCGGAAAAAATCTAGGCCGATCCAGCGATCTGGACCAAAAAAAATTAATGTTGGTAAAAATTCTTAAAGAAAACAGAATTTTCATATTTTTGCTTAAAAAACATCGACAAGTTGGAGAATCGAACCTGCGACCTTTCGCACTCCAGTTCCTCATCTTACCACCCAACCACTCATCTCATAGAATTAGATTAGATTCGTATAAATAATGAAAATTAATAAATTAAATTTAAAATATTATATCAAGTCATAGAAAGCATTGGGATACATTTTTAGAGATGGGAAATTACCAATACTTCATTAAACTCAAACTTCACAATTTTATTTTACTCGCGACGTAATTTTTTTCACTCGTTCGTCTTCTTGAAACTCATTATTCAACAGTGTTGTAATTTCTCAAACATTTACGGCTTAAAAAGGAAATCGGATTTGAGCTAGATTCGAACCGTGGACCTTCTATACTCACAAAATTCAAATTACGCTAAGCATCAAAAATAACCAAAAAAATACCAAAAAATAACCAAAAATTACCAAAAAATACCAAAAAAATAACCAAAAAAAAATACCAAAAATGACCAAAAAATTACTGAAATTATACCAATTATTATTATTAGTATAACCAAAATATAATCAAAAATACCAAAAAAATAACCAAAAAAAATACCAAAAATTACCAAAAAAAAAACTCAAAATGACCCAAAAATTATTAAAAAATAACCAAAGATGACCAAAAAATTTCCAAAAATTAACCAAAAATGACCAAACAATAAAATGAAACTAAACCAATTATTATTGTTAGTATACCAAATCCACGTTCCATTTGCTTTTCATGGCATCGAACTTAAGCCCTTCTGAACTTCCAAATTATAAGAGAAAAACCACAAAATACTAAAAAATACTACAAAAATACCACAAAATACAAAAAATACCAAAAACAACCAAAAAAAATACCAAAAAATTCCCAGAAAATGCCCATGAACTTCCAAAAATTCCCAGAAAATGCCCATGAACTTCCAAAATTCCCAGAAAATGCCTATGAACTTCCAAAAATTCCCAGAAAATGCCCATGAACTTCCAAAAATTCCCAGAAAATGCCCATGAACTTCCAAAAATTCCCAGAAAATGCCCATGAACTACCAAAAATTCCCAGAAAATGCCCATGAACTTGGCATTTTCTGGGAATTTTTGGTAGTTCATTGGCATTTTCTGGGAATATTTGATAGTTCATGGGAATTTTTGGAAGTTCATGGGCATTTCCTGGGAATTTTTGGAAGTTCATAGGCATTTTCTGGGAATTTTTGGAAGTTCATGGGCATTTTCTGGGAATTTTTGGAAGTTCATGAGCATTTTCTGTGAATTTTAGGTAGTTCATGGGCATTTTCTGGGAATATTTGATAGTTCATGGGCATTTTCTGGGAATTTTTGGAAGTTCATGGGCATTTTCTGGGAATTTTGGAAGTTCATGGGCATGTTCTGGGAATTTTTGGAAGTTCATGGGCATTTTCTGGGAATGTTTGATAGTTTATGGGCATTTTCTGGGAATTTGTGGAAGTTCATGGGCATTTTCTGAGAATTTTTGGAAGTTCATGGGCATTTCCTGGGGATTTTTGGTAGTTCATGGGCATTTTCTGGGAATTTTTGGTAGTTCATGGGCATTTTCTGGGAATAATTGATAGTGCATGGGAATTTTTGGAAGTTCATGGGCATTTCCTGGGAATTTTTGGAAGTTCATTGTCATTTTCTGGGAATTTTTGGATGTTCATGGTTATTTTCTGGGAATTTTGGAAGCCATGGGCAGAAAATGATCATTTTCTGGGAATTTTTGGAAGTTCATGAGCCTTTTCTTGGAATTTTTGGAAGTTCATGGGCATTTTCTGGGAATTTTTGGTAGTTCATGGCCATTTTCTGGGAATATTTGATATTTCATGGGCATTTTCCGGGAATTTTTGGAAGTTCATGGGCATTTTCTGGGAATTTTTGGACGTTCATGGGCATGTTCTGGGAGTTTTTGGAAGTTCATTGGCATTTTCTGGGAATTTTTGGAAGTTCATGGCGGGAATTTTTGGAAGTTCATGGGCATTTCCTGGGAAATTTTGGAAGTTCATGGGCATTTTCTGGGAATTTTTGGAAGTTCATGGGCATTTTCTGGGAACTTTTGGAAATTCTGGGGCATTTTCTGGGAATTTTTAGAAATTCTGGGGCATTTTATGGGAATTTTTTGGTATTTTTTTTGGTTGGTTTTTGGTATATTTTAGTATTTTGTGATATTTTTCTGGTAAATTTTGGAAGTTCAGAGGGGCTCAAGTTCGACGCCATAAAAAGCAAATGGAACGTGGATTTGGTATACTAACAATAATAATTGGTATAGTTTCATTTTATTTTTTGGTCATTTTTGGTTAATTTTTGGAAATTTTTTGGTCATCTTTGGTTATTTTTTAATAATTTTTGGGTCATTTTGTGTTTTTTTTTGGTCATTTTTGGTATTTTTTTTTGGTTATTTTTTTTGGTATTTTTTGGTAATTTTTGGTTATTTTTTGGTATTTTTTTGGTTATTTTTGATGCTTAGCGTAATTTGAATTTTGTGAGTATAGAAGGTCCACGGTTCGAATCTAGCTCAAATCCGATTTCCTTTTTAAGCCGTAAATGTTTGAGAAATTACAACACTGTTGAATAATGAGTTTCAAGAAGACGAACGAGTGAAAAAAATTACGTCGCGAGTAAAATAAAATTGTGAAGTTTGAGTTTAATGAAGTATTGGTAATTTCCCATCTCTAAAAATGTATCCCAATGCTTTCTATGACTTGATATAATATTTTAAATTTAATTTATTAATTTTCATTATTTATACGAATCTAATCTAATTCTATGAGATGAGTGGTTGGGTGGTAAGATGAGGAACTGGAGTGCGAAAGGTCGCAGGTTCGATTCTCCAACTTGTCGATGTTTTTTAAGCAAAAATATGAAAATTCTGTTTTCTTTAAGAATTTTTACCAAAATTAATTTTTTTTTGGTCCAGATCGCTGGATCGGCCTAGATTTTTTCCGGTTCATATGCTTTTCATCTAAAAATAACTTTTTTTCCTGCTTTGCCTGAGGATCGAACTCCATACCATCACCACTCCAGTCCATCACCTTACCACATCGGCTATCACATCATATAACACAAATCAATTTGTTTGTTTTAAGCAAACATGCAGAGTACAAAACAAAATGGAGAATATGGTTACGGTGAACTTAAAGTTCTAACATTTTTGGTTAGATGGGGTGATGTACTTTTATGGAAAATGTCTGAACTACAATTTTACTTTATTTTTTTAAACATTATTATTGCATTCAAATTTCAAGTACAGAAGGTCCCGAGTTCGATTCTACAATAATTTGATGATATATGTAGGCAATATTGTACATGTACAATATTTTGATGATATATGTAGACGCAAATACTATGTGTGCCGCTAGATTTCGTTAATATGCAGTGCCCTGGACGAAGTGGAGCAAAACTAGAAAATCCAATTTTTGAATTTTGATAGGTTTTTTTAAATATTTGATAAACCTCCTTCAAATTACAAAGAACCAGCCTACGCTGCTTTGTTTCAATAACCCCATCTGATCATTGGTCTTGAAATCTCGCTTCCCAGCACGCACCCGACTTATATCGTCATCCTCATAAAATTTCTGCCCCAATAATGCGATTTTTTGATTAAGAATTGTTGATCCCAATTTGATGTTCGGTGTTGGCATGATACCTTTTTCTTTTTAAATCTGTTTTGCTCTATTTGCCATATAATAAGACACACCGAACTCATCTTGAACTGTGAGAACCGGCCAGCTTTTTGGTACCGATGTTAAAATCATATACTTTTCATTTGTTGCTGTAAAAATATATTTCTCTCGTAACTCGATATATCAATGGCAGCATGCTCAGAACTGCACGGAAGCTTAAATAATTCCTCAGAAATTTTCGCTGTAACTTCTTTACATTTTTGTTGTTTATAATTTTCATTTCTCATTTTTTTATGTACTAAAGGTGAACTGTGAATTGATTTTTGTCGTTGAATGATGAAATATCCGGATTAATGAATTGCCCCTCATTCGATGAACTTATAGAAAAAGATGCAAATGAACATTCTTGGTCCAAATTAATTATTTGTGAACCAAAGAGTTCATTATTATCACCACTTGGTTTACTTTGATGATTTATTATCTTGACCAATAAATAATTATCTTAAATAAGAATGAGTCATAAAATCTCTGGTAGCAAATGTTTTTCAAAAAATATCTAGGCCTGAACGATTTCTGTTATAAGCGATAGATAATGAACTATAAAAATTATTCACTACGTAATAATTAATAATTAACTGTAAATTTATGATAACCAATATGTTTTAAAAAATATCTGGGTCCGCCTTTATTTTGTAAAGTTGTTTGATGAGACATTATTATAATTGTTCCTTTCGTTTTTCAGATAATGATTAATGACTATTCCTCATTAATGAGAAGTTTGAATATTTTTTTCTGAATTCTCGTTTAAAATATTCAGATCTTAACGTATGTATTCAAAAAATCATATTTTGAAAATGAAAGGTATCACTAGCGTTTTTATTTTTTTAATTGCTTACAAAATGAATAAGCTTTAAAAAAGTATTAAAAAATCGATAACTCGTTTAAGTCCAACATAACGGTGAATCACATTTTCCAAAAAACCACGTTTTTTCTTTAAAATCGATTTTTTTAAAATTAAAATTGTACCACTATTTATAAGATCCATTCATTCCCTTTCATTTGAGATATAAATTGTTAAAATCGGTTACGTGATTCTCGCGACAGAGGCCTCCAAAAATTAGAATTTTTCAGAATAATCAGAAAAAACGTAAAACGCCGTACACCCCTGTTTCAAAGAACATTGCCGCAGAAGGAAATAAAAAAATACGTGTCGAGTAATTTGATATATAGATCATTAATGGGAAGTTTCATAAATATCTAAAGGGGTCAGAACAAAATTTGTGTTTTTTTGATCGGTTTCGTATGGAATCGCTGATAGGAGATAAAATTACGCTCATGTTCAAATTTCTTAACTTGCCTCCCATGTTTAAAAGAGTTTCGGGATCGCATTTGATTGAACCGGAAAACTCGTAATCATATTTATAAATAAATTTCGGTGTGATTCAAAATAAAATTTTATATTTAGATTGTTTATTTATTTATTTATTTATTTATTTATTTATTTATTGTACTTTAACAATAATTTAGTATTAAAAGGAAAAGCACAGATGGAAACAGAGTAAACGGAACAAAAGAACAAAAATAAAATGATGAAGCTGCTTCCATTAGGCAGAAAAACCTTTTAAATTTTTTCAAACAATTTCCATCTCATGCATACACATTCTATTTTGAGCAATAGCTCATTTACAATAAAATGTACAGCAAGAGGTGAAATAATATTAAAAATTAACAATAATAACAATAACAATAATATTAAAAATAAATTTAGAAAACTACGTATTGCCCATCAATCACGCCACTCCAAAAATTTTGACTTAAATAATTTGGCCGATCCTAAACTCTTAATTTCCAATGGAATTGAATTCCAAAGAGAAACTCCCCTAACGTAAAAGGATTTGTTTAGCGACCTACAACTATTTTTGGCCGGAATCAGGCGGAAGTTTGAGGAATGAGACCTGCTAAAAAGTAACTTCCTATAAAGATAACAAGGCTTCTTAGCTTTGAGAAGTTTAAAAATAAAAAGACAAACGCGAAATTCGTAAAAGGCAGATAAACTACATCCTAAAACAAGGCTAGAGTAGGCAGAAATATGATCGAATTTCCTAATGCCAAAAATAAACCTAGTACATGCATTGAAACATCTTTGGAGAACGTTCATATTTTCCTGAAGCATACCGAATAAAACTACGTCACCATAAATAAAATGAGGAAGAAGATAAGACAAAAACATTTTTTTCCTAAACTGACTATCAGAAAATCCTACTACTTTATACAAACAACTAAGCATACCAAAGACCCTCTTACTAATACTAACTAAATGGTCACCCCAAGAAAGAGTTTTATTAATAACTAAGCCTAAATCTCTAACAGTATTTGAATACCTAATTAGCGAACCCTGCAGAAAAATACCAGGAAAGGACGAGGTGTCTAACGATTTTTTATAAATTATGATCGACTGAGATTTATTCGCATTTAAAACGAGCCTATTAGAGACCGACCAACTAGCGATATTACTTAAGTCTTCATTTATCAGAGAAATATTCCTATCAATAGAACCCTGATCTAAACGACTATTTTTATAAATTTGGACGTCATCAGCGAAAATGTGAAATGAACAATGGTTAATAGAGGATTCTATGTCATTAATGTACATAGAAAACAATAGAGGACCCAGCACTGAACCCTGAGGAACGCCGGAAATTACAGGAAGGAAATCAGACAAAGAATTGTCGAAAAAAACTGCCTGAGAACGATTAGAAAGATAGTTAAAAATTAGTCTGGCAGCGGAAACCGAAAATCTAAACTGAGATAAGAGTTTATTAAAAAGAATTCTGTGATTAATAGAATCAAAGGCCTTAGAAAAATCTAACAAAGTTAAAGAAGTCAATTCCCTATTATTCATATTACGCCTAATATCATCACATACATTTAATAACGCAGTAGAAGTGCTATGAAATTTTCTAAACCCAGATTGGAAGAAACTAATTAAACTATTGCTATTTAGATGCGATTGAATTTGAGTTTTAACAACTATCTCGAAAGCTTTAGAGAGAGAACTTAAAATGCTAATTGGCCTCAAATGGGATAGCTCTGAAGGATTACTAATCTTTGGGATGGGTATGATTTTACTTAGCTTCCACTGATCTGGATAGGAAGAGGATGTGAAAATAAAATTAAAAATATGTAACAAATATTTTGAGATGAAAGGGAAAACTCGTTTAACGAATTTTAAATTGACGTTATCCAGACCAGAAGATTCCGACTTAACATTCCAAATGGCAGACTGTAAATCCTCGAGAGAAATATTTGAAAACGAAAACGAATTAGAGGACACATTAGAGAACAAATCGACGGTACTACTGCCCGAGTTCAAACTAGAGCAAAAATAACTATTAATATCATTGGGCTTAAACACCCCACTAGAACTACTCTTGCATCTGCCTAGGCCTAAATTACGAACATTACGCCAAAAAACCTTGGGAGGAAGGGAGGGGTCTAACTTGTCCTTAAAATAATTACGTTTAGCAATCCGAATTAACCCTACAACTCTATTACGAGCCTGCTTATAATCTAAATGAGACTGACTATTAGGATACCTTTTCCATAAACGATATTTACTAACTCTAATACTTATGGCATTCGAAACTTCCTGAGACAACCAAGGTGGAGATTTTGCATTGAAAGTAACCTTTTTAAGCGGAACGCAACTATCAAAGACCAAACTAATATACGAGTTGAAAAATTCTACTTGGGTAGTTGACGAACTAAGGCAAAAAATATCCTCCCAAGGAACCGAGTTACAAACTAAGTAAAGGCGGGAATTATCTATACTAGCAAAATCTCTAAAGCTAAAACTGTTAGGCTTAGGTGGAGAGTAACAATTCACAGAAAAAACTAAAAGATCATGATGGGATCCCATACCGAGAGACAACTGATTGAAAAAACAAATAGAGCTATCAGTAAAAGAGATGATATGGTCAATAAGGGAATAAGAGGCACCGCTAGCGGTTGGACAACAAAACGTCGGCGCCACAGTGTTGTGGACGGATAAATTAAGACTATTTAAAAGATTCAAATAATCACGAGGGAAGCCGGAATTTTGGAGTATATCGAAATTGAAGTCACCTGATATATATATTTCATCGAATCTACAAGAGAAATAACTAAACAAACTTTCTAAGTCTACAAGGGATTTTTTAAATTGGGCATACGACCTCTTACTAGTTTTTGGAGGGTTATAGACGGTACCGAATAAGATTTTACGACCACTAATGAAAACGTTGACAAATAAAAACTCTAAATCCGATACTAACGATTCCGAAATAGAAGAAGGTATGGTAACGATTTTTATATTAACGATTTTTTTTTTTTTCATTTTCAGGATAATGTATATGGATGCCATTTAATGATTTACAGACGCATTAATTCAAGTTACACCATAATTAAAGGTAAACAATTAATTTATATTTAATATCACTTAGCTTAATTCAACTAAATGGTATTAAATTTCTATAGTCGCCGAAACATTCAATCTTTTAAGTACATACCTAAATATTATACGAGTATATCGATTTTGGTGAAATGTCGAAGTTACATTAAAAATTTCTATACAACCGATATCATACATGTCTATACAAAATATGTTTCTTTTTATAAAAATTACCTAAAGATTTCAAAAGAATTCTTGGGAATCGATAATACATAATACAGTGGAATTCAAGTTAGGTGCTTATTTAATAGAACATAATTTTAGGCCTCCCTTTAAACTGCATATTTTAAAATATAATTTATCTTAAATTTAAACTTTGATCTTTGTTTTTATTGTTCCATAATCTTCACTATTTTACAACATACGATATATGTAGATGTACACAAAAATCCAAATACGATGTCGATAAAATAAAGATGGTTGGTTATCTACCAGAGTTTTCCTATAAAAAATAAAAACATTGTGCTTTATATCGATATACAATTCAAATAGAGAAATACTTAACCACACAAAGCAAAATTAGGGAAAATCGAATAAATTTTATTTATGTCTTCTATTGTTTGGCTATAGGTATCTAATTTTTTACCACATTTTATTCGTTTTTTCCTCAACTATAACATTTGTGATGTTCAATACATGGAAATATGAAGCAAAAGAGAAAATCGTCAAATCGGTTTCTTATAAGTTAGAAAGCTTAATATTGATTTCGTTTGGCTGATTGTATTTTGTTTGTAACAGTATAGGAATTTATGTATTGTATGATTTGGTCTAATAATTGGTAAATAGAGAAATACCAGATATTAAATGAATTTAGGTCAAAATATTTTAAATTAGAAATTAAAAATTCACCTGCATAATAAATTATTAAAAAAAAATATCTTTATGTTTGAAAATTTCAAAATATCATAAATTAAAATTCATTCACCTATCTAAATTACGAATAAATCCATCGTCATTTGTGAATCCAAATAGGAACAATACTGCAACTCCTGTATAGGAACAAAACCGCCACCACGCATGAATTAAATACATATAACCAAAATCTACAATTTAACACTAGAACAGAACCGAGCAACGTTTGAAGTCAAATATCCAGGCTGATACTTCGTTTCATTTTAAAGCAGAGTCTCCAGGACAAAAGAGTTATTGTATTTTGTTGGCTCAGTTCTGGTAGTTTGCTGAAGCACCTCCAGATCAATTTAGAGTTAAAATCAGAAGCTCCAGAGGCTAGTAATGAGCTTTTCGAGATTATATACAGGGTGAGGAAAAAGTATGGAAACCCTTAAAAATCTCGCGGAGTTCGGTAAAAAAAAAATCGATCAAGGTTCATTCTTTGGTAATTTTGAACAAGGAATTTAATGGTGAGCTTGGTTGTGACCTTGCGCTTCATCTTCAAGGTCATTTGGAGGGCAAGGTCATTTTTTTAAAATTAGAACCCCTATTTTTGATAACAAAGAGCGATCAATTTTACGTTCTCCCAAGATCATCTGAAGGAATTTACATTGCGAGGTGAAAGTATGGAAGCCCCTAGAAATCTCGCGGAGTTCGGTCAAAACAAAATCGATCAAGGTTTATTCTTAGGTAATTTTCAACAAGGAATTTAATGGTGAGCTTAGTTGTTACCTTGACTTTTATCTTCAAGGTCATTTTGAGGTCAAGATCATTTTTTGATGGCACCATCATTTCTGATAATTGGATCATTTGCTTCTCCAAACTCTGGGATATTATAGTGTCTTGGTGGTTTTGAGTTGGGTTAAATTTAGGTTCGTGGCTATTGAACCAGCTATTCCTCTAATGTGTAGATATAGTGGTTAAAGTCCCAGTAGTCTCTCAAGTAGTGTGTCCAGTCTTCGATTTGTGATGTCAGTTATTACCCTCAACTAATTTGCCCCAGGAGCGAAAATGTTTTTCAAGAACTTGTAAGCTTCCGTTGGAACCAAATACGGATGCATAATTACATCGATTTCCTTTCGGTCCCTCAGGAGTCAAGTCTATACGTCTTTTTTTTGATTTTTTCATTATTGCTCTAAGGCTCCTGACGTCTCAGTCTTTTGTTATAAAAGGTGACTTAGGTAAACCAATTGTGCAGTCAAACTATCAAACTATACCAGTATAGGGATTCCGTGTGCTTTTGAAAACCCTCAATATGCTAATTAAATATTTTTATTTGAAAATTCATTGAAATTATTTAAAATAATCATTGAAGGGATAAAACAACTGACAAAAGTTCTAGTTTAGTATATTTTACTAAATTGCAAGGAATTCCATACCGATATTGAAATTTGCTGGATTCAGATTCGCATTAGTTTAGGCGATCGATCCATGATGATGTAGAGAATTACGGATTTTCGACCCTCCAATATTTCTGCTAGGACCACTTTTATTGACCCGTTCATGGACTGCTGACCCTTAATTCCACTTACAAAATTTGTAGAAATATTCGAGCGATCTAAATACACATTGGCACATCAATTACAGATCTCAACACCTATAAGCAGTCCAGAAGTTTTATTGTCGTGTCCGTCCCATAAAATTTTGTAGAGAATAGTTGTCGATAACAGTTGTTTCTCGATTTTCCGCCCCGATTTAAATCATTTGAGTTTATAGTGACAGACAGACAGTGCTCCTTCCGTTAAGTGACTGAGTGGCACAGTATTTCCTCATACCACTTTCTATTTTAATTTACGAACTTTCTAAAGAGTACTTGAATACCAATATGTTTTGTTATATTAGCGACTATTTTTCTTATTCTTTGAGACCAGTCTTGAAACATAATTTCCACAAGAAATTAGTGCCCTACAACCAGAAATCTGTAGATTCTCCCTTGCTTTCTTGGCGACCGTCGTTGTTTAGCGTGGACTGTTTTAAATTGCTGATTTTAAGTTGTTACCTCCACGTCACATTTTTGTTTGGCTGTATCCGCTTCATTCAGTGACTGCAGTATGGCGGCCATTCGAGATGAAAGAGTTAGAATCTTTTATCTAACGCTAATTTTGCTTTGAGTATCACTCTACATATGTCATCGCTGCACTGCTGACTGATAGAACACAAGCTTTGCTTTTAAAGCGATACTTTTTTGGTGTAGCGTGACTATTGGCCTTCCCCGTTAGGGACTTTGCACCAATAAGTATTATATACGACAAAAGTAAAGATAAAAGAGATCTCGGCTTGAAATTTATTATCATAATGAGTGTAACCTAGGGTAGCAGATCTTCTTCTGGACCATCCTAGCGAAGGGGAAGCTTTGGAAATCCAGCCAATCAAGTGTACCTGCAAAAAATGAAACAACACTACAACGTTGAATATTCTGGCCTCTATTTAGATAGCTGTCTCACATGCAAAAAGCATTTTGAACCCAAGTGTCAACAAACCAAGTTAAAATGTGTTACAATGAACTCGTAAGAGGAACATGTTCAAACTTAAGCCTTTTATGTAATCAAAATTATTGTTCGGGTTAAAATTTGTTGAAAATGAATTAACTTTTAATTTGGCCGTAACCATGAACGTGTATCCAAATATTGATAGAATTAATATTTCAATTTTTCTGGCAGCGACCAATATGATTCGTCTCTTCTTATTTGGTCGTTTCAAATTACAAGACCGACAAACTGCTTCTTCTAACTTTATTCATGTGTTAAAAATAATCGTTTTAGTTTTTTTTTTTTTTTGAAAACCACAATCCTGAAGTATAAAAACCACAATTTCCAAATGAATGCTTTAGATACAGTTAGTTTATGTAATCTTAAATTGCTGGACAAAAGTGCAACCAATAAAATATTTGACCGTTAAATTTTATGGCAAATTATTTTTTCTTATTAAAATTAAAAAATATAGAAATTTTATTGCAGCATGAAATTAATGCCATATCGACAAAACGAAAATGTCAAATGTGATTTACTGCTTCGCTGATGAGATATTTTTAGTATTTTATAATACCCGCAACAAATTTCATGTTGTACTTATACTATAAGAGGACAGCTTAAATTCGTTGCACTACATATTTCACCAATTCTAAAAAAAACACTGACATTTAATATTTACGAATAAATATATTGTACGAAATATGCAAATTAGCACTGCGGAAATGGTGAAAACTTGCTCTATAAAAATGATGTCTTCTGTTTAAAGAGTAGCTAAAATTAAAACAACAAGTACAAACAATTGTTTGTAATGTTCTCATATACCGGTTTTTTTTTAAATGCAGTATAATGTACAAAAAATAAAAATAAAAATATTTAAATAATAATTAAAACAATTTTAGCAAAGCTCTAATTTTTATTTATCACGTACTCGTATATTTACAAAGCATAAAGTATTTATTTTCTTTTTTCTGTGCTTTATGTGGGGAGAAAGGTTAAAAGTATTTTTGTTTGTATTATACTCTGGAAACGTTGCCAAAGCTCATTTTAAATTTAAGTTGAATATTTTGTAAATTTTTGAAAATATAGCTGGAAGGAATAAAGGTTTCGTCTAATTAAATTTCTTTTAAATAATTAAAGCTATAAAAGATTTCGTTCAAGAAATTTTACACCTGTCCATTTCGGCGGTGAAAGATTATCATATTCTATTATCCTCATTATGGTTGATAAATCAGGAAAGGAGTTTCTTTCTTGAACAGCAGCCACCGTGGCAAACACAAATATCAATAAGAGTAGATTTGTCTGGTAATTTATAGTAGTCATGTGCATCAGCGACAACGATTCTTGAGTGAACGTAAATGCGAATTTATTTCGGTCAATAGTGAATATCTCATGAATATATGTAGTAAAAAACGGCGCAATGTAATATGTGGCACCAAGTGAAGTATGTATATTCCTGACGGACTGATAAGATAGACCACACACTATTGCAACTCTTTTCCAATCTCAGCTATTATCATGCACGTACTCTTCACAAAAGGCCAGCCAATTCATACATATGCAGGCAAACCTTAATTTTATTAATTGTCCTATAAAAATTATCTACTAACTAACTTTTTTAATTAATCAAGATTTTGTATGTACAACTAATATATTTACATACCTCTAAGGAACGATTATTGGTCAAAGATTGATCTTTCTCCTGTACGCTCGTTAAATCATAAACACGTACTGCTGGAAATGAAATAGAAACGAGTATAAAACAAACAAAACAAAAAAAAAAGACATCACGCTAGTTTGTACAGTGATATACTCTTATACATAAATATTAAATATGAACCAAACATAAATTATTCCAAATTTTTTGTTGTTGTACCTATATATTACCCAAATGATAAATTATATTGACCACAAAATGAAATGTTGAAATGATTTTGAATTTATGTAAAATAAAAAATTTACGATGATTATTAGAATTCAGAATAGGATGTTTGTGTATTACATAATCTGGTAAAATAATTAGTTACGGATTACGATACCTTAATTAGATATTAACACTTATAAGATGGCAATGTTTAATACGAAATTTTATTCAACAATGTTCACGTCACATCGGATGATATTTATAGTGTTAATAAAAAATTTGAATAAAAATGTTCATGGTTCGATTTTTTTCTCCAAATCATGCAACATTATTTTCTTTGGTTGTTTTTGTCTTAAAGAATAATGACGCCACCACACCGCCCCCCATCTTTTCCTCGTTTAAAATTGTGTTGGTGTTTTTATGTGTTTGTATACACTACGTTGGAGCAGTATGTGTTTCTTAAAAAAGAAAATCATTGTTTTTTTGCAAAGCTCTAACATAAACTGTCGTTATTTCTTTGTGTTATAAATTAATTAACTTTCTTAATTTGACATTTTGTAGTTTAGTGAGGCAATATGTAGTCTTAATTATACTGTGTTGGTTGGCCGCATATAAAAATAGTAATAGATTATGGTTTTACTAATTTATTAAACTTTTTAATGAATTTATAGCTTTATGAAATAAAAGAACTAATTGGTGTGTATCATTTGATTTCACTGAACTAGTTAATTTCAATTTTTTAAATTCTTTAATTTGTTTAAAAGCTTTAAATTATTTACAATCATTAAATTTTGAAATATTATTTAAATGTTGTTTATTATTCAGATACTTTAAATATTTTTAATTTATTCTTTAAAATTATTCAATTTTTTAAATACTTTAACGTCTTAGTATTATTATTACTGGAGGGCCATGTGCGACCTAAAAGATCTGCGACCCAAAAGAGAGAACTGCGACCTAAAAGATCTTTTGTGCACTTTAAAGTCTTTAAATTGTTTAAGTCAATTTTTAAATTAAAATTTTTTGAATTTTATAAATTTTTAATTTATTTAAATTATTTAATTTGATTTCTTTAATTTCTATAACATTTTCTATTCTAAAATTTTTTAAACTACTTAAATTCTAAAAATTGTATAAATTTATTAACCTCGCTAAATTTTTTAAATTCTTAAAATGTTTATAAGTACATATTTCGTTTTTTGGTTGAATTAAATTCTAGGAATTTTGAAATTAATTTAAAATTTTTAAAGTGTTTAGCTTAAATACAATTAACTAATTTTTTGAATTATTTTTTTAAATAAATTAAATTTAAGGTTCTGAAATACTTCGAATTATTAACATCTTTTCACTTTTTCTTAATTCTTTATCTTTCAACTGGACGATTTGAATCGTTTAGGTTTTTATATTTTATTGTAATTCTGTATAAATTAATTAAATTCTTTGAGCTCTTTAAATTTTTATTTTACTTTAATTCCTTAAAAAACGTTCTTTGAATTTTATAACTTCTTTAAATTTTTAAAATTCTTAATTTGTTTGAATTACTAAATTCTATAATTTTCTAAAATATTTTTAATTTCCTAATTTTCAAATACTTTAAATTTTTTAGATTCTTAATGTTTTTAGAAATCCTAAAATTTTTAATTTATTTAAATTTAAATTGTTTGTATTAGTAATTTTTTTCAAATTTTAAAGATTTTTTGAATTTCCTAATATTTTGATTTTTTAAATTTCCAATTAATTTATTTCGTTCTTCGAATTCTACAAATTTTTTAAAATTTTTAAATTCATTCTTTAAATTTGCTAAATTTTTTTAATAGATATTTTAAATCCTTTAAATTATTTAAAAAGTTAAATCGTACAAATTCTTTAAACTATAAACACTATTTAACCCTTTCAAACGCCATTTAAAATTGACTTTCTTCCAAAAAAAAATACGTAGCACAATTATGCACTGCTATGATATGGGATTGCTCATAAAATTGTAGCGTGAACATAAATACATAAGAGAACGATCGCACAAGAGAAATGAAACAAAAATTAAAAATTACGGTTGGTCGAAGCGATGAAAGTTGATGTACAATATATTGTACAAGGCGTTTGAGAGAGTTAAGACTTTACATTTTATTTTAATTTATTTAAATTCCTGAAATTTTGAATCTATTTTAATTTCTAATTAATTCATCGAATTCTTTTTAAATATTTAAAATTCATTTTATGAATTGTTTTATTTCAAAATAGTTTCATTTAAATTTTTAAGTTCTCTTAGTTTAAAGTCTTAAGATCCTTTAAATGATTTTATTTGTTAAATTCTTTGAAAATTTTAAATTGTTTAAATTATTTAAATTCTTCAAATTTTTTAAAATATTTAATTTCCTAATTTGAAAGTTTGTATTTTTTTAAAATTTATGATTCTTTAAATCCTTTAAATCTTTAAATTCTTTTAGATAAAATCTTTAAATTATTTTTAGCTCATTATTTGAGTTCTTTAAATTTGTTAAATTAATAATTAATTTAAATTTTTTAACGCCTTTAAATTGTTTCAATTTTTAATTTTGTTTGTGATATCTAAATTTTTTCAAGCCTTTAAATTGTTCAAATTCTTTAAATTATTCAAAATTTATAATTTAATTAAAATTGTGTTTATTTATTTAAATTCTTTAAAATTTTATTTTAAATAAATTATTTCTAGATTAATTTATTGAATTCTTTAAATTTTTAAAATTCATTTTTCAATTTTTAAAGTTTTAAAAATTGTTTTAAATCTTAATTTGAAAATTTCTAATTATATTTTTTAAATGTTTAGACTTTTTAAATTTTTAATTTGTTTTAATTTAAATTTTTATTATTATATATTAAAATAATATGTAAATTTAAAGTTTTAAAATTATTAATTATTTTGGATTTTTAATTTTTTGTAATAATTTAAATAGTTTAGTTTGTTCTTTGAATTCTATAAAGTTTTTAAAATTAAATGCCTATAATTCGTTGTTTGAATTCTATAAATTTAAAATTCTAAAAATTAATTCTTTGATATCTTTAAATATATAAAATTTTAAGTTCTTCAAATAATTCGGATTTTTTTAATCCCTTTTGATTTTTGATAATTCTTTAAAATCTTTACTTAGATTCCGTAAATGATTTGAATTGGTGAAATTTTAAAAATTAATTTTAATTCTGTTTAAATTATTTAAATTGTTTGAATTCTTTAAATTTTTATTTTATTTAAATTCCTTAAAATCGTTTTTTGAATTCTATCAATTTTTAATCTTTAAAATTTTTAATTTGTTGGAATTATAAAACGTTATTATTTTTAATTTATTTAAATTTAAATTCTTTATTAACAATTAAGTTTTTTGAAATTTTAAAGTTCTTTAAATTTTTTAAATATTATAATTTTTTGGGATTTTTAAATTCTAAATTGATTTAAATTCTTTTAATTCATTCTTTATATTCTATAAATTCTTTAATTTTCTAAATTTTTATTTTATTATTTTAATTTTCCTTAAACATTCTTTAATGTTTTAATTTGACATTTTCAAATTATTTACATTTTTAGATTCAAATTAAATTAAATTATTTAAATTTTTTAAATTGAATTTTAAAATATTTTTAATTTTAAATTTTTTGTATTTAAATTGTTTACATTATTTAAACTATTTAAAATTATATATAATGTGTATATTTTTTAAATATTTAAAATTTTTCAAACTCTTTGATTCTTTTAAACTTTTAATTTATTTTAATTCTTTTTGTTCGCTTTGCGAATTACATTAATTCTTTAAAATTTGTAAATTCATTATTCGAATTCTTCAAATTATTCAAAGATAGTTCAATCTTTTTGAATCCGTAACGTCCTTAAGTTGTTAAAAATTTTTAATCTGTTTATATTCTCTATACTTTTAAATCTTATTTAAGTTTTGTTTGAATTTTCTTAATTCTTAAAATATTTAATTTATTTAAATTCTTTATATTCAGTGTCCGAGTTCTTATTTAAAGTCTTTAAATTCATTCTTTCAATTTGTTAATTGAAAAATTCCTTAAAATTTTTAAATTTGTACTTTAAAATATTTAAATTGTCTATAAATTCTATAAATTATTTAAAATTTTAAAATTATTAAAATTTTGTATCTTTGTATTCTCTAAACTGTATACCTACATTATTTAATATGCTAATTTATTTAAAACATTTTAGAAGATTTCTTTAATTTCTATAAATGTTAAAATTTTATTAATTTTTTTTTAAATATTTAAATTTATAATTGTATAAATTTATTAAACTCTTTAAATCCTTTAAATCTTGAAATGTTTTAAATTTTTTAAATTTTCAATTAATTTACATTCTTTTAGTAATCTTTGAATTATATAAATTCTTTAAAACACATTATTTGAGTTTTTTAAGTTTATTAAATTAATAATTAGGTAATTTAAATTTTTTAACGCCTTCAAATTCTTTAGATAAAACAATCTATTAATTTAATTTATTTGCGATATCTATGTTCTTTTAAGGCTTTAAATTGTTCAAAATTTAAAATTTAATTAAAATTGTGTTTATTTATTTAAATTCTTTAAAGTTTTAATTGATTTATATTTCTAGATTAATTTATTGAATTCTTTAAATTTTTAAAATTCATTTTTCAATTTTTAAAGTTTTAAAAATTGTTTTAAATGTTAATTTGAAAATTTCTAATTCTTTATATTTTTTAAATGTTTAGACTTTTTTAAATTTATAATTTCTTTTAATTTAAATTTTTATTATTATTTATTAAAATAATATGTAAATTTAAAGTTTTAAAATTATTAATTTTTTTAATTTTTTTGGATTTTTAATTTTTTTAAATTATTTAAATAGTTTAGTTTGTTCTTTGAATTCTATAAATTTTTTAAAATTAAATGCCTATAATTCGTTGTTTGAATTCTATAAATTTAAAATTTTAAAAATTAATTCTTTGATATCTTTAAATATATAAAATTTTAAGTTCTTCAAATAATTCGGATTTTTTTAATCCCTTTGATTTTTTATATTTCTTTAAAATCTTTACTTAGATTCCGTAAATGATTTGAATTGGTGAAGTTTTAAAAATTAATTTTAATTCGGTTTAAATTATTAAATTTTTTGAATTCTTTAAATTTTTATTTTATTTAGACTCCTTAAAATCGTTCTTTGAATTCTATCAATTTTTAATCTTTAAAATTTTTAATTTGTTGGAATTATAAAGTGTTATTATTTTTAATTTATTTAAATTTAAATGCTTTATTAACAATTAAATTTTTTGAAATTTTAAAGATCTTTAATTTTTTTAAATATTATAATTTTTTGGGATTTTTAAATTCTAAATTGATTTAAATTCTTTAAATTCATTCTTTATATTCTATAAATTTTTTAATTTTCTAAATTTTTAATTTATTATTTTAATTTTCCTTAAACATTCTTTAATGGTTTAATTTGACATTTTTAAATTATTTACATTTTTAGATTCAAGTTAAATTAAATTATTTAAATTTTTTAAATTTAATTTTAAAATATTTAAAATTTAAAATTTTTTTTTTATTTAATTGTTTACATTATTTAAACTATTTAAAATTATATAGATTGTGTATATTTTTTAAATATTTAAAAATTTTCGAACTCATTGATTCTTTTAAACTTTTAATTTATTTTAATTCTTTTTGTTCGCTTTGTGGATTACATTAATTTTTTAAAATTTGTAAATTCATTATTCGATTCTTCAAATTATTCAAAGATAGTTCAATCTTTTTGAATCCGTAACGTCCTTAAGTTGTTAAAAATTTTTAATCTGTTTATATTCTCTATACTTTTAAATCTTATTTAAGTTTTGTTTGAATTTTCTTAATTCTTAAAATATTTAATTTATTTAAATTCTTTATATTCAGTGTCCGAGTTCTTATTTAAAGTCTTTAAATTCATTCTTTCAATTTGTTAATTGAAAAATTCCTTAAAATTTTTAAATTTGTACTTTAAAATATTTAAATTGTCTATAAATTCTATAAATTATTTAAAATTTTAAAATTATTAAAATTTTGTATCTTTGTATTCTCTAAACTGTATACCTACATTATTTAATATGCTAATTTATTTAAAACATTTTAGAAGATTTCTTTAATTTCTATAAATGTTAAAATTTTATTAATTTTTTTTTAAATATTTAAATTTATAATTGTATAAATTTATTAAACTCTTTAAATCCTTTAAATCTTGAAATGTTTTAAATTTTTTAAATTTTCAATTAATTTACATTCTTTTAGTAATCTTTGAATTATATAAATTCTTTAAAACACATTATTTGAGTTTTTTAAGTTTATTAAATTAATAATTAGGTAATTTAAATTTTTTAACGCCTTCAAATTCTTTAGATAAAACAATCTATTAATTTAATTTATTTGCGATATCTATGTTCTTTTAAGGCTTTAAATTGTTCAAAATTTAAAATTTAATTAAAATTGTGTTTATTTATTTAAATTCTTTAAAGTTTTAATTGATTTATATTTCTAGATTAATTTATTGAATTCTTTAAATTTTTAAAATTCATTTTTCAATTTTTAAAGTTTTAAAAATTGTTTTAAATGTTAATTTGAAAATTTCTAATTCTTTATATTTTTTAAATGTTTAGACTTTTTTAAATTTATAATTTCTTTTAATTTAAATTTTTATTATTATTTATTAAAATAATATGTAAATTTAAAGTTTTAAAATTATTAATTTTTTTAATTTTTTTGGATTTTTAATTTTTTTAAATTATTTAAATAGTTTAGTTTGTTCTTTGAATTCTATAAATTTTTTAAAATTAAATGCCTATAATTCGTTGTTTGAATTCTATAAATTTAAAATTTTAAAAATTAATTCTTTGATATCTTTAAATATATAAAATTTTAAGTTCTTCAAATAATTCGGATTTTTTTAATCCCTTTGATTTTTTATATTTCTTTAAAATCTTTACTTAGATTCCGTAAATGATTTGAATTGGTGAAGTTTTAAAAATTAATTTTAATTCGGTTTAAATTATTAAATTTTTTGAATTCTTTAAATTTTTATTTTATTTAGACTCCTTAAAATCGTTCTTTGAATTCTATCAATTTTTAATCTTTAAAATTTTTAATTTGTTGGAATTATAAAGTGTTATTATTTTTAATTTATTTAAATTTAAATGCTTTATTAACAATTAAATTTTTTGAAATTTTAAAGATCTTTAATTTTTTTAAATATTATAATTTTTTGGGATTTTTAAATTCTAAATTGATTTAAATTCTTTAAATTCATTCTTTATATTCTATAAATTTTTTAATTTTCTAAATTTTTAATTTATTATTTTAATTTTCCTTAAACATTCTTTAATGGTTTAATTTGACATTTTTAAATTATTTACATTTTTAGATTCAAGTTAAATTAAATTATTTAAATTTTTTAAATTTAATTTTAAAATATTTAAAATTTAAAATTTTTTTTTTATTTAATTGTTTACATTATTTAAACTATTTAAAATTATATAGATTGTGTATATTTTTTAAATATTTAAAAATTTTCGAACTCATTGATTCTTTTAAACTTTTAATTTATTTTAATTCTTTTTGTTCGCTTTGTGGATTACATTAATTTTTTAAAATTTGTAAATTCATTATTCGATTCTTCAAATTATTCAAAGATAGTTCAATCTTTTTGAATCCTTAACGTACTTAAGTTGTTAAAATTTTTTAATCTGTTTATATTCTCTATACTTTTAAATATTATTTAAATTTTGATTGTATTTTCTTAATTCTTAAAATATTTAATTTATTTAAATTCTTTATATTCATTGTTCGAGTTCTTATTTAAATTCGTTAAATTCATTCTTTCAATTTGTTAATTGAAAAATTCCTTAAAATTTTTAAATTTGTACTTTAAAATATTTAAATTGTCTATAAATTCTATAAATTATTTAAAATTTTAAAATTATTAAAATTTTGTATCTTTTTATTCTCTAAACTGTATACATTATTTAATATGCTAATTTATTTAAAACATTTTAGTAGATTTCTTTAATCTCTATAAATTTTAAAATTTTATTAATTTTTTTTAAATATTTAAATTTATAATTGTATAAATTTATTAAACTCTTTAAATCCTTTAAATCTTGAAATGTTTTAAATTTTTTAAATTTTCAATTAATTTACATTCTTTTAGTTATCTTTGAATTATATAAATTCTGTAAAACACATTATTTGAGTTTTTAAATTTATTAAATTAATAATTAGGTAATTTAAATTTTTTAACGCCTCTTTAGATTGTTTTAATTTTTAATTTATTTGCGATGTCTATGTTCTTTTAAGGCTTTAAATTGTTCAAATTCTTTAAATTGCTCAAAATTTATAATTTAATTAAAATTGCGTTTATTTATTTAAATTCTTTAAAGTTTTAATTTATTTATATTTCTAGATTAATTTATGAATGCTTTAAATTTTTAAAATTCATTTTTCAATTTTTAAAGTTTTAAAAATTGTTTTAAATCTTAATTTGAAAATTTCTAATTCTTTATATATTTTAAATGTTTAGACTTTTTTAAATTTTTAATTTCTTTTAATTTAAATTTTTATTATTATTTATTAAAATAATATGTAAAGTTTTAAAAATTTTAAATTTTTTAATTTTTTTGGATTTTTAATTTTTTTTAATTATTTAAATTGTTTAGTTTGTTCTTTGAATTCTATAGATTTAAAATTTTAAAAATTAATTCTTTGATATCTTTAAATATATAAAATTTTTAAGTTCTTCAAATCATTCGGATTTTTTAATCCCTTTGATTTTTTATAATTCTTTAAAATCTTTACTTAGATTCCGTAAATGATTTGAATTGGTGAAGTTTTAAAAATTAATTTTAATTCTGTTTAAATTATTTAAATTTTTTGAATTCTTTAAATTTTTATTTTATTTAATTTCCTTAAAATCGATCATTGAATTCTATCAATTTTTAATCTTTAAAATTTTTAATTTGTTGGAATTATAAAGTGTGTTATTATTTTTAATTTATTTAAATTTAAATTCTTTCATTTTTCAATTTTTTTAATTCTCAAAATTCCTTAAATTTTTAAAATTGTTTTATATCTTAATTTGAAATTTTCTAATTCTTTATATTTTTGAAATGTTTAAACTTTTTTAAATTTTCAATTTCTTTTAATTTAAATTGTTATTATTATTAAAATGATATGTAAATTTAAAGTTTTACAACATTTTTTTTAATATTTTTGGATTTTTAAAATAATTTAAATTCTTTTAATTTGTTCTTGGAATTTTATAAAGGTTTTAAAATATTCGTTCTTTGAATTCTTTAAATTTCAAATTTTAAAAATTAATTCTTTGATTTCTTTAAATATACAAAAAATCTTAAGTTCTTCAAATAATTCGGATTTTTTTAATCCTTTTTGCTTTTATATAATTCTTTAAAATCTCTACCTTGGAGCTTTTTAAATAACTTAGATTATTTAAATGATTTAAATTGGAGAGGTTTTAACAATTTATTTTAATTCTGTTTAAATTATTTAAATTGTTTGAATTCTTTAAATTTTTATTTTATTTAAATTCTGTAAAATCGTTCTTTAAATTCTATAAATTCTCTAAATTTTTAAAACTTTTATTCTCTAAATTTTTTAAAGTTCCTTAAGTTCTTAATTTGAAAATTTCAAATTCTTTAAACTGTAGAATTTTTTTAATTTTTAATTTATTTGAATTTAAATTGTTTAATTACAATTAAATTTTTTGAAATTTTAAAGATCTTTAAATTTTTTAAATACTACAATTTTTTGGGATTTTTAAATTTTAAATTGTTTGAAATCCTTTTAGTTCGTTCTTTATATTCCAAAAATTCTTTAATCTTTTTAAATTTTTAATTTGTTTGAATTACTAAATTACATATAAAAAAATTTTTATTTTACGTTAAATATAATTATTTTTTACACTTTCTGCCGTAGGCACTTGGCAAAACACACTTAATACACACATTTTAAAAATTTTTTAAAAACACTTGTTAAATATTTCGCAAAATTACAAAAGGTTTAAAAAATCATTCGATCGATTTCGGCTTATTAGGCCATCATCAGGAGTATCTACTTAACTGTTTAGTAGATACTCCTGATGATGGCCTAATAAGCCGAAATCGATCGAGTGATTTTTTAAACCTTTTATAATTTTGCGAAATATTTAACAAGTGTTTTTAAAAAATTTAAAAAATGTGTGTATATAATTATTTTAATTCTCTTTAAACATTCTTTAAGCTCTTAATTTGATATTTTCAAATTATTTACATTTTTTAGATTCAAATTAAATTAAATTATTTAAATTTACTTTTAAAAGATTTTAAATTTTAAATTTTTTTCTTAATTTAAATTTTTTACATTATTTAAACTATTTAAAATCAATCAACAAAGATTGTGTATATTTTTTAAATATTTTAAATTTTATAAACATTTTTATTGTTTAAAATTTTAATTTTCTTTTAATTCTTTTAGTTCGCTTTGTGAATTACATTAATTTTTGAAAATTTGTTAATTCATTTTCGAGAGTTTCGAATTATTCAAAGATCATTCAATCTTTCTGAATCTTATAACGTTTATAAGTTGTTAAAATTTATTTATATTCTCTATATTTTTAAATGTTATTTAAATCTTGTTTAAATTTTTTTAATTCAAAAGATATTTAATTTATTTAAATTCTTTGTATTCATTATTCGAGTTCTTATTTAAAGTCTTTAATTTCCTAATTCGAAATTTTAAATCTTAAAAGTTTAGAGATTTTTTAAATTGTTTAAATATTTTAAAATTTAAATTGATTGAATTTTTTAAATTTTTTAATTTATTTAAATTCTTTTGTTTTGTTCTTTGAATTCTGTAAAGCAAAACATTTAAAATTGTTATATTTCTTCCTTCAGTTCTTTAAGATTTTGAAATTCTTTGAATAGTTGATTTACATTTTTTAAAGCCTTTAAATTCTTTAAATTTTTATATTTGGATTTTTTTTTTAAATTTTTAATCTATTTCAGTTCGTTTTTTGGATTCTATACATTATTTAAAATTGTTAAATTCTTTAAATATTTAATTCGATTTTTTTTAAATTCTTTAAAGTCTAAGTTGTTAAAATTCTTAAAATTATTTATATTCTCCAAATTTTTAAATTTTATTTTAATCTTGTTAATAAATTATTAAAATATTTAATTTAAAATTTTAATATTTTTTTAAATTATTTAAATTCATATAATTGTATAAATTTATTAAACTCCTTAAATTTTTTAAATTCTGTAAATTTTTTAAAGTCTTTTAATTCCATACATTTTAAATTTTTTTTTATAGCATTCATTTAATTTCTATACAATTTTAATTGTTCAAATTTTTTAAATTTTTAATAGATATGTACAAATTTATTAAACTTTATAATGCGTGTTTTATGTTAATTATGTAATTTTATTTAATTAAATTTAAATACTTAAGAACAATTTTTTTTATTTTTTAAATCACATAAATTCTTAATTTTTTAATTTTGTTCTTTGAATTCCTTAAATATCTTAAATTTTGAAGTTCTTCAAATATTGCTAATTTTTTAAAACCTTGTTCTTTATTTACTTCTATAAAATCAATTTATTCTTTATCTTAGAAGCTTTTAAGATCATTAAAATATTTGAATTCTTTAAGATTTTAAATTTTATTTTGATTTTGTTTAAATTATTCAAATTTATTCATTGAATTCTTTAAATTTTTATTATATTTAAATTCCTTAAAATCGTGCTTTAAATTCCTTAAATTTTAAATTTTGTTGGATTGTTAAGTTATATTATTTCAATTCTCTAAATTTTTTAAAACTCGTTAAATTCTTAATTTGAAAATTTTGAATTTTTTACATTTTTTAGATTGTTTAATTTTTTGGAATTTTTTGAAATTTTAATTTCGTTGAATACATATTTTAAATACTCTTTAAATTGTTTAAATGTTTAAAAAAATTAAAATTCTTTAAATTTTTAAAATTTTTAAGTAATTTAAATTTTTTTAGTTCTTTCTTTGAATAGTGTAATTCTATAAACTCTTTAAATATTTTTAAATTCATACAATATTTATAATCAATTTAAATTCTTTAAAGCCTTTGCATATTTGAAATTGTTAAGTTCTTTAAAGTTTTTGGAGTTATTTGAAATATTTAAGTTCTTTTCAGCATTTAAATTCTGTTTTAAATTATTTAAATTTTTTAAATTATTTTTTCTACATTTTTTAATTTAAATTTAAAATTTATTTAATTTATTTAAATTCTTGGAAATCTTTAAAATTATAATTAATTTAAATTTCTAAATTATTTCATTTAATTTTTTAAATTCTTTAAGTTTAAAACCTTTTAATTGTTAAATTATTTGTACACTTTAAAGGGTCTTTCTGGTTACGATTTTCAAATTTTTTTTTTTCATAGAAAGAATACAGATATCTTTTTGGAAATTTGCAGGTATGTTTATTGACGTTCAAAAATTATAAAAAATTTTTTTTTAGATTTAAAAAAATTTTTTTTTGGCATACAGATTTTTTTAAAAAACATCAAAAAATGAATGCGAGCATGATTTTGGGCAAAAAATTCAAAATCCAATAAATAGTCTGCTATGAAAAAAGCAATTTTCCAATGTTTCGTATTTCTTATGTTTTGTGATGATATGAAAAAAAAATGGCAAATTATTCCTTGTTGAAGTGGCTATAGCATGAACTAGAATATTTTTTTTTTATCAAAAAATAATAAAATGGCGGCCATTTTTCGAAAAATACAATTTTTGAGGGTGGTAAATAGGGTGAAATTCGGATTTTTTTTTAATTTTAGAATTAAGATATCGATCTTTTCTGTATTATGTTTTTGAAGGTTTTAATTAGTAAAATGCGTAAAAAAAAAAAATTGGTTTTTTGAAAATTTGTAACCATGATTTAAATTCTATAAATTTTTAAATTTTATTTATATTCTGAATATTTTCTAAAACCCGTTTTATAAAATCTTTAAATTCTTTAAATTTTTAATTTGTTTGGACTATTAAATTATATTGTTTTAAATCTCTAAATTTTTAAAAATTCTTTAATCGCTTAATTTGAAATTTTTGAATTCTCTAGATTTTTTATGATAGATTATTTAAATTTTGAGAATTTTATAAAATTTTAATTTGAATTGAAATTTTAAAGGTTATTTAAATTCTTTAAATGTTGAAAAAAATTTTAAAAATTCTTTGAATTTTAGAATTGTTTAAAAATATATAAATCTTTTTATGTTTCTAAATTCTCTAAATTCTTTGATATTTTTAAATTCTTTAAATTTTTTATTTTTCAAATTTTTTAAATTCAATTTTATAAATTTTTAATTCTTTAAATGTTTATTTTACTTATTCGTTCTATGAATTCTATAAATTCTTAAAATATTTAGATTTTATTCTTTGAGTACTTTTAATTTTATTTTGTAATGCTTTCGATTGACAGATTTTGAATTTTTCAATTTTTAAAGTCTAAGTTCAGTTTCTATAAATCGTTAAAATTCTAAATTTTTAAGTTTCTTAAAATTAAAATAAAACAATGTCTTAAATATTAAAAATGTAATAACCTAATTGCTGAATATTTACTCATTTATAATAAATTGTTTAAAATTCTTAATTCTTAAAGATTTTCCAATTTCTTTAAATTTGTAACAATTGGTCGCCTTTATCTGGCGATCAATCACTACGTCATTTTAAGGGGTTTGTGACTATGCCCGCTCAGTCGTGAAGAGGTTTAAATTGGTCGTGGGTAGATCACAATTAGTCCCTGCTCGTTTTTTGCTTTAATAATAATATAAATCTGTCTCCTCTAAGCTTGGTCTGATTGGATGAACTGTTATATGAACAAAATCACACACTGCATCCAATATATCCAGAGATAATTTGCTATTCAGAAAATACACCTTATGCATCGAGGGTTTCACTGTTTTTTTTTATTTGCTTCTTGTATTGTTGTTATTAGGTATTTGTATAAATGTTATTTTAAATAAAAACTCAATAATTTTTCTTTGATAACTTTTCAATTGTATAAACTTTATTTATTTCATAATAGGAAACATCTAGATAGTTTTTTTATTTATTTGCTTATTTTATTTATTAATTTATAAATTTTTGTTATTTTTATCAAATTTACTTTATTTTTAAACAATTTTAATAATTTTAAATTCATCACTGATCCGCCATAAAAAAAAACACTTGGACGTTATATTTTTTTTTATTTATTTATTGTTTCTGGTAATTTCAATCACTTATCAATAACATTAGCAATTAGATATATTGCACAGGTACCTTCATCATTATCATGCTTGATTATCACCCCAAAAAAAATATCTACCCGACAATACGTTTCACTGAATTTTTATTTTTATTTTTATTTAGTTTTAAGATAGACAATAATAATTTTTATAACTTTTCTACTGGGTGTCTTTTCATATCACCAACCAAACGTTAATTGAATTATTGTTAATTTGTTTCCTATCATCATCATTCCAAAACATTCATCCCGTTCAAAAACAATATATTCATCCAACGGGAAGATACATTGGAGAGGGGAAATTGATTAAACACAAACAAAAAAAAATCAATTGTGTAACCGGAATGAATACTATTATTATACTGAAGATCAACACAGTGCAACATTACCAATTTAAACCACTCAAAATTTAACTCAATCAAAAAAAAACTCAAACACCGAAAATTTAAACTTTTAGAAATTCAGGAATTTTTACAAATTTTTGAAAGCTTTAAATTAACTCTCTGATTTCTCTAAATTCTTTAATTTTTAAAAATTGTTTAAACCTTTTTATGTTTTTAAATTTAATTTGTGAATATCTTAATTGTTTGAATTTTTTAAATTTTTTATTTATTTCAATTTTTTAAATTCATTCAATCCAATTTTATAAATTAATTGAATTCTTTAAATTTTTTTAATAATTTAAATGTTTGCTTTAATTCGTTCATTGAATTCTATAAATTATTAAAATGTTTAGATTTCATTCTTTGAGTACTTTAAATTTCATTAATTCTTAAAATGTTTCGAGTATTTATTTTTTAAATTCTATAAAGTTTTCAGATTCGTTAAATTATTTGAATTCTATAAATCCTTTGAATTCTTTAACTTCTTTAATTTCTTTTAACATACATATTTTCACTTGTCGGATTGATTAACTCTGTGTACCAAATAAAAAGCTCGACAATGAAGCTCGGTTTCATAAAGCTATAAGCTTCTAGTTTAAAGGATTGCAGTAAAAAATATTGAACCTAACATAATTTAGTCGCGGTTGTTTCGTTCTCAAAAATACCCAACTTTCGTTGAAACATGTTTTGCTATAGAATACGACGTATTTTATAAAATAAACCTCAATTTCCAACCTAGATTTCCAAAAAAAAAAGAAAAAAAAATGACATTTAAACAATCACTCGTAAGTCTTGTTAGTTACAAGTTAATTCCAAGTAAGAACAAAAATATTAGTCGCATCGTTTTTTCCGTTATTTGAAAATTGTGTTAAATTTGTTACATAAATTGCAAAAATTAATTTTTATCGAATTTCAGGATTAGAAAATATTTTAGTGAATAATTGAGATAAATTCTACCACCTTGTGTAAATTCGTTTATTTTACCTAAAAAAAATTGTGAATGGTTAAAATTTCATTCGAACTTTTGAGCACTAAAAATTGGAGGGCAGGCGTATTGCTAAAAAAATATACTTATTATGGTCGATAAATGACATTTATTACTTGCAAAGCACCTGTGTCCATGTCCACCATAAAATTTTCAATTAATAATTCCTTATTCCCAAACCAAAAATCGATCGCAAGCTGTTACAATACAAATTGAAATTGGAAAACGATACATTTTGTGTAGTCATGCACGCATTTGAATTTTCGTTTTTTTTTTATTGTGTTTAAATCGATATTTTTGTCTAAATTTGATATTTTTGTAGCGTTTTTATATTGTGACTGTATTAGATATAATCAATTGTATTTTAATTGAATTTTAAATTATTTTTTACTTTGTTTTTATTTTTTAAATTGGAAATCATATTTATAGATTTTTTTATTTTATGTGAAAATTGATTAATAAATATTTTACAGCTTTTTATGGATTTACACGATTTTGGATTACGTATACGTTATATGGAATTAATTCGATTTTTTCTATTTTTTTTTATTATTTTACTATTGTAGACAAGTTCAAAATATCATGCATTGAAACTGGATATTTATGAACAAATGAGCTGAATAAATAGAAATCGAAAAAATTCAAAAAGAAGAAAACTATTTTGATAAAACCAATTATGTTTCGTAATCTAATCGTATTTGTTTAACTCAAAATTGGAAAATTAAATCTATGAAAGCGTATTATTTATGCAAGCAAGAAGACTTCGAATTGTATTTATTTCTAAATCAATTAATTATTTGTAATGCTGGACATTATTTATCGTACATAACATTTTAAAGGTTACAGTTGTTTTATATGAGTTTCATCAACTATTTGGGCCGCTGCCAACTGGATTCAATGGAAATAGGATATGTCCATTTTGGTTGTGTTTATAATAACTGGTAAAAATTGCGATTATATGCACTGAATATGCACTTTGCATTGCTGTCACTGTAGAGCGCTGTGGTTATTCGAAAAATGAACATACTATCAAATTCTTGTAGTAGATAAGGCGATGAATGAATTGGCAATAAAAAATGTCACTGGGCTCGATTGAAATATTAAGTGCGGATCAATGTAAACCAGCGATGCTCGTGCAAACATGGAATCAGCCGTCTGTGCTAAATTCACTAAAAATGACGAGCAGCCAAATCAAAAACGACAGCACTAAATGATAAACTTGATGTTAAACTAGACGATGATACCGAAGTGTTTTAATGAATTTTTTGTCTGATAGTATTGCTAACGATCCGATTCACTCACTGCGTTGAGCTGAGTTCCAAGCAAAATTTAATACAATCAAATATTGTGATACAATTTTTAAGAACAGTGCACAATTTTCTTAGACCTTGCTTTCAAATTATAATGTTTTGTGTTTTAAATTTATGAAAGCTTTTCATTGTTGAATTCTTTGGCAGGTTAATACTAAAGTGATAAATTCGAAAATGTTGTGTTAAAAGTCTAAAGCACGAACTTTTACGAAATTGTTTCATTCTATATCCTTTTCTTAAAAAAAAAAATAAGTCAGACTTCCTTTGCGCCCAAGATCCTACAGGATTATTGGACTTGTAAATCCAATATCAATCCTCGGCTTTTGCACCATTTAACATTGATGCTATTTACACCATCCTCAATTAAATTTAGGCGTTATTAAACAGTAGCCCACTAAACAATGAAAACTTAACGACTGATAAATGCATAAAATGCATCGACACTCATCGTACATCTAGAGCGAGAATCATCCAAATACATAAAAAAAGCACAATTTCGACAAAAACGATGATAAAATCCATCATAACAAAACATTAACTATTTGTCATATATTCTCCAAATTAATTTGAATCATGGCGTAAACGCCAAATAAACAGACAAAACAATGAAAAACCAAAATTATTATATCTCATTCCATAAACGCTCCTCCGCACTCCGCAGTCTATATCTCTCTGAAGTGCGATACAATTTACAGAATAATCGTAATGTTTTTTTTTGTTAACAACAACAAAAACATGTTAAATTTGACAATAATTTGGAAATCTGTTTATTTATTTGAATTTTTTTTTTTTATTGCAAATTACAAAATTATTTTAAAATTATAGTCATTACCAACCATCACCATCATCATCATCATCATTAAAATCTCAATGTACAAATTATAAATGTGTGTCAGTCACTGTCTGTGTATATATGGTATGTGTGTGTCTGCCACCATAATTTTCATTTGTAATCCTTTTTTATTTGTTTTATTTGTCAAAATCAGTGGATGGGTATATAGATTACTCCCTAGCCACCGTACCGTCATTCCAAAAAAAAAAAAAACATGGTACATGGTTTGGCGAACCTCAAAATATAATACACGATGAGCAATATACAAACACATACCAAGTTACATTTTTATGTTTATTTTTATTGATTTTATTAATTTGATTTATATCAGTATATCATATACCATGAATGTTAACAACAAAAATAGTATCATAGAATCAAACCAATTGCTGCAAAAGTTTAAAGCTTTTTTGACAGTTAAAGTTTTTTTGTTTTTGTTTGTTTATATCGGTGAGGTGGTACGAAATAATAGTTTTTTTAAAGTAGAGCAATTACATTTTTTTGAAGGTGACTAAAGGATGTTACATGGCAACTCTATTTGAACTAAAGTACAGATCCTTCTTAAATAAGAGAAACAACTTGGAAAGGTGATTTTGGTAGAAAGAAGAGTTCTCGAAAAGATTTTATTTTGTGCAGATTTTTCTAAAATTTTTCACTCTCTATGGAGTCAACAATATATGTGCATGTAGACTTCGTCTGTGCTTAAATTTAATTCTTATAAAAAGATCAACAACATAGTATTTGCCGAATTGATTAAAATTTAAGACTCCCGGATAACACCGGGCCCTCCGTACACCCTTTACACATAACAAAACCGAAGGAAAGGAAAGGTATGTTAGTAACAAAAAATCAACCCGGTTCCAGACACCTAAGTAGTTGATATTAAATTTGTTAGTAGTATATTTTAGTCAATTATTTAGCACAAAACAGCACAATTTCAAGTTCATTTACTGCTTAAATTCCTGGAAAACTATTTCCGGTTCTTCAAAAATTTTCTAAATTTAAAATCTTCATTAATCCTTTATAATAACTATTCTAAAATTAATTAAGTATAAATTTAATTCTCTGAAATAAATTATAAATAATTCTTTATGTATGTACTACATATAAATTAACATTCATAAATAGTTTGATAACTATAATTGGCCTTAGCCAATGCCAGCTTGGTCGAGTTTCTCGGATGATTCTAAACTAAAATAATTCTAACGGTTATTTATTAATTTATTAATCTTAATATAAATACCAATACCAATACTAATATAAAAATTAACATTAACACCAATATCAATATCCACATCGATACCAATAACAACATTATGACATTAATGCTTCGGTTACATCGAAATATTAATTTCACTAAATTTAATTCAACTTAATTGTAACAAAAATTATTTTAATTTCATTAAATACAGTGAAACCGAAAACCCAATTTACTTCACCATTAATTCTTAAATTGAAAGAACAGACCATTAATCACTAACTAAATAATCCGAAATTCAAGATGCAAAAACAATTTTAATTCTAAATACTAATTATCTCTTCAATTAAATACTAAATATCTTTTTTTTTAAATATTAAAAACTAAAATTCTAAAACCAGTAACTAAAAAAATCAGAAACCCCATAAAATTTCATTCCCAAACCTATAGCTATTGACTCTAGAAATTACCTCCAAAATCAAAATTAAAATAAATAATTGCTTATGGCTATTCTGCTTAAAATCCCACTGCTATATAATTTAAATTATATTTCGAACTCATCAATTAATAACAGCTTTAAGTGGTCCATAATAAATTAAATAAAATAATTTGAGTATCCACATTAGTATATTCTTATTAGTACCATGCATATATGGCAGACAATTAGCACAAATATATCATTTGGCTAATATATTTATTTTAATTTTAAACGCACAATCTGCTAAACAAAATTCCCAAAATTCCAAATTCCAAATTTCAAATTCTAAATTCAAAATCTGAAATCATAATTCTTAAAATTTCAAATTCCCAATTTTTAATTCCAAATTTTTCGAATTTCAAATTCCAAACTTCAAATATCAAATTCCAAATTACAAATGCCAAATTCCAAATTTCAAATTCTAAATTCCAAATTTCAAATTTAAAATTTAAAATTCCAAATTCCAAACTCCAAATTCTAAATTTCCCATTCCAAATTTCAAATTTCAAATCCCACATTCAAATTTTAAATTTTCTACTCCAAATTTCAAACTTCATACTCCAAATCCCAAATTTTCAATTCCAAATTTTCAATTCCAAATTTCAAATTCTAAATTTCAAATTTCAAATTCCAAACTTCAAATTTCAAAATTCAAATTCCAAACTTCAAATTCTAAATTAAAAATTTCAAATTTCGAATTCCAAATTCCAAACTTCAGATTCCAAATTTCAAATTCCAAATTTAAAATTTTTATTTTCAAATTTCCAATTCTAAATTCCAAATTTCAAATTTAAATTCCAAATTACAAATCCCAAATCCGAAATTTCAAATTTCAAATTTTAAATTCTAAATTCCAAATTTCAAATTCCAAATTTCAAATTTCAAATCCCACATTCCAAATTTCAAACTTCAAACTCTAAATCCCAAATTCCAAATTTTCAATTCCAAATTTCAAATTCTAAATTTCAAATTTCAAATTCCAAATTCAAAATTTTAAATCTTAAATCTTAAATTTCAAATTTCCAATTTAAAATTTAAAATTCCAAATTCCAAACTTCAAATTTCAAATGCAAAATTCAAAATTTAAAATCTTAAATCTTAATTCACAATTCCAAATTCCAAACTTCAAATTTCAAATTCAAAATTCAAAATTTTAAATCTTAAATTCCAAATTCCAAATTTTAAATTCCAAATTTTAAATTCCAAATTTCAAATTCAAACTTTCAAATTACAAATTCAAAATTTAAAATCTTAAATTCCAAATTTTAAATTTTAATTCTAAATTTCAAATTTGCAATTACAAACTCCAAATATTAAATTTCAAATTCCAAATCCTAAATTCCAAATTTCAAACTTTAAATTCCCAATTCCAAATTTCAAACTTCAAATTCTAAGTTTTAAATCATAAATCATAAAATTTCAAATTTTAAATTCCAAATTTTTAATTTTAATTTTAAATTTCAAATACCAAACTTGAAATATGAAATTCAATTTCCAAATTACAAATTACAAATTTTAAATTCCAAATTTCCAATTCTAAATTACCAATTCCCAATTAAAAATTTCAAATCCCACATTCCAAATTTATAGTTTTAAACTCCAAATTTCAAACTCCAAGTCCAAAATTCCATTTTTCCAATTTCAAATTCCAAATTTCAAATTCTGAATTCCAAATTTCAAATTCCAAATTCCAAATTTCAAATTCAAAATTTTAAATCTTAAATTTTAAATTCCAAATTTTAAATTTTAATTTTAAATTTGAAATTCAAAACTTCTAATTTCATATTCCAATTTCGAAATTTTATATGTTAAATCTAATTTCAAATTCCAATTTTTGAAATTTCAAATTTCAAATTCAAAAGAATCGCAAATTCTAAATTTTAAATCTTAAAACATAAGTTTCAAATTCCAAATTTAAAATTCCAAATTTTAAATTTTAATTTTCAAATTTCCAATTCTAAATTCCAAATTTCAAATTTAAATTCCAAATTACAAATCCCAAATCCGAAATTTCAAATTCCAAATTTAAAATTTAAAATTCGAAACTATTAAAAAAAATTCCAAGTTTCCAATTCCAAATTTCAAATCCCACATTCCAAATTTCAAATTTTTAACTTCCAATTTCAAACTTCAAACTCCAAATCCAAAATTTCCAATTCCAAATTTCAAATTCTAAATTCCAAATTTCAAATTCCAAATTTCAGATTCCAAATTCAATATTTTAAACTTCAAATTTCAAATTTCAAACGCTATATCCCAAATTTCAAATGTTAAGTTTCAAATTAAAAATATAATATTTCAAATCCCACATTCTAAATTCTAAATTCCAAATCCCAAATTCCAAATTTTAAATTCCAAATTTTAAATTTTAATTTTAAATTCAAATTTCAAACTTCAAATTTCAAATTTCAATCTCCAAATTCCCAATTCCAAATTCTAAATTTCCAATACCAAATTTAAAATTCTAAATTTTAAATTTCAAACTTCAAATTACAAATTTCATATTTCAATTTCGAAAATTTAAATCTTAAATCTTAAATTTCAAATTCCAAATTTAAAATTGCAAATTTCAACCAAACTTCAAATTTCAAATTCCAAATTCAAAATTTTAAATCTTAAATCTTAAATTTCAAATTCCAAATTTTAAATTCCAAATTCCCAATTCCAAATTACCAATTCCAAATTTAAAATCTTTAAATTCCAAATTTCAAACTACAAATTTCATATTCCAATTTCGAAATTTTAAATCTTAAATCTTAAATTTCCAATTCAAAATTTCAAATTTCAAATTCAAAATTTTAAATCTTAAATCTTAACTTTTAAATTCAAAATTTTAAATTCCAAATTTTTAATTCCAAATTTTAAATTTTAATTTTAAACTTCAAATTTCCAAAATTTCAAATTCCAAATCCCAAATTCCACATTCCAAATTTCAAATTCAAAATCGAAACTTTCATATTTCAAATAGCAAATTTTAAATTTCCAATTTGAAAAATCAAACTCAAAATTTCAAATTTCAAACGCCATATCCCAAATTTCAAATGTTAAGTTTCAAATTAGAAATATAATATTTCAAATCCCACATTCTAAATTCTAAATTCCAAATCCCAAATTCCAAATTTTAAATTCCAAATTTTAAATTTTAATTTTAAATTCAAATTCCAAACTTCAAATTTCCAATTCCAAATTCTAAATTTCTAATACCAAATTTCAAATTCTAAATTTTAAATTTCAAACTTCAAATTACAAATTTCATATTTCAATTTCGAAATTTTAAATCTTAAATCTTAAATTTCAAATTCCAAATTTCAAATTCCAAATTCCCAATTCCAAATTTCAAATGCTAAATTCCAAATTTCAAATTTCAAATTACAAATTTCAAATTCCAATTTCGAAATTTTAAATCTTAAATTTCCAATTCCAAATTTAAAATTTAAAATTTGGAATTTAAAATTTGGAATTTGAAATTTAAGAATTAAGATTTAAAATTTTGAATTTTGAATTTTAAATTTTAAATTAAAAATTAAAATTTTAATTTTAAACTTCAAATTTCCAATTCCAAACTCCAAATATTAAATTTCAAATTCCAAATCTCAAATTCCACATTCGAAATTTCAAATTCTAAATTTCAAATTTCATATTCCAAATGTCAAATTTTAAAGGACCCGCAATAATCTTATGGAAATTGGGTTTCGGTCAAATTTTCTGAATTTTAGATATGTTGTATATTTTTCCTGAACAAAAATTTCCATGGGCACAAAGCTCCAAATTCACTATTATGGCAGCTACGGAGCTCCAAAGCTCCACAGATCCGATACAAAACTATTCATTTTTAATACTATTTATAGATGTCAAAAGCATATTTTAATTATTTAAATATATAAGTTTATGTTTTTGAGGTCGATGTCAGAATTCTAGCAACATATCAAAAATTCAGAAAATTTGACCGAAACCCAATTTCCATAAGATTATTGCGGGGTCCTTTCAAATTTTTAATATCAAACTCCAAATTTCAAACTTCAAACGCTATATCCCAAATTTCAAATTTTAAATTCCAAATTCCAAATATAATATTTCAAATCCTACATTCTAAATTTCAAATCCCAAATTCCAAATTTCAAATTTCCAAATTTCAAATTTTAAATATAAAATCTCATCATCCTTTAACGCTCTTTAGCTAAGTCATCGGACCATACAATTGCCTCCTTTAATCTTGCCGAAATTACTCGCTCCAATATTTTCCTCGTAGTGTCGAGCATACAGTTGGGTCTGTACGACGATGGATCTTCAGGTGGTCTTTTGCCTTTCGGTAACAGCACTAGTCTTTGCTTCTTCCATCTCACGGGCAATACTCCTTCGCCTATGCAAGAATCGAACACATTTGCGAACAGTTCGGGTGTTATTCGAATTGCTACTTTGAGTGCAAAATTCGGTATGTTGTTTGGCGCGGGTTCCTTATTACTACTAACTTTCCTTGTAGCTTTAACCACTTCATCGACCATAACGGTTGGTATTCGTCCGTCTTCGTCGGTTGCTGGTATTCCGCTCGGTTGCCTTCTATTAGGGGTAACACCGCGCAGTTCGAAGATTATTACTTGGGGCGGTCGCTATGTGAGGATCGTTCACTTACTTTCCACGAAACTACTCTACTATAAGTGCTGCTGCATATCCACGTAAGATCAATGATTGATTTGTGTGTGTATCTATGTTTAGAAGCGTTCGTCGGTGTGTGACTCCTAGCTTAGAAATTATTCTGAATTTTGCGGGTCCACAATATCCGGAAAATTAAGTATTACAATGCAGGAAAAAATATTATGTATCTGCATGGTCATGTAATTGTGTAGGCACATATGCGGCTGCCACACCAAACAAACCAAATATTTAAAAGGAGGTTTTAGGAGATTTTGTAATTAGAAGATTTTTTAAATAGAATATTATTAAAAAATTAGAGATTACGAAATGAGAGATTACATACCGATCCCATTTTAATATTATACTGTTTGTACAACGACTAATTTTCCAAATAACGTAATAATGTCTGTGCTCAAAAGGTAAACTATCTTAAGTCGACTTAAGCTGTTTTACCTTTTTGAAAATTCAACGTGCTCGTTATCTCTCCTCTAACCTCACCTTAGTTTAATTTAGGTGGTAACACCTTGTAGCCAAAGGCTTTGGTCGCAAAGCCATAGCAAATTTAGTCGACGTAAGTGAAAAATGAATATAATATTCAACTTTCGCTAACTCTCTAAAAAAAATTTGAAACTTTAAATAAGATGTTTTACCTTTTGACCACAGATGTATAGATCACTTGTTTATTCACAAAACCACTTAAATATATTGGCTGGTGAATTAGTTTCTTCTTGATATTCACATTAAACACTTGATCATCATTAATATTGCATGGTAGTGCCTGCACTACGGTGTTCACATCGATTGATTAGTTTATGACTTGACCAATAACTGCATACCCCTCTGTGCGAAGTCTTCTTATCTGGATGAATGGTAATTTTGAAGATAGTACACTTTCGTTTACATGATCCAATGGTGGCAAGGCATTTATATCCAAATTCGTTTGGAATTGTTACTTAAGAAATTCCAGCTCCAGACAACCCCTGTAACGTTAAAATAACATTGCAAGTAATTCGTAATTAGTTCCTGTAGCAAATCCCCTTCAAATGTACCTATCTATTCTAATAAATTCCGGACTGTGGACACGATACCGAATTATAAATATTTATGTTTGGTCTGTCTGCTCATATAGAAATGTATTTACCAAGATAAAAAAAAATGTTTGGTTATATTTCAAGCTTTATTTGACATTTTACAGAATTAATCGAAATTTATTACTGTTTACGAAAAATTCTAAATTGGTAAATGGAAAATTTAACCATTGCAAACTATCAATACATATGTATAGCACAAATTTAAACAGCATAGTATGCAGCAATAGCAATATATTTCTTTTTCTAAATTAAGACCATCCATAAAATGTGTGTTAGATAATTTTGTTTTTTAATTAAAACAATGAAGTAAATTAATTATTTGTTATATAATATAAATGTCTCACAGTTGGCAGTTTATTATGTAAATTCTTAAAATTTAATTATTCCAATTAAATGAATCACAACATTTGTCATACAAAACAAAATAAGTTACAATAGATGTATCCAAAACATCGACAATATAATACTCGTACAAAATTATTTTTATAATTAAATTAACATAAGTTGTATGTCTTACTATAATAAACAGACAGTATACGTAACACTTACACACCGCATACATACCGCCATTAAACTTTGTGGATTATTATTTAAGGCAATCAAATAGATTTTTTTTTTGCTGAGTTTTATAGTCAAAATGGTAGGAAGATACAATTTTTATTTTCTTATTTACCTTCCTGCTGGTTTATTTTATACCCTTTAGATAATATATAAGGCGACATAAGAAATAAATAATAACATACAGCTATAAAAACGACAGACAAATATTTTTAGAGCGGTTATAACACTTATAGGTGAATTGTATCTGATAATACGTCATTGGTGTGGTATGCATATACGTTATAGTAAACTGAGTCAGAACCTATTTAACTTAAAGAATATTGTATTCAGTTTGGTAAAGTCGCGGATAAACTAGCATATGCGTAAAGTTGGGGATAAATTGTATGTTGCAATATTTGAGAAATTCGATATTCGAATATTTTTTTTCCTATTTTCAATTTATATTATAAACCGCTACCAATACATTTAAAATTATATAAGTCCTTCTCACAGGCAAGTGACACAAGAAAACGAGAAACATTTCACGTAAAAATGTGATTGGCAGATGGGGTTAATGGTGATTTTCATGCGAAAATGAACATTTTGCAGAACAAATTTGTCGGGTTTTTGCTTGAATATTTTGTGAAATTTTCGAATCAAAATGTAATGTCACAAATTAAATATATAGCGAGAAATTGTAACAATAATTTGTCACAAGAAATAACGTACATTTTGTGACAAATTGATTTTCAAAATCTGCTTTTTTTAAGTTAAAATCAACATCAAAATATGTTCCAAATTGTCAACAATTTTGTTACCAAAATGTAATTTTCGTTTTGCGATAAATTGACTAACATTTTGTAATCACCATTTTTATATTAACTATAGTATAGTATGTATGCCATTATCAGTAATAACATTCCCTGTAAAAGTCTTGCGTCATTACTCCTTCATTACAGTACCACCATTAACTAAATAAAATTTTATAGAGACGTCCCATGTCGAACAAACAAAAATTCAAATTAGTTGGATGTAAAAATTAAATTTTGAACAATACAGTGAGCCAGTGTATACGTTATAAAATGAATCTATTTAGAATCATGACCGGTGAAAAAAGGGCATATACTATAAGTTTCCGGCTAGATAGGTACAATTGGACCTTCATAATATGTTTATATGAAAATAAAGCGAATTTATGAAACTAACATTGGGGTTTCATTGCGTTATAGGTTGTTACCTTTTGCAAAAGAAATTTAATCTGTTGTCAATCACATTCAATTTTTTTTTGCATCAAATTCAATTTTTTCTCTCTAATCAAAGCTTGATTTGTGAAAGGTTGAATTTGAAGTGCATAAAAAGGAAATTTGGAGTGCAAAATATACAGTCTCTCGCTCAAGTCTACATACACCTCCAAAACTCTCCTTTACGCTTTGAGTACCTGTTCTGGATAGGTAGAACGATAACAAAGTACGTTGAGGACGTTTCAGGACAATCGACTTCCCGGTTCGGATGTAATAAATTATTGAAGTTGATTACAGTTGCCCAAGGATACACCATGAAAAATGCTAAAATTGACATTACATGTCCGATTTAGTTGGAACTTCGTACATATCCATAGAATAGCCTTAGAAATCGATTGGAGAAGCAAAAATTGCATAAAAAATTCAAACGTCGATTTTCAAGTGTATACCATGGGATACTGCTATGGAGAAGACTTAGCGAGAAGCGATGTGCGAAAATGTCTATAAATCAGAAAGTACAGCCCGTATGGGCAAAACGGTACATGTTCTGAATAGATGAGACGATAACGAATAAAGCTGACTACTTTTCGGGCCGCTAGGGCTCCTAGTAATATTTTACAAAGAAGCGTGAAGTTGAGGTTCCGGATAAGTCGAGACAGCATGTTCTAAGAACGTGTATAAATAAGAAACTATATACGTCATCAGTAAGCCAGTACCTGTTCTGGATAGGTAGAACGATAACAAAGTACGTTGAGGACGTTTCAGGACAGTCGACTTCCCGGTTCGGATGTAATAAATTATTGAAGTTGATTACAGTTACCCAAGGATACAGGTCGAGACAGCATGTTGGTAGAACGTGTATAAATAAATGACTATATATGTCATCAGTAAGCCAGTACCTGTTCTGGATAGGTAGAACAATAACAAAGTACGTTGAGGACGTTTCAGGACAATCGACTTCCCGGTTCGGATGTAATAAATTATTGAAGTTGATTACAGTTGCCCAAGGATACAGGTCGAGACAGCATGTTGGTAGAACGTGTATAAATAAATGACTATATATGTCATCAGTAAGCCAGTACCTGTTCTGGATAGGTAGAACGATAACAAAGTACGTTGAGGACGTTTCAGGACAATCGACCTCCCGGTTCGGATGTAATAAATTATTGAAGTTGATTACAGTTGCCCAAGGATACAGGTCGAGACAGCATGTTGGTAGAACGTGTATAAATAAATGACTATACATGTCATCAGTAAGTCATTACCTGTTCTGGATAGGTAGAACGATAACAAAGTACGTTGAGGACGTTTCAGGACAATCAACTTCCCGGTTCGGATGTAATAAATTATTGAAGTTGATTACAGTTGCCCAAGGATACAGGTTGAGACAGCATGTTGGTGGAACGTGTATAAATAAATGACTATACATGTCATCAGTAAGCCAGTACCTGTTCTGGATAGGTAGAACGATAACAAAGTACGTTGAGGACGTTTCAGGACAATCGACTTTCCGGTTCGGATGTAATAAATTATTGAAGTTGATTACAGTTCCCCAAGGATACAGGTCGAGACAGCATGTTGGTAGAACGTGTATAAATAAATGACTATACATGTCATCAGTAAGCCATTACCTGTTCTGGATAGGTAGAACGATAACAAAGTACGTTGAGGACGTTTCAGGACAATCAACTTCCCGGTTCGGATGTAATAAATTATTGAAGTTGATTACAGTTGCCCAAGGATACAGGTTGAGACAGCATGTTGGTGGAACGTGTATAAATAAATGACTATACATGTCATCAGTAAGCCAGTGCCTGTTCTGGATAGGTAGAACGATAACAAAGTACGTTGAGGACGTTTCAGGACAATCGATTTCCCGGTTCGGATGTAATAAATTATTGAAGTTGATTACAGTTGCCCAAGGATACAGGTCGAGACAGCATGTTGGTAGAACGTGTATAAATAAATTACTATACATGTCATCAGTAAGCCAGTACCTGTTCTGGATAGGTAGAACGATAACAAAGTACGTTGAGGACGTTTCAGGACAATCGACTTCCCGGTTCGGATGTAATAAATTATTGAAGTTGATTACAGTTCCCCAAGGATGCACTGTCCTGAATGTCCTGAAACGTCCTCAACGTACTTTGTTATCGTTCTACCTATCCAGAACAGGTACTCAACGCGTAAAGAAAAGTTTTGGAGGTGTATGTAGACTTTAGCGAGAGACTGTATATTACAAATAAATGAACCCAGCAGACACTAAAACTGGTATAATTTGATGTCAAAACCTTTAATTTTAAACATGTTTAGCAAATCTTGTTCTAAATCTAAATATCTGTCAGAACCTAAAGCCATTTTAATTTCTATAGAGTCAGATAACGTGTAGCTACTCCGATATTTACTTCACCTCAAACTTTAAATTTCAAATTTTAAATCTCAAACTCCAAATTTCAAACTTACATCTCTAAATCCCAAATTTCAAATTTACAATTTCAAATTCCAAATTCGAAATTTCAAACTTCAGATTCCAAATTTAAAATTCCAAATTCGAAATATTAAATCTTAAATCTTAAATTTTAAATTCCATATTTACAATTTTAATTTCAAATTTCAAATTCCCAACTTCACATTTCAAATTTTAAACTCCAAATTCCAAATTCCAAATTTTAAATCTTGAATCTTAAATTTCAAATTCCATATTTTCAAATCCCATATTCCAAATTTTAAAATTTAAATTCAAAACTCCAAATTCCAAATTCAAAAATCCAATATTTCCAATACCAAATTTTAAATTTCAAATTTTAAATCTCAAACTCCAAATTTCAAACTTCAAACTCTAAATCCCAATTTCCAAATTTCCAATTCCAAATTTCCAATTCCAAATTCGAAATTTCAATCTTCAAATTCCAAATTCGAAATTTTAAATCTTAAATTTTAAATTCCAAATTTACAATTTTAATTTCAAATTCCAAATTTCAAAAAAATTGTTTTTTCTTAAATCTTAAATTTTAAATTCCACATTTACAATTTTAATTTCAAATTCCAAATTTCAAATTTTAAACTCCAAATTCCAAATTTTAAATCTTGAATCTTAAATTTCAAATTCCAAATTTTCATATCCCATATTCCAAATTTCAAAATCCAAAATTTCCAATACCAAATGTCAAATTTTAAATTTCAAATTTTAAATCTCAAACTCCAAATTTCAAACTTCAAACTCTAAATCCCAAAATACGAATTTAGAATTCCAAATTTCAAATTCCAAATTCGAAATTTCAATCTTCAAATTCCAAATTCGAAATTTTAAATCTTAAATTTTAAATTCCAAATTTTAAATTCCAAATTTAAAATTTTAATTTTAAATTTTAATTTTAAATTTCAAATTCCAAACTCCAAATTTAAAAAAAAAATGTTTTTTTCTTGAATCTTAAATTTTAAATTCCAAATTTACAATTTTAATTTCAAATTCCAAATTTCAAATTTCAAATTCCCAACTTCAAATTTCAAATTTTAAGCTCCAAATCCCAAATTCCAAATTTTAAATCTTGAATCTTAAATTTCAAATTCCAAATTTTCAAATCCCACATTCCAAATTTCAAAATCCAAAATTTCCAATACCAAATGTCAAATTTTAAATTTCAAATTTTAAATCTCAAACTCCAAATTTTAAACTTCAAACTTCAAACTCTAAATCCCAAATCCCAAATTCCAAAATCCAAAATTTTGAATACCAAATGTCAAATTTTAAATTTCAAATTTTAAATCTCAAGCTCCAAATTTCAAACTTCAAACTTCAAATTCTGAATCCCAAATTCCAAATTTACAATTCCAAATTCCAAATTCGAAATTTTAAATTTTAAATTTTAAATTCCAAATTTAAAATTTTAATTTGAAATTTCAAGTTTCAAACTCGAAATTTCAAATTCCAAGTTACAAATCCAAAATTTGAAATTTCAAATTCCAAATTTCAAATTCTAAATCCCAAATCCCAAAATCCAAAATTTCATATTCCAAATGTCAAATTTTAAATCATTAATTTTAAATATCAAACTCTAAATTTCAAACTTCAAACTCCAAATCCCAAATTTCAAATTCCAAACTCCCCATTTCAAGTTAGAAATTTTAAATTCCAAATTCGAAGTTTTAAATCTTAAATCTTCAACAAGAACAGTTTCTTCTTTCTCTAAAAACTAGACCACCGCCTTTTCTTAAAAATTACCTAAAAATGTCCGCGTTCTACGATTTTGAGAGGGTGGTCTACTTTAAGCTTAATCTGAGCTACTCTAATCTCAACTTTGAACTAATAGTTGAACGCTTGGTAAATCTCGTAGGCCCCAATAACCTTGGGCCCCCACCGCGGTTGCGGATGCTGCGGGTTCCTAGTTACACCACTGTTTTTAGATAGAGGAATATTACCAAGTAGGATAGAACTTGCCCATTTCTTAACCGATTTTGATGAAATTCGACACGTGCGCAAGAAATGGTATTCTGAAATGATATTTATAAGATGTTCTGAAATATGGCCTATTAGGAAGGAAATCGGTTAGTTCGCTTAGCCGATTTTAGTGAAATTTGACATGTGCAATGCAAATGGGATTCTAAAATGATGGTGAAGTTCTGAAATATGGCCAATTAGGAAGGAATTCGGTAATTTCTTAACAGAATAATATGAAACTTGACATGTACATTGAATATAGGATCTTTAATTGATTTGATAGGATCCTTAATTGATTTTTTAGACGCAGATATGAAATATGGCCAAGTAGGGGGGTAGCAGAAATTATTTTTAGCGACAACGAAACCAATTTACCGCAAAACGATTTGCTAACCTGTTACTGAAATGTGGCGTAAAACACGTCTATGCTCCGAAATACCAGCCATAACCGAACGCATCAGAAAGGGTCAATCGATCATTCGGTCTTATATAAGAGAGAATCATAGTGTTTGTGACAAACACGTACATTCGATTGGTTCCGCATTTTACAGCAGTACTAATTATTCGCCTCATTTATTGTATTCGGTCAACACTTTATTGGTCATGGAAACAATTACGAGCTTCTTGTTCAGAGCGCTCACGCGTGGAATAAAATATCTGCAAAATAATGTCCAAAATTTGTTAAAGCTCGAATATAATTCAAAAGGTTGGACATGTAATATTCAAAGTTGTGGATTTATATAATAAAAGTTTAGGAATTTATCATGCAAAGGGTATTCGAACGTAGAGATCAAGTGTTATTGATTTGAATGTATTGTATGCCAGTGTATATAGTATACATAGTGTATGACATTTTCTTGGCTGGACTTGAAATATTTCATGGGTGTGGGTCTGCTTTCGATTGAAAATCGGAAAAAATCGGAAAATCGAAATTTGGGTTCTTCAATTCGTTTTTGTTTTATTAGTTTCATTACTGGAGTGGTTTAGGAAAAAAGAAAATTCGGAAAACCCCAAAGGAAAGGCCGGAAAATCGAAAAAAATCAGAAAATGGAAATTTTCGTTCTTCAATTGTTGTTTGTTTGATTGGTCTCAATACTGAAGTGGTTTAGGAAAACATAAAATCTGGAAAATCCCAAAGGAAAAGCCGAAAAATCGAAAAAGTCGGAAAAGGGAAATTTGCGTTTTGTACGGGAATTTTCTCGCAAAAACTCAAGAATGGCTCGACCGATTTGGATGATTCTTTTTCTTTTGTGTTTGACTCAATAAAGGGTGGTTTATGGAAATAGCAGGAAAATCGGAAAATCGAAATTTGCGTTCTTGAATTTTTTTTTGGTTTATGCGTCTAAATACTGGGATGGTTTAGGAAAAAAGAAAATTCGGAAAAACCCAAACAGAAAGCCGCTTGAAGTTTGCGAAATTAACTTTGAGGTTCCGTTTTATGCGCATGGACAGCTGTATGTTGCGTGTTCGCGTGTCGGCAAACGATCATCTTTGTAGTTTACAACAAAGCTTTCATTTAATCACCAAACGAAACTTGAACCGTGCACCGTGTGGCCAATATTGCCGACCTCAATGAATTGCAGTTCAAAAATTAATTGGGATTCATAATCACTTATGAAGGGTTATAATCAAAGGTTACTAATTAAAGTTATTTTCACAGGCCAAGGCTGCCGTAACCATGTCAAAAAGCAACCGAATTGAAATTTAATTGAAAAGTAACCTTTGAAGTGTGAAACTAAGGAAATTAAAATTTTATTGAACGGGACAACTGTAAATAGATCCTTAAACCAGAAACCAAATTAATGTTGTTTACCTATTTTTCCCGTCCTTCTGAAAAACACTGTCATATTATAATTATATATTTTTTTTCTTTTCAGGTAATTAATTTGACGTCAACAACAGTATCAAAATATTGGTAAGAGTACAAAATTTATAAAATAAGGTATAATGCCAGGTTTCCTCCCATTTGGGTATAATGCCAGGTTTCCTCCCATTTGGCTATTTCAAACATATAGGAAAAGTTTTTTGTACCATAATTATTATTTTTCCCGCCTCTTTTTAAAAAATAAACTTTGAACTAAACATAAAATACAAAGTATAAAATGGCCACCCGAGTAATTTCTGGCAAAATAAGAAAGTTTTGTTTTTCAAGACCATCCTAATTACAAGCACATATTTTCCTAAAAACAACACAGAAAACTTTTCAATTTAATTATTTTAATATTAAAAATAAAAACACAAAAAGTTTTTATAACTCAACTAAATTTTATTATGGCTAAATCATTCAAAACAGTATTTTTACGATCGACAATAATAATTGTTTTAACACTCTTGGGCAATGAAATGGTTTCAAACGATTGAATAATTTGCATAAAATTATTTATACGTACGAGCACACACATATATGTACGACTGTGTTCATTAGTCAGTGTATTATTATAGCGTGCAATAAAACTTGCTTTATTGTTAAAAAAAAAAGAAAAGAAATCAACTTTTCTTTCATTATGGTGTGAACATATCATTTAGCCAACCCTGCTCGTTATAGCTCTGCTATTTATTAATGGATTTGTGAAAAAGTAGTAGACAGTATATGTGCACTTTACTAAAACATAGCAATTTTATAACGATTTTCATTTCATCGTCGTTGGAAATTCATGAAAATATTTTTTTTTTTGTACCTTATTCCAGTCATTATCGTTTTAACACTTATGTTGTTTTACCTGAAGTTTTTTCTATCTTATACACAATAAGTGCAATTCAAGTGATTTTTATTTTTTTTAACTTTGAGTTGTGTAGTTGGTTTTACGTCTTATGTGTTACATTTTGTGTTTCGCTCGTCTTGTTTTTTAAACGAAACGACATACTAAATGAAGACTTATATGTGTTGAGTAATTAAAGCGATTATTAACTATTTAGTATGCTGTTTGTTTTAGAAAGCATTGCATATTTATCATATTTATATATATGAGAATATTTTAAATTAAGTTTTATTTGGAAATTGGTTCTTGTAATGGGACATGAAACACTTGCCGATGGCGCGCGCGCTGGTTTTAAAATTTCCAGAATTTTATTCCGAAAGTGTGTGGTTTAATGCCAACATCTTGATGCATTTTAAGTTCCAGATTTTCAGATTTCCCGGCTGATTGAATTACCAGGACTCCAAAACATCGATTAAAAAAATGTCGTCTCCATCCTTCCAGTCATACATTTTTGTTTTATCTCCCATTCTCACAAATGTTGATAGTTTCGACTGAAACTTTGCTCAAAGACTAGAGTCTGTAATAAGAAATTTTGTTATACCTTTTGGGTTTATTCAAGTCTAGAATATAAGGGGTTGCAGGGGAAAACAAATCTGCCAACAGATTTTCTCTAAAACGGAACTGATTATTTTTGTTTCTGTTGATGCATAGGACAATTTTTCAAGAATGACTGTTGCTTCTAACAAAAAAACGGGAAAGGTTTAGAACATAAAATTATTGATGTTTATCAAAACTAGGATAAATAGGCCGATGGAATGTTAAAAACATTTGTAATTCGATAAGGGAACTAAATTTGGGGATTAAAAAAATTTCAGTGTTGGTAGCAGACAATACAAATTTCAACTTTGGTCGCTATCATTAACTGTAAAATTTGAGATTTACAAAAACCGCCATAACAGAAATTTGCTCAACAACAAAATAAATTCGAAAACCAATAAAATTTACGAAATGTTAATGCAATATGTATTTATAATTTTTAAGTTCAGTTGTTCAGTATAATAGAGTCAATAAAGGACAATTATTGAGCTTATACATCTAACTTCAGCTAGCAACCGATTCCATAGAACATAACCTCTAACCAACAGTGAATAATTGAAAACATTATTTTGTATATTTAGCGGTAACAATAAACATTGAGTTTGGCAGACCTTCGGGCCATTCTGACCTTGTCGAAGAGATAGACTGGCTGTTTCACCTTAAGCAACTTATATGAAAAATAAAAATTTCATTTAAGCTGTAACCAAGAATATTATTAGAATACGATGAATTATGATTAAACTTGCGTAGGTTATAGATATATCTGACTAAGTTATTGAAAGCTTTTTGAAGCAAATTAGTACATAGTGAATTACAGCGTTGATAAATCACATCACAGTATGTAAAATGCGGTATGACTAACCCAGACAAATCTTTCTATGAAGTCTTAAGCCATGCAAAGAAGAGTTTAGCTTGCGACAGGATTCAATAATGTGGTCACTCCAAGGGAAACCGCTATTACGAAGGCCCAGATTTCAAACTGTACCCATACTAATGCTAATTTGTCATTATTAGAATACAAATTCGGTATTATACCCGAATAATTGCTTCTACATGGCTCCTGTTTTCTTCGTATTTAAAATAAGACCATTTGACGTAGATCATGAATAAATATTTCTCAGATCTTCATTAATTTTGGAAAAAATTTCATTTATATTTTCTAATGACCCACCAATAATCGATTGAACATGGTCCGCATAAAAATGGAATTGTGAACAGAATTTTCAATCAGCTAAATCATTAATAAAAAGGGAAAATACTATTGGCCCAGTAATAGACCCCTGAGGGGCTCCACAGGTAACTGAAGTTATTTGTGATAAGGAACGTAATAAATTTACAATCTGAGTCCTATCCAACAGATAGGAAGATAATAAACGAATAGCAGAACTCGAAAAATTGTAAAATAATTTCAACTTTTGCAGAATAAGCTGATGTTTAATACTTAAAGTGCATTCCATCATATCCAGCCGCGTTTAATTTAATTTTTCCAACTAAATTTACTATATCAAAGTATCTGACGCGTTTGAATTTTACTTTATATGATTATATCAAATAATGTTCGGAAATCGACGGTAGGGAAATTTTGTCAAATTAGATTATTCTATCAGAAACGGTTTCATTGACCAGAATTTAATCTAAGAAATTTCATTCTCTTGTAAATTAAAATGGAACAACAAATAAATTGAGTAGATATATTTAAATTGTCGAGGATTCGATTCGGGGAGAATTATAACATGGGAATAGCTATTTATGTAACCCACAATCAAAGTCATAACTCATAATATCGTCGATGTCATTTCACATTTGTGGTGATGACCAACAATTAAGGCATGCTTAGTATATTTAACGTTTAGTTCTAAAATAAAAAACTCAGTCTTCCCCAAAACAAGACGATCAACACATTTAATATTTAAAGACGATCTAAACTACATAGCCACCACACCTTCTGATTTTTTCTTACCAGCAACCCGATCGTGACGTAGCATTTTATAACTAGAAATTGCCACATTAGAAGATGAAATTTTAGGAAGAAGTCATGTTCGCTCAAACTCAAAATATCAAAAAGTTTAGTCTGCATCAAAATTCGAGCTACATAAATATATTTCAGTAAACTTCGTACATTAAGGTGAGCGATAGAAATACGCTCCTATTCGTTATTGCACGGTTTATGTTGAAGGAGGTAGAAGGAGCTAAATCGGATGATGTGGAAACTTTAAAATTAGAATTTAAATTGCAAAATAGATTAGACAATACAACAATACAATTAATTAAATTTTCGTAACAATTAACTAAAGAGAACCCGGCAAAGGCACTCCCCGGTGTTTTTTGATGAAATTCTTGTCAATCCGAAACGGTTGTTTGCTCTCAACGATTCCTAAATAAATGAATGAGAACATGGACAGATATTATGGCCTTCAACAGTGGTTCGGCTTCTGGCTCTCAGGAATTATGGAGTACTAAAAAGTTTAGATAGTTCTAATAGTATTTCGCCATTGATTTTGAGAAAGTTCGCTGATTTTCTAATTGAACCATTACTCTAATTGTTTGGTTTGAGTAATTCGAATGTTTCCTTGATTAAGGTTGGGATCAATTATTTATTAAACCTATTTTTAAATCGGATAAGAGAAATGACTAGCATTTCAATTCTAACTGCGAGAAACCTTGGTTTTTTGAATATCTCGTTAAATCGAGATTAGAATTTCATTTACAAAATAAGATTAGTGTTACCATCATGAATTTGTACAAGGTAGATTCACGATTACCAACTCAAGGGCTTTCTCTAGTCATGTGGGGAAACACGGTCAGGTGGACGTTATCTCTACTAGTTTCTCTCAAGCTTTTGAGAAATTTGATCACACAACTTTGATTCGGAGAGACAGCAGCTTTATCAACTTCTTTTTATTATTGCTGTTCCCCAAAGAACACCTGGTCATCTGTCATTTTTTGTTATCTGTTTAAGATCAATTTCCTCACCTTTTTGTTTTGTTTGTCGTCGAAGCCTTTCGTGAGATTTCCACCTTGAACTTTGGTCATCGGGATATCCATCGAAGATTACGACAACATTTCGAAATTTGCTAAATTACTATATACATTAGGAATCCTCCATCCAGTACGTAATAATAAGCATCATCGATAGTAGGTGGATCTTGCAAAACAGAGAAACTCTCATATAGTTTAGATTTTGTTGTCTTGCACATGCCACATTCATTATAAAGCGAAAGTGGAAAAGGTGCATTGTTACATAATTTCCGGCTTTTTCAATTTAAAAATATCCTTTGAAACATAAGTAAAGTGAACTTTGTTTTATTCTTAAAGCTCTCATCGGACCAAAATTCGTTCCAGTATAACTCTCCAATATTTTGAAACCTTAGTCGAGAACGTTATGGAAATTAATCTCAGTACAGCCTTTTAAGCCTAAAAATATGGACATTATAGTGTCCGACTATATTCGATTTTTCATTTCGCCGCTGAACACAAGCTTAATCTTTCTTCGGAAAAACAAAAAGAGGAAAAATCGAATATTCCAAATCGGCGGTTAAATATCTTTTTCTTGAGAAGTTTCGATGTTTGTTTGTTTTAAATAATAAGAATGAAAATTCTTATGAACACGTACAAACACCTTATCCTCAATCTGTAGATGCTTCTAATCTCTTCTTTTTTTTGATGGCATCGATTAAAGAAGTGATAGGTACCTCTTTCTCCAACACGTCGCTTATCCTTCTCTACTATACCCCCGTCGCATAACAAATACGTTTCCCTGGATAATGATGACATGTCAGCTATAAAAAGATTGTATGAAATGTACTCCAAAACTACGTGCAACTTAAGATGGAGGAAGTGTCGGTACATTTTTTACCTTGTATCCAAAGTTTTATATAGCCCGTTTGCAGTTGTGGGGATAATAAAAACTTAATTATTTTGGAGCAAAGTAGTCGTAGGATGGTCATTTTCAATGTGTGAAAATTGTATGCTTTCAATTACGTGGAAATTATGTACTAAGAATTCAAAGAGATTGTTCGCAAGAACAAAACCAAAAAAAGTTTGAATGTCGTAACTTTGTTTTTTTTTAGGTTAGAAAATGCCTGAAAAGATATCTTTCTTTAAATATGGATAGTACTCTGTCTTATAAAAAATGTAAGCCCTTGTTTGGTTCTCTAGGCCATCCCCTTCATAAGCAATGGCCGATTTACGAAAAGGTTTTTGTTCCCTAATTGGGCTATAAATCATGTATTTTCCTTTTTTGAAATTTTTCAAAAATGCTCTTCTTCTACTTGACATAAGCAACATTTTTAATTGTTTAACGAAACTTTATTCTACTGGGCGCATTCGATAGGTATGTCATTATCTACAACTTTCACATTTAAATTTTTTTACCTTCGTTTTTTTCTTAAATCGCAAAAAACCTATTCTTCGGCTTTTGAGCCTACGTTTAATGTCAAGAGACTCAGATCATTTGGTGGAACAAACCACTAAAGTTCAAATTATCTGAAAGCTATTAAAAGAATCTGAAGATTGGTAACATTGAGCATTTTGACCTTCAGCTTGGCTTGAAAGTTTGGATTAGTGATCAATTAGGGCATCTCTATTTGACTAAAAAAAACTGAACATTTTAGAACAGATCGGCGAAACAATTTACCATTCCAACCAAAGGTCCGTTGCAGCTTTAGAGGCCTTATTCTAGCCTAACCTAGGTGTTACTGTAAAAATATGTTTGTGTGTCAGATAATAACAATTTAGGACAAACGAAGCTTTCTTAATGTGTCTAGTATATTTTAAAATACAGGGTTGGGTTCTATCGGTATATTTTTGAAAATGATCAATTTCAGAAAAAGCTATGGATGGATTTACTACACTCTGCCAATTAAGACGAATTATACAGATTTGTCGATATTCTATATAGTGCATGAGAACCATAACTACCAAATCACAAAAAACTCATCTACATATACAAGAACCTAATTGAACTGCCGATAAGGAGAGCAATTTTATAGGTGTTCTAATTTTACTGAAGTTGATTATTACTTGCAAATATAGGTGGTTATTTATATGAGCGGCAAATGGCCCATTTTAGCATCCAGTAAGCAAAATCAACATTTGAGAAAAATCATTTGGCATTGTGACTTTTAATTTTTCCTGGACAAGATTTGTCAGCGAAACAAAAATTACTTCTAATTTGTATAGCAAGCCGCACGACAGGTTATGAATCATTTTTGTGAAAATTATCCTTAATTATATTTCAGACAAAACTAGCCAGACTGTATTCCTTTATCTAGCTTACAAATAATTATTTTGTTATTTGTTAAGAAAAAGACAACTTTAGGAGAAACGCTCTTAGGAAACTTCAAAAAACGTCATATAGTTTCGAGTTAACGATCACCGGCAGGTATCGGAAGCATCACTGTTTCCGTTTGCAACGGATTCCGGCAAAACATGTCACCGTCGCCGGCTGAATTTCGCTGTTGCAACTCAAAAAGTGTTCATTATTTCTTTTGAATTATTTTAAGATTTCTTCTAAAACACCAATTTTGTTCTAGTTGAATATACTAAAAACTTAAAACTTGCAGAATAATAAGCGACCCAGAAAACAAATTATACTAAACCAAAAAAAAAACTACAATTTTATGAAGTCTTCTAAATCAGGTGACATTAAAATTTTTATTTAAGCTCAAGAGAACTATTTCTAACACAAAATTGTGTTGCATTCAACATAAGTAGTAAATTGAAAAATAAAAAACAACAAAAACTGTATTTTCATCTTTTTCTAACCCTGCTCACACTACATTTATATACGGTAATATACCACTTTTTGCTTCCTGTACAACAGAAAAAAGCTCCTTCAATCCGACCAAATTAATGTTAAAGTAAAAAATCTAAAAGGAAAAAAATTATTTGAACGCTAACAAAACATAAAATAGAATATCGATCTAACTAATGGCGCTGTGCCAAAATAATAATAAAAAACTCTACATACATTTGTATGTATATAAAAGCGCAATACATAACCATTATATCGCTCTTCTCGTCAAAAACTATTTTAAAAAAAACACTACTAAAGCTTTTGCAGCTTTTATACATTATTTTATTGCCCGCCGCCATCCAACTAAAAATTCTAATAAAAAACTCGTGAATATTTTGAAGTCATCTGGTTTCAAGATAAAAAACAAAAAGAAAATCTGACAAATTTATCATTTTTCAAGTCAGTCGGTTTAAAGATAAAACAAACAAAAAAACAAATCCAAGACATAACACTAATTTATATCAACTTTGAATTTATTATGGCAAATTTGAATATATGTATATGAAAATAAATGATGATGGAGCTTTAATATAGATAGACAAACACACCGTATACTATTTCGATGTGGTGGCATTTTTATCATTTTTCGCTGTTTTTATCAGGAGGAAGCCATCATGATTATGGTGGTTTTGTTAATTTTAAATAAAATATGGATTTGCATTAATTATGGTACAGTTTTTATATTCTTTTCCAGGTCATAGACCCATAATGGTAGAGGTTAAAATAAAATAATCTTAAATTAATTCAAGTAGCGTTTTCCAGTCGAACAACAAAGGCACACTAATCATATTTAATTATCCGGTTTACAGACATAATTTATGATTAATTCATAATCTATTTTAATATCGTAAGAATATGTTTTTGTGCCGTAAACGACGTACTCTATTTTTATCTATTTACCATTAATGTATAATACTATTAAAATAGTAGGTATATAAATAGATAACTCTATGTAAATGTTATTCTAGTAGATTTTTGCGCGAGCGCCTCTTTATAAAAAAAAAAATTCATTTTCAGAGTGTTAAATAGATTACAAATTTTAATTAAAAAAATAAATTTCTATTATAATTACATTTATCCTGTACCTGTGTTCATTATACTATATACCCACTATGTACGAGTATGTATGTATATTATACAAAAGGAAAGCATAATTTTATACATTTTTCTACTTTGCTTACTGTTACAATAAATTAATTTTAATTAATCAATTTGTGCAAACGGAAAAATAATAGACGGAAAAATAGCAACAATAGAAATGGCAGCTCTAGGTAGCATACAATATCATTTTGTGTATGATTGTGTATACTAAATAGATCGTGTCATACTGATAAGTTAGTATAGTACGTATAAAAGGTTTTTCGATTTGATTTGAAAATGACAAGTTACAGTATTTCATTTTGTATTTAATTGAGATGTAAGTCTAAATAATTTCTCTTTATACTGTGATTAATTAGTAACCGGATATGAAAATGTTTGCTACGAAAAGATTATTTAGATTGGGCGGAAAATGATTAACTGTTTGGAAATGTAAATTTAAAGTATATGAAGGGTATTATATAAAGAGGAGGGGGATTGAGAAGGGGAAGTACGTCTTTTGGGAAAATAAAAATACTGCAAGGACAGCCGAATGTACTTTAGAAAAAAAAATACTAAAGCCGGGCTACTTGAATCATTTGAAGCTTGAAAGGAAAGACTTGATCAACAGGAACGATCAGAGCCACCTAAGTATACAGAACCATAAGAATAAGTCAACACTCAACATTTAGAATATAAAAGATTCATATAGTAAATTTTCGTTGCCATTTGAATCCCTCCCGTAGTTTAAATGTTCCGCAGAGAAGTGTTTCCAAAATAGTTACAATCTACTTTGAATTAACTGTTAATGAATCAGGTAATTTTCTCTCACATTCATTAAACTTTCTGCTGGTGGAAACATTAGTTTGGTTATGCTTAAAAAATCAGCAGGTGATAAAAGTAGTTGCTCTGGTTTCTCAATAACATTACAAGGGTGATTGGTCGCGAGATAATCACAGCCTCTATTTGGCGCAGTATGGTGTTTAAATCTTTGTAACAAAATTTTGTATTGCCAAAAGTTTTATAGAGACAGAATTGAATCTACAACAAATAGTACAATTAGTTGCAGTATCACGAGCAACTTTTCTAATTTAGTAACCCAATACAGTTTAGTTGATTTATTTGTATTATACGTTTTGCTTAACTCCAAGTTTACCTCTTTTGCATTTAAAATTTAAACTTTTACAAATCAAATTGAGGCTTTAGTGAAACCAATTTAACCTTTTACAAACAAGTTTTGATTAGAAAAGGTTAAATTTGATTTGAAAAAGGGAGCTTAGAGTAATCTGCTAGTGTTACCAGCTTCCGATAAATCATGATGATGTTCATAAAAATCATCAAGAAACTCGAAAAATACATAACCGCAACTGCAAGTAAATTCTTGTTTCCCTCACTTGAGCCAAAGCAGTCAATTAGCGTTCGTTCGACTTTTATAGTTTTTCATTTTGCGGATCTTTTGTTTACCAGTAAACGGTAAATAAAAATGAAATTTACCGATATATTTTGAAAAACTAAATATAAGGAAAATGCAAATAACAACTTAATTTTGCAAGTTCATAGTGATGATGTTTTTCTTTTGGTTGTTTTTGGTGTGGTTTTCCTGATTTTGGAAATTCTCGGTTCACGATTTCATATCCGCTTGACTCAGGTTTCATCTCTCGATCACTTTTTAAAATTTGTCGAGATTTTTGCAGTTTAACATGAAAATGAGATGCGCGATGTTTGAGACTTAATTAGTGTGTTATGAAACAGTCGGGATATTCGAGAGAATTTTAGAGCATATTCAAAGAATACGATTGATCGATATTTAAAAAATTACCCGATATGATCCGATGGTTCTATTCTTATTGCATATCATTTGGTTGAGCTTAGCCTTAACTTGCTTAGTAGTATTAGTAACATTAAGTTATTTGACAAATCTTCTTGTTTTTGACAGTCCTTCCGATACTATTCATTAATATCCAGATTTTTCGGTATTATTGAAATTGTTCCGCGGCTTATTTTAGATTTTCTTCGATTTCCTGTAGGTTATTCGAAATTATTCAAGAATTTCCAGGTTATTTACGTAGTACGTGGCGGTGATTAGCACGTATAGGATTTCTTTGATTTTACATACTTAAGGATAATTTGATATTTGAGAACTTTCAAGAATATTCCAGATAAATACTTTGAAAATTCGATATTTTCAAATTATATTAGAAATTTGTGATGCTTTAACTATATATTTAGAATTCGTCATAGCATAAACTTGCACGATGTTTCGGTTTGTTTGAAGCCATTCAAACGAATCACATTCTGTTTCATCTACTTTTGACCGGTGGCCCGAATATGTCCACAAAATTAAACCTGAGTAAACCAATTGGTTTTCTTAGACATGGAACGCTCGAAAATGGAAACACATTTTAGATGAAGGATATTTACGTTGAGAACAAATATTCTGAATTTTTTCCAAAAAATACATTTTGTAATATAAATTTCTGAGTAAAACGATTTAAGTTTAAAAGCTTCGATAAGTGAAAGCTCTTACGACTAAAATTTCTTGATATTTATTGCAAATACATGATTTATGATCATAAAACATTTTAGCGAAAGACAGAATTTATCGAAAGGCACACAAATTACCGAGAAAGTATAAATAAATTATCAGGTTTAAATTATCAGGTTTCCCAAAATATAACCTTTCTTTATAATATCAAACTTTAAAATCCAATGTTTTGGTTTGAAAAGCTCTAAAAACTAAAAGCTCTTAATAATTTTTATTGAGCACAACTATTCTAAATCCTACCCAAAATGCCGTCATTTGTTTTTATATCAAATTTCGAAGTAAAATGGTTTGTTTAAAGAGATTCAATAAATGAAAGCTCTTAAAACTAAAGCTCTTGAAATTTTAACAATAAAACATTTTATAAATTATGTTTAAAAACCCAAAAATTATGAACTAATTGTCAAAGTTATTGAAAACAAATACTCTAAATGTATTCCAAAATCCCACCTTCCTTTAAACTATCAAATTTCAGAATTAAAAGTAAATGATTTGGGTTAAAAAGCTTCGATACGTGAAAGCTCATAAAACTAAAAGTTTGGATTTTTTTTGGAAATAAAAATTAAAACATTTTAACAAAAGCCTTAAATTATGAAAAGGCTCAAAAATGTTAAGTTCAAACCCCAAAAAGTATAAATTAATTACTCTCTTAAAACTAAAAGCTCTTGAAACTTTCTGCAAATACAAATTTTTTGCACATAAAACATTGTAACAAAAGCCTGAAAATATTAAAACGCTCAGAAATGTGTAGTTTAAACCCAAATAGTCTAAATTAATCATCAAGCATAAAGCTCATTGTTAAAAAAGATTCTAAATTTATCCCAAAATTTCGTTGCCCTTTTTAATATCAAATTTCGGAGTAAAGGCAAGGCTCCATGAAAGCTAACACGAACGATTTCGTTAGAACGTTTTTACAATTTTTAGTTCTATTGTTATATTTTTTAAGTTGCGGTTAGTTAAAAATTTTAACGGAACTTGTAAATTTTAATTTTCGAACTACAGTTTGTAGCAAATTATTTTATTTAAATTGAAACAAGTAATTTTTCCTTTTCGTCGTACGACATGGCGACTTCGAGAAAAAAAATTTAAAAAAAATCGTTCAACCGGAAAACGAACTCATCTTCCAGTACGACGATTTTTTTTTTCGTGGTATACATAGCCACAAAAGTCAAAACCTGATTTGAAAAATTTTATTTTTGTTGGTCGCGTACGCGTAGAATTTCGAAACGATTTTTTCGTCCATGGAGTCAGGATCACGAAAAACCGATTCGAATCGTACGTTTTGTCGTATCATGGAGCCTTGCCTTAAGATGATTTGATTCAAAACGTTTCGAAAAACGAAAGCTTATATTTTATTACCAAGTTTCCTAGTACAGAAGTAGGCTTTCGAACTAAGTTGACGTTTTATATTTTTGCTGTGTGAAAAAAAAAAAAATTAATTTTAATAAAACTAAGAGTCAACCCAATCCACAAGGTTTTTAGAATGTACTTTAAAGTAGTTTAGTTAAACATTTTATTGACATTATTTTACTATACTGTTGGATGTTTACAAATTTGATTTCCTTGCGTTGACGGAAACTCTACTTAACGCTAAAATTTCAAACAGGTCACTCCCATATTAATAATTATAAATTAATACGTTTCGATCGTATAAATAATACACGATGGCCCCACCCCATCGGTATTTATTTCAGGGATACTTTAAAAGTCTGTAAATTATTTTCCGGCACATTTGGAAAACTTGAAATTTTGGCATCTAAACTTATTGGACGGTTTGGAAAAATTCCTATTCTGATTGTTTATAACCCTTTTATGCTATTCCTGCTATTTCTGATCACGACTTGGTTTTTGCATGCTATAAATTCTGTCGAGTCAGGGATAAAATTTCCTATACTGTTGTTCCTGATTGTAAAGTGATTGAACGTGAGAGTTTTGTAAGTTGTTTCTTTTCGTTGGACTGGTTAAATTTTTGTTTTTATCCGGATGTGAATGATATAATAGCTGAGAAATTCAACTTAAACATTTTACATTTAGATAATATTTGTGTGCGTCGTAAGAGTTATATGTAAATAGGTGTCCTACTGCTCCGTGGTTAAATGCTTATATTTTGGATTTAATGGAGCGTAGAGATTTGGCTTATAAAAAATATTAAAAATATGGACTGGAGCATGATTTGGTTTCCTCAAAGTACTATAGAAATAAAACCAATAAATGCATTAATCAAGCTAAGCATTCACTCTATTTCGGGAATGTATACAATTCTAAAAGGACATGGGTCAATTTAAAAAAACTTGAAATTTTAGGTACATCAAATGAGGCAGTCATAAAGTTTTCTGCCGAGAAATTTTGAATGGAATTTGTAAGTTTAGTGATTCTTTTGGTGTTTTACTTTTACCTGATTCGAATTTTATTAGTTCGGTTAGCTACGCGTTTGTATTTGATTGTGTCAATGAGCTTATGGTGCTGAATGCGATTCGTGCTGTTAAATCGGATTTGATGGCATATGATAATATAAACTTTAAAGTACTGAAATTGTTTATTGAATTATTTCTGCCTCATATCACATTTATTATTAACCAATGTTTAACGAAATCGGTGTTTTCTGATTTGTGGAAGGTTGCTTCTATCATTCCTCTTCCTAAAAAGGATGTGGTTTCTGGTATTGGTGATATTCGTCCGATAAGTATTTTACCGGCCTTATCAAAGGTACTAGAGAATATTATTCAGCTCCAAATTACCGAGCACCTTATCCGGTTTGATTTTCTAAGCAAATTCTATAATCAGGATACAAGCCTGGTCATAGCGCTACCACTGCTCTGGTGCATATATCGTCGCTTCCAATTAAGAGTATTACATCTGCAAATCACTAATTTTTTGGAAAGGCCTTAAAATTGTTAATGATAATTTCGACTTAATTTTTTTTTAAATAAAGTCGTTCCCAAAAAGTGTGGCAAGAATTTTATGTAAAAAAATTAGGCCAAATTTAACATTAAAAGCTTGACACACCCCTCCAAAAAAATTAATGATTTGCAGATGTAATACTGTTAATTGGAAGCGACGATATAGTTGATGTTTATCAACTATTCTGGACAAGGGCAATTCATTTGGTATTTTAGTCCTTTTAAACTTTTCTAAAGCTTTTGATTGTGTTAACCATATCCACTTGCTTCAGAAGTTATATTTGTGTTATAAATTTTCGAATTCTGCTATTATGTTGCTTCATTCTTATTTGAGCAACCGCAAATATTTCGTAAAGCATGGAGAAGCTCAATCTTGTATTCGAGGAGTATTTGCTGGGGTGCCTCAGGGTTCTATATTGGGGCCTTTGCTTTTCTCCATTTATATTAATGATCTGCTTTGGCATATTCGGAATTGTCGATTTCATCTTTATGCTGATGATTTGCAATTGTATATTGCTGACGACTTTTCAGAGTTGGATGATATATTGTCATGCGACTTAATTCTGATCTTAAAAATGTTTCCTTATGGGCCAAAAATAATTCACTTGCTATTAATCCCACTAAAAGTAAAGCATTATTGCTTTCTAGAAATAATTCTCATAATATAGCACCTTTGATTTATTTAGACAATGATATAATCTCATTTGTGCCGACAGTTAATAACTTAGGACTAATGGTATTATGACACTGGCTAGAAAAAAGTGCAATAAAAGAAGTAATGCATAACTAGGACAGAAACAAACCTAAAGAAAAAGACAACACCATTTTATACACGTCAAAAATTTACGCTGGCAAATAGATTTTGTTTCTGAGTTGAAAAATTTGTTACATATTGGAATAATGCATAATTGGAATGATTTAAACATAAAATTCCTAATAGAAAAAATTAAAACAAAACAGTTTATATGGAACCTCAGCCATCCCAGTTACAAAAATAAAGGGTAAAAACAATTATTTTGGACCGGATTAGTCGACGAAATGAACATTGAATTTAAAAATGATGGGATTTTCACTTATAGTGAGTTTTTTTTTTTTACTTATAATTGTTTTTTCCATGTTTAATAAAATAAATCTTTCAGTTGACTTGCCGAAAAAATGGAACAATTTAAAATCATACTTTACCAACGAGTATCAAAAATATTTTAAATTGAAAAAAAGTGGAACAGCCACAGATGATGCAGAAGAGTCCACATGGAAATTTTATAATGACCTGTTATTTTTAAAAGAAACCTGCGTTGTGATGCCTTCGGTGAACAACTATAATAAACGTTCATTAACTGTAAATAATTATAAAAAATGTGCTCGGATCTGCATGTACATACATCTACTCTTTAAATTTCTATTTATTTTTAGGAATTGTTAGGAGATTCATCAGATTCGCAACGTTCCCTCAGTATGGCAGATGAATCATGCTCATCAATTTTGCTTAGCGATAATGAAGATTTGTATGAAGAATATTTGGGTGATGACTTGTGTTTCATTAAAGGAGATTTAACGAAATCCCAGAACCGCATCAAAAAGCAAAGAAGAAGTCCTTATTCAATCGTGCTTACAAACATCCCAGGATTTATCAAAATTTTTAAACAAGAGGAATATAGAAGAACCTTTTGGGGAATTGGTTTCCCGAGATTTATTGAAATTAGATGCTGATCTGGAAAATGAAGCAAGGCATAAAATTTCTAATGTATTATATGAGTATAACCAAATTCAAATTAAAAGAAATCAAAATAAAACATCTTAGTATATGTGTATTTAAAAAGAAAAAAATGTTGTAAGATTTATTTGAATATCCTTCTATTCAGTTATATCATCAGTCTATTTTAATATCACTATAAAATTTTTCAAAATATTCTTCTAATTGCTTCTGGATTTTTTTTGCAGATTTTCTTGATGCGCCTATAGACCTACTCGTATTCGAATCAAAATTCCTTTGGTTGAGAGTGTCTATTTCTTCTTCTGCCAGACAGTCGAAATTAGTAGACCTTTTAATATTATCTGTTCGTAGATAATTATGTAGGCAAATACAAGCCAACGCCACCTTGATTGCCCCGCTTGGTTCTCGAAATATAGGTGTAAATAGGACCTGAAACCTATTTGCGAGAATACCAAAAGCATTCTCCACTACTCTACGGTTTCGTGATAACATGTAATTAAACCTTCGTTCACTTAAACTAAGGTTAGTGTGAGCATAAGGTTTCATCATGTAATCGGTTAGAGGAAAGGCGTCATCAGATAAAAATGTGAAAGGAGGTGGTACACACGTTAACGGTAAATTTCGAGGCGGTGGAATGGGTACCCTTTTAGCTTCAATGTCGTACTTCAGGTCGGATCTCATCCAGATCCCGGCATCCCCAATACGTCCATTGATTCCAACGTCTGCATATATAAATCGGTAATGGGCGTCTGCGATTGCCATCAGCACAAATGTATTTGTGCCCTTATAGCACCAATAATTGGATGCAAATCCTTTTAAGGGCCTAATTTTGCAGTGTTTCCCTTAAAATAAAATTATTATTATATACTAGTACGTACATTTGTATATGGAAATCACGATAGATTTCCATTCTTACTTACCATCAATTGCACCTAGGCAATTTGGGAAACCCCACATTTTGTAGAAATCGTTAGATATTTGTAACCAATCGCTTTCGGTTTCTGGAAACTTGCACACCTCTTCGTTAAGTACTGTGTATATTGCTTCAACAGTTTCTTTTAAAATTTTTGAAATGGTGGATTGATGGATGCGGAATGGAAGCTGCAGTGAAGTCTGCGTCTCACCTAAAATTAAGTTCCACAGAATATATTATCTTTTCTAACATACAAGTAAATCGAAAAATATAACAAAATAAGTACCTGTGGCCAAATATCTTAATGTGACTTGCAATCGTTCAGCTGATGAAATACTGTTCCTTAAATTTGTATTTTGTTTGGTAATATAAGGATGAACCATTTCCAAAATTTCTCCAAATTGTACTGGTGTCATTCTCAAAATTTGCCGGTACAACTTGATATCTTCATTTTGGATCTCTTTTAATAATTTTTGGCCAAATCCTTCAGATTCTCGCTGAAGCAGCCACTTTGCAGAATATTTTTTTTTTGATTTATTTTTATTTAATTTTTTATTGTACAAATATGCCGAAACATTTAATAAATTAATATTTGCTGCGACAATCACTTCTAAAGAAGACATTACGACAAATAACTGTCAATGTTTAAAAAAAGTAGAAACGTCAAAAAAAAATAAGAACAATTCATTATTTTCTGCTAGAATTGCTCACTTTATTGCTAGAAAAAATAATTTAGTTCAATTTTTGACATATAAATTTCTATTATACTGTATACACTCACTCTAATGAATATTTTGTATACATATTATTTCTCTCACTTCATTTGCATTTTCCAGCAGCTGAAAAACTCGGAAAAAAAGCCAGTGTCATAATACCATGATATTAATCCCAAAACTCACTTGGATTGATCATATAAAATCCCTATGCCAGCGTGTTAATTATACAAGTAGTTTATACTCGCTCAGGTTAATAAAAAAGTTTTGTCCAGTGAATTACATCCGATATGTTTATGACCTTAGGAAGTTTGACCATGTCTCTGAATTTAAGGTTTCTATTATTGGATGTGACTTGTTTGAATTTTATTGTTATAGAACTGCGGTTTTTACTTTCCGTATTATTAAATCGGGTATACCATTGTATTTACATGAGAAGTTAGATTTTTCTACATCGTTGCGAACAAGAAATATCAACTTGCCTATAAATAGGACAAAGGTTTACAATTGGCGTGTTTTTTATTACATCGGAGAGACCAGGGAGATATAAAAAAAACTTTTTACGTTTTTTTATTTCGTCGGATCGATCCGATAATTTTTTTAGCGTTTTTTTATTTAATCCGAAAAATCACAGATTGCTGTTTTTCGATCTGAAATTTATTTCAGATAGTACATAGAATTACATATTTTGACGTTCAAAATGGTGAACACTATAGACTGATATAACAACAATGGAAAATTAATTTTTTAAAGTCTATTCGCATTTTCACGCAGAGTATTTGACATCTGGTGAACGGTTTTACAACTTAGCCAAAGGTGTTGAACCGGTAAATAAATGTATAATTGGACATGTTTCTTTGTGAATTTGTTTCAAAATAATCGATTTTGCAATTAAAAAACTAAATTCATTTAGAAAGGTAATTAATTTATCAATAATATTTGAATTTAAATATAAATGCGGTAAATAAATAACCGGTTATCACCTTTGGCTCGTAAAAATCGTAGCGCCTCTTGCGGCGCTTTAAAGGCGAATTGTAAATAATTTTAACGGTTTCTTGTTCATTAATGTTTAATTTTCTTTTTATGTATTAATTATGCGTAGGAAAACAATTTTCTTGGCCATAATGTGTTACAAAACAGTGGTACCTAAGCCAATTTAAACAGTTAAGCGTTTAAAATCCGAAAAAGGTCTTTTCAGATTAATCATTATCGGATATTGCAGATAATTTATCTGTCTGATCTCTCTGGTCTCTCCGATATAATAAAAAAAACTCGCCAAATAACTCCTGTTTTGTGAACATGATTGTCTTTTGGAACAGCCTACCACTGGTACTATAAAATATTGGTTCTTTGAATATTTTTAAAGGATTAATGTTAAAATTGGTAAAAGGTAATCAACATTTTTGATTGATTGGGGTTTAAATAGTAATTATATAATGTATATGTATATGTTTATGTATATATTTTGTATATATATTATGTTTGTATATTATTTCTTTGTTATATGTATTCTAAATGTTAACTGTAATTTTGTGTTTTATTCTTTACTTTGATTATTGTATATATTCATGATGCAGAAAAACATTATGGTTTAAACAGCATTGGCTAATGGATAAATAAAATAAATAAAATTGGTTTAGCAAAAAGCTCTTGATAATTTATATTGAGGATAAATATACTAAATTCCATTACCCTTTTTAAAATCAAATTTCTAACTAAAATGTTCTGGTTTAAAAAGCTTCTATAATTGAAAGCTCTTAAAACTAAAAGTTCTTTAAATTTTTTTGCAAAACATAATTTTTTCGCATTAAAACATTTCAACAAAAACCTGAAATTTTGAAAATGCTCACGAATCTTAAATTAAAACCCAAAAGGTATAAATTATTTAACAAGCTTAAAGCTCATTGAACACAAATATTATAAATTTATTCTAAAATCTTCCTTTATATTATCAAATTTTACAGTTAAATGGTTTGGTTTGAAAACATTTTAAAACTAAAAGCTTTTGATTATTGATGATTAACTTTGAGATCAAATTTTTTAAATTTTAGCCAAAATTCCGCTTTCTGAGTAAAATGATTTGGTTAAAATAGGTTTGATAATTTAAAGCTTATAAAATTAAAAGTTGCTGATTTTTTGCAAAAACCTAAAAGTATGAAAAAGGATCAACGGTTACGGTTAAGTTAAGTTAAAACCCGAACATATTTAAATTAATTATCAAACTTAAAACTAATTGACAATTTTTGCAAATTCATATTTTATGCTTATACCATTTTTTTACAAAACTAACGGATAATTTGATAATTGATAACTTTCAAAAATAGTCAAGATACTTTGAACATTCGACATTTTTGAGATTATTTGGAAATTCTTGATTCGAAATTTGTGATGCTTTAAAATCAATACTCGTTGCAAGATGTTTCGTGTAAGATACTTTTAATTAATGCGAGACAAGACAATAGGAATTTTTGTAGATGAATTCAGCCTTTCTCAAATCAATAGCATTTAATGGGCAACATATTTTTCATTTAATGTCAACCTTTGTATAGTTAGGTTAAATTTAGTTAATTTTTCCATAATCACATGTTGTTGCCAACAAACATTGGAATTCGCTAGTATTAGTACAGCGATCAGCTACGAATACTTTGTAGCTTGACTTATGCTGGACCGACCAATGGAGTACGATCTCTGAGTGCGTCCAGAGAAAAACAGAAACACACAACCACCAGAATTTACTGGATGATGGGAAAGATAAAAGCATTCACTATTCGACGATTCACTAGATTTACATACCTAAGTTAAAATTGCTTCATAAATTTAATAGACCAATTTTTTAACGATTCATCGCCTTATAAACGACGCTCAACAGATGTTAAACAACTTATTGCTCGATTCATTGAATTCCCGAGATGTATTTTTGGATTCCCACATTTTCAATTCTAATGGTTGTAGTTTGAAAAAGAACTGACATTGTTGATGTTTCGGATTTAATTGCCTTTCAGCATGAAGTTCCTCTACTCTCCAAAATTGTTCCTAAAGCTTCATCAATATTAAAGCCAGTCTATTTATCCCAAAGTTGTGCCATTTGCAATTAAACCATATGGTCCTATTATCCTTTCAGATTTCAATATCTGAAAGAAGTAGGTTGTATGCACAAGCAGATTAATTCTCGTTAATTCATTGGATGTTGGAACTGCTAGATTTTTGTTTTGCAAATCTGGCCATCGATCAAGTATCTGTTGATTACTTTACTCAATTTTGAATTTAACTTATCTTACAGCACAAAGCGTTGATGCAGAAGATATTAAACCAGCTATTAGTATTCTGAAATTTTTACGTGTATAGCTATAGTTTATCTACACTACACATGATGATGATAAACTTGCTTGGGTGCATGAATCTGCATTTTATCCGTCTGCTATGTTTGTCCTGTACAGGTGTAGGTAGAATTAATTAATTGAACTGTAAACCATTTTCTAAAATGTGACTAATTACTAAATTGCTCGTTGATTACTAATTAACTTGATCAATATTTTTGAATTCATTTGGACAGTATTTCGTTGTGAGTGAAATTGCAGAATAATCTGCATTGAATCGAAAACTCTTTGTTCTTGTCTAAAGAGAGGGCTCCGAAGCGATCGCGCTTTTTAATTTATGCATGCTCTAGTTCAGTTTGCATTTCGTATCAATTGTAGATTGAATGATGCTAGATGAAGATTGGACCCGATTCTCGTTAAGTAAAAGGTGAGAGCAAAAAGCATTTCAAAGAACTTGCATCGAGGTTTTTATAAATATTCAAAGAAGGCATATTGGAAAATCAGACGTATAAAGCTTCTTTAAATTTAATAAAATTCAAAATAGAATGGAATATAAAATCAAGAAAGCAAAATTAAAAATTTAGAGATGTGTTCGTAATTGAATTAATTATGTTTCAGAGCTACGGAATAGATGAATCCATCTTTCTGGTGATGCTCATATCATATACTTGACAGTTCGAAGGCGGTCGATCGTGTATGGCATAAAGGTTTGCTGGATAAGTTGAGAGCAATTGGAATCCACACTTACTCCAGAATTCGTGGATTTAAAATTTTCTTTTTTGCCGCAAAATATTACTGGTGGTGGATGATGTGAAATCCTCAGCTCACACCTTAAATGATACTGCTCCTTTTCTTTATTAATTAGAGAATGATTAACAATACCTCTCAGTCCTATTCATTCTTTGTTTACGAAACAAAATTTTCGCTGAAAGAGTTGCTGTGCGATCTGGCTTAGAGCAAGATCTTATAACAATTCTCAATTGAGGCGATGCTAACAGGGTTGAATATAATTTCCAGTCGTTCCAGTTCTGCATTTTCTTGTAAAACCTACAACTACTCTCGATATTTTACGGTAAACGATTGTAGTGTTGACAAATGTAATTCAAAAGAGATGCTAGGTTTGTTTATTAGGAAGATATGTTTATGTATGACCGATTGGTTGAACTATATAGGCTGTATAAAAGACAGATAAACAGACATCACTTCGAGACCTCGTTACGTTCAACTACCCCGTTGTCGAAATTTCTGTATGCTGGTAAATTTGGGACTAAGAAGATCACTTCCATGGACGTTCACGATTGCTGATGTCAAACAACCGATAATCGGGTCGTACATTTTATCGCACTACAATTTACTTGTGGATGTTGCCAACAACAAATTAATTGACAGCATGACGTCATGTGAGCCGCGTGGGGTTTCAACTAATGAAGGTAGTTTATCAATAAAAACGTACGATAACAACCACTCGTTTGCGGCTCTTTAACATGAATTTTGTGATTTAAACACGATTCAAAAGCGAGATCAGTATAGCAAATACGAGTATTTTACACCAAATCGAGACAACAGATCATCCAATCATTAATATACATTAAGTCTGAAAGCAATTACTCTTCCAGGTTCCAGTTCACCGTTGTTTTGTAATATACATATATAATAATAATATTCGCCCTTACATTACAAGGAAGTTCAGAAGTGATGTAATCGAAACTCTCCACAATCTTTCACACCCTGGTGTGAAAGGAATTCAATGCATGGTCCAGGAGAGATACGTTTGGAAAGGGATGCGGAAAGACTGTCAGATATTCGTAAAAAACTGTTTGGTGTGTCAGCGATCTAGAACCACAAGACATAATAAATCAAAAGTGTACAACCGTGCCACAATAGTCGATCGATATACCAGATGACCGGAAGCACTTCAAATTTCAAACATGCCGGATTCCCAAGAGGATTACAACTGATCAGGGTCGACAGTTTGTATCACACTTATTTCATCAGTTGTCGAATTTTTTAAATATCCATCACCTTAAAACCACGAGCTCTGTCACCAGTTGGTCAAAAGTTTTACCGGTAATATTACTTGGATTGAGATCGACATACAAGCCGGACATTAAATCTACACCAGCAGAGATGCTTTACGGGCAAATGCTACGGCTGCCGGGACAATTTTTCGAAGACGATAAGGAAACAGTTCATCAATCGGAATTATCAGCAATTTTTGCGAAACCATGTGTGCTTTGAAGCCAACAAATACATCGAATCATGCCAAAGATGACATTTTTCTTCACAAAGATATTTATCAATGTACCCACGTTTTCGTTAGGAATGGCTCAGTCCGCCCGGCTTACAACCGTATGACGGGCATTTTGAGGTTTTAAGGCGACATGATGAATACTTTATAACTCAGGACATCGAAACTCTCAATGGATAGGCTGAAGCCGGCATTTTTCACTTTAGACAGTGAAAGCGCTCAGCCATCAGATCAATTAAAACACTAGCAGATGTTAGCGCAATCAACAGATTAGAATATTAGGCGAGCTCCGACTTAATTTCAACCTTCTCAAGCAGCCAAATATCAACCAACTGTATGCAGTCATTGAAAAAAGAATTAAACATTGTCGTACCAACGTTTGTTTATTCAACTCGTAATAATTGCAATAAGCTTAACAGAATAAATATAGTTGTACATTCGAATTAATCGAAACGTGTTAAATATTTATTTAGTGTGAAGTGATAGTTAATAAAAACGGAGGTATTTAAACCTGCGGTACTACGGAGGTATTTAAACCTGCGATACTTACCAATGCGCCTTCGAATCTAAACCCTGAAGGCAATGTCTGTGGAAGGAGGGGTTGGCTCACACTTTATATATTTTTGGAATAAAAATGAAAACCCCATTAAATTTTTATTAACTGGAGAATATGAAAACAAATTCTACATAATTTCTTGTCATGCACATCAGAGAGTCAAAAACGTTTAGCATATGGCCCTTTGAGGAGTTTTCTATTTTGGTATTATTAAAAAACACAAATTTATAAAAATGTTCAAATTTCTTTGAATGTTGGAATTTCGATAACCGCCACAGCGGCGATTTTGGGCCGGCATTCTCTAAATTGTCTAAAATAACAGTCCCATTCTCCAAATTGGTTTCTTCTAATTGGGAATGACTGTATGTGTTACCCGGAAATAATTCCTTTTACATCAAAGGAATTCACGAATCGTTTATCAATCAACGTGCCATTGAATTTCAATCAATAAAATGTCAATAAAACCTCAAAAATGTTAATAAAATCTCAATTGAGACATTTGAATTTAAAATTCCGCAGTAACCTGTTCATACCGTAAGGTGACCTACGAATATTTGTTTTATATTACCTCGAAAAACAGCCCAGCGAAATTTTTTAGTTAAAATCACCTTCAAGAACTTTTGTAACTGACTTTTGTAAACAGGTAGACAGTTAGATTGTATCCATGTATCATCAGATTAACAAAAAAAATTTTGAATCCATTTCTGAGAAAACCTATTCTGGATATTTTCACTTCTAAATCATTTAATATTTATTACTAAAACCTAACTCTGGAAGGACGAAAATAACAAAATCGTATGAATGGGAGGATGGAAGGACGAACACGACATTTTAAAAACCAATATTTTGGAGCTAATTCGTTGAGATATATACGAAAATTTAGTTAAAAAACCAAAATTTTAGGATTACTTCAAATTTTAAAAATATTCTAACGAATTCTAAACGAAAACTTGTGAAATTTCCAGATTTTTACTTTACTGAATATGTTTGAATTTGGTAAATTTGGTGAATTTGGTTTTAAAATTTATATTACCTAATTCATTGTATTTTGGAAGGTTTACAAAAATATTTCCAAATTACGCTCAAAAAATTTGACTGTAAAGTTATACATAAATCTCCTTAACCCAATAAAAATTTTAATTTTAATTATTTAAACTGAAAAATGTTAATTTGATAATACTCACTTAAATGATTTTAAAATTTTCAAAGAAACAACAAATCGGATTTAACCCGAATGATCCACCCGGTCAACCTTAAGTTTGTGACTTTTTTGGTTGCGATTCAGGTTAGGTAAAAATCTACAACAATCTACTTTTTCAACATGGTTACATAGGTAAATCAATTACAGTGAATCATTTTTTTTTACATAAATTAGCTTGGGTGGTTTATATTTCATCACCCAGGAAATGATAAGATGTTTATCACAAAGTTTATGTGTAATGAATATGACAGAGCGTTGTTGTGCGAATACAAAAAGTAGGGAAGTATAAAAATGCTATATTATAGGGAAATTTACAAACCCTACAGAAAAGCCAACATAAAATCGGATAATGCGAAATATAATTTATGCCAGATAGAAGTTTGGGTTTTAACTAAAACAAAAAAATTAATTTATATTCAAAATTGGATAAATAATGGTTGGATAATTTGAAAATATTGTTTTGTGTAAAATAAAACCAAAACTGTGAGGTTACACAACAATATAATGTGTATGATGTTCGTTTTGGTACACAGATTTATTCGGTTTTAATTTTGTCTAAAATGTTTTTTATGGTTCTGTATTTAAATTATATTTTTAGTTAATAAGTCTCATGTGAATACTCTCATTTATATACTGGTTTTTTATTTTGTTGGTGTTCTAGAAGTCAAAATAAAGTAAAAAAAAAAATTATATGATTGGTGAGGCAATATTTTATTTGGGATGTATGTAAATGAAAGCAGCTTTATGGCTGTGTAATATATACTTAAAGCTTTGAAACAATTTGGACTTTTGATTTGAACATTTGTTTTAGCGGCAACTTCAATGGGGGCCCGAAACTTAGCATATTGATTTAGACTTGATGGTTTATACGGCTATGAAACACTGATTCCCACCTTTTCCCCACAGTAAAAAAAAATACATATAGATCATGGGAAACAAAATGCCCCCGATCTGTATGTAATTTTTACATAACGTATGTACACTATATAACTGTACGTAATTTTAAATATCGGGAATATGTAAATGTAAACTATCCTATATGTAATTTTACATAAAAATATGTAGAATTCATTACATATATAATATATATTTTTACATAACTCTATGTCAAAATACATATCGTATATGTTATACATTTTACACATTTCTATGTAAAATTACACATTTGTATGTAGAATTACATAATTACATATGAGAAATTTTAGTATAAATTTATGTAAATTTACGTATTCTTCCATATTAATTAAAAAAACAGATTAAATTAATGAAACTTTATTTCATAAAGCAATAAAAATAATAAGAATAACAATACATTCCAATTTATTAAATGAAAATTGAAAATAATAAAAAATTTCGAAAAATTTAAAAAAGTCTTAAATAAAAAAATTCAGAATCATATACACTACAGGTACTACAGCTTTCTGTGTGAAGCTTTATATCATTTTATTAAAATATATGTAATCATCTTCGATCTAGTTAATCAATTCTATTTTCAATTTTTTTGATTAACTTATCCACTTTGCTTATCTGATTCATGTGCCGCTTTCCTCCTCTAACACTTTTATGGTATAAATTTAAAAAACACCTTTGAATGAACTCCATCGTCAATGACACCGTTTTTTCATATTTGATGTTTAGAACGTAGTACAACGACACCAAAATATTTAATGCTTCAATTATGTTTGTAGCTTCCGAATTAACTAACTTTTTTTCTACAAAGCAGTGATAAATGTGGTTATTACTGGTATCCTCACTTAGCGCTGAAATTAGAATAAGATCATTTAAGAGTTACGTTATAAGCCGGTTATGGTCGTATATGCATAGTTTTACAGAAATCTATATTAGGGGATTTCGACACAAAATATTCCAATATTTAATCAAATAAATTAAATATTAATGTGAATAATTAATTCTTCACTTTATTTGATTATCTTCTAGACTATTTGCGTGCCCGAAATCGAAAGCATTAATAAAGACGACGGTTAAACCCAATTGTTGGCTAAGTTGCTTTACTTTGCAATACGAATATTATTAACAAATAGTTCTTATCTATAAGTTCCACCTTATTCTAAGAAAATTTTATTAAAATTGATTTAATTTCATTCAAAAATCCGTCCGTCAAAATATAAAATTAGAGTTTTATGAATAAAATTAAACCAATTTTAATAAAAAAAATTCCGAATAAGGTAGAATATTTAGATTCGAACTATTTTTAATGATTATTATATTGAAAAACAAACAATTTAGTCATTAATTGGATTTGACGATTTGAAATACCGGTTTGCCCTTTGTGCATGAAGCAATGCTTTAATAATTGTTCAAGTAAATAACACAAACCTATCACAGCAATCCAAGGAGTATTTATTGGTGAGCAAATTGAATTTAAATCGCGATCAATCTAAAATAAAACAAAAGTTAGTAAGTTATTTATTTTAAACATTTTACACTGCCTTACTTCAAAAAACGAAATAATTTGGTTCACGTCTTCGTGAAAATACGCTGCCAGAGCTTTTATACAATCAAAATCGGTGAAATTATCATGAAATTTTTTTTTAAGTTCTCTGTCTTTTAGTTGATGTTTGCCGCCAATTAAAAATTTTGGGTTTCACAATTTTAAAATTATCCGACAACACTGTTATCGGTTTCCCCATCAATACTTTGAAATGGTCAAATAAACATATTTGTTTAAAGAGAAAAGGCCACTCATCTACGGTTTGTTCAATCGTTGGTACTGGATTCTGATTATTCAAAAATAATCTAATTTCTGGATAGCAGCACATCATTTCCTCGGTAACTTTAATTTCATGTTCGGCTGTTAAATTTAATTTATTTTTCATTGCACGTAACCATATTTGTTTCTGTTTCGAACCTTCTGCATTTTGATTACCATAATTTTTTGGCTGCCAATTCGTACAAGATGCACTTAAAGAAGATGAAGTCCTTTTTCTTGTTGGAGGAATATTTGGCTTTAATACGTTGTCCTTATTCGATAATTTATTCAAATAATTATTATGGTTCACCATCATATTGGCTAACCAATTCGTGTCAGTGGAAACAAAATTTTTACCATCAGATGATTTTCGATAAAAGGAGTGAGGATAAAATGAACCAAGTTCCTCACAGACTCTTTTAAATTTTGAAACAGATATTATTTCAGATGATTTCCGTAGTTCGAGAACCACAGATCTCACAAAAAAATTAATATGGTTTCCCAATTGCTGCTGTTTTTCTAATATTGTGCATATATATGGAGGTAATATTTTTAAATAATCCATTTTATTAAATGTTAAAATGTTCTCCTCAAATTCGAAGTTAACGGTTGATATAGAACTTGCGCTCGTGGCACTGGATGTGGTGATGAATGCATTAGTTGTATCTGCTGGTAATGTTGCAGTGTGCATTTCGTGAATTTGTGCTCCGTCAAAGTTTTCATTTCCGGATCCGATATGTATAGGATTTAGAGTAATTGTTTCGGGTAACCATACTTCATTTTCGTTTAAAATCATTAACGAATTATCCTTAAGTATATGTAGAACAATATTTGAGGATATTTCATAACCATCCGAATTGGTTACAATGGTAGTGCCACTAATACCGTTTTCATTAGCTTAAAATAAAAATTAAAACAATTTTAAAAAAACGAAGATACTTATAAAAGAATTGCTCACCTGTTTTAATAATAGCCGCATTTCTTGACGCATTAGTGATCCGGATCAGATCAAAGTTTGCATTGAAAACAACAACAAAAATTAAATTTTTGTTGTTGTTTTCAATGTAAACTTTGATCTGATCCGGATCACTAATGCGTCAAGAAATGCGGCTAATATCTAATATAGTTGATTCGCAGCAAATTAGTTTTCTTATTGTGCGGAACGAATTCGTAACTCTATAGAGTGCTTGGTCCATCTAAGATAATTAAATATTTTTGAAAAATTAAAGATTGAGTAATCAAATTTAATTTGTTTTTTTTAGATACCTAATGGGAGTGATGGCAAAGAGAGGAAATGCTTATTATTGTAGGTGTACACTTTAACCGTTGTGCTATATTTTAATTGACTTATAGGAATTAAACTGTAAGTTAAGAAATTAGTCAACATTTCATAAACTAGTGTTTTGTAATTATACATCATTCGACAAAGTTTACCGTAAAATAAAATATCGGATTTTTCTTTACATAAGAAAATAGAATGGATTTTCATTATAGAGATTTCGTTTGATTCAGTTACTGAGGTAACAATATATTCACCGTCTGTAAATACTAAATCCCCAAACAAAACTTTTTTGGCAGCAAAGTTATAATTATCCGGAATAAATACATTATACATTTCTTGATCTAATACCACAGGTTTAATTGGTACTATTGACTGATTCACACGATTACCCATTAAATTCGATTGATATACTTGGTGAAGATATGACAGTGACTTTTCAACATGAACGACATTTTTTAAATTTCGCACCGCATTTTTGAAATATTGATGTTTATTTTCAGTACGAAATGTCCACATTTTAGAAAGTGGGCCAAATTGTTTGATAAGATCTGGATAGTGTGTCATGTAATGGTGTTTGGGAGTGAATTTGTGATTTGGAAAATTTAAAATGCGTAATGATAAATATTGCTGTATAGAAAAATGAAGAGTAGTTGTAAGAAGAGATTCATCAAAACTCGAACTTGTTGTAATACGACATAATTCTACAAGTAAAGAAAACATTTTCCAAATTGGATTTTCAAAAAGGTCACTAGTTTGAAATTTACTATTTAAAAAACAATATGGTATGATTATTATTGAAATCCATATATCATATGCTTTGCCAGTAACACATTTTTTATTATGATCAATATTCATCAGAATTGGAAGTTGCAATTTTTTAGCTATTATTTTAAACGAAGACATTAACCAGCTTTCCGTTACTATTTCATGGGTAAACAAATAATTAAATATCAAATACAAATCACGGCACGCTATACCTTCAAAAATATCGTGCGCAATGCATGGTGGGAGTCCGGGATTAGCGACGTGAAAATATTTTAACTCATTCATAATAGAATCAAATTTTAGCCCACGATAATGAATACTATTGGAATTTAAACTAAGTAAATCATGATTATATGTTTCAACACTTCTACTTTCTTTCGGGGAAATATTAAAATTATTTAAATCAGATCTTGAAATGTAACAAAATCTGCAAAAATGAGAGACAGTACTAAAATTTTCGCATAATCCAAATAATTGATGGGAGCCTAAATTGTCTCATTTGGAGTCACCTGCAAACCTTTACTTTCCAAACTCTTCAAATCATTAATCAATTCTTCAAAAACCTTGTTGATTCCAAAAGATTTAAAATATGTTTCCTTGCAGAGGAGCACTAATTGGATATTATCCCTTTTAGACCTAACTTCATATTTTACATTTCCAATTATCATATATACACCCACCAATTTATGAATTTTTTTTGCAGAACCAAGTGGATTACATATTTCAAATGCGTCCTGATAAAGAATAAGTTCAATTCTTTTCTCAGTGCCAGATAAAAAATTGTTATTTTTGTAATTATCACCTTTATCATAATCGTTTATTGCATTTGAAATCGGTTTCGTTGTTGAGATAAAACTGTCATCCTCAATTAATTTTCGAATTGTCTGACAAATTGGAACGTAAAAGTAACTACATAATTTATGTTCATTGCTTACACCTAGCGATATTTCAATAGGCTCAACTAAATTTAGGTTATTTTTAAAATATTTTGACCTAAGGTGAGCAGTCTTAAATGGTTGGAATACGTTAAATGTTGGGATATGCAATTTAATTTTGCTTGATAGATGCGACACGTTCAACTGATTACACGCATTTTCCAATTGTAAATTAAATTGTTCTTGCTGGTAGTTTGCAATAGAGGAAAATTTGTCGAAAATATAGTTAATGGTAGAATCAGGTACTATATATTTAGTTTTTAATTCTAATGCAAATTTGCCAATAGTTTCGGTATTTATAGTATCTTGCGGTTCCGGATTTTGTACTATTTGTGAAAATAACGGTTGCTCATAATTATCAGAACTAGCATCTGGTATCAATGAGGAATCGTCTTGTTCAGAATTAGCATCTAGCATCAAGGAGGAATCGATTTGTTCTGCAGCTTTGTGCTTTTGAAACATATGAGAACGAAAAGTACTACAATTTTTAAAAAATTTATTACAATAAAACGGGCAGTAAACTTTGTCATTGTTTAAAATATGTTGACAGTAATGCCTTATTATTTCTTTGTTTGAGTTTAAAATTGTTCTACAATTATTTATTATACAATTTTTTCTAAATATGACTCGGTTACATTTTTTCTCATTATGTTTTCGAAATAAATGCGAAAGATATGAATTAAAATTATTGAATATAGCAGAACAGTTTCGATAGCACCTAAATCTAGCATTTTCAGTATTTTTGTGTATCCGAATATGACTTTCATAATCCGTTAAAATTTGCGACACATAACTGCATCCCTGGCACTTGAACGACATCTTCAAATGTGATTTTAACATTAATTTATGTAATATACTAAATATAAGTTTTAGGGATTTAATAATATGTTGATATGGGATAACATTATTGGTTGAGTTTCCTAAAGTGTACTGTTACCTATAGCGCATATTGGATTATTTATTAAATACATAATCCATAATCGCAAATAATTCGGCTTGTGAATTGTTGATAATCGTACGGGGAATATCTTATTGTTGATAATATGGGCTGTAAGTCCTTTTTTGGTGGTTCTAATACAAATTTTATGTCAGATGCACAAAGAATATTTTACAAGTATTTATACACAATAAGATATTCCGACGTTTTTGTATCTACCACGCCTGGGAGCTAACAACAGTGTATGCAAGGTTACGATACGACATGTAGACGCTCCCATTGATGTCGACTATACCAGCTGATTTTTCATTCTTGTGTGAGCAAAACACTCATATCTACAATTCAAGAATCAACAATTTACAAGCTGAATTATTTGTGATTATGACATTATTTAAATAAATAATCTAACATGGATCAAGTAATAGCATTGTGTTTATATATATAGTGAAATTATCCGAAAGTACAATACTACCTCCATAGATACCGCTCCATGTACGATTTAAATTTCTTTAAATTTTTCTACATATTATTATTTGCATTGCATATGTATCGGTGTATCTACATTCTACATGCTAGCATTGTGTTTATATAGTTGTTTATATATATAAACACAATGATGCTAGTAAATTCAGTCGAATATTTTTTTCTTTATTTTGTCTATATAACGTAATTTTAACGTCCATTTTAACGTAATTCGGTACAGTTTCCTGGAAAATTTTCGAAAAAATATTCGATTTTAATGATGGCACAATTAAGGTTTTTTATAAATTGACGAGCGAGCATATAAGGCCAAATGCCTTTCAAAAATTATCAGTAAAATTGGCTACTCAAGTATTCAGCAAAGGAGTATCTATGGGTATTTTTGCAGCGATCGCTAATGATTTTTTTACTGAAACTGAAAAAAGTACTGCTATTTCAACAGCTACGTTTATTGGATGGCTCAATAAACTGTTTGATAATCTAAATAGTGTTAGCAGGTTTGCATCCAATCCAGATAAGAATGCAATTTCCAAAGAGCAAATTGATATTCTTGAGAATTTAAAAAATGCTTCACAACAAATATCTTCTTGGAAATCTGAAGGGAAAATGACGATTCCGTATTGTTTTTCAGGCCTTCAACAAACCATTAATGGTGTATTAAGTTTATGGTATTACGTTTCTAGGGATCCTGAACAACATTTTCTAATAACATCACATTTAAATCAAGATCCAATTGAAAATAATATTTCGATGTTTCGCACAAATAGAGGCAGCTATGAAAAAAATCCTTCAGCCTTTCGTGTTTGTAGAAATCTCAAAATTATTTGTTTTCAAAATTTAAAGTCATCTAGTTATAGTGGATATGAATGTACCAATTCGACTAATTTATTAGAACAAACGTCGCGCACCTCATTAAACACATCAATAACCTGTGAAATAGATGATGATGAAACTTCTTTGGAGACTATTGAAGCTGCGATAGAAGATCATGAGGAAAATGATATAAAAGACATTCTCGAAATTATTAATGAGAATAAAATTATTAAGTGTGTTGCTTTAAAAAACTGTGCGAATGCACACGTCGCCGGATGGTTTGCGCATAAATTTATTTCGAAAAATAAATGTGTATTTTGTAAAAATAATTTTAAGGAATCTCATAATTTGGAGAAGAAAACGGCAAAACTCATTAATTTACGTGCTTACAAATCAAAATCATCTGAGCAGCGCTTGCCTTGCGGAAGTTTGACTACGCCATCAGATATGTTTGAAAATGATTTAAAGGAAATTACTTCAATTTTCGATAAATTTTTCAAACATTTTAAATCAAAGCCACATGTGTCAAGTAATATGATTTCCGTTATATCTAGAAACAAAGAATTCTACAGTCATTGCCAATCTCATCAAGACGAAATATTAAATTTTATTGTGAAAGTTTTAATTAGATTTACTGTTAAACATTTTAATAACTCTCTTAAAGACAATAATATTAAAAATAAAATATTAAAAGTTCGACAAAACAACAGGCCTTTAAATAAAAAAAGGAATTCGGGGAATTATTCCAAAAGAACTATCAATTGTTTTCAACAACAGAAAGAAAGATTGAAAAAATATTTATGAATTACTTCAGAGGTGATAAGTTCTGTAAATCCATTTGGAAGAAGTTCCATAGTGCCACGATCACCAGCAAGACTCTATGCAATGCATAAGTCCGAGAAAGTTATTACCCCAAGTGGTACTCTAATCAGTCGACTGGACAATACATCCGGGGGGGATCGATCCTCTTCGAAGGCTGGCCCTATGGATTTTGAGGAGTGCCAAACACTACATGAAAGAAGTGATGCCAGCGGAAATTTTACAATGCGAGCAGTAGGATTCAGTGAAAGAAGATGGAGAGGCTACAGAAGATGGAGCAATCATTTGCCAAGCTAAGCGAAGAAATTGAGTATCTAAAGCGAGAAAATGAACTTCTAAAAATGAATCGGGATGCTAAAGAACAATGCGAATTAGAGAGTATTGAACCAAAGAAAGTCAACTATCTCACTGATGAGGATGAATTAGAAAGGGAGACGAACTGGATCCTAAAGAAGAAAAAAAAACATTCCAGGAAGGGTAAGAAAAGAAAAGCTGAATCGTCACCTGAGGTTGAACAACTAAATGTTAGTGGAACTACAAGTACCGAACCGGAAGTTGCCCAACCTGAGGACAATCAACCGAAAGGTAGTAAATCTACCAAGAACATTGCACCAAAACTGGTGCAACCGAAAGAAAATCCCCCCCCCCCCCCACCAATAAGTATCGTGGGAGTAACCAGTTACCCAATAATTCAGTCACTGATGAAATCGGTTACTGACAAAGAATATAAGGTAACAGCGCTAAACAATGACGTTTGGAAAATTAATACTCTGGACTCAGAAACCTATAGAACATTATCTATAAAGCTGAATGCTGAAAAGTATCAGTGGTTTACCTATGAGGACAAACAGGCTCGTCCGATAAAAGTTATGGCAAGAGGTTTGCATCACACTTGCTCAAGCGAAGAAATAATGGAAGACTTAAAAAATAAAGGTCTTAAAATACTAGATGCTGTGAATATGATTAAAAAAGAGACAATAGAAAACCAAGAAGGAAACCCAACTTTCAATAAAAGGGGACTCCCTCTTTTTATGCTAGTATTTGATAACTCAGAAAATGTTCAAAATATTTATGGTATAAAAGCAATTCTTCACATGAAGGTAAAAATTGAACCAATGAGGAGATGTCAGGGATTTAATCACACCCAAAAATATTGCAGCCGGGATCCGAGATGTGTAAAATGCTCAGGTAAACATTTTACCCAGGCATGTACAATAGGGAGAGATGTACCAGCTAAGTGTATAAATTGTAAAGGCCAACATCCGGCCAATTATCGGGGCTGTGAGGCTGCTAAACACCTACAAAAATTAAGAGATAAATCACGAAATCAATCGCAAAATCATGAAATTCGAAGGATTCAACCATCAAATCAGATGGATCAAAATCCACAACCAAGCAACGCAGGGCAAAGAAGAACATTTGCTCAGGTAGTGAAAGGCTCGGGTTCAACCAAATATATGGGCTCTGAAAATAATCGAATTATGGAAAACATTATGAACAGCATCGAAGCTATTACAAAGCGGCTAGATGACCAAAGTAACCTGAACAACATGATATTTGATCAACTGAAGAAAATGCAACTCCCACAACGCAATCCGATAAAAAATGTTAAGTAAGAACACAACTTTCAGAATAGCAATCTGGAATGCGAATGGACTTATGCAACATATTCCAGAAATAGAAATATTTTTAAATACAGCAAAAATCGACATTTTTCTAATATCCGAAAGCCATTTTGTTAAATCTTCGTTTGTTAAAATCCGGGGTTATAACTTATATCATTCCATTCATCCAGCGGAAAGAGCATGAGGTGGTTCAGCATTACTAATAAAAGAAAATATAAAACACCATGTAGAAACAGAAATCGAAGAAGAAACAATGCAAGTCACCACTGTTAGGATTCTCATTAAACACAGACAGCTTACTGTCTCCGCAATATACTGTCCTCCACGGCATAACTTGAAAAGGGAGGACTACATTAAACTATTTAAATCATTAGGACGTGATTTTATTATTGGAGGAGACTTTAATGCAAAAAACACCTATTGGGGATCTAGACTTACGACGTCAAAGGGTAAAGAATTGTTTCAAGCAGCCTAGACATCAAAATGTGAATTTTACTCTGGTGGTTCCCCAACATACTGGCCCAGTGACGAAGCTAAGATACCGGACCTAATCGACTTTTATATAGCAAGAGGTATATCTCAGAACTATATTCACATTGAAAACAGCAATTCTCTAGTATCGGATCACTCACCGGTTATCATGACAGTCAGTGAAACTGTAATTCAAAGGGAAAGTGCACCCAGATTAACAAATTCAAAAACAAACTGGGATCTCTTTCGTGAAATAATGGAGGACAAAATCAATCTCCAGGTACCGATAAGAAATTCTCGACAGTTGGAAGACGAATTGGAGAAACTCAATGAAATAATTCACTATGCTGCATTGGCAAGCACTCCCATTTTACAAAATAAGAAGACGCTTAACATATCCTACCCAATGGAAGTTAGAGAGTTGGTAAGAGAAAAACGACGAGCTCGTAAAACCTGGCAAATTAATCGAACACCGGAGAACAAAACAATTCTTAACAATTTATGTAACAGCCTCAAATCCCTTCTTAAAGAAGTTAAAAATGAATCAATCAACAGATATCTAGTTAGCCTAACTGATGAAAAAATTCTGATTACTCACTGTGGAAGGCGACGAAGGGACTCAAAAGACCCAAAATGCAAGTGCCTCCACTTAAAAAGGGTGATGGAACCTGGGCAAGAGGTCACAAAGAGAAGGCTGATCTATTTGCGGAGTATCTCCAGGAAACCTTCCAACCACTACCAAGACAAACTGCCAATGAAAATATAATATATATTCAGAAGCTGGATGAGTTTGAAATACGGCCAGTAACTCTCAAGGAATTAAATGAAGAAGTGAAAAGTAACATGAATGTTAAAAAAGCCCCAGGGTATGATTTGATTACTTGCCAAATTATCAAAGCTCTACCTAACAAAGGATTTCGTAAGCTACTACTCATAATCAATGCGAGCTTTCGGTTAAAATATGTTCCGAATCAATGGAAAGTAGCAGAAGTAATCATGATACCAAAACCTGATAAACCACCTAACGATAAAAAATCATACAGGCCAATTTCTCTGCTGCCAATTATGTCAAAACTCTTTGAAAAATTATTACTAAAGAGACTTAAACCAATAATTGAGGACCGACAACTAATTCCTCCACATCAATTTGGATTCAGAGAAAAGCATTCTACAATTGAACAGGTCCATAGAATCACCAACACAATTGAAAGAACGTAAAAAAGTATGCTCAAGCATATTCCTGGACGTCGCGCAAGCATTCGATAAAGTCTGGCACAGTGGTCTGGAATACAAGCTGCATAGAGATCTACCGAGACAATTCTATGCCATACTAAGATCTTATTTATCCAATAGACACTTTCGAGTGAAATATGAGGATGAATACTCTGAGCTAAAGAAAATCTCTGCCGGTGTCCCGCAGGGGAGTGTCTTAGGACCAATCCTGTATTTACTATATACAAGGGACATACCAACCACAAATGAAGGAACCATAGCCACCTTTGCAGATGACACAGCAATTATGGCAGTTGGAAATAATGTCGCTGATGCAACGAGCAATCTCCAGAGGATGACCAATGCGGTTTGTAACTGGACAAAGCGTTGGCGAATCAAACTTAATGAGAAAAAATCCACGCATATTAACTTTACTTATCAAAAGCCTTACCACCTACCTATAGAAATTAACTCGCGACTCGTGCCATATGCAAATACAGCTAAATACCTTGGCATGACCCTCGATGCCAAGCTTAAGTGGAGAGAACATGTCAAAAAGAAAAAAGAAGAACTTAACATAAAGTTCAGAAAAATGTATTGGCTCATAGGTAGAGGCTCTGAGCTTACAATTCACAATAAACTGCTGCTATATCGGCAAATTTTGAAGCCGATATGGACCTACGGTATACAACTCTGGGGATGTACCAAGCAAACAAACGCCAAAATGATACAGACGTTTCAAAACAAGATTCTTCGTAGCATCGTCAATGCTCCGTGGTACGCAAGAAATTAAGACCTTCACAGGGACCTACGGATGGAATACATCAAAGATGAAATAAAAATGCATGCCGCAAAACACGAAATAAGGCTCCAGCAACATGGAAACCCCTATATTCGCCATATGATAGATAACCCTGTCGTTGAAAGAAGACTCCAAAGAACGAGGCCACTTGACCTAGTGAACTTACCAAACTAAAATTAGTAAATAGGTTTAATTGATTATGGGGCTAACCAGTGGGTTACACCCCAACAAACGTGAATTTTACTAGATATATAAAAATTTGTATTTGAAAGAAAAATTGCTAGATGATCGCAGTCTCAGTCGTAATAAAATAAAATGAAAAAAAAAAAAAAAAAAAAAAAAAAAAAAAAAAATAAATTAAAATTTAATTTTTTGAATTATTATAAGATGTTTTTTAATTAAGCTTGTCATTGAAAATGAAATTTATTTTATTTTTGTTAAGTACTAATTTGTTGAAATATTTTAAGTTTGTTTGGGGTAACCCTACTCTGTTAAGTGTAAGCCTTGACGTGGCAATAGAGCTTAATTCAGAAATATGAAATCTGAAAACTAATTACACGAAAATTACTATTTGTTCCCCATCTTATTGCTGTCAAGTTTGGGGTGGAGCTTATAGTGTTGCTCTCCAGTTACTGAAACAAATTTTCACATCTAAACGACGAATTTTAAAATTTCAAAAGTTCTTCGCGAGCGGATAGTCAGGTCATAATACAATATCCAATATCTTAAAATTATTAATTGTATAATTTCAAAACAATTTATGTTGTTTGTCAGCAGCTTTGGGGCTAGTTTTCATGCAAAATTCAGTTTTCATTGCCAGGTTTCTCATACATTATCCATAATATGATTTTCATTTCGAATCAATCATCACAATTCTGATTCTACTTTATACAAAAAAATTACAAAATAAATTTCATTAAAAAAATAAATAAAACACAAAACAACAATACAACAACAACAACTATCAAATCTTAGACAATAGAATTAGAATGGACCGCTAATACAATGACAGTTCAATATAATTTTCAAATAAATGATGATGCCAACATACAACTAGCGGTCAAGAGGCAAATTGCGGCAAAAACGAAAACTAAAGATTTGTCAAAGTTCTCAACATCAATAAATTTTTATTTAATTTTTGGCTCCTTTTCGTGTGTTTTCTATTTTGTCACCGTTTTATAGTTTTAAATTCAATTTAATTTGATTTGAGATATTTTAATTGTGATTTTTGCACAAAATGTTTCCTCGGTTTCTTTTATTTTTACTGAAAATGGGGAGAAAGTGTGTCGTAGTTGATTGTGATACAAGTTTGCCATTGACAGATAAGACTGCTTCTTTGCATCTGTGAGTACAAAAATAAATGTTTATTTTAATATTCAGTGCTTGCAACTGCTTATAATTTCAAATATTAATGATGTTTTCTTTTATAAAATTTAATCTTAATGTTGATTTTTCGATTATTCCTAATAAATTAAATGGTAACGAACTTTTTAGTTAGCGAATTCGCCACGATTTGCCTCTTGACCGCCACTGTATGTTGGATCGCATATGAAGTAAGCAACTAGCAGTCCATTTAAAAATATATAGTCAAAGTATCAAATATTAAAAAAGTAAAAACTAAAGATAAAAAAAAAAAATTTGTTTTGGATTTTTCAATTTGTTTTATTTTGTTTTATTTTACTATGTGTATGAATAGTCAGTGCCTGTAATAGTGTAGTGATGGAAGGACAAATACATTGAAAGCATTTGATTTTGTTTTATAAATAAAACAACTTGGTTATTTTAATTTGCAATTTATTTGAAAAAACTTTTCCTTATAGTAACAATTTAAATTTATTATAGAAGATCGATTTCGGATTACTCCTTCTTCGGTTCTATTTTAACAACTATTCTAGTGGAATAGTTGTTAAAATAGAACCGAAGAAGGAGTAATCCGAAATCGATCTTCTATAATAAATTTAAATTGTTACTATAAGGAAAAGTTTTTTCAAATAAATTGCAAATTAAAATAACCAAGTTGTTTTATTTATAAAATTTATAAGTGACAAAAAATAAACACATAAAAGAAAAATGGATATACACCATGATAACTTATATTTGATTTTGCTTGCCGCGCTCCTGGTGAGGTGATATTGTAATTTTTTTTTTTAGCTCATGATTTCACTATATATATAAACACAATGGTAATAGTAAACTTTTAGGTTACACATAACATTTTCACATAAAAACTAAAACCAATAATTTTATCCAATATCTACATATTATTGAAGCTCTAAAACACTTTTATTTCAAAGAATACTCTATAGAATTTTGTATTTAAATTACGTACCTTATAGATAAAATATAATGTAGTAAATTAGTAATACCTTTGAGTATATATATATAGAGCAATCACCAAACCGAAAAAAAAGTTGTAATACTACCTCGCTGCAAGATGAGAGCGCGACAATCGGCATGTTTTTATAAATATGTAATAAAGTAGAATGAATAATAATAATGAAACGAAGAAATAACCTTGAATGGTACACAAATCCATTTTTTCGTTTGTTTTTTAAATTTTTTTTTTTATTCATTTTCACAATACATATACCTTGTTTTTTAGTGTATGTAATTTGTTTAATATTTATACCTATCCATACTCATCCAAGACCAAACATAAGCAATATTATTGTCGTTTCTCATTTTTTAAATAAATTTTTTGGTTTTCCGTTACAATAAAATGTTTCATTAGTCATGAGAGGAATAAAACAAAGTGTCTGCAGTTTATTGTGGTATATTTTAATCTTGGGATTTGTGCGTAGAGCCTTAATAATTGCTTATAGATGACAACAAGTGAAATTTATTTACTGTGAAATATAGAAATAATAATGAGTACAATCAGTGCTTAACATATCAGACTAAAGTTGGTTTAGTAACAAAGAAAATACAGGGTATTCTTGAATCCCAGCTTGAGTTGAAGATTAATCAAAATCACTTGTTAGGTAAATTTTGTTGTAATGAGAATAAATAAACCACAGAGTTGTTGCTGGATTTAGATTTAATTCGTGCTGGCGGCGCAAATTTAAATGGCTAGAATCACATTTAGTTTAGAAGACAGCTAATAAGTAAACTTTAGCATCTATTAAAGAAATGTTTTGTGTATATTATAGGTAATTTTAAAAAAAAATATTGTTTTTCAAAATATTTCAAATAAATTTATTTAAAACTTGATTAATTCACATGATTATTTATTGATTTATTTCATTATTTCATCTTTGTGAGATTCACAATGGAAGAAGAAATTTTGCTTTTAAAATATTACGGAAGCCATTTTTGTCAATACAATCAGTTTCCTTTTAAAATTTTTGAAAAATTTATCAAATATTGAGACAATTTCCTTTAAATCTTTTACAAACATTGATGGTGTAGTCAAACTTCTGCAAGGTAGTTGTTGTTCCGTATAATTTGAATGGTAAGCACGTTTTATTAGTTTTGCTGTTTTTTTCTTGAAATTTTGCGTCTCTATTTTTAAGAATAAATTTTTGTGCCAAAAAAACAGCTACGTATGCATTTGCACAATTTTTTAATGAAATACATTTTATTATTGTATTTTCATTACTGATTTGAAGGATTATTTTATGTCATTTTCTTCATCATCGAGCATTGCAGCTTCCACAGTTTCTAAATCAAGCTCTTCATCAATGTGTTCGTTTGCAACAGTTTCTGAAAGTGGTGTAGATGAGGTTTGTTCCAATAAATTAATAGCATTACACGGTGTTCCTGAATGAACTTTAAATTCGACTTTAACATACATACTCGAAAATTTCAAATTGGGTATTGTTTGGGGACCTTTCAAGAATCATTTAAGATCAAAATTAACATAATCCGCTTAGCCGTTTTTAAAAAAGTGCTTTTCTTTATTAAAAAAAAAAACATTAGAAAACTTCAAAATATTAAAAAAAATGAAACAATCTTATAATTTTATTTTATTTAATATAAATTTATTTAACATTACAAAAGAATAAACATTATGATTTAACATTATTTAATTGACAAAAACTACTATCTGATGCATTAGTCATTGTGATGAGAAAATTTTAGGTAACGTTTATGTTTGTTGTAATATAAAACCAATGAAAATTATTTTTTTGGATTTTCTTTTTGTCTTATTTAATTTAATTATAAATAACGTTTTATTTGATATAAATTTCATAAATAAATTCATAATGTAATGCAAATAAATTCAATTAAACTTGATTGAAAAGCATTTTGTGATTCATATTTTTGATGCATAAGTATTTGTGATATGCAGAAAAATTTAAAAATAATTAGTAAATTAATTAAATTTAAAATTATTTTTGGCTAATTAAATAATAATTAAGTCATTTATAATTTGTGAACCATTGGAACATTTTTATTACGCCTCCAACACGTCTCGGAAGTGGCCCAAAATTTATGTAAAATCGCAGGGAATCTTATGCCACACGGTTTTATAAACACCCCATAATACATTTTTAGTCTTGCTAGATTGCGAATATCTTCCAGGTTCATTTAAACCCCAACAAGGGCAAATAAAACTCTGCCTTGGCCTAGGCAACTAATTATGTTCAATATTTTTATATAATTTTGAGGCAATGTTACTTCTTTTGTATTGGAGCGTTATTGCGCTAAATAGCAAATTAAGGGCCGACTGATTTTTGAACAACTGGGAAAACTACCTCATTCAATAAACTGAAATTTAACATTGACCTTAAAGTGTTGTGATTTATACAACCGTATACAATTTTATATCTTCCGAAAGAATACTACGGGAAGAAGTAAGCACCCTATTTGATATTCTCTGCTAATGTAATATCACATTTTTTATCCATATTTTCTAATTAATGCCAAAACACACTAATTTGGACATAACAGGGTTATCAGTTCAATTGGCAATCCAATATAATGAAGTCCACATTTTATTTTCTCACAGTAAATCACATTCTGTTTGGCTAAGTGTTCTATAAACTACAACTCTTCAAACCCAATGTTTGTTTGCCACCCCGGTGGCACAGTGGTTAGCATACTTGCTTTACGCTCCGGAGGTCCCGGGTTCGATTCCCGGCGGATGATGAAAAAATCACGGCTGGTTAAGGGTAGGATCCAACACAACAAATGATTCCAACAAAAATGATTACAAAACTTCAAAAGGAAACGGCCAAATCCCTCTATGGGATGTAGCGCCATCGAAAAAAAAAATGATTTGTTGGAGACCCGTAAAACAATAAGATATTGCCATTTTTCCATCAGATTTCCAAAGCGCTATTTGTTAAATTTTCGATAATGCCTATTAATTCTTTGGAAATTGCACTTTTATCTGGATTTTTTGAAAATTTGGCTATAGTTTTTTTAGCTTATGTGAAAAAGACATTTGCGATTGCCGCAAAAATTCCCATATAAACTCCGTTGCTGAACACTTGAGTGGCTAATTTTACGGATAACTTCTCAAATGCATTTGGTCGTATAAGCTCCCTCGTTAATTTATAAAATATTTTAATTGTACCTTCATTAAAATCAAAAATTTTCTCTAAAATTTTCCAAGAAACTCTACCAAACTGTGTAACTATATCAGCATTAATTAACCTATTTCTTAAACTTTTAATCAGATGTGGCGGATCATAAAAAAGATTTTTTTTCATTTAAGAAAAAATAAGGCTTTGGCTCCGAAGCTCCTAACAGTTTATAGGCACTTATTTTGTTACTGCCTTGGTTCCAATTCACAACACATATATCAAATCCGATTCGTGTTGCTTCAGAAATACAGTAAGTGAAAATTTGATGCAACTCATCACCTTTGACATTACCGATATAAATTCCCAAAGTTTGTTTCCAATTACTGTTTAAACCACGTAAAATAATAATCAAACCATGAGTCGCAATGATATTTTTTCGACCTAAATGACCATGATCTAAAAATTCATATATTATATCATATCTTCAGAAGTATTAAATTCGAATTCCGGTTTGATTGCCATTTCGTCTAATAACAACACACATTATTTATCCATTTTTCAAAGAAGTGCACTCTCTCTTGGTCTGCTACATATTTGCGACACTTTTCATTTGAGTGCCATTTTTGAATGGTTGACACCGCAGGCAATGAAACTTCTAATTCTAACATATAATTATAATGGGATGGAGATTTATAGTAAACATTTAAATATAAATCTCGTTCGACATTTTGCCAATGAGCATTAGCTTTATGATGCAACTGAGACAAAATAAATTTTCTTTTTTGACTAAACATTTCATTAATTGTTTCTTTAACTAAATTATCTGAGCATAAGAAATCTAATTTCTTCTGTTTTGGTGAATTAAATATAAATCTAGGAACTTTCGTTGAATTTATTATATTGGATTTTTTTCTTCTAATATAAGGCATGACAGGATATTGATCATCAGTTCTTTCATCATTATCATGAAAATTAGATAAACAAATATTAGTTATACGGTTTGAATATTTCCTCTTAAATTTGGACCGGCAGGTGATCGATTTCCTTCCAGTGATAAATGATAGTCTTCAAGGAATGGCGAAATAGTGAGGGATATATTATCTATAACAGAAAAACATTAAACTTCTGGCAAAATCAATTTTTCTTCGGTGATATGAGTAGCTTTTCTTTTGAATGTCTTTCTAATTTGTATATTTGGAACAATTGATAGACCTTCATATTCTTTATCGAACGAAACGGGATACACATTTTTATTTATAATTTTTTTTGATCCTAAAATACGAATATCGTTGTCGTAGAAATGATTTTTGCAAAATTTTATGGGAGTGTTCAACTTTTCTGTGGTTATTTTCAATAATTTGTTGCCTGAATCTTTAATCCACACATTCCGTTTTTTATCACTACTTAGGAAAATTGAAAAACGATAGAAAACTTCCATTTATACAAATATTTAAACATCCTTCGTATTCGTGTTAATAAACAAAAATACTTTTACTTATAACTAGAACCGCAGAGGTAAAAATATCCCTACAAGAACGTTCATTTGATTTTTTATTCCAGAAATCTTAAAATGTATTTAAGTTCATAGTTTCAAAATTAAATTTCAACAGATTTAAAAATCAAAAATCACATGACCCACACAATCTTTTTGTACAACATCAACACAAAACAAATATCACTCACACATTCACACTGTTCTGTACGATCAAAACATTCAAACGAAGAAAATCGGAAAAAAAATTATTCTACATTTTAGTTTTTAAATCGTTTTATTGTTGTTTTTGTTGTATTTGTATTATACATCTACGATACGAGCGGAAAGAGGAAAAGTTTAAATTATATTCATTTTCAACCACAAATCTTACTGTATACTTCGATACATTGCAACCTAAATATATTATGCACAAAAAATTAGAAAAAATTTGTAAATCATACAAGTAACGCTATCTATTGAGGTAGTATTACAATTGGGGTGATTCCTCTATATATATATACTCAAAGGTAATACTAATTATATTTAAATTTCAATGTAACACTACAATAATTGAATAAACCACTTGTTTGACAATCACACATAAAATACACGCGTTCTTCTTTTTTTTTTGATCGTTTATTATCCCCTCTCTAATTTTCTCTTCTCGCTTCTCTTATTTTACAGCCATTTTATGTAAAATTACATGTTAAATACAGAGTACTACATATCGTATGGATAATTCCATAACTTGGGATGGATTTTTCAATAAAATTATGGATTATTCTTGGAATTATATGTAATTTAAGATTATACAGAACATTTTACAGAATTTTACATAATCAGTTACTGACTTTTTTGGTTTACATAAATATATGTAATATTTTTACTACGATTTATATGGAATTTTACAGAATTTATGTAAACATTTTTTACTGTGCAAACTAGTCTTTTGTTGTCTGAGTACTTTGTGAAATTGCTGATAGTAAATAAGCTATCGCAAATGTAAAACGCAGAAATATGTGTTCCCTACCAATCTTCAAATTAAATCATCTATTAAGGATAAGGAATATTAAGTATACTCATCGGAATTACTGTTACCTTAAAATACCCATCTAAGCGCACTGAATCGTTTTTTTTTCGTTTTTTTTTAAACAAGGCAATTAGATCCACTCACTACGTTCAACCGATTTAATTATACCTTCATGCACCTTTTAATCCAGATGTTTTCCTATACCCATACTTTCTCCTGACCAATGAACTACATATATATAACTTAAAATTTCTGGTGTCACCTTCTCTTTGCGACAAATTTCAGCAACAAATGGCATTATTAATTCATTTGACTGCGAAAATATATCAAAAAAGCTTCCCAGCAACTCAATGGTTAAATCACGCACATATAACAAAGCTGATTTCCTTCCACAATGGCTGATCTTGCTTACCTGTAGAAATGTGAAGTTTCGATATATTTGATTCAGTGAACGCCATTTGTGTTTATTTATTTATTGGGATAAATGAACATTCGGTGCGATTTTTACTGCTGCAAAGTGGCAAGTTAATCTGCTGCCTTGATCAAACAATTCCTTCTATAATGTAGTTTCTGTTACCCCACTAAGAAGCATCAGTAAGAAAGCTTCAGTAAGAAAGGCTTAAATCTACATGTAGTGATTAACAGTGTTGTGCCTCGTAGTCTTACGTGTGAGATTTAATTATTTTTAGTGAAGCCTCCCTGAGGTTACATATTTTATATAAACATTATAAATTCCAATTGGTGAACATAGACTTATAACTTAAAAACTATTCTTTCCAATAAATACGAAAAGAATTTGAAAACAGATAAGTCGACCATCAATCAAGAAAATACAGGAACTTTTAAAAATATTATTTGGCTCAATAAGGAAATAACAAAATTTAAAATGTTTAAAAATGGCCAACATCTATAAAGTTTTTCAAAATTCTGAAATTTGGTACGATTAACATTTTTGAAGCAACGAAACAACGAATGCAGATGTATTGTAGGTGCTTAAGAGAGGAGTATTTCTAAATAAGATGTGACAACACAGAACAGCATCAATTGTATACATTTTGACAAATTTTAAATTTAACGATAACCTGACGAATAAATTTTTGGCTAAGTACGAAATACTACAAAATCGACAAACTCACAATGCTAAACGATTTGTATGTGAGTTAAACGATTTTTATGTGCCAATCCCAATGTCTTCGTTTTGAACACTGACAAGAGTCATTTTGGTTTTTAAAGTGATTTTCTCCAAGTTCTAAAAAACCAGCGGAATGATAATAAAAAGGATGAAATTATCAAGGTGAGGATAGTTTTGAAATCCATAAATGAAGAGCAGGCTTACTCTGACCTCAATCAAACTTTTGTTAATGAAGTTTTAACGCGGTTGAATAAAGACATTTTCTTGAAGTTACGTGAAATGAACAATCGTTGGAACACAATTGGAAAGAAAAATGTTGTCCAATTTTACAACTTTAACTGCAAGGTATAGAGATAAAATAGTTTTTTTAACTTAAGTGAAAAATAGTAAAACCGTTAAAATATTGGGCGATTAATTCGAGATTCGTGAGTAAATTCAGGCCGTTATTAATGTTACCCGTTATTTTAAGACTAAAAACCAATCAATAAATGATAAAACTAATCACTCGGGTTATAATCAACTGTCGTCAATGCTTAGAACTATTAACATATTTAATAAGCCAAACTTTATCGCTGAAATTATTTCTGGCTTAAGTTAGTAATAGTTACAAATCTAAGAAACTTATTGCCTATTTATATTTAATACGGACAAGCATTCTAAAGTTAAGTCAACTGCTGGTGATGAGTTCCAATATAGAAGTAGCTCGACCTCCAGTTAGTTTATTATTAGAAGAAAAAATATTTTAGAAAGAAACTTAACCATAAGAAACATAATTATTTAATTAAAGTGTATTAACTTGATTAATGAATATTTATGATCTGATACGTTCCCGGAATGGCTCAAATTTTCTAATGCCCTTCCTGTGCCGAAATTGTTAACCTGATATGGAGTGAAATAAATACCGGTTTTTTAGTTGTTGCCTAAAGTAACAGCATTTTGGGCAGCAGATTTGGGGACGATATTTAATTACCTTCCCATAAATTAAAAAGGGACGTTTTCCTATATGCCCACGATACAGTTTATCTGAATTATGCAGATTTTGAAAGAGCTAACTCAAATTGCTAATAAAAACTTAGAGTTTATTGAAAATTAAATAATTTCAAAATAATTTGTAATACAACTAAACTCATGGTTTGCTCCTCACGTTGCAATCATTTCACATTAGGTCAAATTAAATGCTAAGGTTTAAAATTATTAACTAATTATGGAAAATATAAAATTAAAAAGTTATTCTAATTTGTAATTATATGTTTTCATAGAGACTTCCTTGATTATAGTGAATTTAGTATTAGCGTAAGATGCTTCAACCCCTTGTGTTTCACCTAGCCCCACGGTAGCTAACTTACTGACATAGAGACTTAAGTGTGGGCTCTTTTCCTTTAGTTGTGTCATTTGTCACGCCAAATAGCAGTCAAGTGTTAATATTCCTTCTATAAACGTTAGACAACTGCTAGGAAAATCATCGTATTGTACTAATTTTTAATATGATTGTAATGCTGGAAATTCTTTTAGTAACCTTTCTATACAAAGCAGATAACCAGCGCGTTACAACGTTTTTTGAAAACTTGTTAAAGCTGACATTCATAAAAATGCAGAATTTTTTAAAAATTTCGTTGACAAACATGAGAGTTGATTTTCGATATCGAAGTCTAATCCCTTCAAAAGAAATCTGAGACATTTGTACATAATATGAGCATAACAGTTTGGTTTAACATTCTGTGTAGAATTTACCGGTTATGATCAAAAATGCTGAATGAGTAATTTTCAGCGATTAAACGTTGAGCGTAATTAGATTTAATATGCGTGTTGGTAAGCCTATTATTTAATTCGTTCGTGTGTTCAGCGAATCTTAGAGAGAATGAGCGCCCAGTCTGCCCAACAAAAAATTTATCGCAATGATTAAAAATTCATAAAACTCATTATGTTGTTTTGGTTTTAATTTGTTTTGTTATTTGTTAATGGTTTTATAGGCGATATTATAACCAAATTTGTACAAAATTCTTTGTAAAATATTGCTCGTGTTGTGGTTGTAATCTATTGCTAAGAAGGTCAAGGGCAAATAATTTTTCGTTTGTTTTTCTTAAACTGGAAATGATGAGGCTCACCCGCATATATTTTTTGTCCAATCTCGACTTTGACGGGCAATGCCAACCACACATTTAAATATTTAGATATCAATAAATTTTTTCTAGAAGGATTACTAGATGGATTAGTTCGCTCTCAGAGTTGAATGATCGCATAAAAGTAAGCATTCTCAATATGTGCTTGAGGATGAGCTGAGCCTAAATAAACTTGTCGCAAATGAACATTAGTTAAAATGTTAAAAGAAAAGCCGTTAAGGATGCATGGTAGGCTTCCAGTTATTTTCTATTCCTCTGTATTTCTGCCGATTTTGACAAATATTGACCAAGACTCTTACTTAATAAGACCAGAAACCAGATAGAGAATTTTCTTTGGTGTTTGTGGTTCATTTCAAAGTGTGAAATAACCCTTCTATCGAGGACAACTCTTAGTAAAGATTTTATCGATACTATAGAGCACACAAGTGTTATGTTCATATTTTGAATGTCCAAAAGAATGTCTCTAAATGCGAAAATATTTCGAATTTTCATTCAATGCCTTGGAACCAGTGCTATAAATGATTAGAGTACCAAATAACAAAACCATAAATGATAAATAATGCCTTTCTTAAAGCCTAAATTTGTATTTGCCACAAAAATGGACATATCACTTGTATGCTATAAGGTATCGTTATGATAAATCCTTTTAGGATTTTAACGACAGTTTGGAGAATTTTGGTTATCTGCTGCTTTCAATAGTTCAAGCCTATTCAATAGGCTTCAAGACTAGAGAATATCGCATACAAGTAATCTTTCGTTATGACAACACCCCTTACTCCAAATTGACCTTCATAAATTAAAAAATAGCATACATTTGTATTCGATTGACTAATTTATCTTCCTATTCCCGATAACTTTCGGATTCATTTTGGAATCAGCATGTTCACAAACTACATTGACAGATATTGGAATAGTTTTAATTACTTATCTAATTTTTCCAAATTAACAACTTTCGGTTTTTTTGAGTTGTATATATGTTATCAAACATAAATTGTAAACGTCAATGTAAGCACGGAATCACTTTATTGCAAGTAAAGCACCGCCACACGAAGGTCTACGCGAGTTCCTTTAGGGAATAATTCTTTTGAAATAAGTTTACAAGAGTTGGATAATAATTCCTTTTTGAAATGGTCACATCTAAACGAGAGGTCCACAACAGCTTTTAATCATCATACGATATTTTTATGCACACTACTTGAAAATGGCCCGAAATTCACTGCAAACAACAACAATAATTTTACTATGGTAAATTTTAGGAGAAAGAAAAATTAAGCAAAATTATTTTCGCTAGAGTCACCGAGCCCCTAGCTCTTTAGATCCTTTTATTGACGAAGGGTTTTCGAGATTTTTTTACCAAGACTTACATACTGCAATCGATAAAGTGTTTTTCGTAATAAACTAAGGTCGATTTTCAGCCCTTAAATTACACACAGTAAGGTTGCGTCTTACCAATTTTCTCGGATTATAATTTGACTTCACAACTTGACTTCAAACTTTCCAAAATTTTTCATAGTTATGTTATTTCCTTTCTCGTTCCAGGTAATTCGAAGGTACATACATAAAGAATCATGTTATTTGTGAGTAATAAATTTATGTGGATGTTACGAAACAAATTTACAGATACAGGTGAGATTACAGGTCTCCATAGATGTAAACAAAAATTAGGCACGTCTCGATACATTTTTTTGAGGTGACGATGTTAGTCGATCAATTTAGGACTTTAAAGATTTTCTAATCAGTGGGAAACTCAATGACATCGGTCTCTTGAATATTTTCTGATCATTTTCAAAACAAAAAAATACAACAACTTTAGATTCAAGCCTAACTTTAAGTACGAAGACCTCAATTTTTTTTTTGTTTGAAATAATCAGGATTAGGACCAATGGGCCATAGTATATTCTTCAAATAATCGACGGCTATTTAGGGTATCACCCCTTAGGAAAACGTGTTATGGGTTCTGCAGTGAACGTTCAATAATATCTTTATATGCAATCCTATTCTTAAGTATTCCCAATATATTTCTTTTTTAATGGATCGTCGTTGAGTTTTCCACTAATTAGGAACCCATTAAATTTTAAATTATCCGTTCAACATGGAGGTTGTTGAATGTGACATCACAACACATTGCTGCAATATAAGATTTTCGAAACATTTTCGGGAAAACTTCTCAAGCATAAAATTGAAGCAAAAATTCAAATTAAGATTCAAGTGGTTTTTTGAAAATACTAAAAAATCCTAATTTAACAGCTTATTGGCTTTAATTTGAAATAAAAAAATACCCACAATAAATACTTTTGTTCGAGTGGGATCTAATATATGCGTAGGTACTTGCAAAATATAATGGAAGTTTTCACTCCAACAGCAGAACAAAATATTATTATTTTTCTTTTCAATAATAGTCGATATACATATCTAAGTACATCTATTAGGGGAACAAAAAAAACTGAAAACTGTTCATTTTATTTGACTTAATTCGAACAATATTTCACAAAACAAGAAATGTTATGTTCCTAAATCATGTTGACATTAATTTTCCATTCCTTACAGTTACAATATGTATTAACGTTTTATCAAAGAAGTACAATTGTTAGTAGTGAGAACTCACATATATAAGTATATCCATCAACAAATAAACATCTTTTAAACTAGTGTAGTATACCAAAATACCCACTAGCATTAATCAAACCTAAATCAACTGAAAGAATAAAACGTGAAATACAAAAAGCTTTCAACATTACAATAACAAAAGTAACATTTCAAGAGTAAAAGCTTTCATTTTATTTCTTCATATTTTACTCAGCCAGAATTCTACATCCCCAACATACACATCCATATACATAAATATACACAAGAAAAAGGACTTACTTAACAGAGGGAAGATGTTAAAAAACAAACAAATCGAACAAAAGCACAAGATCAATGACTTGTAAAAAAAGATGTAGATACATACTACTTATGTGTATACTATAAAGCTACATACTCGTACATAAAAGCAACAAATTCTTTTAATTTCCCATTTTTTATTTTTGTTTATACAAATTGATGGAAAAAATTTCGAACAGTCAGCCTCGCCTGTGTATAGCGTGAGTGGTTATGGGGGGGCGTAAATGTAATTTTAAATCTCTCAAGCAATAAAAATAATTTGACGAAAACATGTTTTACACCAAAAATATGTTTTATACATAATATACATACTTACATAGGTATTTACGTTAAAATAGGAAGATTTTATACTTATTGAAAACCTATAAATTGCAGGCATTTTCAATGAGACGATAACATTTTTTTGTTTTGTGTAATAAGAAATCAATAAGGCTTGCAAATATCATGTTTTTACATCATAATTTGGGTTTTATTGGCATTACAAAGGTGGAGTCGTGGTGAGGTTGAGATTTATGCACTAACATGATTCATCTTAATTATAAATTTCCCGCGATATTCTCGAACTAACTGTTATTATGATCTCATTATTGTTGTTGCTATCGTACTGAAAACAATTTTAGATTCTATTGTAACAACAATAAAAAATTTGTAATCATGTTTAATGTGGTGCTCTAATTAAATACCATCAAAGCCATAATTCTTTTAAATATTCCAAAATACACATTTAATTTGACCATTTCTATAAGAGTTATTTTTATTTGATCGTTTAAACCTATCTTGTGGTTCTGACCGATCTAATTAACTCAATATTCCAGATTAATAAAACTCCCTAATGTTGGCACAAAAAAAAAATGTTAAATACGAAAGTCGCCTGAATGTAAGCTACTAAGAAGGCAGGATTTACAATAACTAATTGTTATTACGTGCAATCAATTTAGTACACGGAATATTTTCGATGTGAATTTTGCGATTACTTATCTTTTCAAACGAGGATCGGTTGAATTTCTTTGAGTATCCAGGGAATCCTAACGGATGCAATAGTAGAATATTTCAAGATCAAATCGTATGTAGGTATTAGATAGAAAACTACGCGTACTATTATAAGGAGGCAGCAGGGGTTGGGGATCGACGGTGATCCGTGGGAAAGGAGGCGTGGGCTCGTAAGACTGCTGAAGTTTTTTGAATTGATTTTCATACTTTTGAACAACTATTCAAATCTCTGAATAAAAGGAGTTATGCTCCAGAAAGTATATTTTGGCTAACTAAAAAAAAACGAATACTTCAAAGCGAGTCAGACCGACCTAGCGGCAAAGTGGTTAAAACTGCGGCGTTTGGATCGGGAAGTACCAGGTTCAAATCACGATAGGGGCGTGATGCAAAAGGGAGTTTTCATCATTTGATTACGATCGGAGATTGATTACTCAACCCCATATTGAGAGTGCAGAGCCCCTGGGCCGACCTACCTTGCATGTCCGTAACTCAGTACTATAGGCTGGCATGAAGCAATGCGATGTGCAGGTGGCTTTTACAAAAAGGGTCTGTCGCCGTTCGTCCTCGATTTGTAAACTACTGCGTAAAGAAGGAGGTTAAAAATGAAGTGCGATAGAGTTTGGAGTGTTCTGAGCCCTAGCAAAGATTACATAGATTACAAAGAGAAACAAAAACCGACTACCTAGTCATTTCTTTGGTATCACAGTTCTCCACAAATGCATGTCCGTTATGTTGTTTAGGAGAAAATTATTCAGGTAAATGTTTGCTTTTATGGGGTAGCCAAGCAAAAACAGATAGTAATGGACGAGAAAATATCCTTTAACTGTTTGTCGCCTACTCACCAGTCAACAGTTTATAAATTCAGATACAATTGTACAATTTGCAGACAGAGGCTTCATCTAACATTATATCCTGAGTCTACTACGCTGAGCAAAGAATATAGAGAATAAATCAGAGGTTAATTCTATTAAACCACAAATATCAACAAGCTACAATGCGATGTTGAAAAGAGATCTTTATTAATTGGGTAACACCGAGCGATCCTACAGCCAGCAAATGTTTTAGTGTAAGATAGATTTGGATAGCAGCATAGATGTCGAAGGTTCAAGGAAGTTCAACTTTACACGCCTTGTAGCTTAAAAATTAAGGAAGTTATTGTAAAATAAAGCAATCGCGTTTGTCTTTGAAATTTTCAGATTACTTTCAAATATGCATTTTTTAATAAATATTGATTTATCGAACAAACTTCATAGGACATTTTTTGCTTAGAATTCATCCCTCTATGAATTTCTGCGGTTATATTGAATGAACGAATTTCCACTCCCGATATGGGGTGGCATCCACCCCAAGTTTTGTTCCTTGAGCCATTCCCTACTTACTTTCAAAATTTCACGTCAATCGGTTTGCTCCGTAAAAATTTTACCGTCAAACATTAGACCACCTCCCTTGGTACTCTAAAATTTAGGTGAACTTTGAGAGCTTGGATTTTTTTTTTTTTTTTTTTTTTTTCGCTGGCGCTACATCCCATGGAGGGATTTGGCCGCTTCATAGTGAAGTTTCGTAATCAATTTTACAACGGATAATGAGTGATTAGATCATTGATCCTTACATTAACCAGCCGTGATTTTTTTTTTTTTTTTTGGAGCTTGGATTTAGGTTACTACAATAGTTAAACAGTTGGGATCTATTCTCTCTCGAACTTTTTTCACTAATTCATCCTGCTACGGATATTCGCTCGGTTAAGGACATTGAGTTACGGTTAGTTCGCGTCTACTTATTACCAAACAAAAGATTGGGAATATACCCTTTTGGTGCTCAGCTCTTGAAAAACAAAAAAAAAAAAATTGAAGGAAACTGAAGAATAAAGCTAAAAATACTAATCCCAAATGTGATTGGGATTGTTTCCTAAAGTATAAGATCCGCTCACAGAACCGCATGGACAAAGTTCTGTGAGGAAATTAATAGTCTCTCTGCGGTCGCTAGACTTAATAGAGAATTAAGAAGCGAACGAATTACTTCTGTAACGAAAATTTAATTGACCCAGTGTCGACTTCTCCTCGGAAGAAAAGGGACCAGGATTTCGTTGTCAGAATACACGAATTTAGAGGTCCGGGGCGGTATCTCTGGCAGGCTAAGCTCAGGGTTGGGGTGTGGGGGTTCCGGACATAAATTCGTGCTAGATAGACCGCACTTAGGACAAGGAATAGCGAAGGGGATCTAGACAGAAGAAGAAGAAAAAAAAAAAAAAAAACGGAAGTTGGAAGGAAGAGGGCTAAGGAGGCACCACCGAGCGCCGAAAAGAGGAACCGCCACAATCAACACCACAGGGTGGAAATGGCTAGGATCCCCGTCTCCACGCTCAGCGTACAAGGACCACCAAGGAGGAACGGTCCAGTGCATCCGCGACGCCAGCGCCGGAATCCGCTGGAGCTCCCATCCCTGATGTAGCCGGACCAATAATTGAGAGGGACAGGTGATGGGTTGATACCAAGGGGACGAAGAAAAGCTGAAAAGATAGAAAAAAAAACCTCGTGTGACTACTCGAACGTGTCAGCGCTGGGAGGCCCGAGACACATCCAATGGAACGCCATACGACGGAATGTCCCATTCTCCCACCTCTGACACGCTCCCCACGGACCAAAATTTAGACGCGCATACTCCTTCCTCCCGCTCACCCCACAGTAAATAATAAAAAGAAACTACCTAGGTAGATTTAATAACCCCTGTTAGGGTATACATATTTTTTTATTTCCAAATTTAATTAGCAAGAACTATAACGGCCGGGGTAACCCTCTCGACACCCCCGCTCACAATACGGGTAGTTGCGGGACGGAACGATATCGAAGGTGGTTGGGGTTATCAACCAAAACAAAAACAAAAAAAATTACCCGGAAATATATATAAAATATTAACAAATCAAAAAAATTAAATGGGAAACCCCAACAAAAAAAAATTTTTGGTATTCACTTACCGATTGGTTCCGGATCCTCCCAAAGCTTTGATACTTGATAGGTACCGGCACCTGTATGAAAACGAAGAAAAAAAAACAAAAAAAAACGACCAAAAAAATCTACGGGAGGTATCCCCGTAGGCTTGAATTTTTTTGTGGTAGGGTTCCCTTACAACGTTTGTACTCGAAATTTTAATGAGTTGAAATATAAAGGGCCACCCTTTACAACCACATCCTTTCCGCGACAATTACACCCGCGCACAATCCAACCACTCCAAGGTTATATTGGTGGGGGTTGGTTTAGTTATAGTTGCCCCTCCTGTGTCTGGACGACGGTTTCTGGCTCAACGGGTACCTCCCTGGCTATCCCGGGATTTTACGACCACGCCCCGGTCACCTTGGTAAATCGCGTACTGCTATCTATCGTTGACCCACCAATTGGGATTCCCGTGGGGCCTGGGTTGCTTATGTCACAATATATATAACGTTGGTTTGGTTTCTGGTACAATATAGATTACTTTTCCCCCACTTTTTGTTTTGACTTTTATTTTTGTGGGCGTATTGGTTTAGTTTTGGGGCCCGACGGTCCTCGTACCTATTTTTCCGATGCTCTGTGACCTACTTGAGGCACACCACGGTTCCGTATTTAATCGGGGCCCTACTCTGTGAAGCTCGGGTGCGCACGATTAAAATGTTTTTTTTTTGTTAATTAGTTTTTTGGTTATTTACTATATATATGGCGAACTCAATATTCACAATTCACTCAATATTTTCTAGGGCTCAATATTTACTCGGTATGGCGAATTAAATATTCCAAAAAAAAGATTTCTTTTTCTTTTTAGCTCTACCCGTTTTTTTTTCCTTTTTCCAAACAAAACTCAAAACCTGACTGCTATTTTTTTTTCCCTCCTTTTTTTTCAGAAATTCGCCGCTCGCTAGATATCCTATAAAAACACTTCCCGCCATAACTAGTTGGAAAAATAAAACACCGGGCGAATTTTTCCAACACTTCTTTCTGTTCATTTTCCGGTGTGTGCCATCGTTAAGTATGATTTTGCTCACTCGCAAACCAATAACAATTGCAATGAAGCTCTCGACTGTGAATTAGGGGATTGGGTAATTACGTTCGAAGTTCTTCGTTGGAGTATTTGCTCCTTTAAACCGTACAAAACAGGCGGTCCTGATGCGATTTTTCCGGCTGAATTACAGCATGGTTTTCCTATTACTAAGCACCACCCGTTCCACCTTTTCAAAGCGTGGCATTGCTTTTAGCGTTGTTCCACCCACATATTTGGCACAACGTTGTTTTTTTTACAGAAAGTTGGCAAATCAGATTACACTAATCCCAAAGCATTTTGGTTCATTAGTCTGCCCTCAATATTTCTTAAAGCGTTAGGGAGGATTGTCGACAGCTTTATTAGATAATTATTTATCTAATTAGGAGTAGGTTTCTTCTAATGATCGTTGGTTCTACCAATGTTATCTTATGCTTCCTTGGTTTGATGGCCAGTGGTTAAATTAAGGCTTCAATTATTAAACTTAATGGTGTACAAATTATTGCTTGTAGGGCCATTACAGGATCTATGGCTTCAACTCTCCTTCTGGGCATGGAATCAATTATATTCTTTCCACAGTTCTGCTGCGTTTCGGCTAGGCTAAGGAGCATAGGGATGTGGAACATTCTTGGATCAGTCGTGGACATAGAATAATTTTAAATGATTACACATTATTAGTACCAGAAATTGATATGTTTAATGAAAGGGTGATGGCTGAATTCAATTTCACTAAATTATATTCAGTGGTGTGACCTTCGAGAGATCGGTGGAGATCACTGGATTTTCTTGAGAACTTGTATGAAGCGATAATCTTCTTTTACGATGGCTCTCGTACCCTTCACTGTGTCAACATTTGTTAAGGACTGTAAAATCCATTGACCATGTCAACATTTGTTAAGGACTATAAATACTTTATACATCTACTCTGTGCAAGTTATAGAGAATTTCTGATTGTCTAGCGAAAGCTGGGGCTGGGTTTAAATTTATTGGTCTCGAACCAGTTGCTTCTTAACCATTTATCTATGTTACGACCAAAAACAGCGCTGTAACTGAATTAAAACAGCAGTGGATACTGGTAGCTGCTGCATTGCGAAATTTTTTATTAGTGAACCTAACTTGAGGTCACCAGGTTTGCTTTATCTCTCAGCAAGAACCAGTTGAGGGTCTTGATCGTGACTCTTACTGGTTACGGCCATAAACTACATCTTCAGCGCATGGCTAACTCATGATGCTGTATGCGGGTATTATCTTGAATACGATGATGTCTGCATTCACTTTGTGTGCAGTTGCCCTGCTTTCCACGGAGTTACGTTGCAATTATTTGACTCTAGGTCTGTTGCTGAAGATCAGTTGCGGGATTATGAAATCCGGTTGAAAATGCCGGTCGTTTATATTGTGAAATGTCACCGCTAGCAACACCGACAGGGAAACAAACCGTATCATGAAATGGGGCGATATCATGAAATCCGGTAGCGGTGGAATTTTGGCGGAAATAGCCCGGTTTTTCAAAAAACGGTATGATAAACACCGCTTTCACGGTAAATTTCCGTCAAAAATCGTCCGTCAACTAATATCTAACAGACGATTTTTGACGGAAATTTACCGTGAAAGTGGTGTTTATGATACCGTTTTTTGTAAAACCGGGCGATTTTCAGCAGTAATATCCCAAGAGCATTGATAATTTCCCGAAATAATTTTATTATATTTTTGGAGAGCACGTTACTTGGTAACAGCCCGAAGCCGTAGGCTGAGGGCTGATACCTAAAAGCAACGCGCTTGAGGAAAATATAATAAAATTATTTCGGGAAATTATCAATGCTCTTGGGATATTACTGCTGAAAATTGCACCGCTACCGGATTTCATGATATCGCCCCATTTCATGATACGGTTTGTTTTCCGCTCCCGGACGAATTTGCTAGCGGTGACATTTTACAATATAAACAACCGACATTTTCGACCGAATTTCATGATCCCACTCCAGCTGTCTTCCTTGTCTGGGCATAAAATTCTTCAGTTTATTAGGGCTGAATCAAGCTTTCGCGATTTAGGATAGAAACATTGGTTTGTACCATGGGTTCTTAGTGGCATTGAAAAAAGAAAGTCCCAGTGAATTTTTATTAAGGGGACGTACCACCTTCAAATTTTCAAAAAATCGAAATTTTTTTTATGATAGAATATGTTAGAATGAACGTTTAAGAACATGATTTTAACATGAAAATCTCAAAAAAAAATTTATTTATATTTTTATTTTATTTATTGCGAAGGGCGCTAAAGTTCGCTGTATCGCTACACCGACTTTCTCTTAGTAACACCTGCTTATATATACATGCATATGTATATATAATATAATACGTTATTCTCTCACATAACAGCTGTAAAAGTAGAGGGGAAATTTTTGAGAGGTAGGTATATTGTACGTTGCAGGCATCGCAGATTAAATTTGGTAAGGTTTATTACAAAAAAAAAATTTTTAACTAACACGATTATCTCGAAATGCCGTTTTTCAAGTTGGCGTGCAAGATTGAGAAAAAACTACTTATCCAATCGTTCTAAAATTTTAACACGTTGATCTACATACATTTCTGCTCAGAATGAACTACGGAAGGAATAATCGGTTTTCAATTTTTTGAGTTACAACTAATTGGGGGGGGACAAAAACGCTGCATTTTCGAAAAAATGCCACCATTTTTTTAATTTTCAACCATTTTTTTTTTTTAGTTCAGTCCAAGGGCGATTTAATGCTGAATAAAACCCCGTTTTTTTTTTTTTCAAACGTTTCTGGGAGCAGTTATGATGCACGCCGCGAATTGTCAGTGTTTTTGGAAAACCGTTATAGCAGACGACAGTGGGCTAAAAAAATCTAAAAAAAATTTTTTTTATGCTTTCAGTTAAATAAAATGTCAATGGAAAGTTTTATTAAGATATCTCTTTTTATTCCTTTAAAAAAAATCTTTGAAAAACTTTTTGTTTTTCAATTTTGAAGGTGGTACGTCCCCTTAGGTACAGTATGAAAACAAAAGGCTGCTGCATAATTTTTTGTCATTCCTTGCGCACCGAATGCCAATGTTAATGGGCTTTGAGAAGTTTTTATTGTAGTCGGAGAATGTTTATTAAGAAACTAAACTTTTTGAAAAAAGTTCTAATTTCTATGAATGTTAGAATTTCAATAAATCTTCAAAGATGGTGTTTGGGCGGCAGCACCAGCACCCATTCTCTAAGGTATGCAACGAATTAAAATAATATTTCAAAAACCTGATTTTTTGCGTTTTTTGGGATATCACCGTCAACCTCAAAAATTACCATAAAATATCTACATCAATGGTTATCGTCTAAACGCAAAAGATCAACATTATTCGGTACTGAAGCAAATCTCAATTTATATTTCGATGCAGTTCAATACATTTTGAATTATACCACTTTAGGAGTTGAGCCAACAATTGTTGTTAAATAAATTATAGTCTAGAACTCGGCGTAACTTTAACTAAATATTCCCCATCTTTGCAGTAACAACAAAAATATTTCATAACATTTTATTCAAAATCAATAATACTGTAGAGACTTTATCAAAAAAATTAAACTAAACTAAAAGCATCACGGTCAAAGCAATACGAGCAACCTGAATAACGACTAAAATCTTTTTTCTTAAGGAAATTATTTTCCATTTGAGAAGCAAATGAGGGGTGAACACACGACAATCTCCATTTTTGCCAAATTTGTTATATAAGTGAAATTAGTCGAATTTCTACTTTCAAATTTTCTACTCTCAACCACAAAACTCCTACTCTCACGAGCCTTTTTAACATTTTTTTTAGAAGTTACCCATGTATTTTTACTACCTCAACCTTTTACCATGAATTTCCAGTACTCAATCTAAGCTTAGTTTAGAATAAGCTCCACTGCGGAGTTCCATTTTATTATAAGAGACTATTGAATTTGTCGCGAAAAGCTGGAACTGGATGAAACTCAAAATTGTATTTGTTGGGCAAAATTGCTCCTGGGCTAGATATTGTATCTGTCGTAATATCTGTTGGCCGACTCGGATGATTATTTAATTAGATAGACTATGGTTTATCGTATTCAGCTGAGCCGGCCAACAAATATTTTCTACCTTTAAGGGACTATATCAGAGATCACCAATGTACACAATCTAAAAAGTGCGAAAAATGCGCTAGATCCTCTGCTATCTCAAGGCGTATTCATTCGAATTTTTGCGCTAGCCCCACAACGTAAATTTTTTCATGTTTGATGTAAACGTTTGAGGTATTTTCTCAGTATAATTGAAGTACGATTTGTAAGTTTATTTTATTTGTAATTAAAAGCTTTTTAATTATTTTTACCAAGTTTGGTTATACACTAATTATTATATAAAGAAATTAAGTTAAAAAATTGATGATTGCCAGCTTTGATATACTACAAACACAACATTGATTTGCATAGTAATACTAAAGTTGTCCTATCATTTTCGATTATTTTGCATTTGATGGCGGCCGTGTCGAATCATATGCAAATTTATGAATTTTGCCGTGTTTGATGTCAACGATTTTTTTAAATTAGAATTTTAATAGGAATTTTCCGAGAATTTTAAACTAACTACTAATGATTGTGTAAGGTTCAAATAACTAAAAAAATGACGTATCAAATTTTTTTTAGCAAAAACTAAACATTGTCGTGTTTAATTCTACCTGCACCTCTCAAAATAAACAACAAACTTATATTCATCAACAATATTTTGTTTGAAGTATAATTTTACATTTTATTGTAACTTTCTTTACCCGCGTATATACGGGAACGAATACCTAATGCGACTGTTTTGTACAAAAGTAATAAAAATATAATTTATTGACTAAAAATTGATTGTTGCGAAACCTTAGGAATGAACAACTTTTCGCTTTTCTTTTTTAATGGATTTTCAAGTTTTATATTTTTATATTTTTTTACGATTACTATTAAAAAATGAAAAAGAAAGTTGGTAGGTAGCTATAGGTACAATATACTTACATAAAGAAAGCACGGGAAATAAAAATATAAAAAATTGTGCTTGAATCAATCAAAATAAATTATTTTACTGCTCAGCCAAAAAAGACAACATTATTAGTTGTAGTACTAATTCTTAAATATTTTGCCTTTTCCAATATAATTTGTTTTAAGAAATTTTGAAAATTTGTCTGTTTTTAACACTATGGTTCTTTCGGCTTTTTTATAGACAAATATATTATTTTTGATGCATTCCAATATTTTCGGTTTGGTAAACCAGTGAAATAAAGAAGCATTTACTCATAATACACCTACTCCACTCAAAAGTAGAAATATCATTTACCCCCCTATACCCTTAAAGAAAAAACAAGAAAATTTCCTTCAGTTCTTTCGGTAGTTTGGTTTCAGACAGACAAATTTTCAAAATTTCTTAAAACATCAATGTAGGCTTTTAATACACACAAAGAAATTTTCCTTCTGTTTTTTCTTGGTGAATATAATAATTCGCCAAAACAGTACGCTCGTCCTGGTATATAACGTATACAGTTCAAATTGTATTTTTGTAGTTTGGTCGTAGCTACCTGATGAGTAGATCGAACTTTTTGTTTTGAGATTATCAGTATTCGCACCATGCGAATTATCATAGGCCCTATGATTCTTTATAAATAAAGTTGCATTCAGTTGTATCGGCTTTTACGTCAGCGGTAGCGCGTTCGGTTGTGTTTGGTTGCACTTCTACATTTCGGCTGTCCTGATCTGAAATATTTTGTTCCAGAACGTAGTTCATCATCATACTGACTGATCCAATGCTTTATATTGTCACAACTGGTAGAAGTTGTAATTGGACCTTCACACTCTCCGACGTTCTCAACGTCATATCTATCACTGCCTTGTGTTTTCGTAATCTTGTACGGACCAAAAAAATTGATACATAATTTTAAACTTGGTCCAAATTTGGTACGACGAATTCCAACCCTGTACGTCTATGAGCTGTTTCTCTCTTTATTATAGGTCAGTTTATTTTCTTCTTGCATTTTCGCGATGTTTGTTCTGGCATCTGATATTAATTTAACTCTAACGTTCATAAATTTGTTCATCATTTCTTCTTGAATGATTTTTTTCAACACTCTAACGCTGTATGCCTCAAGTCGATTTTTTTGACTAAATTTTCGATTTTTCATTTCAAAACAACATTACAATATTCACCGCCAGGCGACCAACAAAAAGTCTCCTCGTGAGGTTACTTTTTAATTTATAGTTGTCATTTATAGAAAGAGTGCTTTGATTAATTTGCGTTTTGCAAATTTTAAATTTGCACAGTGTTTTGTAGAATACTAAGGCTAATGAGTAATAAATTCAGTTTGTTCACCATTATTATTGATAATTATATTTAGCGCAATTTAAGCACTACATAAATCTTTTATGGAAATATTGTACAATTTACAGAACCAGCCTCATGTTTCAAAACGTTTCTAAAATATGTATTTCCAGCTCCACTCTGTCTTCATCTGGTCAAATGGTCAAGCGATTTTACAATTCTTCCAACGATCTAAAAAATAAGTTTGCCAAACTCAAAACAATGTTTCGAACACAGGCTGCAGTCGCAAATTAACGCAAAAAGTTTCGGATTGCGATGAAAATTGACTTTATTGGATTTCTTTTTGATCACATTGTAACGGCAATGTTTTTCATACAACTTTTCAAGTAAAGAATGTTGTGCGCATCAGTTGAAATGCCCACAACCTCAGCAGATATGCAGTTTTTTAATTGAATGAAAATTTAAAGTTTACATTTAATTTGGGCTATTAATACGGATAAGCATTCTCTCATAAGAGGAGCCAACACCATCTACAGTGACCTCTGCACCTACCAAAAAGTGCCTCAGAGAACCGAGAAGCTATTCATTTCGTGTTCTGCATTCTAGATCATTCGGGTGAAATTTCTGATTCTGCGATTTTTTTAAAATCGAATATCCTATTTTCTTCTTATTTATAGCAATTATCAAATGATTTGGTCTCTCGAATATCGTTATTCAGCTATCTTTCGTAATCAATGTAATCATCAATCAGAATCGAACTGTCAAACCCAAATATAGCACAGTTCTGATTAATAAGTTATACAATTTTAGCTTGATGGTGGCACTAAAACAATCCCTCCCATCCCAAGTCTATTTATGATTGCTAACCTAAATCATATCATAGCCTTTAAATATATTGATCAGACATTTTGCATCCCGGTCGACAGCAACGTTGAGTTTATGCAAATTTAGCGAAAAAAATTGACATGATGCATACAGAATTAATCTAAATATCTGTCAGAACCAAAAGCCATTTTAATTTCTATGGAGTCAGATTACTTGTAATTACTCTGACATTCACCTTCAGCAACTGAGAAGAAATTGTTGGGCCTGTCTTAAGAAAATATTTAATAGAAATAGGAACGATTTTTATTTCTCTAAAACTATATCACCGATTTTTCTTAAAAATTTCCTAGAATTGTCCCGTTTTTCTCCTTCTTTTATAAGTTAATGCGAATTAATGATACTGTAACCACGAGCCCCACTTTGCCTTCGCACGTTCTATTAGCAAATATAACGTTCGTAGCCAAAACAACTATCGGGGAAACTTTTGGCTGAACAGAAGGACCGTCTTCAATTTGCTTTAGTAATGCTGAAAATATAGTCCGTTTCGGTTTTTGGTCGGACTCATCTACGACTTTGAAAGTCTTAAGATTTTCTCGTACCTTCTTCTTCTTCCGCTGGCGCTACATCCCATGAAGGGATTTGGCCGCCTCAACGATGCTCCTCCAAATAATCCGATCCGCCACAAGAGAACGCCAGACACGGTGACCGAGTGTGTACAGGTCCCTCTCAACGTCGTCCATCCATCGGGTAGGTGGTCTCCCACGAGGTCCTACTTTCGCTGGTGCCGACTCCAAGGCCTGTTTAGTGGTCCGATTTTGTGAACGTAGTACGTGCCCAAGCCATCTCAGCCTTGACGATTTTATGAATCCTATGATGTCGACTTTATCGAGATCATTTCTGATCTCGTGATTCATTCGCATTCTGTACGTGGCTCCCTCTTTAATGGGACCGAGAATTCTTCTTATCATCTTACGCTCAGTTACAGCGATTTTCTGGATGTTTTGCGCTGTTAGTGTCCAAGACTCGCAACCAAAGGTGACAACTGGTCTTATCAGCGCCTTGTAGATGTCCAATTTTATTTTGCGCGATATATGAGGAGACTTGAAAATTTTGATATTGGCGTAAAATGCTCGGTAGCCTGCTGCGATCCTCGATGAAATGTCCACAGAAACGGAGTTTTGCTCAGTGATCAATGATCCTAGGTATTTAAACTCATTCACCTTTTCATATTGAGTATCTCCTGAAATGAAGTCCCCACGAGTCTGCCTTCTCGCGGTCACCATGTATTTGGTCTTCGCTTCATTGATCTGAAGGCCTATTTGTTGGGCTGTTAATTCCAACGGGAGGAGGACCTCTTTCAGAGAGATGATGTTGCGACCCAGAATGCAAATATCGTCAGCGTATGCTAATAGCTGGGTTGATTTATAGGCACGCAACATCCAAAATTCTAGCCTGAGAGATAGATATCGTTGCATAAGAGAATTAGCTACGGACTTTCATCCACGTAGCAGCGCTATTCGCAACAAATCAGGCGAGTTGGAAATGGACACCAAAACCGTCCTCGAAGTGTGGCGAAATTACTTCTCCTCGCTTTTAAATAAACAGGCACCACCTTCCGAGCAACAACCTCTCTTGCTTCAACGCGATATTAACGTCGAGATGACACCACCACCTCCTCCATCATATGATGAAGTACGGAACGTGATATCGCAGATGAAAAATTACAAGACACCTGGTGAGGATGGTATCTGCAACGAAATGCTCAAATATGGCGGTGATTATCTGTTCTGCCGCATGTTTGAGCTAATATCAACAATTTGGTCTAGAGAAGAAATCCCAGTAGAGTGGAAGACGGCTCTAATATGTCCACTTCATAAAAAGGGAGATCGATTAAACTGCAACAACTATCGCGGTATAGCTTTGCTGAACACGGGCTACAAGGTTTTGGCTAACGTAGTCGCAGCAAAGTTATCAACTTATAGCGAGAGGATCTTGGGTGATTATCAATGTGGTTTTCGGCCAAATAGATCAACGACCGATCAAACTTTCACGCTGAGGATTTTGCTGGAGAAATGCTATGAAAAGGACATCCCTGTACACAGTCTATTCATAGATTTTCAACAGGCGTATGACAGCATTAAGAGGAACACGTTATGGAACGTATTGTCCTATCTGGGCATACCGTCAAAATTGGTTTCAATGTGCCAGCTTTTAATGGATGGCTCAATATGTAAGGTGCTAATAGAAGGCAAAATTTCGGATGCCTTCGAGATAACATCTGGAGTGCGGCAAGGAGACCCAATAGCTCAAACTCTATTCAATCTATCATTAGAGTATGTCATTCGTCAGCTTAATATAGCCCAGCGTAGCTGCCTGTATTATAAATTTTCTCGTACCGGTAATAAATTAATTTAATATTTTCTAGACAATTTTATTAATTAATTAACCTGAACAGTGCCTGGTTATTTCCGGCAAATAATAATAACATTCGGTTGACGTTCCAATAGTTGCTATTTAGAATAATAGAAAGCAAGGCACATCTTGTCTTATTGACCCTTTATAAATCACTAGCATTTATGAATGACTGGCATGAACTAATTAACAATTAAGAAAAGTCAATGGTTTATTCGAAACAATCGACGTGAGGCACACAGCATGAATCTTGCGGTAATCGCATATCTCTTCCGATTTATAATTTGAACGGAACCATACCGATACCTTGCTGATAGCTATAAGTTTAAAAATATTTGTATTTTCAGTACGTCTTGGTACCATTTCAACGGATTCTTGAAACTTTTGTTAACATCGGAATAAATTTTTCGTTGATACGTTCCACTTGTCCGTTGGCTCTTGGAACGCCCGTTGTTATAGCGGAATGTTGAATTGTCCATTCATTACAGTGTTCTTTAAAAATGTGGAGCTTCCTGGGCTTTCGTTGTTTTGGTAACATAAATCCAAATAAACTTAGTGAAGGCGTCTATCATAACAAACCAATATTGGTAACCTTTATTTTGTGGTTGACATCGGTCATTGGTGATCAATATTAAATAGGCAATATTAGAAACACAGCCAACCGTTCAAAAGGACTATTTACCATTCTGATCAAAATTCGCGCGAAGTAATGCAGCACTTCAAACTGAAAACTGTCATATATGGTTGACTTGTCCAGAATATCTTGCTAATAGATCGTTACATCAAACAGTTCCAGACAGCAAGAATATTTTTTCAAAACTAATAAATACTATTACCTGACACGTAGCGATTCCGCAAAATAGGCTACTGAAACATATAGAGGTGTATCAACCATTTTATCGCAAGCAAGTTTTTTCATTAAATCAATAGAGTTCTAATAGTAACGAATTATTAAAATACATGCCAAAAAACAAGCATGGACGAGATTCTGTTTTATTTGAAGATCCTGAGATTTACGTTAAGACGCTGGGAATCAGTTGGTTGACAAACAATGACGCAATCTCTGTCATTGTGCTGGAATTACCTGCCAACCAAACTGACTAAATCGAGTTAATATCAGAATATGACAAAAAATTCGATCCTCTTGGGTGGCTTTCACAGACGACCATAATATCTGAAATATTGCTTCAATCACTTTAGTTGACCAAAATAGAGTGGGACGATCCACTATCCGATGACAGTTTCCGAAATTGGTCCTTCACCAGAAATAAATTTACTTATCTAATGGCTATACGCATCACACGATTCCAACATATGTATTCATATCATCCAGTATCGTGGATTTTGTGATGCGTCTAAGAAAGCGTTTTCAGCCGTCGTTTACTCGAGATCTACCAATATTAAAGGGGCTACCTTTATACATTTAGTACAGCTGCACAGACCAATGTTCTCCATTAACGCAATTGTCCATTCCTAGTGTAGAGCTTTGTGGAGCCATACTCTTAACTGAATTGATTCTTAAGGTCGCAATAATCTTTAAAGCACTAGTACATATTATGTATATACGCCTGGACTGACTCCAGTATCGTCTTATCATGGCTCTATGATGTTTCGAGAAAATGAAATTGCTGTTATCACCAGAAGAACTATTAGACCCTATTAAAGCATACAATTTGGTGCAATGATTCAGAATATTTAAAACAACCAATTCATCCTAGCCAATTCACAAAGGCGCTTCAGTTGAACTTACCAATATTGAAAGAAAAACATCTGCTTTATTTACAATAAACAACCACACAACATCAACCCAACATTAAATTTTCAAGTTACATGTTTATTCTCCGAGCTCTAAGTAATTGTTTCTGATTCGCGGGAAAGTGGCGGAAAATGGTAACTTTTATAATAAGCGAACATCTTAAGGAAAGCGAAAATCTTATAATAAAATGGGCGCAGTACGATTTATTTCACAGGAGCTTCGGAATAATATGTCAATCAAGCGAACCAGCAAATAACGATCGCTTCACCCACTTGTTGATGAAAGCGGCATAATACGAGTAGGCGGTCGGCTTCAGAATTCGACAGTCGGATATACCACGAAACATCCAGCCATCCTAACCAGTTAACCGACTGAATCTGCTTATAAAACATCTATATCCGAATCTATCAACACTGCTTTTCACTACGGGGACGAATTGTTGGATCCATTAGCTGTATCAATTGCATCAGAACGCGTCCAAATTGAGTAAACAGATCTTGGGAGTCTACCGAAGCCGCAGAGAGTTACTTTTCACGTTCATTTTAAAATGTCGATGTTGATTACGAGGGACCGATTGCTATAAGTTCTAAAAAGGCAGTGGATCCAAAATAATTAAAACGTACGTATGTTTATTGGTTGGCAAGGTCACTTATGCCATTCACATCGAAGTTGTTAGTGAATTATAAACTGATGCAAAGCCTCATTAAAACGCTTCACGCGTTTCGATGAATTCTTCAGTATCATATCATCAAAGAACCACGATGAAAAGGTGTCCACATATCAATGCAGGCACTAAATAGAATGGCACACGACTCCTCCTTCTGCTCCATATTTTGGCGGTTTATAGGAGGCTGCTATTAAATCGGTAAATATATAAATCCATCTCCGTCGAGTACTGGGTGATTCAGCGCCAACATTCGAAGAGCTACAGACACTATTAATTCAAATAGAAGTTATTTTGAATTCAAGACCACTAACACCGATTAATTCCGATGTAGAGGATTTAGGTATTCTAAAGAACTAAAATGACCAGTCACCAATCGAATGGTACCATTTGGGGCACGACACTAGGTTTACAGACACATCACTGATTTTTTTTTAATTTTTGTTTTATTATTATTTGATGTTGTAACGTCGCGTCACCACATTTGCTCAACTTTCCAAGTTTAACTCACCTGCCTTACCAGTGGTCAAAGAAATTTTTAGTCATCTTCGAAAACCCCACCCCAGCCATGAGCCCTAGCCGGCAAAATTAAGACCACCAAAGCTTTGACTGGAATAAAATCATTTTAAATTGATTTTTTTTTTGAGGGGAGGGTAATTTTCGAGACGAATGGCTAACGTAAACCATGATCTAAATGGTGGTTCTGCACAGAATCACCATTTCAATAAAAATTTTAGAGTAATCGTCAACCAGACGGGACAATTAGTTGTACGGGTTGTGGGAGGTTGGGATATCGTCGAGAACATTGTCTCAATTGTAACTCGCCTTCGGAAAACTGGAGAGCGGGGGCCGGGTCGTGCAAGGGTCAGACCCCCAGAGCAACAACAAGCAGAACGAAGCAGCGTCCAATACCGACCCCGAGTTACTCTAACGCTAAGAGTAAATATTGCGTCCATGTTTCCAAATATGTCAACTTCGAGAATAGGTGTTATTGACTCTTCAAATGCTTGTTCTCGCCAATCCAACCGTAGTAAACAATACAGGAGGCAACGCAAAATATCTAAAAAGAGTATTACGGCATCGTTAATTGCCACCCTGAGCGATTGTCATCTTTACATGCAATTAGACATTTTAGGGCAGATATATGTTGGTCTATTAGATAGTGGTGCAAATGTATCCTTGTTAGGTAAAGGTTCCGAATGTTATTTAAATCTTCCTCAGTTAACTTTTATTAATTTCCTTCTTCGATAAAGACAGCAAATGGTCAAAAATAATCCGTTCTTGGGTATATCAATACTCCTATCTACTGAGCTGGAACTCCAATGGAGGTACCAAAACAGATGCTTTCTGAAGAACAACAAGCTATTGTAAATGATGTCATTCGGAAATTTTCATCGTCAACCGTGTTGGGACTTGGTCGTATGCATTTGACCGTATAGATGTTGAAGACGCTAAACCAATAAAATAACGTCACTATGTGTCTCCATTCGTTCAAGCTGAAATTTAAAGCGAGCTGGACCGCATGTTGTCTTTGGGCGTGATTAAGGACAGTTGCAGTTCGTTGAGTTCACCTGTCACGCGCGTGCGCAAGCCGAATGGCAAAGTATGACTGTGTCTTGATGCACGGAAGGTAAACGAAGTTACGGTTAAAGATGCCTATCCCCTTCCACTCATCGATGATTTGCTGGGGCGTCTTACTAATACTAGATTAATCTCGAGCCTGAATTTGAGAGACGCTTTCTGGCAGATTCCTCTCGTTGAGGGGTGTCAAAATAAGACTACGATTTCAGTGCCGGGCCGACCGTTGTCTCAATTCACGGTTATGCCGTTCGGCTTGTGCAACCCACCACAAACAACGTGCAGATTCCAAGAGCGTATTTCTTTATTGAGTTTAGTTGCGTTTTTTTTTTCAAAAATGATAATTTAACCATTAATCTCGAAAAGAGCAAATTTCTTCTGAAAGAAATAAAGTATTTGGGATTCATTGTAGGAGACGCTATCATTAAGGCGGATCCCGAAATCGGTAAAACAAGTTCCCCAGTTTCTTACTCGTCTACTCAAAAAGCACCCGAAATTTCAATGGACCAATGATGCTGAAACTGAGTTTTGTAAATTAAAATCTGCTCTGTCCTCATCACCTGTGTTATGTAGTTCAGATTTCACCAACCATTTTTATATTGAACGTGACGCCTCTAAAGTTGGTGTTAGAATGACCATTTTATTGCTTTTTTTCTAGAAACCTAAACGGTGCACAACATAATTACAGCGTTACGGAGTTGGAGTGCTTATCGGCAGTATTAAGCATGAAGAAATTCCGACAGTATGTGGAGGGGTTACCTTTCACCATCACGACTGATCACGCTAGCTTGAAGTGGCTGATGGATGGAACAGCGATTTTTTTCAAATCTCGGGATCCCGGTCTTTTTGTCAATCTCGAAATCCCGATTCACGGTGCAATCTTGGGATCCCGGTACTAATGCATTATTACGAGCACCCATGGGCAGTTTCTTCGAGTTTAAGCGACAATTTCAGAAAATGTTCATAGATTTTCTTGGGCCTTATACTCGGTCGAAAGATGGAATTTGTTACATTTTTGTCGTGGTAGATCAGTTCTCTAAATTTATGTTTTTGGAAGCTATATACGTGACCTAACATCCAAGAATGTCTCTAAGTTTTTATGGGAAGTAGGGTGTTCAATGTTTTCTTGCTACATGAGATCATAGTGAGTGACAACGGTAAACAATTCAGCTCGAGGGAATTTCTGGATCTGATGGAAAAATACGGCATAAAGTACCAATTCACTCCTAAGTACCACTCTCAAGCTAACGCCAGTGAGCGCGTGAATCGAGGATCATTCTAACTGGCACAAAAATACCCCCATCATTTGTTCTGCCTTGCGAAATGTAGTTCATGAAAGTACCAAGTTCTCACCATATTTCCTAACCTTGCGCCAACATTATATTGGTCATTTTTCACAGTATAGTATCCTTCGACAGCTTCAACCTCTAGATGAAGGTGACATTGAGTTAACGGTGATAGAAATACTTACGTTGATGCAACAAAAAGTTGTAAATAACTTACGAAAGGCTTATCAACAAAGTAATAAACGTAATAATTTAAGGTCTCGGCCGCACAATTATAGAGTGGGTTAAATTGTATTCGTTAAAACTTATATACAGAGTGATGCAGCTAACAGCTAAATTATGCCCTAAATTTAAAAAGGAAATTATTAATAAATGTATTGGTAATGCGGCTTTCGAATTTCGAGATATGCAGGATAGGTCACTTAATGTTTATCACACGAATGATCTTCGTCCCTCATAGAAAGTCTTAGTTTGTTGATATTCTGTTGTAAACAGATTTTTATTGCCCGACTTTGTGAGACCATCTCTTACGTGTGTAGTTTTTATTATTATTGATTCTTAAAAAGGCTTAACAAAAATTATCAAGTGATGTTATGGCTCTGTATATATAGGTGACTCTGGCTTTTTGTAAAAACCCGACTGATTCCTCGTTTCTAATTTCTTTCAGTGTTTAGTGCTCTGAGTTTGTTGTAGTTTTATTGTTAAGGTTTACTCTTACTCTATCATAGATAAGACAATCTACCTAGATAAAGCTTAAAGTTTAAATACTTTAATTTTCCTTTGGCTGACATGTGTATCTAAAAATTATGTGACATAGACAATAAGACGGGTAGCACTCATCATAATAAAACACCTAAGTTTTATGACATAAGATACATGCTTACCGTATACGTAGACTAAACGATAACGAGATGAAAACATAACATTTTTTTCTTGTGCTGTGCAGAAAAACAATTTATTTTTCATCTTATCAATTTTGACACTTTTCCCAATTCCACACAAAAAAGAAAAAAAAAAACAGACGATAAATAAAATAACCGTCCGGAAAAAAAGTTGCAAAAAAAAAAAAGGAAAATCGAAAGTTTTTTATGCAAATGAAAATTTATCAAATTATCTTAAAAGAATAAACATTTGAGAATTTTTTTTTTTATGTGTGCAATAAAATTTTTTTTTTGGAATTTTACCAAAATACGGAAAATTAAATTGAACGAGATGGAAAATACGTTTTTTTAGAGATGCTTTGATACATGTATGTATAACCTTCTTATGTTTATATATGTAGACTTTAAGTGCGGGTGAAATTGAAAAATCGTTCCATCTTTACCCGTAGTGTGAGCCATTTTGCAAATTTATTGGTTTTGAGATTAATTGGGATCGTAAATTTGAAAAACAGTCATAAATGTGTTTTGTTCGATGCAACCTAGACATACTATATTTTCTGTCGTCAAAATTATGTATATACACAATAAATATACAAACATTAGTAATCTACCCACATTCCAATTCTAGGTCTATATATATTGCACATATATGTAGACGTCTATATTTCAGAATAAATCCATTTTATGTTTCTAAATTGCACATAATATAATTCGTGCCAAATTGCTGTTTATATTTCCCTTGTCCTTTTCAATTTTATTGTTGCTGACTTGGTAAAAAAAAATTCTTGTAACTATAACAAAAATTGGCGCTGGATCCGATCCAGGCTATAATTTTGGTTGTTCTCAACTTTAGGTTTGGTGTAATTGTTTTTAATATCCGTTTTTCTATTTTGCGGTTGTTGGTTTTATATGTTTATATAGACTTAAATTCTAATTTATTTTATTACGATATCATTAGGTGTTAAGAGAAAACCAAATTGTTTTTTCCTTTACATTACGACTCAGTTTACGTAAATCAGATCGTTGCAAACTTTAACTTAGTATTAGATACATCGGATTAAAAAGGTTTAGTGTTTTGCAATTAGTGCCTCAGAACCATAGCGTTAGGACCATATCTGGAAAAACATATTCGACTAGAACCGTCAAGACCAGTCCATCGGATTAGATTTCCAAAAAATCGCTAGGAAATGCCAATTTTTTTTTTATTGCAACTCAATTTTGCAGGCTATCGGTTTCAAAGTTAAGGAAACAATTTTATCTCTTAACCAATTAGACCATTTGTACGTGACCGAATTATACCCGAAGACATCTGTTTCTTCTGGCTGAGGACTTGGTATTTTTGGTGAAAATCAGTAAGTTTGTATTTCACAGTTCTTTATTTCATCGGTTTGAATTTTTTTTAACATACAGCAAAATTAATGTAATATTGGATGACTTAACATACCTAATGAACAAAGATCATCAATTTCTGACAAAAAATATACTGTTTCGTAGAACGGATGTGGCGGGAACTTATTTCCATTAACATTTGAACATTGAGAAGGAGAATCTTAATCCAAATAATATAAAATTCACAGTACAAGTATTAGGTTGTTCAGAAATTAATGCAGGTTTTCAACCATTTTATTTAAAACGACATATCTCAGTTTAGAATAAATATTATTAATCGAAATAAGAACCATTAGAATCTACACATTGTTGCCAACAAGATACAAGTTTATTAATTCCAGTAGCTTAGAATTATGTAGTTCTAGAAGCGACGAATTCTTCGAAGGCATTTTTGCGGCTGTTTGGTTGTTGAATATTTTTTTCTTGTAAGAAGTGGTCGAGATGCTTGAAAAAGTGGTAGTCGGTTGGCAAGAGGTCTGGTGAGTATGGTGGATTGAGGTAGAGCTTCGTAGCCAAGTTGGTTCAACTTCTGCAGCATCGGTTGTGCAACATGTGGTCGAGCATTATTGTGCAGAAGAATTGGGCCCTTCCTATTGACTAATGCTGGACCCAGATGTTTTAGTTCTTTATGCATTCTGTTAATTTGTTGACAACATTTCTCTGCTGTGATATTTTCGCCAGGGTTCAAGAAGTTGTAGTGGATAATTCCGGCTGACGACCACCAAACAGTCACCATAGTCTTTTTTTGATGCAGCTCAGGTTTGGAGAAGGTTTAAGAGCTTTGCCACGGTCCAACCACTACGCTGAACGTCGTCGGTTTTCGTATAGAATCTACTTTTCATCGCACGTCACAATGCGATCGAGAAATGGTTCGTTTTTGTTGCGCAAAAGAAGTGAAGAGCAAATTTCATAACCGCGATTTTTTTTGGTTTTCGTTCAATTCGTGTGGCACCAATTTGTCGAGCTTCTTCAACTTTCCAATTCGGCTCAAATGTTCCGGAATTAATCCAATACTTACGCATAGGTCCCCTGCAAGCTCTTGAACAGTCGTACGTGGGCTTGCTTCCACCAAAGCCTTCAATTCAATGGCAGAAGGACGTCCGCGACCTCTCTCATCTTCAAGACTGAATTCACCACGATGAAATTTTTGAAACCAACGTTGTATTGTGCATTCGTTAACACTTCCTTGGCTCCAAACTTCATTAATGTTTCGAGCCGTTTGTGCTGCACTGCGGCTGAGTAAAAATCCATACAAGTAAATTTGGCAAAATTCTTGTTTTGACATCTTAACATCAAAGGTCTAAAAATATACAAAACTACAATTTAGATTAAAAATAGATTATGTGGTAAGAAAGAGAATAAAATAAGCTTTAAAATGACGTATAACGTTAAACCCTTTGCGTAATTATTTATTGTTAAAAAATTGTTCAAACAAATAAAATCATAAAACCTGCATTAATTTCTGAACAACCTAATAATATTCGGTAGCATTATGAGTGATGCCTAAATGCATCTTTGAAGAATATTTAAAATTTAGAGTAAAATACATCCATGGAATTTCCATTGTTACATTTGATGTTGATTCCTCTTTGCAACATGGCCAAATGACTCAATCTTTGATAAGAACTTTGTTAGCGAAAATTTGTAAAGGCTCTTAATAAACAGAAAACCGCCAGCAAACAAATGTCTCATAAGTATAAAATAGGGCTGAGACCTCAATTCTAAATACAGAATATGGCTAATCACTGAGGAGGTGATCATAAATTCAGTCAGAATAATAGCGTTTTTACGTGACTAACCTCCAATTCAACTCCCAAACTGAATCCCTTAATCCCTTACTCAAATTCAATGCAATCTGTAACTCAATTTCCAAATTAATCTCCAGCGCAACTTCTAACTCAACCCCAATTCAACCATCAACTTGATCCTAAATCAACCCTCCAATAAATACCCTCAAATCCTCAAGTGAAAACGGTCCGAATTCAACTCCGAACAGCTCAAACTAACTTCCAACCCAAATCTCAACTCGTACCTGAACCTCTTGACGTACAGGTTTCAAAAATTTTCCAATTGTCCGCCATAGAAACATATTGACCAAAAAAAAAATCTAAATCGGACAATCCATTCTCAAGATACCTTCGTTACAGACATCCCGGCGGATGGATATTTTAACTTCAATTCGCAAGTATCAAAGTTATTGAAATGCAGACAAAACATTTTGTTTGTCCAAAACCACTTTGTCTGGACGTCTCGATGGTCTCGATATCTGTCTATACCAATGATATCTCGAGAAGAGCTTGTCCGATTTGGATTTTTATTTTCGCCAATGTCTTCGTTAAGAGGCAGATTTGATTAAATTGAGGTCAGGTACACACTCAGTTTTCGAACTGTGTTGATTTAGAGAATGAGTTGAAAATTGAATTTGGTTTAGAGACACAAATCTACTCATTCGACGCTGCAGAGCTTCCCAGTTCTTTTGTAAATTCGACGACGCCCTTACATAAGTTAAGTCAACTCAAATAAACTGAATCATTACTAGTACTCTGCAAACTATGTAACAGAGATTGTCATCGTCTTTTGAATCTACACGTTTCATATCGATGGCATTACCTGAGCGCAGAAACTTTCTAATGCAAAAACCAGAGTGAAACATCTCTGCCTTGGAGATAAACATGCCGTCTACCAAAGTAGTTCAATAAGGACATCACACTCTTGTTCATTCCACCCCTGATGATAGTAAAACGGGTATTAAAGTTCAATTGAAACCGCTCCGGCAGCAATCTGTAGCGACTCATTCATCATCGTTCAATTATTAAGAAATACTCAAACTCGTTTATTCACCACCACATTCAAACACTCAGTCATACTTTTTACGTTCACTCATCGCTACAAACCAGCGAACCATTTTCGAACAAGGATCCAATTATTATCTTTTAGAGCGCCAAGCTGTACAACAAAATATTGAGAGAGAGAATGCTCTAAATTGGTAGCTCTAAGACCGCTACTTTTGCTTTAATTAAGCTTCATAGTTCTAGGAGCACTTGCGAAGCAAAATAAACTTACGGCTTTATAAAGGAGCTCTAAGGGCGCTCTTGAAGCATACCTAGAGCAAAATTGTTACTTGGGTATAGGCTACTCCTTAACTGATTATGATGAAATTCAACATGCATTTCTTATTTCTGAACTTTATCCAAAAATCATTTTAACATCCCATATCCATTGCGAATGGCAAATTTCACTAAAATCGGTTAAGAAATAGCCAAGTTCCTACCTAGTTGCCCATATTCCAGAACTATATTCAAAAATAATTTTAGAATCGAATCTTGCATGCCCAAGTTCCATTCCAGTTGCCCATATTCCAGCACTTCATCTAAAAATCATTTTATAATCCCATTTCCAACTCGCACGCCTAATTTCACAAAAATCGGTTGAGGAATACCCAAGTTCATCGTAGATGGTCAAATTTCAGAACTTCATCCACAAATAATTGTAGAATCCCATTTCCATTACTCATGCCAAATTTCACTAAAATCAATTAAGGAATACCTAAGTTCTATCCTAGTTGGCCATATTCCAGAACTTTGTCCACAAATCAATTTAGAATCTCATTTCTATCGTGCATATCAAATTTTACTAAAATGAGTTAAGAAATAGCCAAGTTCCATAATAATTGGCCATATTTTAGAATCTCCATTTCTAACGCATAGCTCAAATTTCATCATAACCGGTTAAGGAATAGACAAGTTCCATCCAATTCGCGATATTCCAGAACTTTATACAAAAATCATTTTAGAATCCCATTTCCAACTCATACCTATATAAAATTTGTTCGAAATCGGTTAAGGTGGTCCCTGAAATCGAAAAAATAAAGTCCAGGGCTCCCAAAAATTATACTCAATAATAATGGACTTACAGGTAAGCATTTTGGGCATTCTTGTTTAAGGATCCCAGATGTCTCATATCAGTGGTGCCTCGCCAATTTAACAAAATGTTCTACCAACCCAAAATATTTTTTCAGCTTCATCTGATTTACAGGTAAAAAAATTCCTACACGCAAAAATTGTAGAATTCCAGAAAATTATTAAGGAACACACTCCTTATTACATAAGGAACAATTAAAAATTAGTTGTAGCTGCAAAAGCCCCTAAAACTAAATATTTTAGCTGGATATATCGCAAGTGACAAAGAATAGTGACACTACTCAAAATTTCAAATTTTTCAGGAGAGCAAAAGGGCGTCAAAAAAAGGAAGATCGAAAAATTAAGCCGTCGCTCGCTTTGTAAAATAAATATGAAAACGCTAGCAGGTTATGAAATCGGCTCATTGCGCATCTTCTTTACGAATTATCTAACAAATTTTTTGATCTGTGTCACTTTTGTATGTCATGTGCGATATGAGTTGAGTAGAACAGGTACGGAAATGAGTAAACTAAAGTTAAAGCTAAACATTTTTGAGCATACGATTATTCTAAATTTGTCAAAATTCGTTTTCCCTTGTTATCCCCTATTGTCTTGGTTGAAGTGTCAATTTTCATATAGAATCGAGTGGGGTTTATATGCCTACGTTTTCTAGGCTACTGAAAACAAAGAAGACTACCGAAAATGACTCCAACCCGCTCGTCAACCCTCAGCACCCTCTTGGAATGGCAATTTTCATACAAAGTCAATTGAGTTCCGTCGTCTCTCGTAGTTCAGGGTACTTTTCCAACCGTAAGTCTCCTCATCTTTCCGAATTCGGAGTACTTTTTCAACTGTAAATCCTCTCGCCTCTCACGAATCAAGGTGCTTCTTCAACCGTAAGTTCCCTTACCCCTCAAGATTGTTCAACGGGTGAACCCTCTTATTTTTCACGAACTGGTAGGTTTTCACATGAACACCCCTTGGAAAGTTGAAAAAGTATCGCACCGGCCCTGTTCCCCCAATTATTGCGCCCTATGGTATCGGACTCTCTTGCTCTTAAAGGACTTTCTGAGGGGCTTCCTCTTACTGGTTCTCTTCTCTGCTGGTGCTTCTCTCTTCAGATTCCAACAATAGTCCGTCAACATATTGACGTATTATTATTACATATTGACGTATATTCCCATGTAGAAATGGAGGAAATGGAGCTTCAAGTTGATAAGGCAGCCAGCAACCTTGTAGTTCTCAGTTATTGCCTAAGAAGTTGTCCACTATAGTTTTAAAGCTAAGCCAAACTTACCTGCTGGGCGTTCATTGATTCGACAAATTCAGTGTTGCGAAGAAGTTTCCGAATTTCCGGCCCGTCGAAAACTGCTTCCTTAGGATTGGCTTTGGATTTATTTGAAAACTTCTGTTGGAGGTACCTAAAAGCATCCCCTTCTCTAATTGTTTAATTAATCCGAGTTTTATATGTAATGGAGCAAGAAGAACTCTTTCAGGTGGTACCAATGGTTCAGCAAGAATATTAGCTAAAACAGGACTAAAGTATTTCCCATAGGCCAATTCATCAATGTATAGTGATTCGTACAATCACGACAGTCTCACAAACACAAAAAGCACGGATATTTCGTATGCCCCTTTTGTTGCCTCAAGAGAATGATGAGTATTTTGAGGTCTCTGCAAATTTTCCAATTGTGATCACTATAATGAATTATTTTAAGCACAAAGCGTAATGACTCGTACTCTTCTGGCATGATCACGGAATGTGCTATGGGTATGGAGGCCAGTTTATTTGTGTTGTGCAGTGTTGTTGTGTGTCTGTAAAAAGTAACAGAAGTCTTCTTAGCCAAATGACCATCTTTCATAAGGTTTAACGGACGCGAAAAGCTCCGCACTATCTTTTGGTAAATTCAAATCCCTTATCATATCATTAAATCTCTTTTAGTCCCTTAGCTTCATAGGGCGATTTCTCTTGTAAGGCTCAGCCTCTTCACTAATGTCAGTATTTGAACCACTCTCACTTTCGTCCTTTCCACTGCTTGAATCATCTGTTGGCTCTTTAATATCCATTTGAATTTCTTCCGCAACCGGGTGATCAATAACGTCCATTTCATCAGTAGTTACCGAATCATCATGCACCGCTCCCCTTCTGTGTTCAGCTCACTCCATATAGCGGGATTCACCATAGATCTTTGTGCTTCAGGTTGTAATGTTTGACGATCCAACAGTTTCCTGCACGAGTTACAAATACTCGTTGGTATCCATGTTTTGCCTTCACCTCCTATAGCCTTTATTCTGAAAACAGATTCATATATATTTTCATGTGCTGAAAATTGTCTACGGCTATTTGGCGCAAACTTACCACATATGTAGCAAAACATGGAACTACTCTTGTTGCGTCTATGAGTAGAACATCCTGGTGTGTCGGTACAATGTTCGATGGTTAGGTCCATCTCATCGTTCCATCTTAAGCCTTCTTTCGTTGGATTTGCATTTCTTCTTGAAGCATTAAACCCTAAAGTAGCCAAGTTGCCCACTACTCCAGAACTGCAGTCGCTTGATGACGACGCCTGCGTGCTAGAGGTGGAGAACTATCGATAGTCTGCAATATCGATATTTTCCGATAGTACTATCGGAAACTATCGAAAACTAGCGATAGTTTTCGATAGTTTTACCCTAATCAGCATTGGTTTTGATGAAATTCAGCATGCACGATGGAAATGGGATCCTAAAATGATTGTTGGATGAAGTTTTGGAATATGGCCATTTTGGAAGGAACTTGCCCATTTCTTGTCCGATTTTGATGAAATTCAGCATGCACGATGGAAATGAGATTCAAAAATTATTTTTAAACGAAATTCTGAAATATGGCCAATTAGGAAGGAACTTGGCCATTTTTTATTCGGTTTTGATGAAATTCGATTGATTGTAAAACGATTTTTAGACGAAGTTCTGGAATGTGGCTAATTAGAAAGATAATTGTCCATTTCCTAGTCGATTATGATGAAGTTCAGCTTGTACGATGGAAATGGGATATAAAAATTGTTATTTGATGTGTTTAATGACTTTTTCTATAAATCATTTTAATCCCATTGTCATCGTGTATGCTGAATTTAATCGAAATGAGACAAGAATTGGCCAAGTTCCTTCCTAACTGGCGATATTCCAGAACTTGAACTAAAAATCATTTTAGAATCCCATTTCCATCGTACATGCTCAATTTAATCAAGGTCGGGTAAGAAATGGTCCAGTTCCTTCCTAAATGGCCATATTTCAGAACTTCATCTAAAAATCATTTTACAATCCCATTTCCAACGCACATATTACATGTCATCATAATCGATTGAGAACCAGGCAAGTTTCTTCCTAATTGGCCATATTCCAGAACTAACTAATGCTCCTATCATCGCAGAAATGTCTGTCCGTGTCCGCTCTAATAAAGTGTCTGCTTAACTAAGGGAGGTTTTCATGGAATGCTTCAGTTTTGCAAGGAACTTAAATGTGTGTCCGTTGTAGTGAGGTGTTCCTTGATGTGACTGTCCGTTGAAATGAAGTTTCACTACTTTTTAGTTCGTAAAGTATGATTAGTAATGGAATAATAACCACTTTTTGATTCACCCGTCAAACAAAGTATTACGTTACATAACCAAAGAGATACAAATTCGCTTAAATTATGTATTTAGAATCAACATGCATTACAATAAAAAATGGTCGACATGATTATAAATACTGAAACTTTTTCCAAACTATCGATAGTTATCGATAACTATCGATGGGGGTTCGATAGTCAACACTATCGATAGTATTCGATAGTTCTCGACCTCTACTGCGTGCCTGCTTTCTCACCCTGACCAGCCGCCGATACTGTGGTACCCCTTAATTGCATCGTAATTTTGTTCACTACTCTTGCCATGAAGGTATCCTGTTTTACCTAGGAACTTAGCCGGCTAACCGTTATCCGCCTTCACCAAGTGAAAGTGTCCTAGTCGCAAAAGTAGATACGGAACTGACTTAGTTTATTGTTGGCAAAACGACAGAGTGTTTTTTTTTTTTTTTTTTTTTTTTTTTTTTTTTTTTTTTATTTTTTATTTATATTACGACTGAGTCTTACACCCATTTAGTAATTTACATTGCATTATAAAGTATTTGATTAGTCGGCACAATCACAAGATTATCCCCCATTTCGTGTAACTCATCCCCTGGATTTTCGCCACAGCAAGTCTACTGACCTCCTGGTCGCGATAAGTCCAATGGTTTTATTCTTTGCAGTCTTCTGGTAGGTGTGGTAGTCAGCATACAGCGTATGTCCAGATTTTCATGCTGGTGCAGACGTTGTAGGTGTTTTGTTGCATGATGCTTAATTTCATCCTCGACAAGCTCGATCTTTAGATCTCGATGGAGGTTGTCGTTTCGAATGTACCACGGTGCATTAACAATACATCGCAGGATTTTATTTTGAACTGTTTGTATGATTTTAATATTTGTCCTCTTGGCACAACCCCAGAGTTGGCTACCGTACGTCCATACAGGTTTAAGGATTTGTTTGTATAACAGCAGTTTGTTATGGATCGCTAGTTCAGATTGTCTCCCTAAGAGCCAATGCATCTTTCTAAATTTTATGTTTAGTTCTTCTCGCTTCTTTTTTATGTGTTCTTTCCATCTAAGTTTAGCATCTAAAGTCATGCCAAGATACTTAGCAGTGTTCGCATGCGGTACTACTATAGAGTTTATCATTATTGGTATATGATTAACTTTTAGATTGGTAAAGTTCACTTGGACTGATTTTGCTTCATTTAATTTAATTCGCCATTTCTCTGTCCATTTACATATCAGGTTAGTAGCCTTCTGAAGTTTACTAGTGGATTCATTGATGTTTTTTGCTGTTGCAAGTATTGCCGTGTCATCTGCAAAAGTCGCCATTGTTGCTTCTATAATTGGTATATCTCTAGTATATAGGAGATAAAGGATTGGTCCAAGAACACTCCCTTGTGGGACTCCTGCTGTTATTCGTTTTAGCTGGGAGTATTCATTCTCATACTTTACTCGGAAGTGCCTCTCTGATATGTAGGATTTTAGAATTTGAAAAAATTGCTCTGGAAGATCTCGATGAAGTTTGAATTCTAACCCCTGGTGCCATACTTTGTCAAATGCTTGCGCTACATCAAGGAATATAGTTGAACATATTTGTTTGCTTTCAAGTGATTTCTCGATTACATCAGTAATTCGATGTACTTGTTCTATAGTAGAATGTTTTTCCCTAAATCCAAACTGATGTGAGGGGATAAGATTCCTTTCTTCGATAATTGGTTTTAGTCTTTTAAGAAGAACCTTTTCAAATAGTTTCGATAATGTTGGTAGCAGAGAAATCGGCCTGTATGAAGCTTTATCGTTCGGAGGTTTGTTCGGCTTAAGTATCATAATTACTTCTGCAACTTTCCATTGTCTTGGTACATATCTTAGTCGAAATGCTGCATTAATTATATGCATTAGTTTCCTCAATGCTTTCTCCGGTAACACTTTTATTATCTGACCCGTTATAAGATCATATCCTGGGGCCTTATACGCATTCAGATTATTCTTGATTTCCCATTTTAGTTCTTTCAATGTTATTGGTGTAATTTTTATTTCATCCTGTTTATTTATCGGGGTAATATTTTCCTCTTCCGTTTGTTTTGGGTAAGGTTGAAATGTTTCTTCAAGATGATTTGCAAACAAATCAGCTTTTTGTTTAGCATTTCGAGCCCAATTGTCTTTATCTTTAATTGGAGGAACCTGAAGTTTGGGTCTTTTAAGATTCTTAGTTGCTTTCCATAATGAGTAATCAGTATCTTTTTGCCCAGTTAGAGTGCTGAGGTATTTATTAACTGATTGATTTTTAATATCTTTTATTAGATATTTTAATTTGTTACACAAGTGATTAAATACCCTCTTATTTTCCGGGTTTCGATGTTTTTGCCAATTCTTCCGTGCTTTTCTTTTGATTTTAAGTAGTTCCCTTACTTCCTCCGGATAGCTAGCATTGCGCTTCAATTCATGATTATTATTAGGAGTGCTTTCCCACGCAGCACTTTGGATATTATAGATGAGATTATCTAGTTCTTCTTCTAATTGGACTGATCCCTGAATTGGGTTCTGCAGATTAATTCTTTCTGTTAACCGTGTTTGGAAGAGATCCCAATTGGTTTTGAAGCTCGTTAATTTCGGGTTGCTCTGTTTCATAATAATTGTTTGGCTAAATGTCATAATAACTGGTGAATGATCTGATGATAGACTTTCACTGTTTTCTATATGGGTATAATTATCTGAAATTCCTCTTGAAATAAAGAAGTCTATAAGATCTGGAGTCTTACTGATATCCGAGGGCCAATAGGTTGGTGTACCGCCTGAGTGAAATTCACATTTTAGTTGTTTGCCTGCTGCGAAAAGTTCTTTTCCTTTAGTGGTCGTTACCCGTGATCCCCAATAGGTATTTTTTGCATTAAAGTCACCTCCAATTAAAAAGACACTTCCTAGTATTTTGAGAAGATTAGTATAATCTCCTTGTTTGAGATTGTATCTTGGGGGGCAGTAGATTGCTGAGATACTACAAGTTTTATTATTGTTCAATTGTATTTTGATTGTTGTGACTTGCATGGAAAGCTTCTCAATTTTAAGTTCTTCGTTATGCTTTATATGATCTTTTATCAGGATAGCTGATCCACCTCTAGCTTTGTTCTCTGGATGTAATGCATGATAGCAATAATATCCTTTTATTTTACAGAATGAAGTTTTAGTGAAATGTGTTTCTGATATAAGACATATATCTATATTATACATGTTTAAAAATATATCTAGTTCTTGAATGTGATGCAATAGCCCATTTGCATTCCAGGTTACAATTCGTAATGTTTTATTCATTTCTTTATTTTATAATTCGATTTTATATAATTTATATTTTGATACACTCGATCAAAGTTTCCTTCAATTTTTTTATTGAAACTAGTTTGTGATTTCATTTCTTCTAGCGCGTTCTGCAGGCTCATTTCCTGTGAAGAAAGTCTTTTGTTGAGGTTCTCTAGATTTCTCAGTATGTCCTGTAAAACAAGATCCACTTTGAGCTGTTTCTGCTCTGTTTGCTGAACTACTTGTGCATAAGTAACATTTTCATTTACTGGCTCTCTTTGTGCGTTAGGATTAGGAGTCAACCATTTTGGCTCCGTGGTTTTTTTTAAAGATTGTACATTTCTTGATGCAACTGGTTTGCGTGATTTATCTCTCATTTTCTGTAGTTCTACTGCAACTTCACATCCTCTGTAATTTGCCGGATGCTGGCCATTACAGTTTATACACTTCTGTGTTGTATTTCGGGGAACTATGCAATCATTTCCTGCGTGTTTTCCTGCACATTTAACACATCTTGCTTCTCGATGGCAGTACTTCTGTGTATGATTATAATCTTGACAGTTTTTGCATTGTGGTATTAGTCGAGTGACCTTTCTCGGTGTTTCTATTTTAACTCTGAGGTTAAGGATAGCCCTAATATTATAGATACTTTCTATTTTTTCTTGGTTGTCGAAGGTTAGCATAAAAAGTGGGAGACCTCTTCTGTTGATTTCAACATTTCCCTCCCTGTTATCTCTTCTCTCTTTTCTAATGATGTTGACTGCATCAACTATTTTCAGGCCTTTGCTTTGCAGGTCCTTAATGATTTCATCTTTTGAGCAAGTTGGGTGTAGACCTCTTGCCATTACTTTAATTGATCGATCATTTTTATCCTCGTAGGTGTACCACTGGAGACCATCAGCATTTAATTTGTTAGCTAGAGCTTTATAGTCGTCAGGCTCTGTTGTATTAATTTTCCATATATTATTATTGAGCGATATTACTTTGTAGTCATTTCGTACTACTTCTTTCATCAATTTCTGAATACTACCGTAATTTGATATTCCTAGAATATTGATCGGGGGTGGAACATGTTTCTTCTTTTCTGGCTCATGCACTTTAGGTGCAGTAATTGCATTGGTAGTTTTAGAGTGAGTTTGAATTGGTTCAACTTCTGGTGATGATTCAGCTTTCCTCTTAATTGGATTGGATTCTTTTCTTGGTTTCTTATTTGCTCTCCTGGCTCTCTGTAGTATCCAGCTTGTTTCTCTTTCAAGCTCATCTTCATCAGTGTGGTATTCTTCTTGTTCTCTGAGTACTTGAAATTGGTTGTTCATTAATACTGAGTTTCCTGCGTTGTTACTTCTATTTACTGTTTCCTTTAGCATAGTGTTTTCTTTCTTTAGCACGACAACTTCATTGTTTAGCTGCGCGATTAACTTCTCCATTTGCTCAAATTTACTTATTAAATCCGCGTTGTTTATTGTATCAGTTTGTGCACTTTGCACGACTTCAGAAGTTTGATTGACTACTGATTGCTTCATAGGAGAGGTATTTTCCTTCTCATTGTTAGATTCACTGAACACGGCGGTGTTCTATGAAGTGCCGTACTTCTTCCACCAAAGGGCCATACATTTATTTTTTGTTCCGTGCTTCCAGTAGTACTAGGAAAAGGGTCAGCCTGGTTGCCTACCGACAATTTCCCTTGCAATGTCGTGTTGCTCCCTCCAGAATCCGTGGAGCAGCCCGGTAAACCGGGGCGGGATTTAGAATCTAAGTTCTGACCCACCTGGAGTACATTATTGTTTACACCCGACATTTCATCTTTTTGTTGACTATCTGCTATACTGTTTCTCTACTACGTAGGGATTGGATACCACAACCGTTCGATCTACAGCACATTGCCCAGGATGCGCCACGAGGAGGCTGTCAACAAGCACCCCTACAGAGTGTTGAATAAAAAAAAAAAAAAAAAAAAATCCACAGGGTCACTCCAGCGTCGGGGCACTTGGATTTAAATAACAGAACTCGATGCGAGAAGACATGATCTTGAATGTTCATTCTTTCCTATCTTTAAAACTCAGTTTGATAAAGCAATTAGTGAAATATATATATGAAGAGGGTGTATGGGGGTGGTAATGTGACGTTAGGGGGTAACGAGGAGGTCTTATTCATTTTTTGTCAACTATCAGAAGAGGGTGTATGGGGGTGGTAACGGAGAAATGGCTGGTTACCATTTTTTTATGGTCATATTCGGTTTCACCGACCCCAAAAACGGAGGAGTATGGGGGTCTTCTCTCTGGGTCTTGACATTTTCTTTGTGTGCCTGTTTAATAGAAATTTTGTCTGAAAATAGTTACATAAATGTTCGGTAAGTATTCGAAAAATTTACCAACATTTCGGTAATTAACCGGTAAATCGGTATTGGATTTCCTGCAAAAAACTCGGCATTACAATGCTGGAATTTTCGATTTTAAATTCTCAACACTAACCTGATATCAAATTTCACCATAAAATTTTTGAAATTTCAAATTAAATTAAAGTTTATCGACCTCTGATTTAAAAATGTTGTTACTTCAAAAAACGCCTCAATTTTTTTTTAACCATGATTTTTTTGTCCCGCACATCAAAGTTTGTGTTCTGAAATTCCTGTTAATGTTCATTGTAGAATAAGAACTTATACATCACATATCTTACAAAAACCATTAACAGCACATAAAACCGTAGCGATCATTGGTAGTAGCCCTGGGGCCCCCGGCCTATAGTTTGAGAAGCACTTGGTTAAGGAATAGCCAGGTTCTATCCTAATTGGTCATATTCCAAAAATTCATCTAAAAATCATTTCAGAATCCGCATAAGTCAAATTGCATATCCGGTTTACCCTACTTCATATATCCTCTTATAGAGGCCTTTCGTTTTCTATGGCATAATTGTTTTGTCGTTTCAGCGAGGCCTTTCGTTCGTTAAGGATTAAAGTATGCGTGTACGTTTTCTCTCTCTCTCACTTGCATTACACACTTGACTACACATGCATAATTTTTGTGCCTTTCCATTTTAAACTGACGGAAATTAAAAATTCGGATTACATATTATGTAGTATGCAAGTCCCTAGCATTTTGTGTTCATTTTTCTCGTATATAATTTGCAATTTCGCTCGCACTCGCACCGGATTTTCTGTTCCTTTTTTATATGGAAATTTCATATCAAAAATCATAGTGAAATTGGTGATAAATATGGGAAATTTAGATATGAACTTTTTTAAGAAACTATAATTTACAAATATGGCAATTTGACCACGTGAAAGGCACTAGCTTTTCATATGGTTTCCCGTGCTCTCAGTCCTAAAAAAGACCTTTCAAAAAATCATAGTGACATTTTTGATAAATATTCAAAATTATAAGAAAAGTTTTTTAAGTGTCTTTTAAGTTTTGCCTGATTATTAATACATATATGTATATATTTAGCTAGGGACACTGTAGAACGCTTTGAAATAATAGAACAATTTAACAATGCAAATAAAATGAGAGTTATTATATTGTTTGTGGCGTAGAGCACTGGACTAGAGCGACAAAGGTCTTCTTAAACATTCCGCTTTTTAGTTATTACAGTAACTACTAGTTACACAAGAAAATACATGGTCCACGTTTCGAGTCCTTGAATTTGGGCAAATAAAATGCTCCTATAATTTCATTCATAATTACTTGTTTCTCTAATATGAATGTGTAAGCAAATTCGTGAACTCGAAAAAACGCAAAGCATTTGCAACTTTGTTTTGGTTTTTAGTTTTTAGTTTTCTTTTAAATCATATAGTCGTGCGTAAAATAAAAAAGAAAAGGATGAAAATATGCATCGGTCTATTTCTCGTCGGGTTAGATTTCAGTTGGTTTAATTTGCATAGCTTGAATTTACTTATGTAAATTTTGGCCATACAAGATAGATATCTGGTATAGTTATCTGTGATTAAACACTACAACAAATTATTTAAAAACTTTTATATTATGAGTTATAGTAAGCCATGAGAATTTTTCGGTAAAAAATTTTTTTTCTGTCAGAAACTTCAAAGCATGCTATGTTCGAAACAATATAAGAATGAAAATTAAAACATTTCCTTAGGTTGATATTGACGACTGGTATGGTGTACTCTAGCGGACAATAGTGAACTACTAGACTTCTAATAACAAAAATTTGCTATATGAAGTTATATGGAAATAGTGTTTATTTAATTTTAATTGTTATTTATTAAAAGTGTGATGGTTGGAAAACTTAGTTAATCTATTATGTAGTTCAAAGTGCGATTTTTATTTATTTGATTTATTTGGAACAGTTTTGTCGTTTTAAATGCTCGAAAACCATGCTTAAAAATTACAAAAATGTAATGTTAAATTCACTATAAATATATCTATGAGTCACTAAACCTTTTTCAAACTAAATTAGAGCATATTTGCCACTTTTTAACAGATAATTACAAGCTAAAATTTAATATTTTTAAAACAGTTATGCTTTTAGTACCAAGTAGCTTAATATCAAATTTATGTAATATTTAGACCAAATTTTTTGGCATCTATAATAAAAAAGTGATACCAAATGATTCAAATATACAAAGAGCACACTTTAAATTATGTAATAGATTAACTAGATTTTCCAACCATCATACTTTTAATAAATAACAATTAAAATTAAATAGACACTATTTCCATATAACTTCATATACATAGCAAATTTTTATTATTAGAAGTCTAGTAGTTCACTATTGTCCGCTTAAGGCGCTTTTTCAACTTTACCAGTCGTCAATGGCTTAAGCTGTGTGCCTCAGAACTAAACTTTTCAAATTTTGAAGCTTTCACGATTTCCTCACAGATGCTAGATGAAAAGTCAATTTACGAGGTTACTTTTCGACGAATTTTCAATTTGTAGGACGTGCTGTTTGAACCATGTAGTATGCGTAGTATGTATTGTAAATATAATTGAAAAACAAAAGAAAACTGATGAACAACAATTTTTATGTGTCATCGATCGATAGCACTTAACGATTTCGAAAATATTGAAGTGGTCGATCGTCGATTAAATTGTTCGCCAATAAGACTATATGAGTCTAAACTTGGCAATTTTATTACTTTAAGCTTCACAAACATCAAGAATTGTGTGACCAATTGTTCCCACAGTATATCTTGATATATTGAAACTTATACCAGTGACCCTATAGCTCGCCCCACTCGCCAACTAATATAGAAACACAGAAACACGGAATTTTATTGAAAATTTTAAACCTTTAAAAGCTTGATGTTGGGCGAATAGACCGCATATTTTATTAAGCGAATTAGCAGACACTCTTAAGTGTTCGCGGGTATAACCACTATCATTAGCAAATACAGTAGATTTCATTTATAGCGACTATGGATATAATGACGAAATTTTACGGTCCATTGAGGTCGATATTGGTGAAATCTATCCTATCTATAACGACATTCGGATATAACGACGGAATTTAATCGGTCCCTTGGTAGTCGTTATAGGTAAAACTACTGTATATTCTTGTAAATTTCAGTTTTGTTATAGTTTCGTATTACCTACAAATAAAATAAAAATATTTCTGTAACAAACCTTTACAAATTATTTAAAATATTTTGGATCTAGTTGTTTATGAAAATTGAATGACATTTAAAAAGTTTAGTTGGGTATAAGCGGCCCATACATTATTCAACATGTTGATCAACTTGGTTGATAAACTTATTTGAATGTTTGCCACACACTGTTTAACAAGTCTAATAAACATTGCCACACACTATTCAACCCAAGTTGATCAACTAAATTTTTTTGACATTTTTTTGATAAACTGGTTAAAAATATGGACAAGTTATCGCTTTAACTGGGATTGCGGAACAGTGTGATGAAAATGAAAAAGAAATTTAATCTCAAGAAAAGAGAATGGCGAAATGAGTGTCTAGCAGATACAGAAGGATTTTCCAATGCAAAATTGTTAAAACAAATTATACATTCAGATCCATTAGACTACAGAAATTATATGAAAATGAACAAAAAATATTCCATGGATCTTTTGGAAAAGATATCACCATTTATAAAGAAATAGGGCACCTTTATGCGTGCTTCAATTCCCATAGAGACAAAACTTTCCATTACATTAAGATTTTTAGTAACAGGGAATGCATTCGAATATTTGAAGTTTGTCTATGCAGTTTCGCCCCAAACAATCGGCTTTTCTTAAACAGTATTTAAAAAATCTCGCCATTCTTCATTATTTGGCACCGTCATATTTTGATTTTGTTGATTTGGTTTAAAAATGTTGTTTAAAAATCGGTTACCAATCGCAATAATTTTCTTACGACAATTAAACGTCAATTTTATTTGTAAATTGATTCAAGGCACACATTTGACAATGTTTCCTTTGTTAGTTGACACAACATTGCCATACATAGTTCAACATGTTTATCAACCATTAGCTCCGCCTCCATAAAATCAAAACGTTTTGATTTTACTTCAACCGATTAGACAACTGTCAAATTGGTTTATAAACTACACCATACACGATCAAACTTTTCAACCAAGTTGTTCAACATGTTGGGCTATTTAAATATTGCATTAATTACTGGGTGATACAAAAGTTTAGTTTGAAAAGTCTTCTGAGGCACACAGCATAAGTAGAAATGTTTTGGACTAGAGCGGCTAAAGTCCAGGGTTCGATTGTGGCCAAGGCATTTTAATTTTGTTTTTCAATTTATATTTTTTTGACGTGATAACATCTTACACCGCATGTTCAGAAAATTGACAAGAAATTTTTCCCTTGGGTGTGGGCAGTTACTAATCAACTGTAAGCATTACCTTTAATTTAAATGTATGATTTCTTAGGTTGGTCCTTAGGCTTTATGCCTCACACATAATATTATCGAGTGATTTCGCATGATTTAAATCCTTCAATAACTGTAGTGAGAGAATGGCTCATCCGATCCGAGCACTTCTGAAGTCAATTTTTGAAAAAATTAAAATAATTAATCTACACATTAGTTTTAATTTTAATTGAATCTACAAAATGGTGATTTACAGGGATTGACCGCACTATAGCGAGAGAATACTCCATCTGACTTGAATAATTCTGATGCTAATTTGTGCATAGAAAAATATGGCAGATAATTTAGTTTAAATTAAAATAATTACATAATCTCAACATGTTATAAGCGCTATCACGCAAAATACCTACGGCCGTGTTGATGACACAGCCCACCCCGATTTTTTTTATTTTTTTTCTGTCTGTAAGGTTTTTTGTTTGATGCCCCTACGCATGTAACTAAAATCATCCTTTAAAGCGCTTACTCTTTTGGTTTAAGGTCTATTTAAAGTACAATAATTCTTAAAGCCTTTAGTCTCGAGTTATTTCTACTTGACTAAAAAATAACGGTTAAAAAAATATCAAATGGTCAAATGGTGATGGTGGCAGTGGCCGCTTGACATCAACATTATATATATAAATTGTATCCGTCCTAGGACGGGCTGTACCCCCTAGTATTTTAGATATTTAGTTATAGATATTTGTACGAAATCCAGACTACTCCACTTTATAAAAATGCCTACTTTGTTTCAACAAAAACTTCGAAAAGCTCTAAATACGGTTAAAATATCACAGCGTTACTTTTTTTCAAAACCTAAATTTTTTTTGTGAAATGGGGGGAGGAGGGGGAATATTGGGAAACTGAAATTTCAAAAAAAAAAAATACAGAATTATACATTGTTTTCTTTTATTAAGTTTTTATTTTAATTATTAAAACGATTTATTTGTTTTTTAACTTATTTTTATTTTGTATATGCCCCTACGTTTCGACGGTATATTCCGTCATCTTCAGGGGGAAAATTAATTATAAACAAAATTTTTTCCATTCCGATTTTTTTCAAATTTTACAGTAATGTCTAAAGTGTCTACGTTTATGGCCAAAAATAAATTTTATATAATACAAAGTTTAAATTTAGAAATAAGATTACATGAAAATTCAATTTAAAATAATATTATCATAATAATTTAACAAAAATTTGGAATTCTGTTCCTTACAATAAAATTGTTGCGGATATAGAGAGTGGCATCTCAAAATTAGATGAGGAAACTCATAGTAATATTAGAAATAGAGTTATAAATATTCTAACAAATTTTAAGTGCAGTAACATTTCGAACAAAATTTTTTTAGAAATTGAAGAAGCGCAAAAAATTCGGGATTCATTTAGGGCAAAGAGTTTTTTGAAAGAAAACAGCGAAATTTATGTATTGAAAGCTGACAAGGGTAACACAACGGTTCTCATGAACAAAACTGCATATTTGGAGAAAATGAACTTACTCTTGTCAGACAACAATACATATTGTGAAATTAGAAAATTTGGCATTTCTTCAATTCAAAAAAATTTAAATTTAATCATAAGCTGTTGGGAACGTTTAGGGAAAATTGACAGTGTAGTGGCAAAAAACTTAAAAAATTACAATGGTACCAATCCTCGGATGTATGGTTTACCAAAAATCCACAAGGATGGTTGTCCACTGAGACCAATTGTAAGTTATTTAGGATCACCGCTGTACAATTTATCTAAATTTTTGTCTAATATTCTAAATTGTTTTGTTGGAAATAATTTTTCATCGATAAAAAACGCGGAAGATTTTAGACATAAAATTCAAAATATAGTTCTACCTCAAAATTATATCTTAATATCTTTGGACGTTGAATCTTTGTTTACCAACGTAGACTCGGTGTTGGTATTAAATTTGGTAAAAACATTTTGGAATGACATAAAATTGAAAAGCAATACTAATTTAGATTTGAATAACTTTTTGGAAGGATTAAAATTTGTTTTGAATCACACAGAATTTAGTTTTAACGGAAGATGTTTTAAACAAGTTTTTGGCTCTCCAATGGGATCACCAGTCAGTCCAACAGTGGCTAACTTGTTGATGGAGTATATTGAGACTGAAGTGTTGAAAACATCTTCCGTTAAACCTATTTTCTTCTTTAGGTATGTGGATGATATTTTTACGGCCATTCCAAATTCAGAGGTTGATTATTTTCTCGAATTATTCAATACTTTTACTCCGCGAATCAAATTTACTTGTGAAATTGAAGATGAAGGTCGTTTAGCCTTTCTTGATGTTTTGGTAATACGTAATGAAGATGGAAGTTTAAAAACGAACTGGTATCATAAGAAAAGTTGGTCGGGTCGATACCTAAATTACGAATCGTGGCTTCCATCTTCATACAAAAACAATACGGTGTTTTTATTGGCGGAAAAAGTTTTGAGATTATCGGATGGAGAATTTCATTCTGAGAATTTCAAAATTTTAACGAACGTATTGGTTTCAAATGGCTACCCAAAGAACGTTATTGCCAGAAATATTAGAAAGGCTATCGATAAAAATACCATTTCGACAAATAACTCACAAAATTCGCACGGAAATCAAAATTTACACGTTGAAAATAATCGTCAACTTTTTATTTCGATCCCTTACATAAAAAATTTATACGAAAAAATTAAATTTTTATTAAATAATTATGATATAAGACTTGTTGGTAGACCGTTTAATAGTTTAGATACAATTTTATTTACAAAATTAAAAGACAAAATTCCCTTAGAGTCGCAATCTAACTTGGTATATAAGTTGAAGTGTTCTTGTGGAAGAGAATATGTTGGTCAAACCAAACAATATTTAAAAAAGAGGTTATACCAACATATTTATGATTCCACAAAAACCTTTAGCCAATCGCACAGCGCAATCTCAAATCATTTACGACAAACTGGCCACTCTTTATCTATAGAGGATGCGACAATTTTGGATAAGGAGGAGAATCTTACTAAAAGACTCATTTTGGAAAGTATACATATAAAAAAAATTCAAAATTCGCAAAATTTATTAAATATACAAGAAGTTTCCAAATTTTTGTTAAATTATTATGATAATATTATTTTAAATTGAATTTTCATGTAATCTTATTTCTAAATTTAAACTTTGTATTATATAAAATTTATTTTTGGCCATAAACGTAGACACTTTAGACATTACTGTAAAATTTGAAAAAAATCGGAATGGAAAAAATTTTGTTTATAATTAATTTTCCCCCTGAAGATGACGGAATATACCGTCGAAACGTAGGGGCATATACAAAATAAAAATAAGTTAAAAAACAAATAAATCGTTTTAATAAACAGAATTATACATTCAACAATGTAATTAATTCATGCAAACGATAAACTCAAAACCAGATGGTATAAATCTGCAATTTTATATACGGAACGACATTCCCGCATTTACATAAACCGTCTTACATGTATAGTAGATTATAAATCCACTTTACCATCCTTTGCCAAAAAATAATAAATAAATAAAATAAAAATTCCTTACCAAACCATAATAAAATTTCACTTATCCTACTAAACAGATTTCACCTTCAGACAAGAAAAATTTTGCCAATTAAGGATACACAAACAAAATAAAAACATCAAAAATGGAAAATTATTTTATTATCTTCCATCTCATTTTTGGCAAAAATTCCATATTTTTCGTGCACTCTACCAAGAGTTAACATTAAAATTTAATTCTCTTCATCTTTCAAATTTTTAATTTATTTTCGTTTTGCGTTTTTCGTTTCAGATTCAGATCAACAATATTTCAGGCGTTCATCATAAACCCGCAGAATATTCAAAATGCGCTTATTAATAATAATTTTATCAAATCAAATCAAACTGAAAAAATAATATTCAATTGACAAAAACTGGTTTAAACCAAAAACTAAACAAAATTCAAAGAGACATAAAAAAAAAGACACAACTTTTTTTTTTTTTTTACTGTTCGTAAAGTAATATGGGTACAGCGGGTAATGACTATGCAGAATTATGCGATTTAGGTCCATCACGATGGAGTTCTAGAGGTTATCATCCGCCGCATAGTACTTATCACCATTCGACATCGGCCTCAACAAGTCACATCCGTTCAAATAGTTTTGAAGCTGAAGATATAACAGGGCCTTACGGTAATACACGTGTAGCGAATAGTACCAGTTCGTTACGTGGTCGTTCCGGTTTATATTATTCACCGCCAGGCACATCATACACAATAGTTGAACGTCCACATTCACCGCATTACTATTATAATACGGCTGGTGTAATACCATCGGCATCTACAAAGGGTGGTTCATTACCAACCCGAACATATTTAGGTTCATCATCGAATGTACTAGGGGCGAGTACTGGTGGTGGCAGTACGGTACCTAATTCGACGCGACACAACGGTAAAAAAAGACCGATTTCACCGGAACAAGTACTGAGACTATTTGGTACGACAACATCGTCTTCATCATCGGGCGGTTATAATTATAGTAATGGGACACGAGATCGTGGTCGAAGGAGTCCCGCCAGTAGTCCACCATCAACAACACATCAAGTAAATATTTTGCTATATGCCCTGCCCATTTATAATTTCCGATGCTAAGTAAATTTTTTTTATATTATAGATATATAGGGAACGTGAACGAGATCGTAGTGTACCAAATATACACGAGTTAACAACACGAACGGTTACCATGTCCCGCGACCAACAATCAGATGGTAGTCATGGATTTGGTATTTGTGTTAAGGGTGGCAAAGACTCAGGTAATAAGATAGGTATATACAAAAACTAATTTTTATTTAATTGAAATTTAAACGAAACACAAAAAAAAAAATTTTTTTTTGTGTTTAACTGAAACCTTATACATGTGACATAACATAAGTTGCACGTTTCAAATTTAGGTTACAAATAAATACAAATTTGTACATTTCACAATAATTCTATTTAGGCATTGGAGTTTATATATCACGAATAGAAGAAGGATCAGTGGCTGAACGTGCTGGCTTACGGCCGGGTGATACAATATTAGAAGTTAATGGGACGCCATTCACATCGATTGGTCATGATGAAGCATTAAAGGTATTTTTCATAACTTTATGTTGTGTTTTTGTTTATGATTTTTTTTTTGTTTTCTTTGTTTGGTTTGTTTTTGTTATTTATTGATTTATTTTATTTTGATTTTATAAAATACTTGGAAATTGCATATATACAATTATTTTCTAAATTGGTTGAGCACCGTTAAAAATTGGTTAGCAATAGACTATGCAGGTACTCTGATCGCCTCACAGTATTCCTTAGTTATAGTCCAAATCATTTGTAAAGCCTTTGTAATGTAACGACTTACTTGACAATATTATGAATGGCCTAAAAAACTATCTCATTATCATAACTGGCTAGCGTGGCCAACTGGTTAGGGCCATATATCATTAGTTTTATGAATAGCTATCTGAATAAAGGCATCTTTTCTACAGCATTGAATAATTGCAGAGCCATTAGCATTAGAAAAGGCGGTGAACGAGGTCAAAATGAGCCAAAAGCATATAGACCAATCGCATACTGCTGCCGCCAGTTTGGACTAAATTATTCGAGAAATTGATTACTGTGATTAAATGATTTCAAGATAGTGGTAAACATAGCAATAAACGGTTTGGGTTCAGATAGGGATGCTCCACAGAGGAAGCTGAGGTAAACCTGGTCACCATGTTTGAATAAACAGTCCAAGCAAAAGTACGTTCTAGGATTTTTCCTAGACATATGTGGGGATTTTAAGGCACACCTTGGGAACTTAGCATTCAACAGTAGTATGATTGACAGAATTGAATAGGTAGCTTTTGCAGATAATAATGTAATGATTTTTACTCTAAATTCAAGAGAAGCTATTCAAGATAAAGTGCAAAGTGCGTTAAATTTAACGGTTTACTATACTATGATCAAAAGATTCACTCGATATTAGAAGACCACCTTTGGTGTCAGTTAATGGTCTTAAAATTAAGTCGGTTAAAACAGTCAAACGGCTAGGAATCAATTTCTCATATTAAGAGGGTACAGAAGAAGTATAAAAAATATGTTCAATAAAGTTCAATAAAGCGAGTGGCAAGAGAAACATGGGGCCTGAAACAAGGTTCCGTTTTTCTTTGATATATAAGGTCTCTCAAAAGGGAATATTACTTGGTATAATAAAAGCATACATAATGGTGCCAACCGATGCTGTTGCTGTCCTAGCTGGCGTTATTCCGTTTATTATACTCTAAGAAGAAATGTTGGGGATTGACAAAAAGCTAGAAGAAGACATTGAACTTTCCACATTGATAATTAACAAAATGGCAAGATAGATGAACTGACTCTTCAGTTAGCAAGACTGCATTTAGGATCTTGTCAAATATTGAAGAAAGACTAGCGGGTAAATTAGTATTGAACTCACCCATTGCACAAATACTAACAGAACATTGGAAAATAATCACATACATGCAAAAAAATTAATTAGCTGACAGATTCAATTTCTTGAATCAGATAAACGATAGGCCATATGATTTCCGAATTATAAAACAAACAAGACGCTAGATAGAAACTTACAATAGATATCAAGGCTGATTGGATCGCTAGTAAACTGACCCTAAACTAAATCAATTTTAAAGAGTTTTGCGGAACAGTTTTAAGAGACATGTGGGGTAAAACCGCACTTCGATGAAACTGTTTATAGCTTTCCTTAACTGACACAATATTTTACGAAAAACGCGCAAAACGGATTTTAAAGTTTTCACGATGTTTTAAACTGTTAATAATGACAAAACTTTTATCACTGAAGTATTTTGTGTGTACGGGCTCAATCAACCGACACTCATTTTGATAGTAGACAAGTATCTACCTCTACGTGGCAGCGGCGGAGATGGTACAGTTTCCTCCCAAAGCAAACCGATCATGCAGGTAATAAGGAAATAAGCAAGATGGTGTGGCAAACTGGCAACTGATATAGGCATTACCTATTGTATTGCTATTGTCACTTACACAACCGAAACCTAGAAATTTGTATTACCAATTTATCGATCATTCATCCTAATCTGTTTAAAAATTGATCAGCAACATATTTTAAATCATTTTAGGTTTGGAAAATAATGCGTGGATTATCTATGCTGTCCGAAGATCTAAACCGATTATTCAGACAATATAACAGAAATCCTGTCACGATTACCAACCAAACCAGCCAATTTTAATGAAATTTTAATCTGTCATTGTCAATGTAAATATGATGTCACCCAACCAGAACCATGACAGAACGATTTTAATAGAAAGAGTCGGACAATTTTACAAAGCCGAAAATTCGGATTTAACGTTTAACATTTTTCACAAATTTCGGGTTAAAGTTTTCAAAATCCGCCAAATATGAGCAGACATTTTGTTTGTTCAAAACCATTTTTCTCGATGTTTTGAGCCGTAAAAGCAACAAAACTAATAGCATCCAAAAATGAGAACGGCTTCTCCGATTTGGACTGTTTTTTCGCCAATCTATTTATGTATATCTACAGGCGGAGAATTGAAAAGTTTTGAAATGTCAAGAGGAAACTTTAGCCTGCCATACGAATTGATTCAAAACCACGTGGTTATTAACTTATGGTACCAAAATTCACGTTAACCAACAGGCTGGTTTGAGAATTGAGTTGGAGTTAGGGTTGGATTAGAATTAACGGTTCAGTTTAGTTGGGCGTTCATGTGCACATGTTGATTTTCAGCCTATGTTAAATTGAGAGCTGAGTCGGGTGCAGAGTTGGGATTAAGTTAAGAACTGAGTTAAAAGTCGAGTGTGGGTTGGGTTAGCATTGAGTTGAGTTTAAATTGGAATTGAATTGAGATTGAGGCTGAGGTTCAGTTCAGAATTTATTTAGGGTTGTGTTGATTTTTAGTTTAATGTTAGCTTGAGTGGCGTTGAATTGAGTTCCTGTATGCATATAGTTTGTCGGACCGCGTTGATTTGAGGATTGAGTTGGATGTTGAGTTAGGGTTAAATTGAAACTTTGGAAAAATTTAAAATTTGGAATTAATTTGGAATTTGGAATTTGAAAATTGAAATTTAAAATTTAAATTTGAAATTTAAAATTTGGAATTTGAAATTTAGAAATTGAAATTTAAAATTTGAAATTTGAAATTTTAAATTTTAAATTTGGAAAATGAAATTTTGGATTTTGGGATTTGGAATTTTAAATTTGAAATTTGGAATGTAAGATTTAAAATTTGGAGTTTGAAATTTAAAATTAAGAATATAAAATTTGAAATTTGAAGTTTGAAGTTTGGAATTTATAATTTGAAATTTAAGTTTGAAATTTAAATTTTAAAATTTGGAATTAAGAATTTGAAATTTGGAATTTGAAATTTTTAATTTTAAATTTGGAAAATGAAACTTTGGATTTTGGGATTTGGAATTTGAAATTTGGAATGTGGTAAAATTTGAAGTTTGAAGTTTGGAATTTGGAATTTATAATTTGAAATTTAAGATTGAAATTTAAAATTTGGAATTTAGAATTTGAAATTTGAAATTTTTAATTTTAAATTTGGAAAATGAAATTTTTGATTTTGGGATTTGGAATTTGAAATTTGGACTTTTTAGTTCTAAATTTGAAAAATTAAATTTTGGATTTTTGGATTTAGAATTTTAAATTTGAAATTTGGAATGTGAGATTTAAAATTTAAAATTTGGAGTTTGAAGTTTAAAATTTAGAATATAAAATTTGGAATTTGAAATTTAAAGTTAGGAGTGTGGAATTTATAATTTGAGATTTTAGTCTGAAATTAGAAATTTAAAATTTGGAATTTAGAATTTGAAATTTGAAATTTGGAATTTGAAAATTGAAATTTGAAATTTAAGTTTGAACTTTGAAATTTAAAATTTGAATTTTGGAATTTGAAATTTAGAATTTGAAATTTTGAATTTAAAATTTGAAATTTGAAGTTCAAAGTTAGGAATTTGGAATTTGAAATTAAAGTTTGAAATTTGAAATTTAAAACTTGGAATTTGGAATTTGAAATTGACAAATTAAATTTTTTATTTTGGGATTTGGAATTTGAAATTTGGAATGTGGTATTTTAAATTTAAAATTTGTAGTTTGAAATTTAAAATTAAGAATATAAAATTTGTAATTTAAAATTTGAAGTTTATAGTTTGAAGTTAGGAATTTGGAATTTATAATTTGAAATTTGGAATTAAGAATCTGAAATTTAGAATTTCAAATTTGAAATTTTTAATTTTAAATTTTGAAAATGAAATTTTGGTATTTGGAATTTTAAATTTGAAATTTGGAAACTGAAATTTTGGATTTTGGGATTTGGAATTATACATTTGAAATTTTGAATATGGGATTTAAAATTTAAAATTTGGAATTTGAAATTTAAAATTTAGAATATAAAATTTGGAATTTAAAATTTGGAATTTAAAGCTTGAAGTTAGGAATTTGGAATTTATAATTTGAAATTTAAGTTTGAAATTTGAAATTTATTCCAAATTTCAAATTTAAAATTCCAAATCTTAAAATCCAAAATTTCATTTTCCAAATAATTCCAATTTAAAATTCCAAATATTAAATTTCAATTTTCAAACTTATATTTCAAATTTCAAATTTCAAATTCCAAATTTCAAATTCCTAATTCCAAATTCCAAATTTCAAATTTCAAACTTAAATTTCAAATTATAAATACCATATTCCTAACTTCAAACTTTAAATTCCAAATTTTAAATTCCAAATTTTATATTCTAAATTTTAAATTTCAAACTCTAAATTTTAAATTTTAAATCTCACATTCCAAATTTCGAATTAAAAATTCCAAATCCCAGAATCCAAAATTTCATTTTCCAACTTTAAAATTTCAAATTTCAAACTTCAAATTCCAAATTTTAAATTCCAAATTTCAAATTCCAAATTCCTAACAACTTCAAATTCCAAATTTTAAATTCCAAATTTATATTTCTTATTTTAAATTTCAAACTCCAAATTTTAAATTTCAAATCCCACATTCCAAATTTCAAATTACAAATCCCACATTCCAAATCCCAAAATCCAAAATTTCATTTTCCAAATTTGAAATCAAAAATTTCAAATTTCTAATTCCAAATTTTAAATTCCAAATTTCAAATTCTAAATTTCAAATTCCAAATTCCAAATTCGATTAAGAATTAATTTTTCTTTTAAATTCATGTTCAGTCGATACTAAATTTGATCGAAAAACTTAAAATGATTCAAACCAAAGTCGAAATAAACAAAAAATGAAGTTCACCATTATTTATCTCATAAATAAAGTCTCCACCAAGAGTCTGGGTGCTTTAATTTTTGGGGCTAAAAATCAGTGATAAAATAAATGGAATCATTCAATTTGATACCAATTGTGAAGTATCACAGTCATTTTATTAAGCAGAGTTACCAAAAACTCAAATATTCAATGGTAATTTCAAATTCCAAGAACTGTTTCGAAAGTTCGAATGAAGAAGAGAAATGCAATTTGTCGGGATACAAGCTTCTCGGTTTTTCGAGAAATGAAATGTCTCGCGGGAAAATCTCAATTTCTAACCACTACCAGTGGTGAAGCTATCAATTTTGCGCCACTCCCCCCCCCCCCCCCTCCTTCCCTCAAATATTTTATTGTGTCCCTAAAAATGCTTCTTCCTATCTATGAACAAGGCTGATTTTATACCAATTTTCTAATGAGTTTTGAAAAATAGAATTTTACGCGGTTTCCCACGGGAAATTTGAACTGAATTTGTTTCCTGCGATAGTTATTCAAAAATCTAATAAAAACGATTCAACTTCGAATATACACTCTAGAGGTTGATTTTATTCCAATTTTGTGAATTCTTCTGATTTTCCGCGATTATAGGATAAACAAAATTTTCCACGTAAGACTGTTTACAAAATTTTTTATTACAATCCATGTATCCTATTTACTTTCGGCTGGGTAACCACAACATGAATTTTTTATTTTCGGCTGGAATGTTGATAAAGTAATCTGCATTATCGACTTTTTACTTTCGGCTAGCTTTAACAGGGTTTTAAAGCAGAGAATTGTAACACTTTTGGAAGCGATACGTCAACGAGAACGTGTACCTGCCATACAGGTTAACCCGAAACCACGTGATGATATTACCATGCTGACAAATTTTTTATATATTCGAGTTTGGCGTTGAGTTTGCGGTTGAACTGAGGGTTGAATTCAAGTTGAGTCGAGGTTGGGTTAGGGTTTAAAGAGTATTTCTATTGGGGATTTATATGTAAGTTGAATTGACGGTTGAATTAGTGTTAGCTTGAGTTGTACATTCCGATTTTTTTTAAATTGTGCTCAAAATGTCTAACTATGGAATTTAGTTATCATACCGATTATCTTTTATATTGAAATTCCTTGAAATACTTACAGAAAGAATTGTTTAGTGTTCCCTCATTGGTTTAGAACTTAACTTTAAAATTTCCCTCTTTGTCTAGAATATTCAACTCATTTTGGGGAAGCTGCTCTAAGATCTGATCATATTATTTTTTCTCGCTCGAGCTGCTGACCTCTTCCGGGTCGCTTAGTCTGTAATCCAACTCTTCTTCAGTTGCTCTGTTTTGCATACAAGTTCAGAAAACTGGTGATGCTGTTTATCCAGAATTTTGGCATAAAAACGGTGTTGTTCGACTTTAGTTGATTGCTAGTAAAACACGAGGCAATGGAAGACAATTCTATTTATTTTGACACCAGTTTTAAGGCGATAATGACATGAATTTCATAAGTAGGTGAATCCTGTAATACATTTTTTAACGTGGCATGTCTTTCAACACGGATTCTTATAATAAATTAAATTAGATCGTAATTTGCTTGAATATTTCTCTCTCTAAATTCAATTCGATTTAAATCTCGCACCATTGAACTGTCAACAAATTCAACTTAGCCTTAATTTGCCGACGTGAGAATACTATATTATGTGAACCTAAAATATTAGAGTTTAGCTTTTTTGAATGGCAGTTGGGTAATTTCCATTTTCTTTGTAAGCATCTTATATACTAGAAACGTAACACAATAATCATATAAATGAAAAATTCTATTAATGAAGGTATACATATACACACACACATACGATAAGGCGACATTGTTGATAGAAAATCATGTTCACGTTATAATATATAAGTGAGTGGTGCAAAGAATATTAATACATAATACAATATACATAGCTATAGGTATTAAAAGAAAGAAGAAGAACAGCAAATGAAATGAAATTTATTCCGCGAATCATGATTTTATTAGGATTGTAGAATATAAAATTCGAAACCACACCTTGCATGTTGTGTTTAATACGCAGTGAGTTTCCAAGCTCCTTCCCAATAAAATATTGTATTTTAGGAGTATTTATTTACATAAAATTGGAAATTTTCTTTTCTTTGATGATTATGTCGTACATATTTGAATTTGAATATAGCATCATTAATTTATTAAAAGAAACATATTTGAAATTAAAATACGTGTGTTTGAAAAGTTTATGAAATCAAAAAGGGTAGCTACCCTACAAGTATATTATATATACATAACATAAACGAGAAGACGGTTGTGTAACCATTTGGATATTTAATGAGCACAAAATTTTAGAAAGATTTGTGATTTGTATTGAATATTTTCAATATTGTATTTGATTCAACGAGCTGTAATGACCCAATTTTTGTTATATTTTTATTTACTTACACAGTCCTTGAGTTTTACAGGGATTGGTTGTTTCTTGTTTCGAATAAATACAAATACAAAAGACAGACAAAACTTTTCTTGACATATTTTATTGATGAGGATTGGTATATAAAAAGCAACAGAGAACAAAATTCAGATCGATTTTCAATGTCCATAACTTACAGGTAGGTTTTATTATAAACGTTTCTCACTAAATATAAAGATAATACCATACTATATTTGTGCATATACCTGGTCTGGCAATCAATACACCAGACATCGATTTTACAGTAAAAATATTAAATTGTGAAGTGGACGTTCACTGGTCAATGTGTGTATATAGAATAGATAGTTATATGTGTATATTTATACCGCTGTAATTTTGTTTGTTTATTTGCCGATTTTATTAAAATTGGTTGGAAACAATACTTTATATTATTTCGGTTATTAATTTTAAAGTTTCAAGAACTAACCCAATCTAAAACAAAAATTCGCTCATAAACATAAAATTTAACGACCCTTGCCTTATGAATTAAATTTTGTTTCTTGGATCTGGAGTAATGTGTATGTAAATTTGGCTTGAAGGATTTTTTATTTTCGATTCTAAAATAATCAATGGTTTTTATGTTATCATCATCAGGATCTAAAAGAAAAAGGAAAATAATCTTTCCAAGCAATGAGCATCCAAATATCTTATTATAGTAAGGTGTCAATCTATCTCTACGTTTTAAGCCAAAAATGTATCTTAAACATGATTATACCCTTTTAATTTTGGTAAATAATTGTTCGGTAAAAACTTAATTCAGAAAATACCACATCACAATAAAACAAATTAGTTAGAATTAAAGATATATCCTCACCTTAATTTGAGTAAATGCAGAGTTACGCCAAAGCATTCGCAACCCATTGAACATTTTTTGCATAACAGAATTCACATGCACATTCCAATCCAAGTGTTTATCCAAAGTTATACCCAAATTCCTTACTGATTCACTGAAAGGTATAATGTCATTACCAACTGTAACACTAGTTAAGGTCACGTCATAAATAAAAGGATTACGCTTTGGATCCCTGAGGGACAGCTGTAGGCAAAGGCAAGTAACTAGATTTAACTCCATTAACTTCAACAAATTGAAGGCGATCAGTTAGAGGAGACAACATTATAGTGCTTTTCATACCGGCTGCGTTGACTATGGACTTTAAAAATGTAAAGTCGTTTTGTAACTTTAAAGTTTTGTAATTTAGTTTTATTTGATTAACGGTATCACTTTTTATTGAAACATTTTGAAACTGTTATAAAATAAATTATTTTTAAGTGATAATTATTAAAAGTAAAACAATAATTTTTTAAACTCCAAAGTCAATGCAGCCAGTATGAAAAGCACTTAATTCCGACGCATTAGATGAAAAATTAAAGCAGTTTCTCAATTTATTAAAAAATTGGGCGAATGATATACAGTGAAACGCTTTACTGAAATCAAGTAAGCATAGCAAAACATAATTGCCCTGATCCAAGCAGTCCCTAATAAATTCCGTCAAATCCACTAACACCATTGCAATACTATGTCTTTCCCTAAACCCTGACTGAAGAGAAGTTACTAAATTACTTGTATTAAGGTATTGTTTAATCTGATCAAAAATAATTCTTTCAAACACTTTTGAAAGGACTGAGAGTTGAGCAATAGGTCTTACATCAGACGCTGATGCAGGCTCCTTAACTTTAGGTAGCTCAATAACTTACTAACTTTCCAAACTTTAGGATAACATTTATGCTCCACGATACTATTAAACAAAACCGTTAAATAAGGTACAATCACAGAAGCTATAATTTTTAAAAATTTTAGTGGTGAATTGTCAGCACCCACTGCATTAGACGTTAGAGAGCCTATTGCCTTAAGAACATAGCCATCAGACATAATAGTAAAATTAAAACAATTAGAATCATTAAAAGAGGTTCCAGTTTTAATATGCTGCACCAAATTCATTATTGACACTTTAACAAACTCCTCATTAAGTTCATAAGGAGCCATTTAGAAACAATCTCAGCTGAATCGTTAGTTTTCAAACAGTATTTCTCCAAATTCCTCCATAATACAATAATTTAGTGCCAATTTTCGGATCCAATTTATTACGCAAAAAATTTCTCTAGCCGACCTTACCATCTTATTAAGTACTTTTCATAACGCTTATAGGTTACTGTCCTCCTCACAACGAAATCTTTTCCACACGTTTTTAGCCATATCAACAAGTTGTTTTTTATTTTTAACAGCATAACTAAACCATGGGATAGGATTGAATTTTTGCTTAATCATTTTAAAGGGAGCATACTGGTGCAACCATATCGAGATTTTATCAAAAAAAAAAACTCAAATTGTCCATCAAGGCTATAGGAACAAAATATATCAACTAATCATGCACTAAATAAACTTAGTTATTGGGTGAGATACTCGATACTCTAGCAATTCGCAAATCGGTAAATATGGCGGATTTGCGAATCGTAAATTTTTTTATGTAATATGATCAATAAATATTTCCACAAACATTTACGTAGATGCGCATACTTTAAAATGCTAGCAAAATCTCTACGATTTGCTTGCTTGCTATAACCAAAAAAAATATCGTGTATACCATTTTTTGGTTTGTTAAATTATCGTGTATGACATTTCTAGCAAATTTTCAAAAAATAACTGCTTATCTGAGTATCGAGTATCTAGCCCATTATCTATTAAATAATAACTTAACTAATCAATTAAGTAAATAAGAAATTCATAATCAAAAAATTGTAAGCATATATCGTCGCTTCCAATTAAGAGTATTATATCTGCAAATCACAAATTTTTTGGAGAGGTCTTAAAATTGTTAATGCTAATTTCGACTTAATTTTTTATTTTTTTATATAAAGTCCTTCCCAAAAAGTGTGATAAGAATTTTATTTAAAAAAAAATTAAGCCAAATTTAGCATTAGAAACTAGACACGCCCCTCCAAAAAAATTAATGATTTGCAGATGTAATACTCTAATTGTAAGCGACGATATATACACAATCAAAATGTTCAACTGAATCAACCATCTTAACTATTATGTTTTAAATTGGTCCAAGTCTTCTTCAGATCGCACAATTTTTGGGCTATCATTTGCTACAGTAAACTTTCCTTAATATATATCCTCGATTTTGAAAAATTGTCATCAATACACGTTATCCATAATGGGTTATCCTTTATACACTGAAGATAAGCAGACATAAAATGATCCCTGTTCAATTGCTTGAAGAAGCGAAGCTTTATAGCAGATGGGTTATCTACACCATTCTTTTTTAAGAACCTAAAATATCCTTAATATCGTCAGCTTTAAAGTGATGTATACCCACCTCATCACCAATATTTGACAAAAATAAATGATCATAAATGTTGACCGTATCCGGAATACCGTACAGCATCATTCGGCTTTGATTGTTCTGTTCAGCTCGACTTTTATAAAGCTCGAATTGCTTCTCAAAAAAATAATCCTTTCCATCAATTTCTACGTTTCAGATGGCAAATCCGCCTTCACATCAGCTATGTCATTATCACAGTAACTGGTTCGGCCACATCGCATTCAATTGCTTCGACACCCAATCCTCAATACATATCGTCATTAACCACCAGATTATCTTTCTTAACCTCAGCCTCGTTAGCTTTGATCAAGCCAGCCAGAACTCTAGTGAGGTTACTGTCCGCAATGCAACGTGAACATAACCATTTAGCCTTCGATTTAATATGTTCAAATTTCACATTCGTTTTAACATCAACACATTCCGAATGAAACCATATTTTCAAACAACCATTACAAGTAAGCCAATTTTGCTTTTTCGAAAGAGAGTTAACACCAAATTCTTTGATATTACACACCGCACATTTATCTGGTCCTTTCTGGAAGTAACTGGTCCCAATCACGTTGATTTTCGCGAACGAACTTGGCTAAGTAAACACCCAAAGTGCGGTTGTGACGCTCGATCATTCCATCCGATTGTGGGTGTAATGGTGTTGTCCTCGTCTTTTTCGCCCCGAGAAGTTCCATTGTCTTCTTGAATACTGCAGCTTCAAAATTTCGGCCTTGATCCGAATGAATCTCGAGAGGGACACCAGAACGCGAGACAACTTCTCGAATTAATGTCTCTGCCACCGTTTCGGCTGTCTGATTTGGTATTCCTATCGCCTCTGGCCACTTGGTAAAGTAGTCCATGATGACTAGAGCATATCGGTTTCCTTTCTCGGTAACTGGAAGAGGACCCTTGATGTCAATACCAATCCTTTCGAAAGGGGCACCCAGCACATAACGCTTCAGGCGAGATCCCGGATCCAACCCGGCCAGTAAAATTTGCCTCGGATTCGTTGTTTGGTTTTCAATATCCCAAAGTATCCAGAGGTTTTCCCGTCGTGGACGTCGCTCAAAAGCTCTTCGATCAATGTTTTTGGCAGTAGAATCTGAAGGAGGACGGATGTCCCATCAGCTGACTCAAATTTCCCCTTGAGGAGTCCCTCTTGGAGTATTATGGAATCCCATCGTGCCCAATATCGTTTGATTGTTGTAGTCTGTGCAGCGATTTCCTCCCAAGTAGGACGCGTCCCTCTTCATAAATTGGCCCTAGAGTGTCATCTTCTTGCTGTGCTTTGGAGAAGCGTTCTTCGCCCGTGTCCAATCTTGTGATACGAACGGTGGTCTCCTCTTCTCGAGCCTCAAGTCGATTACATTCTCGACATTCCGCCGGACAGATACGACGTGAAAAGGCATCTGCATTTCCGTGTATTAGGTCACGGCGGTATTGGATCTCGAAATCATATTTTGCTGTAGCATTTCTATCCATCGGGCGACTTGCCCGGTTAGTGACGCATGGTCCGTACGCACGATGAACCGCTGACCATATAAATACGAGTGAAAGTGTTGAATGGCTTTCACAACTGCTAGCAGCTCTCGTCTCGTGGTGCAGTAATTTCTTTCGGCGTTCCGCAGAGTTCTTGAGAAATTGCTTATCATTTTTTCTTTGCCCTCTATTTCTTGTGATAAAACACCTCCTATTCCAAAAAGACTGGCATCTGTGTCAACAATGAATGGCATGTCGAGTTGAGGGTATCCCAAAATTGGTGCTGAGGTGAGTAGCTGTTTTAGCTCTTTGAAAGCTCGGTCTGCTTTGTCGTTCCATTCGAATTTAAGATTTTTTTTCTGTCAGCTCAAATAATGGTTTGGCAATGGAAGCGAAGTTTTTGATGAATGGTCGATAGTATGAGCAAAGCCCAAGAAAGCTACGCATTGGCGTTTTTCCATCTGGGCGTGGCCAATCCCGAACCGAAGCTACTTTATCCGGGTCAGTCCGGATTCCTTTGTCGCTCATGATGTGCCCGAAGTAATGCACTTGCCGTTTGAATAGATTGCACTTTTTCGGATTCAGCTTCAAATTACCCAACCGTAGTCTCTCGAAAACTAACCTCATCTTGCTAACTAGTTCGCCAATGTTTGTTCCGTAGATGATGATGTCATCTAAATATACTAGGTAGGTTTACCAAGGCAGCCCAGCGAACACCATTTGCATTAATCTCGAGAACGTGGCCGGGGCATTACAGAGGCCGAATGGCATTAAAGTGAATTGCCAAAGACCTTCCACAGCTGGAAATGCCGTCTTTGGCCGATATTTTGCTTCAAGTTCGACCTGCCAGTAGCCCGACTCCAAGTCGAGAGTGAAAAACACGCAGGCACCCTTCATTGCATCCAGTGTAACATCGATTCGAGGCAGGGGAAATGAGTCCTTTTGGGTGACGTTGTTAAGTTGCCGGTAGTCAACACAGAATCTCAACGATCCATCTTTCTTCCTGACGAGTACAACTGGGGAGGACCAGGGGCTAATAGCTGGCTCAATGACACCTTTCGCTTTCATATCGGCAAACAGAATCTTCATCTCGTCCCTTTTTGCAATGGGTACTTTGCGAGGCGGCTGTTTTATTGGCTTTGCATCTCCGACGTCGATTCCATGTTTCACTAGTGTTGTTTTCCCATAGCCTCCAGGAAATCGAGCAAATACATCCCTATTCTCGGTTAAAAATTTTGTAACCAAATTGTGTGACTCGTTCGGTACGCCTTCCAATGATTTTTTAATTAATTCACCCATTTGGTCCTTTGTAGCGTGGTCCCAATTGCCAGGTGGAATGATCTCCACACCTTTCATGTCGCCCACCCGAGTATTTTCCGGGAGTGTCTTCTCGTGATTCGTCGTATTTGCTATTCGCACATGCTGTATGTGGCGGCTCGGGTCGACCAGTCATCTCGCAATTAGTATTCCCTCAAGCAAATTTGACTCTGTTGGATGTTCGATCAGATGAATACCTACCTGATTGGTGGCAATTTTAACGGAAACTTATGTTTCAGACCTCGGAGGTAGGGTCACCCTCGACGAAGTGGTGACGGCTAGGCTGCTTGCAATAGCGATTTGAATTTTCTGGTTATCTAGGAACAAACATTCTTCCGCCAAGATAATCTGTCCTTGAAATTTTTTTAGGAAGTCAGTGCCTAGTATTGCATCATCCTGTATATCGGCGATGATAAAATTCGCGGATTTAACGAACTCCTCAAGTTTGACGATTAGCTCGGTTGCCCCACTGATTCGAGTCCCAAAGAGTCCCCAGTCACGGTCCTCATTCGTAAATTTCATGGTCGCACGGGGTTGGGCCATGTTCTTTGGAACTTGCTGCTAACCAAACTCACTGTTGCACCAGTGTCGATAACGAATGTGCACTTCCGTTGGTTAAGTAAGCCATTAGCTGTCATAGAGGCTCCATTTGTCGCTAGAATAGTCATCTTATTTCGGCAATTTGGTTCTGATTTAGTCGCTGGAAGTACCGCAGCAACGACTAATATGAGTTTTCCGACGGCGTGTTCGTACTCGGTTTTTGCTCACAGGGACTTTCACTACCGTCGCTTCTATCTTTTGTCTCCAACTGAGGCTTCGGCTTCCCCCTGTAACGATATCGTGAACTGTTCCCTATTGGCTTGCCTTGTAAAAATCTTGGGTAAAAACTCCTTGGGTAAATCCGCTAGCTTCTGGTTAAGCTCCCTTATGTCGAGGATCCTTGATGATTAAGTAAGGTATCCGCTGTACCAACATTTGCAATGGGGGCGTCTTCGGAAGTATCGACCGTGAAGGAAGATTCTTCTTGACAAATCGAAGGCCTCCTGTTGAAGAGTATTAAAATCTTGTCGCTGAATCTTCTCGAATTTCTCGTGCGTTTTATGTGCACTTGCGGCCATTTCTGCCTTCAGCATCACCAACTGTTACTGGGCCGCCGTGTTCTCTTCCTCCGCTTTCTGCTTGGCTGCTCCCGCCGTCTCCTGATTTTTCCGAACGTCCGCCAATTGCTCTTTAGTAATCGTGGCCTCTTCTTCGGCCCTTTTTTGCTGCTTCCAGAGTTTTGTGTGCCTCCTGAAGGGCAGTCATCTGTTGCTGGAGTTCATGCAGTTGCCGCTGTAGTGGCTCCATTGTGTTCGTCGGTTAGTTTATAGGATTATTGAAACAACCCCACATCTGACACCACTGTTACCTCCGACGACTCACGAGGATGGAAAACAATGAGGCCGGTTATCTCTGCACTTCAATTCCGCAAACAACAAGGTTATTGACCACTGTTTGGAGATTTGAGATTTGGACTTTGCTTAAGGGAAGAAAAGACAACCAAATAGTTCCAATATCCCTTGTACCATACCAAAAAGCTCCTTAGGGTAACTTTATTTTTCTTTTTACATCACAAATAGCTCGTTTAACTTAGCGAATTGTTTTATAAATTATAAAATTATATTTAAATTGTGTTGAATGTCATTTCTTTATTAAGCGGTCATCCAGGTGAATATGCATTTGTTACAATATAATAAACATTTTATTGATAATATGATGTTTTAATTTTTTAACCATACTATATTATGGTTAAACCATTTTAGAATTCCTCAAAACATATTTACACCATTGTTTTTGCAGTAAAAATACCTTTCGTTCGATGCGTCACATAATCCAATTGCAATTTAAAAATTTGTTCGAATAAATATAAAACAATGTAAATCAATCGTCCTGTATAGCAAACAGCATATTTTCGAAGATTGGCAAAAAGTAATTTAATTAATATTATATGCAATTTCCACTGAACAATTTTTACAAAAGAAATTTGTATAATCCTGCACGGTAACGGTTATGGAACTCGTAATCTTAAGAGGCAAACAAAATTCTTTTGTCAAAAAAAAAAAAAAAAAAAACAAATATTATTAAAATTAAATTAATAATTAAATTTAATTAATTTTTTTTCGTTTCGTTTCGTTTGTTTTCCTCACATTCAATTTACTTTGATTGGAAATAGAAAGCAACAATATTAATTTTATTATATTATAAATTATTTAAAAATTATTATTTACAAAAAAAAAAAAATTTAAAATGAAAAATTTAATTATATTAATTATATATTACTTATACAATTTATTTAATTTTTTTTGTGTATGGAAAAATTAAAAAACTTAAAAATCCCAGGATCAAAATAAAAAGCAAAAAATAAAAGTAAAATTTATTTCAATTTTCATTTTTATGTTATAAATTTAATTTTAATTTTATTTAATTTTTTTTTTTTTTTTTTGGTGTTGTTATTATTTTTTTATTTAAAATATATTATTAATTATAAATATAATTATTTAATTATGAATGTGGAAATATATAATTTCGATTTTGTTTAATTATATTATTGATTATAATTAAATAATTATTAATAATGAAATGGAACATGTGAAAAATTGGCAATAGAATGTATTATGATTTGTTTGGTTTTAGAATTTTCCCGTTTTGTTTAGCAAATAGAAAACTCATTTAGTTGTTGTATTGCCCCCCTGGTGACCTTTAATCCTATACCAAAAACATTTTCATTTATTTCATGATATTATTTTAAATCCTTAATATGTAGCTATTATGGTTTTGTTTGATTTTTGGGTTTGGTTTGGTTTGGTTTGGTTTTTTAATTAAAGTAGTTAAGCGCACAATCGTTCACACACCATTTTTGAATGAAAATTTAACAAAAAAAAAAAAAATGAAATATTTTAGTGGCTTATAGTAGATTAAAACGATAAACTTTTTTGTTTGTTTTGTTTTTTTTTTTTTTTTGTGTGTGATAATAGAGACGAGAACCATGAATTCCATTCTAGATTTTTTATGTTTTTTGGTTTAATTTTATTTATTTTTTGTTACTTTTCTGTCTATCTTTTTGGTTTGGTCTGTTTACTTTTTTTATTTTTAGTTTTTTTAATTTTATTTTTTAGTTTCCTTTTTCATTTTAGTTTTTTAATTTTTCTCTCTAGTTTTCTTCTATTGCCATTTTTTTCTCATGCAGAAATGTGTGCAGATTTTAAAGTCATCACGGCAAATAAGTATGACGGTGCGTTCACCCCCAACACTGAGCACGTCAGCGCCATTGCATGGATTTGGACCGCCACGTAATTCATCTGGGGTGGGGAGCGGTGGCGGAATTGGACTCGGATCAAGCAGTAGTGGTGGAATTGTTAGCGGACCCGCAAATCATGAACCACCGCTACCATTTCGACAGACATGTTCCTGGATGGATCGACAAGGTCGACCAGCATCACCACCAATGGAATATGGTGGTCGAAGGCATGATCGACGCGATCGTATACGACGTGTTGAATTGCTCATTGAACCGGGTCAATCGCTTGGTTTAATGATACGCGGTGGGGTAGAATATGGCCTTGGAATTTTTATAACCGGAGTAGATAAAGATAGTGTCGCCGATCGATCTGGATTGATGGTAAATATATTGAACAGTCAACATTTACTGATTTCAATGACAATGTTTTTATTTTTTATTAGATTGGCGATCAAATATTAGAAGTAAATGGTCAATCGTTTTTGGATGTAACCCATGACGAGGCCGTAAGCCAACTTAAATTCCACAAACGAATGTCTTTAGTGGTAAAAGATGTTGGTAAAGTGCCACACTCGTGTACATCAGTTGAACCTGAACCCTGGGATCCATACAGTCCGACTGGTGGGACTGGTACAACAACAAGGGGGCGACGCAAATGTCCGATATCAGCAATGGTGGAAGAGAAAGCACGTTCACTGCTGCCGCGACACCATTACGCCAGCTTATCATATTATATAGCAGAATATGGTGGTAGAGGAATGACCATAGATGCCTTTGTTGCTGTACTATTAGAGATGTTAGATACACCAGAAAAAGTAATACCATAATTTTATACAAGCACGCATTTACAAATATTTAATCAATTTCTAAATTTTAGCATACGTTGGTAACGGAAATACGAGAGCTTGTATTTCCTGAAGATCGGACACGATATGATGAGTTAGTTTATCGTCGAGATCGTGATTTATACCGTGATCCAATCGATCGACATAGGGTAAGTCGTTTAAACCATAAAACTAAAACTAAAAATATAACAACAGTGTATGACTAGAGGACGTACATTTATACAGAAGATTTTTTTATGACTTTTGTAGTAACTGGCACGCAATGTAAATATTAAAAAACAAAAAACTTTATTGACAACAACAACAAATAATAATACTTAAGGTAATTAAAACTGTTAGTTTAGATTTTTATTATACATCGCAACGAAATCCCCATAAATGCTGTACTCCTAGGGGTGGAGATTTTAAATTAAAATTGTTTAGAAGACTTCCGACTTCTCCCCAAAAAAAAAAAAAACAAAACACAAAGCAGAGACTTAAAAAGTTATTTAGTTGGGTTTTACAAAGGGATGTCACACACTACCACATTTTTTGTATAAATTGCCATTTATTTTTCGTTTTTTAGCATAATCAACAACTAATAAAAATTTACGGGTGTATGAGGTAACCACCTTATATAGTTACATGTAGAAAGAAATACAAAATTGAAATCAATTAAATTTGATTTGAATAATGAAATGCATTAAAAAAAACGGAAGCAATTTATAAATTTGATTGTGTGCAGTCATTAAGTATATTTTACAGTTGTTTCAGCTTTGATTGAATGTAATAAGGTTCTAAGTGTATATAGCTTCCGATTCTAATATACTGTAATTGGTAATAACAACTCAATTATTATTGAAGCAAAGGAGAATTTTGTGTTAGCGGAATTTATTTATTAGCAATTGGAAGATTTGTGTTGTTGGTTTAAGTTTAGCGTTTAGGAAATATTTTTGAAATTGAAAATACGGAAAATTTTTACACATCCGGCGCTGTTTCCTATCATTCATTTACTGATTTGTTTACAAAATTATAATTCAACCATTTTTACTTCAACGTGAAAACAGCCAATTTTGCAAGATTTCCGATTGCGTTCAGTTATAAATTGGCTGCCTTTGATGTCAGACACAAAAACCAGGTAAACTTCTTCTGTAAGGAATTTACTTCATTCCCTCTGACTTCTTTTGTTAATTTTGTAAAATTATTGATAACTTCTTTTAAATGTTGCTCTTTGCTTTCAATCATACCTCCGTGATATTTATTAACTTGATACTTGAGATCCGCGCTTAGACATTCTCGCCCTAAAATATCAGATATGAATCGTTTCAAATTTTTCTATATCACAGTTGCGCCACTAATAAATTAAAATGTCTTTGAATTTGCAATTCTTATATAAAGTCTCCAACGTGAGTCACACAGTCTGTGACAGCTTTGAATTTCGCGCCCTCGATATTTAATCTGAATTTATCGATAGCTTCTATAATATTATAAGGTGCGGTATCTACAAACAGTTCAAATGAATTTGCCTTTGCCTTTCAACAGGTTTATTGATTGGTGCAATTGCAAAATAATAATTAGCATTAAACCACTTGTCGCGTGCAACCAAGCCCATAGGCCTCCGAACGCCTGTTCGCTTGGGTGTTGCGAAAAATCAAATAATGGTTATTTTTCGGAATTGATCTGTAAACCATGTGTATCCGGAAAAACCATTAAATCTTTAATCGAAACTCCTTTGTCTGCAGTCATTGATAAAATTTTAGCCAAAGATTCCTTCGACAATTCTAATAAATACTAACTCCAAGTTAAGTTCGAGTTCCATGTTTATTATTATGCTTTACTTTATATAAAAGAAATGCTTGACAGACTCTCGCCCAACCACGGCTTTAGAGTTTCCCATATCCATGAAATTCTTTATATGATGTAGATAACCTAGCTTATCTGGCGACTTCATTAACAATTGTAAAAAGGTTTGCGTCTAAAACAAACCTTTGGTTGGCGCAATGTTCATGTGTACATCAATCATTCTTAATCTTAACGAAAATAGATTTATTGACTGCCTTGCTTAAACCTCGCCATTGTACGTATTCATCATATTCTTCCCTTCTTGAAGGGACATTGGATTTGATTCTTGATTTCAATTTCAATTTACTCTTTCGTGCCATTCACAATCTTAAGTGTGCGGTTGATTTTATACAAAACAAGGAAGGATCATTTCCACGATTCATCTTGTCTAATCTCTAACACCTGGGTATTTTTTTTACAATCATCGACTGTTACGTTACAAACCCAACAAAAGATTCTAGTATATTGAACGTACCTAACCTAAGTTTCGCATATTTTCTTCTCTGCAAGTCGTGCCCCTCTTCGTCGAACTGCTTGCAAACTTCTTTTACAGAATTAATTTATTTGGAGAATCACCATAATTTCGTCCAACATCCGTATAAATTCCACTTCTATGACGTACTGCGCTTCCAGCACACAGTCTCGATATGCTTATTTCTTTTATATATCTCGCTGTATGTATGTATGTATGTATGAATAATTCCGTATCTAAACTGCTTTTGACGGGTTATTTGCAGCAGCCTCAGCAGCGATGGTCGTTATCCTATCTAGCTTTAGACCATGTGGCATGGGAAAGATCAGGTTGCACAAACAGAGTTAAGAATACCTGTAAACTTCTAAGAAACCCTTAGATATTATAGATTACCGATAAATTGACTTCAGAACTCAACCACAGTCCATAACTATCATTTACTGGTACCTGTTCCATTATTAATGAAAAACGTTTCTTTCTGCACTTCCTTTCTTTTACCCACTCAATATTTAAAAGCCTCTTTAATGTAGGTAAGTTTATACACTATTTCGATGTTGAAATCCGAACCCAGAGTACCTAAGAAAAAATAACTGATTGCGGTTATAATTCATTGCGTTTTTTTTTAAGTCGACTGAAAAGCTCCTCCTTCTTTTAACACCAACCTTGGCAAAATGACCTGTAGTAGGTTTCTAATAATGTTGTTATTTTCAATATCTATATGTAAATTTTGTTTTCTGAATAGAATTTCAGTAAAAAGAAGGCTTAATGAAAGTATAATTTCTGGACTTCCTTTTTGATAAATTCTATTCTTATTTTAAAATTAAATCCAACTTTTCAAGAATATTTTAAAGTTACAAATATTTCCTTTCTAATTTATAAATTAAACATTTGTCTTGCAATTAAAAATATTTGAATGCTAATTTTAATTTAAACATCCTCTTCCCAAAAATAGTATAAAATTTAAATATTTCCAGTCTTATTTAAAATAATTTTCCTTTTCTGGAATATTTTAAATTCTAATTTTAAATTTAAATGTCCCCTAACCAGGAATTCCTTTCTAATTTTTAAATTAAATGTATTTTTAAATATGTATTCCTTTTCTGATTACCTTAAAGTTCAAGAAATTTCCATTCTAATTTTAATTTAAATCTCCCTTTCCAGAATATTTTGTAAACAAAAATGGTTCTTCTAATTTTAAAATGGAATCTACCTGTTTCAAAATATTTTAAAACTAAAAATGTATCGAACTATAAATCCATATTCCAAAAATTTTGTTCTAATTTTAAAATGAAATTTGCCTTTTTTTAGAATATTTTAAAATTAAAAAAATATTTGAATTGCAATTTTAATTGAAATCTCCTTTTCCAGAATATTTCAGAATTAAATATGTTTACAATCTAATTTTAAACTAAAATTTCCCTCTCCAGAATTTCCATTCAAATTTTTACAAATAAAATTTTTGTTTTCCAGAATATTTTAAAATTAAAATTAAATTTTTTACTTTTATTTCAAAAACTCGCAAACACCCAAATTAACACTGGCTTTTGCTATGGTAATTTTTGACACAATCAGAATAAATTATTTGTTCGGTCGATATTCAACATGGTCGCCTTAGCATTTTAAATTAAACCATCATTATATTAATAGACAAACATGAATTTTGTTCTTTCTTTTACGCCGAAACTATGCAACCGATTTACATAAAAATTACACCATTCGAAAGGTGTGCACAATCTGTGTCTTAAATAAATCGGATATCAGATGGCTGAGTTATAACGGTTTAAAAATAACACATTACAACAACAACATTTGTATATTTTCATATAGGAATTAAATCAAATAGGAATCATATTAAATCCGTTTAGATTTTTATATTGTCAGCTCTTTCATTGTTTTGTGATATTACATGTAAAAGAAAGAAGCTTATAGAGAGAAATGCATTAACATTTTGTTTAAATAGAAAGAGTTAAACGTACTGATTCAATTACAACAACAATATGTGTATTTTTTTCATTTTTTTTTGTTCGACATATCGTCGTCCTAACTGTGAATTAACGTATCTGATATTTTTTCAAAATCTCATCTCTGAAACAAAATGTGTCATCGTGAGACACTCTGTTTGAATTTTTGCATCTGCGTTGGTTCACCGTTAGGACGAAGATGTCTCCTAAGAGTCAATTAACGCTGGTGTGGGAATTCGACTTTAGTTTCTCAAGACGAACATTTTGGTATCAGAGATCAAATTTTGAAAAAATGTCAGATACGTTAATTCACAGTTAGGACGACGATATATAGAAAGAGAGAAGCTGTGTTTTTCGGTTGCTAATTAGGCTTTTATTTTCCATATTCTTTTGTGCATTCAAATTGTTCAGAAGTCAATTAAAAAAAACGATTTGTGAATTGTGTATTTAAATTATATCCAAGCCAGACATCGGTTTAATAAATCCGATTTAGCTAAACTCGTACAAGTACACTATGCAAAACAAAGCGATCAGCTAAAATTGAGATTGCCATACTGCAACTAAACTCGAAAAATTCACTAAATCGGATTTATTAAACCACAGTCGGTCAGAGCTATAACGCTTTTAGTTTTCAAAGTGTTTGGGAGTGGGTGAGTTTATATTCAATTGTGATCAATTGGTTTTCTTCTGTATGGCGGTAAGTTTTTTTAAAATTTAAAAATGCCTCGCCTTGCTACTATTACTGGTGTAACAAAGAATTGAGTTTGCGTTGTGCATTTTGTAGTCCCACACAGTCGTTTACCTTATGTTGGCATAAAGGCAAAATTGATTTACCTCCTCTTGGTCAGAATGCATTATTTAAAAATCTATGCGATGGACTTTGTTCTAATGATAATTCATTCAAACGTCGTTCTAAAAATTACTTTGAAAATATTCGATCCTATAATTCAGCATTTGCAATGGTTAGTTCTGAATCTAAATTGTCAAATACTCTTTTAAACGGTGTATACCATTTTATGATTCATAATATTTTTTTTCATCGAGCTGGGGCTTTAACATTTGAATATGGTCGGCAACCGTGCTATGCACAATTATAATTTTATGATGTTTATATACTGCTATAATCAGTATAGAATGCGTGAGAGAGCAAATGTTGACTGTAATGTTGATTTAATGCGTGCATTGGCTGTAGAATTAGATCGCGTGAATGATTTTGTTCAATCCTTCAGATCAATGGCCAAATATTGTAAACAGCCTGAAAACATTGCTTCTGATGTTTGTATGGTGATAAAAGTTAATCGAGATGCAGATATACGTCGTTTTAATGATGTTGTTCATACCGATGTCGTAGCAATTTTCAAAAATGACGATGGTGAACATCCTTTTGAGAGAAATGTGGTTGTTTTTTCAAAATTGTTAAACGCAGTTCGTTTCTGTTTTAGATTCTTCGTTAGATCCTTTAGCTTATCCGTTATTGTTCCCAAACGGTGATACTTCTTCTTCTACAGTACCTCCAAACAAGGTTACAATGCTTCAATATGCCTCTTATAGACTTGCAATTCGTGATGGGTTTAGCCTTTTACATCATTCGCAAAAATTATTTCTTCAATGGGTGGTTGATATGTATGTGCGGATTGAAGGCACAAGGTTGTATTTTGTTCGTCAAAATCTGGCTACATTACGTGCAGAAGTGTATAGTAATTTAACTGATTTTTTAAATAATTGTCCAAACGGTGTTGATGGAGTTCATACTGTCGGCCGTAAAGTCATTTTACCATCATCTTTTATTGATTCTCCACGCAATATGTACCAAAATTATTTGTATGCAATGTAAATCGTGCAACGTTTCGGAAAATATTCTTTATTTATAACTATGACATGCAATCCACAATGACCAGAAATTATTGAAGGTCTTGATGGTTGTAGTGCAAATTTTCGTCCTGATATTGCCGATCGTGTATTTAAAAGTAAGCTTAAGGATCGATTTAATTTCTAAAAGAAAAATTTTTGGTAAAGTAAATGACTTAATTTATACTATTGAGTTCCAAAAACGTGGTTTCCCTCATGCGCATATTTTGATCACTTTGCATAGAGATGATAGAATGGATGGGGTTGATGATATTGATAATATTGTGTGTGCTGGAATACCTGATATTCAAGCACATCCACAACTATATGAAATGATTAGGCGTCATATGATTCATGGACCATGCGGTCTACTTAATCCAAACTCTGTCTGCATGAGAGAAGGAAAATATACCAACAAATTTCCAAAATATTTCTGTGATTATACGAGTGATAGCGTGAATGGATATCCTGTTTATAGACGGCGTGATAATGGTGTGAATGTTGATGTTCGTGAGCATTCTGTTGATAATCGATACGTCGTCCCATACAATCCATATCTTTTAGCCAAATTCAATTGTCATTTAAACGTAAAAGTGTGTACGACCGTTAAAAGTGTAAAATACATTTACAAGTACGTGTATAAAGGATATGATTGTGGGCCATTAGAATTTGGAGAATTGAATGGTGAAATGAAATTTCTTAATTGGGCGGTATGTATAGATTCCACTGACGGTTCATGGCGTATATTTCAGTACTCTATGCACTTTCAATCGCATACAGAGTATAGAAGTTAAAGTGCAGCCGCATTTTGAAAAAATGTACATAGCAGGTAGGTTAAAAATATTTTTATTATTTTCACCAAGTCAATACATTTGTAATCGCGTCAAATAAAAATTAAAATAAAATGAATTAATATTAAAAATGAAGTTTAAGGACGATTGCGCTATTTGCCGTTTTTCAATGAATAAACTTCCAGTAGTACGGCTGCAACCATGCCTACATCTACTCTACTCAAAATGTGCAAATCCTATATGCAATATGCCCACTCGAACAAAAGTATTGTGAGCTGTGCCAACAGAGGTGAGGATTGGACAACTTTTGCTGCAACGTTGAACATTAAATACAAGACCGCATTTCACTGGGTTCATTCTGGGTGTGACAAAATGTCTTCGAAAGAAAGCATTAACCCGAAAATTCTCACGGAATCCCAAATTGATTTAATTGTTTGATGGTGTGAGAATGATTGTAGTGTAACCTTAAAAATATTACAAGAAAATGGTATGCACAACTTCCACCAACTGATATCGGTGTCAACCATAGGGAATTACCTAGAAGGCAGGCTATTCACCACCACAAAAGTTCATTGCGAACCTATCGGTATGAATTCTGAAGTCAAGAAAATAAAACGGGCCGAATATGTTCAAACTTTGAACGGTTATATCCAACACGGAAAACAAATAGTGTGGATCGACGAAACAAATTTTAATTTTAAACCGAACAAAGAGCCGTTCAAGAGCTGGTACCAGAGCAGTGCAACAACTTCTAACATCAAGAGGCCCCAACGTTTATTTAATTGGATCAATTTCGGTTACTGGCGTTGTATCGATGGGATGAATGAGAGGTTTGTTCACTGCACAGTTGGGAAATGTTTGGGTAAAATCATTAATGCAGCAGTGGTGAGATATGGGGAACCAAGTGGCAGATTTGGTGATTGTTGCTGACAATGTGCCTTATCATTCAATGCTAGAAACGGTCATTAATAGGACAAAGCAACTCTTCTGTGGCTTGGGCCATACTATCCACTGCTTAATCCTCCATAGAGAATAGTTGGTCAAAAATCAAGTCTGAAGTGAAAACTGAAAACCCATATTAGATTTCCTTGATATTGCAAGGCCCGGTGTTATTGAACAGAGACTTCTTTATCTAGCGGAAATTATAAATCAGGTCAAGGCCACATAAATGAAGGTGATTTTGCCCGGGCTGTGCAACATGCTACAGACACCAAGTCACAGCCTTATCAATGCGCGATATGCTAGTGGGTTGCTAATTAATTATTAATTTACATATTTTTACCTACATACATTACAATTTTATTTTACCTGCCATAAAAGTATTTTACCTATATTTGGGTTAACTACGTAAAATATATTAACTACTACATACTGTATGTACTTTAATATTAAATAAAATTTTAGTCTGTTTTCTGTGTCTGAATTATAATTGATACTTTATGAATTACATCTGATGTTATCTGAAAAACGTTTAACTAATCTGAATTACAATTAACGCTTTTTGAATTGCAGTTAACGCTTCTTGAGTTACAGTAATCCTTTCTGAATTACAGTTAATGTTTTCTGAATAACAATGATCCTCTGTTGACTAATCTGAATTATAATTGTGAAAGGTGTAGTCTTTGGGCCTGATTATGGAACGATAAAATTCATGTTATATTATTTTATTTCCCCGCTTCCTAAACGAATTTATATTGATAAAACAAAAATAACATAACCTAACATAAAATTGTTGACCTCAGAATCGGCAATAATCTGAAAAGTGCAGCACTAATTTTGAATAATTTCATATTTTCAACTACTGCAATTTGTTGAGAATTTTCTTTAAGCGGGTGCTTTGTCCATGTATGTCAACCAAAGGTTGATCTTATTTATATACTAGCTGAGTTACCCGGCGTTGCACGGGAGGTATATAATTCAAATACAGCGATGTAAAGAGAGAATTCTTGCATAACAATCAAGTATGCAAGAATTCTCTCTTTACATCGCTGTAGTTGCAATCACATATGAAAAGAAAATTTTAAATAGCTGTATTCAGTAACGGGTGCCTCCGTCAATGCATCCAGGCGAAATTTTGTAATGATGATCATCCAATTTTATGATAAATTTGTCCTTGTACTTTAAACGTGGGCATAAAACCTCCATCCTTAACAATTTGGGTTGCTCCATAAAAGATGTCATTTGAAAGCATGAGTTGTATTTTCGAATATTTTGTAGAAAATGTCTGGATAACTCAGTAGTTCCGGAGACGTAAGCTAGAAGAGGTTCAGGTGGATCATCCATAGAGGAGGCAAATTCACTTTTCCATTTGAACAACACATTCCAGGCGATTCATTGTGAAACTTTAAAGCATGACAATACAAACAAATGTTTTCCATTTGCCCAATTGAAACATTGTAATCATAGTCTTTCTCGTAATTGAATGCTGCTAACTTTAAATCACCTCTAAAAGTTTCTATTAATCGTCCATATCGTAACCGATCGACTTCCAGCCGGGCCTCACGATGTTCAATGGTTTCAGTAGCTCTAGAAGAAGACATCCTGCTTCGAACATTTTCAAGTCGTGTTTCACGCTGTTTAGTTGTTTCATTAGCTCTAGAAGATGTACTGCTTCGAACGTTTGCAAGTCGTGTTTCACACTGTTCAGTTGTTTCATTAGCTCTAGAAGAAGACGTACTGCTTCGATCATTTTCAAGTCGTGCTTCACGCTGTTCGCTTGATTCAGCCACCCTTGCGGCTCTAATTTTCTTCTACTTTGCAGTTACCTGCCCAATTGAACTTTTTTTCGGTGGCATTTTTAAGCGAAAATGAAACGTGTAGCTAATTAATCAGGAATGACGGGCATTCAAAACAGAAATTAGTATTAATTTATCAAAACGATTTTAATGTTCCCTTCGATACGTTTCACCGCGAACTGTGTTTGAAAATGTCTTTACGGAATTTTTTTTAAGCAAAATCAAATGTTATCTACAATCAAAAAGTAATCATAGATTAACACGTTTATAAACTGAAAACTTAAATCTAATAAGAATGTATATTCACTTGAAATAATATTTAATACCTGGAAAATAATCACCAACAATTATTTTATTGCAATATAGCTAACTAATCGAGAACAACGGCATCCGAAATACAAATTAATATTAATTTATTCAAAACGATTGTCCACTTCGATACGTTTTACTGCGAACTGTGGTTGAAAATGACATTTCGAAAAACAAAAGAAGTTTTTTCAAACTAAGGTTATTTTACACGTACAATAATTTAAATCCAAGGATGTTTCTTGTAGAAGATGCTATTTTCAAATATAAAACGCTAGTACTTCTCAAAGTAAATCAGTTTATAATACGTACAATATTTTTTAGTACCTTTCCTAGAATTGATTTTATGAAACAATCATTGATTATTTAAGTAATAAACTAAATAAAATAATAAATTATTGGCGTTTAGTATGAAACTACTATTTTCATTAAAAGCCGCCGGTTGCAATAGTGGATTAAAATAGAATGTTAATTATTTCTGAAGTTATGCGGAAATTAGAACTCGCTGACTATGGTACATTTCAAAACAGGATATGATAACTAGGATATCACTAAACAGTACATGTCAAACCAGTAAAAATGGATTATTAGTATGTATAATATAAGTGTTCAGAGATTTGTCTTCAGTTAAAGTGATGAAAGATTGTCTTAAATTTAAATTAATAAAATTAATTTGAATAATTAATTCAAATATAGTAGAGGTATGATTTGTGTATAACAATCGCACGCTAGATATCCTTTTTGGTGTATAAATTTGCGGCTAAGGCGCTATTTCGGAACATTTAAATAATTGTATCTATACATGTAAAAATGAATTCTTGATCCAGGGCAGACTTCCGGATTGGAGCATGTCACTAATTTCATATAACCCCTTTACCACAGCCCCTAGACCCCGGGGTCCAGCCCCTTCAAAAGTATCGTGGGCTTGGAGTAAGTAAAGTAGTCCCAAAAAATACAGAGAGACGCGCTATATTTTACGGTCGTGTGACGTTTACGCACAAAAATGTTATAAAGGTTGAAATCTGAGGGGGAGAAAAATTCAAAAATCGTGTTCTGGGTGGTCAAAATTCCTCAAAAACCCGGAACCTGTGAGGCATTTGCCAAGATGATGTAAAATGGCCGAATCTAAAAGCACATACATATTGGAAAGTTTGTTAATCGTCCTATATAGATCGATTGGATCTTCAAAAATTGCGGTTAGAAGCAAAAGATTATTATTCCGTCGTTGATCCCTTATTTTGTACAGATGCCCCATTGCAAATGAGCTCTTGCTCAAAATGGGGTGTCCCAAATTTTATGTAAATAAATAAATAAATTCTATATCACATTTGATGATATAAACTGTGATAAACTTGGCCCTGAACATGCAACATATACATGGTAAAAATTTCATGGCGATCGATTGAGCGGCTGAGACGCCCATTCGGAACAAAGAAACAAACAAACAGGAATTCATTTTTATATATATAGATAAGCCATATTGATCCCAGTGAACGTTAAACGAAAGAGCTGCGACTTTCGCTTAACGGATCCCGGTTATTATTTTAAGATTTTAGCGATAGTCTGATACAAATGAATAGTTCCATTTCTTGTTTATTTATTGTTTTTTTAATGGTATTAACTGATTAATGTCGATTGGTTTAAAATATTGCATTCTACGCACTAAATCAGTAGCCTTTTATTTCGACATTTTATACCCATAATATAGCTGCCCCAATATTATTTAGGCACTTCGCCTTTGAGGCTATCCATGGCCGTGATATTCCCTATAGAAAAACTAACTATATCTCGAAATTTAGTTGACAACATTTTTACAATAATTCTTGTACCATCATCCCGTTGTACTAAGCTCTATACAAAATCAATTCGATGTCTAGATTGTTAGCAGTAAAAATTGAACATGACAGATTGGTAAAGTTCTGAAACGAAGATTTCGGTAAGATAATTGCCGCATTTAGCGATTCATCAGACTTTTGCAGCGATTTGCTAGAAGCATTAATCCTTTCTAAAATTTTCCCAAATACTCCTACTTAATAAGAACACGAACTCAATTAACGCTTTCATAAATATCAGTAGCTTTAGATCGTCCGATTGGCTTTATTGAAGTAAGCATTGTTTGATTGCTTCGTAATTTTGCTGTAAAGATTTTATCGCATCAGCACGAACCTGCCGGTTGGTTGGATTCACAGGAACTGTGTAAAGAATTCCATCTGTGTGTGGAACTTAAAAAACTCGTTTAGTTCTTGTATTAATTTAAAAAAAAATTCGCTTCCATATTACTCTCAGTATCGGCTTTTCTAATCAAATTTAATGAATGATTGGCACATCGTATGAACTCGGCAGAGATAACTTGCTATTTTCATTCACACATATTTAATGCATTATCAAGATAGTTTTTGATATCGATGTCTAATACTGTTAAGGACGCTAAAACAATTTCTTCCTGATTTTAGTTTTTGTCGCCCGTTGCTGTTTAGTTCATATTAAGTAACTACGGATAATGCAAAGGATCAATTCGATTTTATTCTATCAAAAATAACTTCCAAAAAATTTGAAAATCAATTTTTGTAAATTTATGATTAATTTTTCTGACAGCTTCAACTTTGAAGAGTCCCGTTTTCTTTTTTTTTTTTTAATTTAAAACTGGACATCTACAAAGCGCTGATAAGACCAGTTATCACCTTTCGTTGCGAGTCTTGGACACTAGCAGCACAAAACATCCAGAAAATTTCTGTAATTGAGCGTAAGATCATAAGAAAAATGTTGGGTTCCATTAAAGAATAGGCCACGTACAGAATGCGAATGCACGAGATCAGAAATGACTCGATAAAGTCGACATCATCGGCTTGGGTAGGTGCTTCGTTCACAAAATGGGACCACTAAACAGTCCTTTGAGTCGGCACCAACGAATATAGGACCTCGTGGGAGACCACCCACCCGATGGATAAACGACGTTTTGAAAGGAACCTAAACACACTCGATCACCATGTTTGGTGTTCTCTTGCGGAGGATCGAATTATTTGGACAAGAATCATTGAGACAGCCAAATACCTTCTTGGGATGTAGCCCCAGCAGAAGAATAAGAAGAAGAAGTCTATGTTCTCCTATTTTCTTTACTTTACAGTTCAATATTTACAAGCCTATTCATCATCATTCAATATTTACAAGATTTCCATTTGCCAGAATACTTTAATTTTAAAAATTCAATTAAATATTCATCTATATTCTAAAAATACCGTTCTTATTTTAAAATGAAATCCCCTTTTCCCAGAATATTTTGAATTACATATTACGTTTCCATATTAATTTAAAAATTTAATCATCCCTTTCTAAGATTTCCTTTCTAATTTTTTAATTAAATTTTCGTTTCCAGAATATTTTAAAATTAAAAATATTCCATTCTAATTTAAATCTATTTTTTCTCCCTTTTCCAGAATTTTTGAAATTAAATATACTTCGATTCTAATTTTAAAATGAAATCTACCCTTTTCAGAATTTCCATCCTAATTTTTAAATTAAATCTCTTTTTTTTCAGAATATTTTGAAAATATTTGCATTTTACCCATATTTCAAAAATTCCATTCTGATCCTAAAATGAAATCTCTCTTTTCTAAAATATTTTAAAATTAAAAATGTGTCCATTCTAAATTTAAATCTTCCCTTCCCAGAATTTTTATTCTAATTTTTAAATTAAATTTTGGTTGCCCAAAATATTTTAAAATCAAAAATATTTGAATTCTAATTTTAATTCAAATAAAGAGATATTTTAACTTTAAGTTTCAAATATAGTAATCGTCTCGATTTGGTGAATACTATTAAGAACTAATTTCGATTAATTGTTCATCCATTGAGCCCACGAAATATAATATTTTAATTATTTCAAGCGAGCAATCGATCATTCAATCTTTCTTACAATCTTTAATCAATGTGGAGACATCTGCATGGGAGTATAGTCATGCCTTATGTGAGGCATATTCCGAGGAGGATGATAACTTTAATCATTATAAATGCAAGTTTAGCACCACAATCAGAATTTTCGAAGCCGAAGACACACGATTCAGACACCGATTTAAGAATGCTCCGTGAGGCCAAATTGTGACCTTGGTTATAAATGAGTTGCAGGAGTTAAGAATCTGTACGTCTCCCAAAATCGAACTGAAAAATTTACACCTATGTATGTAAGTGTATCTCAATAGAAATGTGATAAACGTACAATGCAGAACTCACCAAAAAAACTTTCACTGCGGGGAAGGAACGGAAAAGCTAATAAAGTCCAAAATATGTAGTTTAACAAGGAACTCTTCAATCACCTAGAGCCTGAAGTCCCATCCTGTTGAGGCCAACTCCAAAGTCTGAACATCCTTTGGCAATTTTGACCAATTTTATAACCAGCTAAGCCTATTAATCTCTTTATTATTGAGTGACCGTTCAATCTTTGAAGCATAGATTATCTTGGAAAGTGATTGCTTTGAATTTTTCACTGGTTATCTGAAATTTGTTTACAAAAATTTACTGCACTGATGTCGGCTAGTTCTACATTTAGTTGCTTAGAAAAATAACTTGGAAGGTCAATTTACCTCTTGCAACATAAAATATTTTCTGAAATTGTTATCTAGCAAGGGAAGTACAGTACTGCGCAATTTAATAGGTAATTAATACGATTATATTCCAAGTTGTAATAAGACAATAAGCAACACTGATTGTAAAACGAACATAGATTACAAAAATATATTGATGAAAAAAATAACAGAATTTACCATTTTAGTTCGGTCAGAAAACTCGTTAGCTAAACGAAATGAATTTCCTATTTTATTGCACACTACTGTATATGGCGCAATGTTTTATTGTGTCACAACGTTAGTTGCATTAATCGATCTGCTTGTCCGTTCGACCCAAAATCCTCCTTATACGAAACAGTTTTTTTTAAGTCGATAACTAATAAAAATTGTATTAAATATTAAACTAGAGCGTGACATTTATGCCATTCTGTATAGTTTTATAGAACATTTAGGTGGTTTATATACATCTTGGGGAATAAAAGACTTTTTTGCCATAGTACACCATAAAACATGTAAACCAACTACTCTACGTTAAAAAATTAAATTTATTTGTATTTCTTGTTTACAGAGAAAAATAGATCACGGTGGACATCCTGTGCATGATTTAGGGGTAAGTAAAATTAATTTACTAAATTTTTATTTTTTTATTTAATTTATTTACCTTTCAAGTTTTTTGTAATGTTAATTTTGAAAAAAAAAAAAAAAATTAAAATACTAAGTCTTTTGGAAGTAGTATATTATTCTTCTGCTATATAACCAAAAATCAAATTCATCTTCCAAAAAGCATAAAAAATTTTAAGTAATGTTTTGAAATTTCTATTAAGCTAATTTTTATTAAAACTCTGTACTATAAATAAATTGATCACCTATTATAATAGACCACTCTCTCACACACACAAATACACATTTATTTTCCTCTGTACACTGTACTACACCAAAAAATGCAATATCACATAAATCTTACCATTAAAAATAATTAATGAAAGCTTTTTATTTTATTCGAACACTTTTATTTTATTTCTCATCATCGAGTGCCAAATTATTTTATTATTCATTTATTTTAATCACTTAAATTTATATAAATTAGAAATTAATTAAATAAATAAAACAATAAACAAAAATTAACTAAAATTCGAAAATATTATAATTCACCTTTTTGGATGAAAGCACAAAACTTTATACCTTAAATAAATTTCTCTTCACTAAACGACAGTGACATCTTCATCTCAGTATTTTAGCTTTGTGACGTTTTCATGCAAAAAATATTTCATTTTTGTTATCTCCAATACAAATTTATGTTATTTTAATGATTGTGTTACATGTCACATCGTAAAAATGTTAAAACGCATAAATGAAATATTTTAAAGCATGATAAACGTAAACTAAATTTATTTTTTGTAGTAGAGACACAATTTGCGCAAAACAAAACCTAACAATTTCAATTTTTGTACATTAAATTTTAGTTGAACGCTTTTTTTTTTGATACGTCGTATTGAAAGCCTTTTTGTAGTTTTTTTTTTTGGATTCACTTTTAAAAGCACCTTAATACTTTTTTGTATTTTTCTTGATTGATATTAATTTTTTTTTTGGAAATGGATGATGAAAAAATCGCGCCCTTTGTATAAAATCGAATATTTTTTTTCATCGTTCATAGTAAAATATGCTTTAACTTTTTATTGCTAAAAAGCTGGCGATTTCTGAAAATTTTCTTAAATTTGAGTTTTTTTTTTTTTAATTTTTGTTTAATGATAGAAAGTTGTAACGAGATTTCCTTTTTTTATTGTTTTGTTGAAGACAGAAGGTGCAGGATTGTGAAACGGTAAATTGGTATAGCATCATCAAAAGGGCTGGAGTGTCAGGTTTATTACAAGTCATATTATTGTTCAGTTCGCTTATTCGTGATCATGGTAAAATAATTTCAGTTCCAAAACTTTTTGGCTTTTTATTTTTTGTGTCCCATTTTCTATCGTCTTCTCCACCCATTGCTCGTAATATTCCCAAGATAGTTCGGTTGTACCTTTCACATTGGCCGTTAGCTCTTGGCGTTGTTTTCCGAACAATATGTTTCGAATGACCGTGCTGTAAATGTAGTGCCTCGATCACTAATTAATCTCGTGGGAACTCCAAAGTATAGTCCAATCATCCATGACCGATAACTGCAGCTGTATTCGTTGATTTTACTGCTCTGAGAACTACGTGTTTTAAAAATGCGTCTATTATAACTATTAAATGAGTTTTCCCTTTGGAAGTTTTCGGGAAAGGACTGAAGTGCTCCGCATGTATGGTGTGAAATGGTATTGGCATCTTATCAATAGGATACATTTCACCTTTCTTTCTCCCCCCCCCCCCCCCTTTTGATTTTGTATACCAACATTCCAGACACGACGAAATATATTTTTTCACATAGTCTCTTATTCGAAAGAACCAAAAGTGTCTGCGAATAACTTCAACCGTTTTTTCAACGCTCGGGTGCCCGAGGTGCAATATGTTCGGGGCACAACCCACATTCGTTTATCATATTCGAGAAGTATTTGGTTTTCGACTTATAACTTCGATGATTTTTTGAATATCGTCATCTAAACGTTACATACCGATCAGCCAATCATCTTGCTGTGAATACTATAGGAACACATTAATCGTTGCTGGTTCTGGGTTAGCCCCTTAATCTTGCATTACAAAATGTTGCATTACAAAATGTTGCATTACAAAATCTTGCATTTCAAAATCTTGAAATACAAAATGTTGCATTACAAAATCTTGCATTATAAAATCTTGCATTTCAAAATCTTGCATTACAAAATCTGGCATTTCAAAATCTTGCATTTCAAAATCTTGAAATACAAAATCTTGCATTACAAAATCTGGCATTTCAAAATCTTGCATAACAATTTCCCGTGATAATAATTATGATAATTTTACAGTAGAATTTTGCTTGAGATATCAAATCATCAAATGTCCAGGGTTAAATCTTCTTTATCCAGAATATTTTGTTAACATATTCTGGAAAATGGGGATTTCCATTCTAGCCAGAAACGAAAATTTAAATTCTGGAAAATGAAGATTAAATCTTCCTAATCCAGAATATTTTGTTGAAATATTTTGTGTTGAAATATTCTGGAAAATGGAGATTTCCATTCTAATTCTAATATTAGCCGTATTTTTTTTTATACATAGTGATCCGGATTTTGTTTTATATTTTTTTAATTATATTGAACTTTTATGAAAAGCAATATTACGTTAGATACTAAAGCCAGGTACAGATACTAAACCTTCAAAATTTTTTAAATGCAAGATTTTGTACTTGCAAGATTTTGTAACTGCAAGATTTCGGGTTTGCAAGATTTTGACTTGCAAGATTTTGTACTGCAAAATTTCGGGGCGCTCCCGCTGGTTCCAGATCCATTCCATCGTCAATTGTGTTCCGGCTAAGTGCGTCGACATGTTATATCTTCTGCCCACTTCGATTAACAGTATTGAAGCTAAATTCAGCAAATCGTAACCACCACCTTCCTATACATGGAATTAAATCCTTTCTCGTAGTAAAACTTGTCAACGCCGCACAATCCGTGACCAAAGTAAATGACTTTCCGATTAAATAAATGCGGAATCTGTGAAGCGATTCAACGACTGCCAACGCCTCCAATTCATATGAATGATATTTGCATTCGTTGTCTGTGGTTCGGCGACTAAAATATGACACTGGTTTCGTCTCGTTGGACAATATACCGGCGAGACCTTTAGTCGCGAGACCAATCTCGGATTTTACAATATCAGAATATCACGACTTCCCAACTTGCTTTTTAATAACTAAAACGACGTAGTTTGCTAATTTGTCCAGTTAAAGGATTCATTAGTTTTCGTTAGCCGCGTTAATGGTTCAGCGATAACTGAAAAATTCTTAACGAATTTTCTGAAATAACTCGCTAATCCGATAAATTGTCGTACCTCATGCTTATCTGTGAGCGTCTAAAATGTTAAAATTGCGTTAGTTTTGTTTGAACCCGGTCGTATACCATGAGAATCAATTTCATGGCCAAGTAATTCAACTTTTCTCTTGAAAAACTGACACTTCTTTAATTTTAAAGTTAATCCTCGTTCCTCGTTGTTGTAATACTTTCAATAATTCAACTTTTCCATACCTTCCTGGATAGTCGTGCTTGGTATGATAATATCATCCAGGTAAACAATTACGTCCTCGTTAACCTCCTGAGCGATGGCGTGCATCATTTTTTGGCAAACAGCCGGAGCATTTGTTAACCCAAAGGACATCCTCAAAATGTGATCGGATAATACTTGGACGCTAAATCCAGTACAGTGAAATAATTACTACCCACTGAGTCGTGTGATAATTGATCTTCCATAATTTCGCGCAAAGCAACTTCCGAATTTTGTTACTAACTTAAATAACCATTCGCGTTCACTCGGAGTCATACACTCATCCATATATTTAGTTAGGTCAACAGGACTTCATGTACCACTACCCTTCATGCCACTTGAAACATGACATCTTTCGGCTATATCCAACGTTCGATAAATCAACCAAGCATCGCTTACGTTGATATTTTGAAATTTTAACGTATTCTGTTCTCTGATCATTCTTAGGGTTGGTGTATCAATAGAATTTGTACCAATTAGAGATTGTGTATTTAAATATTGGTTAGAAATAATAAGCAACTCAATCTCATTGGGAACTTCATCAATTTGAACCCTCGCTCGTATCTTCTCGTTGGTAATCATACCCCCACCTGTAAATCCTTTGACAACCATGTTACATTTACTTAATTCCATTTCAAGCCCCACGTTACTTTCTCGTATAATTGAGCATTGACTTCCACAATCAATTAATCCCAAAATTTTCGCGTGACCATTCAACATTACAGTTTTGATATAGGAACTCGCCCCGTCAGTTGTTATTCTACCATTGAAAGCTTTTTGAGTGCCCGTCGTAGTGGAACATTCTGGTTGTCCCATCGGATGCACACGCGAACATCATCTATATCGTTCTCGTCTCGGTGGTTCAGGACAATTTATCGACAAATGTCCTGGTTTTAAACAATTATAACACTCATATGTCCTAGATCTGGACGAATTTCGTTGATTGCGTCCTTGTTAACTGATTTTCCCGGCATACTGATATTATTTTGTATATTCAGCCGACCCGATTTGTGTTCAGTATTTATAGTCCCATGCACTATGCGCACTTTCTTGCCACATGCTCGAATACCACTCGATTCGTTGACGCAATTCATCAACATTATACCTACTATTTGTGTAGACAACGATGTACTTAGCTGATAATCATTCAGCCCCAATGATATACTTTATCAACGCCTCATCTGAAACTTTACGTTGGCCGATGGCACACATTTCGTAATAATATTCGAAACTTGTCGTGTAAATCTGCTTCGCCTATATGTGAATTAAAATGTTTCATCAGTTCGTCTGCAAATATCCTTCACTTGATAAACACGTACTGTAGGTACTGAATTAAACCATAACTTGGCCGATCCTTTTAGCTTATTCCCGATTGTTAACATAACAATTGGTTCATTTATTTGATAAATGTTCATCAACGCTTCCACTTTTTGAACGAATTGTTCCGACGTTAATAATGCTGCCCTTGCAGGATCAAATTCTGGAAGTACATATATCGATTACATCACGGGGTGCAGTTGGTATCTCTTCTTTAACCTTGTGCTACAGCTTTAATGCATTTTTTTCAAGTGTTGCTGTTCCAGCACACAGCACAGTAAATTTGTCTAGGCAGAGCTTTGGGATACGGTCGTACAGCTCATGGTGTAACTTGCAGCGTCGATTCTTCTTCAGTGCTAAATATTTGAGCTTTTGCATAATCTGGTTGTGAACAAATATTATTTGGATTTGATTTTTTAGCGCGAACATATCGTTTAAGTGTCATAACATTTAAATCAAATCGTTTCGCCGTACCCTTTAGGGATGCTCCATCATCAAGAACGGAGCTAATAGCTTGTTCAAGTTTGTGGCTATCAATCGGAGTACTTATTTCATCTGTATTTATGCAAGTTCTATTTGCTACTGGGTGGTTTACATTATTCTATAATCGTATTCGCTATACGGTGTTGCCACACTCAATCTTTAGATTATCACAATTCCCACGAAATAAATTAAGCGAACAAGTATCCCAAAGGATCAAGTATCCCTACCCTCCTAATTAATCTGCAGTCGTACCTATATTTTCGAAAAATGCTCGATACCTTCATATTACTGACGCGAAATATTTTCAACTAAATTAGTCGTTGAGCACTGTCCCATTCGAACGGTATTCGTTGCAAGTGTCAGCCTAGTTCTTGTACTTCAGAGTCTACAGTAAAGTATCATTACGTGGTTTAAAAGCCTTTGTACGTATGCTGATCAATGTGATGTCAGTTTTTCGAATTATCCTAGACCAAGCTTACTAAAAAGGTAGCTCCCTTCTCAGAGATCACCGCATTACTCATTCTGGACTAGCATGCATAATGAGATCGAACCTGCGTATATTCGCTGTCCTTCAATTTCATGGACAAGATCAAAATTCCCATTTAATTCCTGATCTCACTCCGGTCCCATCATCGTCGCATTGAGGGCTACATTTTCTCAAACATTCTCTGGAATGTCTACAGCCATCTTTCGAACTCATCCGTAAGGGCACAACTCTCATACCTATGTATGCATGATAAAGGGATTGATTAACACCCATTACAACTTCAGGTCGCAATATTCTGGGTCGACTAAATTAATTCCGACTAAATGCCGAACTTGGACTCTATTAGACGCATTTGGTTGGGTTACTCCGCGTCCAAGGTGCAATGCCTTGTGCAGGAAAATTGTTACATATTTGTTATGGAAAATTTTAGAGCATTCTTCTCTGTCGCGTGTTGAAGTGTTGTGCGTTTATTTGAGTGAGGGGTTTCAGTACAATCACAAGAGGGTTGGTTGACCGGAATCACTTAGTAACTGTCTGGGAACATTAATTCAAGACCGTTGACGACAGTCAGTTTTTGTGAGCAAGATGATGCACCTTGCTGATTTTCAAATTTAAGAATGTTACAGCTAACTTGTAAAAAATACAGAAGTGCTCAGTTCTCCGTTCCTTAATTTAATGATTTGCCATTTTCTCTGCCAAAGGTTCTCTGCTGATAAAATAATACCGGTTTTGTAGCACAGCCCACTCACCCAGTGATGGAACTAACAAACAGCTAATAATTTAATAGTGTTAAAAGTAGCAAGTAGTTATTGGCAATTCGACAGGAACGAGCCTAGAGATCCATAACTACTCGTACCGATTAAAGAGTCAAAACAGAACCAATCGTGAAGAAAGAGACATCTCAGCAGAAAAAATGCCTGCCTAGCACACACATAAAGCGGCGCTTTAAGCATTCCTCACCGAGCATAATATTTTCATACTCACTTTTCAATTAAAAGAGCTCTTCTGAGCTTGAAATGCTCAATAAACACTGCTATCATCACATCTGCTCAAATATGCATCTCTTTTTCGTAATAGGAAAATTTCAGTCAACTAAGGACATTGAATTGCACGTTTCGTTACTTTCGAAGGCAATGTCGGCTGCATTAGACATAAACTTCTGTCAGGAAATTAATAGCCTGACGGCTATAGCTAGACTCAATAGAGTGCTGCAATATTAGGGGTACAAATAAGTTGTGAGATTTTTTTTTGAAAATTTCGATAGTTTATTCAGAGAATTTGGCACAATGTATTTCATTCAAAGTATTGTCCATCGTTAACTACGACTTTACTCATCATTCAGGCAGCATATGGATTCCGCGTCGAAAAAATTCCTCGACTTCTCTTCAGCAGTGAAATGCTGCTCGGCCAGACCATAAGTCATCGAGTTTTGCAACATGTGACCGAGCGTTGTCGTGCTGAAAATTCACTTTGTCATGACTTTTGGCATATTGTGGGCATTTGAGCATCCAATGCTCGGCTTAATTGCATCAATTGTTGTTGATAAAGTTCTCCAGTGATGGTTTCATTAGGCTGAAGTAGCTCATAGTATTTCACTCCGAACTGATCCCACCAGATGCACAGCATTAGCTTCTTGCCATGAATATTCGATTTCTGCGTTTTGCGTTGTCGTAGTGGATCCACATTTCATCCCCCGTCACGAGCCGTGAAAAAACGGCGTTCCACGTCCCTTGGCTGGAGTTTATACCGAATCTAATTTCCTTGTTTTTGCACTATACCCATGGCCTTGAGATGGTTTGCAATCGCTTGTTGAGTTACTCCCAAAATTTGAGCGAGCTCCTGTTTAGTTTGGCATGAATCTTAGTCCAATTTCATGTACCACACGGACAGCTAAGCTCCCCCAAGACAGCGGTTGGTTTATTGCTTCTTTCTGTTCTTTCTGTAGAGCGTTTGGCAGTCTTCCATAATCCTGAAGTAGAACCATAGGGCTGCTTTTATGCCGAAAGCTGGTAAGTTTGATTATATGAACCCAAACTCGCAGATTCCTTAGCTAAGGCCAGGTCGTGTCCCGAAAAAGCTGCCTTACTTTTTAATTGCGGTAAAGCGGTTATAAAAAACTTCGCTAACAAAGAGCTAAGACAGAAGCGGCTTGTTACCTCTAGTTGCCGTAAAACGAAGCATTTTATTGGTGAGCTTAATCATAGGTTTTTGAAGTTTACTTTGTCTTTAAAAAAAAGGCCAGCTTTAGGGCTACCTTTAGCCTGAAGACAGCTGTAATACTTCGGATGCGATTGTCCTGTTTTCACAAATTTTTTACTGCAAAACTATCGATATAGGTCGTTTGCCATCCCTCCTTTGGCCTAAACTGATCCAAGTTGCCAAAGTATATGTGTGTTTCCGCGAATTGGGATAGAATCCTCAGTTTGTGGCATGATCTCTTTTGGCATTAAGCGCAGAACCTTTAATCAAAAACGACAAAAGGAGAAAAATCAGAAGAAAAAGAGTCCTAAAAATGGTTACAGTTATGATATCGGCGCTCCAAAGTTTGGTCAAAATTAAATCGGGTGATGAGACACATACTTTTCTGCATGAGAAGCGAGCATTGTTCTCGAAACGCCCGAAAGGTTTAAGCGAATCAGCTCAGCTCGATATGATTCATGGATTATTATCTTTAAAATTGCGATCGAAGTAATTTTGCGACATTTAGTGCGTGCACGGCATGATGAAACATTGTGTTCGAAAAGCACATTATAAAGGATCACGAGGTAGATAGTCGTAGCTCATGCTTCACCCTCTCATAATATTTCGAGTCCGACCATTAAATTTGCATCTGTTGACAATAAAAATTAAATCAAGTCAATTGTAAAATTTTATGGTTGTGGTGAGCCCGGTGTAATTCAGAACCATCGTACTAAATGTAGGTCTAACAAACCATCAACCACCGTATTTTCAGTTACGATCAATTTACAAATTTTATTAGCCGATCGCTCTGAAAAACTTTAGTATAACCAACCAACCGAGTTCCTTCCTTATTGACCTTATTTCTAAACTTCATATAAAAATCATTTTAGAACCCCATTTCCATCGTGCAAATCGAATTTCACCATAATCGATTAATAAATAACCAAGTTCATTCCTAATCGGCCTGAGCTTGACTTGAAAATGCTATTGATGGATAAATTTCAATGCGAGATATTCAAATTTTCTACAATCGGATCTAAGGCACACTCGGAAATAAGAGACAGGCCGATCCCCAAAACTGAGCCCGCTCTTAAACCGAGGTTTTATTGTAATATCTTATTCCTACGCGCGCCGTTGTAAAGTTAAATAGGTTTATAAAAAAAGAAATTGAAAACCGGGAAATCTCTAGATTTCCCGGTTTTACTTTTGTGACAAAAACGGGAACCCAGGATCTCATTTTGAGAGAATCTAATTGCAACCAAATGGACCGAACTTCACAACATGACATTAAAATTGTTTTGGGCGACTTCAATGCTTAAATCAGCACTACATATCGGAGCACCAACGGGATACCCACCATTGAGCTAACTTTACTCCAAAACTTGGTGGTTGCCAGCACATACTTCCCATATAAGCGTATTCACAAAGCCACATGGAAATCAAATGACAGGACAACGGTCAACCAAATCGAACATCTTTCGTCCAAAAGACATTTTTGTAGTATCAAAGAAATCAGAACTAAACATCAATTCAGACCACATCCTTGTAGTTGCTGAATTAAAATTTCGTCTATGTTCACCACATTTAATAATCGTTTCCAGCGCATCACTCATTGAAACGCTGCGGCATTGAACAACCGAGTTACCCGGACCACCTTCGAGATTACAGTATTAATTACTTTAAAAATAATCCACTTCCCGACTCTGTCCAAGATCGCAGTGGGACTTATTTTCCGAGCCCTATAATGCTTTGTATACCCACTAACGCTATTTCTCCATTTCTGTATTAACGCTCTGATTCAAATTCTCTAACAGCCGCCTGACTCTTAATTTCTTACTCCTATTTTTCATTTCTGTATTTAGCTCCTAAAGAGTTGCACAGGGAGTATTTTCACACTCCTGAGCAATGATAATAATTTTCTGCTCATTTTGACACTCATATTTCCTAAAGTGTTCTAGATCGAGGGTAGCAAATCGTCATTCATTATCACACTCCTCTTTTATGCTTAACTTTTTCTCCACACTCCTGTATTCTCGCCCCAGTAGTGGAGAATATTTTTATAGACAGAAGCTTGTCTTTCTACCTAAAGAGCAAAATCAGTACAGTAATACAGCGGGTCGTCACAAATACTTACACTCTTGAATATTTACACGTTGAGACGGAGATAACAAGCACAACCAAAAAGCAAATTTTTGTCGAAATTTTTTTTTTTTTGGAAAGTAAGACTAAATCTCCAGTCTAAATTTAGTATGATGCCTAAAGTTCAATCTACCATTCGACACCCAATTTTAACGTTTCACAAAACTGTCATCAATAACTTTATAGCTATATAGTTAGTAAATCAAAAACCAATGACAACAACAAAACCCCCAAATATTCATAGGTATCCGATGCTGATTTGGAAGTAATCGAAGCGACCGGCCGTAGTCCATCCGAAGATTCAGGTTTAGGGATGGGAAATGATCAAAATCGTCATCGGTATTTATATTTTGTTTAACAAAATTAAAACCTATAAAATTATTAATTTAATTTAGAACACAAAATGTAGCATATATAGTATTTCTAAACATACATATAATCCAAAACAAAAAAAAAAATTAAATTTAGCCCACCGGTTCCACTACCATATCGTCCACTGTCAGCCGGTCCAATACTTCATCATCATCATCCGCATAATATTGGCATTCGTCAATTGTCGGGATCACACGGCCATCTCACCGATATTTCTGCACGTAATAATAGCAATATTCCAACCACGACACGTTCAACAGGACCAGGTGCAACAACTACAACATCATCGACTAATCTTAATCGAAATAGTAATTACACAAACGATAGTACTAATAATATGAAGGACTCAAAGGTGATAATTATAAATGTAAACACAAAACAAAATTAAACAAAAATTTCAACATAATATTTTGGACAATTTTCTAAAATTTAACAATTTGTATTTTTATTTTTTAACAATAAATAAATGAATTTAATTAAAATTGGCATTCGATTGAGATCAATCACAAACATTTTCCTCGCGTGAATTTTTAATTTTCACAAAATATTTAAACACATATATACACACAAAATGTTCAGTTCAATTTCTTAATATTCTTCAATTTATATGTATACAATGTCATAAAGATGGCAGAACTGAGATTTTTTATTTAATTAAATTTTTAAAAATAATTTTTAATTATTTAATCTAATTTTGGTTTTATTTATTATATTACAAAATATAGGATTACAATTGTGATGATCCGACAAGAAGTAGACAGCAATATGAACAGGATTCGGTGAGTGACATTTTTTATTACAACATATTTTGCCAATCAATATAATATGTGAAAGTTCATTCTAACTAATAAATCATAATTAAAAATTATTGGTGCATAGGATAGGTATAAACTATACAAACTAGTGTTCTCCGAATATTTTATAATTTAACAGGTGAACTGCAATTCTAAGACCTAAGGAACTGAACTTGTAAAAGTTCTTTGTTCAAGTTTATTACCTGCGTAAGCCGGAAAATTAATTCAATTAAATATTTTTTTGTTATTCATTATTCGTTTCTGTAATTAACAAAATATTTTCTGAAATTTGAAGTTTTGTGTTATTCTGAAAACTGGAGCTTAAAAGTTAAAGCTTTTTGTTATTGTTAGTTATTGGTAAAACAATGAGTTAATCCCTTCTAATTATTTTTTGTTTCGTTTGGAATTGAAACCTCAAATCCTTCAATAAAAACAGTTTATTAAATTTCTGTTCAGTAAAACTCGTGTTACATCTTTATAATTCAGCAGGAATGTTCAAACTGTCTAAATAAATGAATACGACTGAGAAAAACTTAGCTTTTGATTTATGTCTGGTTTATCCATTTGCATTTTAATTATTTGTGTCACTTAAGACTCTTATATTCTCATGTTACTAAAGCTTAATATAAGTTAAGCCAGGTACACATATAGTTTGGCGGCTATTTGTGACAGGAATATGACTGTTGGGTCAAAATATGCGTTCTAATAATATTTTTATAAATATTAAAACAAGCAAAACAGGATTTGTAAGTTAACGTGAAGTTTATGACAAATGACAAAATATGTGATTGTATTAGTAAAAGTGTAACGCTAAACAAAAAAACCTTACAACAGTTTCAACACATAGCTAAAATAACTGGGGGTTTAACAACCATTGACAAGCAATCTTACAGATGGCTACGCGTATCTGAGTGTGCCATCGTATTGTATATATACCTTTAGAGGTGTTTTGGGTCCTACGAAATATTTGCGCGACCCGTCATGCTAAATACAATTAGATGGAATACACGTCCAGCTTATTTTTTTTTTTTTTTGTAGAAGAGCAGTTTTCAAAAATTCATAAAAACCGTTTGACGGATCGCGCAAATATTTCGTATGAGCCAAAACATACCTAAAGGTACATACAATACGATGGCATACTCAGATACGCGTAGCCATCTCTATACGATTGACTGTTAATCGCCGTCAAACGGCAAGCTGCACATTTTTTAGGGTAGAGCGGTTTTGAAAAATGTATTCAACCAGTTTGACGGGTCGCGCAAATTTTTCGTATGACCCAAAATATACCAAAAGATACATACAATACGATGGCATACTCAGATACGCGCAGCCATTTCTTCTATTGCCTGTCAATGGCCATCAAACGCTCATCTTCACTTTTTTTTAGTATATCAGTTTTGAGAAATTCATAAAAACCGTTTGACGGACCGCGCAAATATGTCGTTTAACCCAAAATATTCCTAAAATTAAATTCAACATGACGGCATACTCCACGGATCCTACAATCATAAGCGGAGTGCCCTGAATTTAACCAATTGAAGCATCTTCTATTGGCCCTGATTAATTCTCTACGCTGTTCTACTGGTAACTCCTTAAAGTGATCACAATCAATCAACCTATGTTGTTGTTTATTACATGCAAATGCAATATAGTTAGGATTAGTTGTTATAGTAGGGAATTCGTTGCTGGTGTTCTCTTGTGCCCATAAACTTCGACTTTCATCATGTAATTTTTGTTGTAGTAAGTAGATAATCCATGAATTTATTCCTTCAGCTTGTTCGCCAAGTGCATGTAGCAACTTGCACGATTGGTTGATCTAGAAAATTACGGATGAATGCGTCGGCAGTGTGCCGCTTGCGATCAGATCTTTGGGTGAATTTGTTAAGTGCTTCAATGTAATTGGATTTAGTGATTTTGAAATGTTCCACTAAAGAAAATGCATCTCCCTTAAGCAATCCCATTAAGTATTGAAACTTCTGTACAGGATATGTCTTTAATATGAACACTGGAGTGAAACAGATCAAAAAAGCTTTGCTAATCTGTGTAGCCACCAAAAAACTCGGGAATTTTTAATTTGGCAAGGCGCACCTTTGGTGCTGTGTTCATAGAAGTGAGGTTTATACTGGTATATTGGATTCAAACATTTATTTCGCTAATACCTCGTTTCTTGATCCAATTATTTAATGTTGCCGTAATATTATAATATGATTCCTCAAAATCGTCCATTTTAGACTCCTCTTCATTGTTAATCGGAAATATTGATGCTTCAACGCCATCTATTTTGTCTAAAATTTTCTTTACGCGGTTCATCTTTAATCGCATTTCTTCAATGCTTTCATTTGAAATTTCCTTTATATTATTCGCAAAACTCAATAACTTGGTTAAAAGGCCTCGGTAATCACGTACACACAACACTGGATTTCGATCAAAATTCGTAAAAAAGCACTTTTGAATTTACTTGTATGCACACGGGGAATCAATCACTCACTGTCTCGAATAATAAATTTGCAATATATCTTGAATTGATTACAAGATGGCAAGTAAGGAGCGTGAACAATATTTTCTCGTATAGTCACAGATCACTCAGTAAAATGTTGGATTATTATCAAAAAAAAAAATATTTCTACTTATCTGTGCTAATTCGGCTCCAGACAATAGGACCATAGACAATTATGACTATAATCAAAATTCTATGATACTAACTGAATGACTTAAAACTTCGATGAAAACTAAAACACCAGCAAGAAATATAAATGTGGCAAATTCATAATTCTACCGAAAAACTAAAATTCCTGCCAAATGTAAAAGTCCTACGAAATTTGAAATTATAACGAAAACTTAATAAGAGATTTGAAACATAACCAAAACTAAAACTACCCATACTCCGTAATCTTTGGCCAATTAAGCTGCGGCATCATCAGGTAGTACGCCCACCTTAATAATATTATTGTCTTCAAGGATTTCTCTTAATTCCGGTGGAATTTTCTTCAAGTACCACAATCGAACTAAAGCACATAATCCTTTATGTGTGGCTAATTGAATTAGTGCTACTGGACAGCGTGAACCACGAGCCAAAATAAAAACGCAACCGAAAAATTTTTCAGGAAAATACCCAGATTTGAACGCATGTATCTTGGTGAAATAACACCTGTCAAAAAAAAATATTTTGTTTTTTATTGTAGGAAATATTGTCTTCTCTTCGATACTGGAATTTGCTTTCTTATGACTTGTGTACTATAACGTAATCAAATTCGGCCAACCGTATTTTCCAGCGCATCAAACGTGATGAAGCATTTTGTAAATTGCAGAGTCATATTAATGGTTTGTGATCCGTTACTATTGACCAAACTATGGCAAGCAGTTCTTTTTCAATTATAGCATAGTTACTTTCCGGTTTGTTAAGAATACGGCTAGCATAAGCTATTGGTAGATCGAATGATTCAACCGTTTGAGAAAGAACCAAACCAATGGCGAAATCACTAGCATCGCATGTCAAATAAATTGTTTATTAAAATTTGGCAATTGTAAGATTGACCGGATGGCGGATTAATAAGGCTCATTTTTAGACAAAGGCAGGACCAATCGAATGGTTTGTCTTTCTTTAGAAGATTGGTAAGATGCTTGGCTATACCAGAAAAATTTGGGATAAATCGTCGATACTAACCGACGAATCCCAGGAAAGATTTTATTTCGGTTTGACCGTTAGGGATCGGAAATTTTTCTACTGCTAGAATTTTATTTTCGTCTGGACGGATACTTTCTAATTTGAAAATCGATGTTAAATTTAATGACACAGTATCATCCGGAAAAGGAATACTTACCACATGTCTTACAAAATCTATGTTACACTTATAATGGTTAAAGAAGTTTTGACCAATAATACCTACCAGAGTATGATATGGGAACAGAGTCTTCTACAATTTGGAAAACATAATCAATTTCTTTAGAATCAGGAAGTATTATTTTGATATCACATTCGGCAAATGCTTCTAAAGTTCCGATGAAATTCTCTTAAGTTTATATTTACCATCCTTGTACACTAACGCGTCATGCTTTAAAAGATTTTTTATGATTATACATACATCGGCACCTGTATCTACCAAGAAAGGAATATTCTTGAATTTACACACATCAATATTTAAGAATATGTATTTACACTCATTATTTGTAGTGGCGTTTGATAAGGTGACGATATCATTGAAGATGGGATCATTTATGCAAGAATTACTGTTTTGAGTATTATTTAAATTGCTTTGAGTACACTCTACTTGTCTTGGACTCTTGAAAAAGTGCCCCAATTTTACTTCAAGTGTCGGTCTTCGTTTCCCGATACTGATATTGATGGCTCCATAGTAAATTTTTCTTGTAAAGATAATTGTTCTTTACGGGCATCGCTTCGCTTTTTAAGAAAACTTTTCTGAATGTGATGCCCATTTTTTTGCAATAGGCACATCGAATGGTTCTAATAGTTTTTAAGGAAGCTTGGAATGGAGAGGTAACCTTGTTATGTTCTGTCTCTTAAAATATTCTTCTTTTTGGTGTCCAGGTTTATTACAGGTATGACAAAATATTATAGGCAGTGACAAATTTGTTGGCGTAAAGCTACATATCTTGTTTTTAACGGCCCATATCATGGCAGATTGGCAATATTTTGATATGATTTTTTTCAGAAAACACTATTGTATCTGGAATTTTCATGTGTTTTTATTTCTTCAGAATTTTGGTTAAAATTTGGGGAACCGCCACTGCCATTAAGGTTAAACGAAAACAATATCTATATGATCTCATAACCAACCGTTACTGGTAATGAATTCAAAATTGATAAAAATTCTGATTATATCTGATATAAGGTTGGTGTTTCCCTTGTGTACTTTGAAGCTGTAATAAAGGCCGAGGCACGTCCTGAACATCTACTTATTAAGAAATATAATTTCAATCGCATCAGGTAAATTTTCACGGAGTTCGCCAGCAGTCTTGAACTCATTAACCTTGTCTACTAATAATGCCGATGTTAATATTAATTCTAATTTCATCTATTTTCAAAACGTTCGTGGCATTGCTTCGAAATCTACTGAAGTTTATTGTTTTGTTTGTGCATCTATATGTATCCGGTTTATGTACTGGTTGAAACTAACTTGAATGCGGATATTTACAGTGTGGAGTATACTTTCCTGCAGACTACTTTGTCTACAGACGGGATCGCTCGGAGTTAAATAGTTTTAAATTTAAGGATGGTGGGATACTCATTATTGTACACTCTTCTATCGATAGTGATATAGTTGATTGTGACCCAAATATAGAACTATTATGGGTGAAGCTGAACATAAAAGTAAGAAATTAATATTTTTACCCATGTCCCAAACTACATTGGTAAATTTTTGGATCTATTTGTTACAAAATCGATAAATTTATGTACGGTAATTAAAGCATCGGTTCCATATATTGTTAATGATGTTAACCATAAATCGATGGATTGATCTGAATCAATCAGAACTCTTACTGTCTAATTCAATTAAAAATAATTTTGTATCTAGATTTTATGATTTTAAACGTGCTGATTTTGATGGCCTGAATTCATTTTTGTCATCAATTGACTGGAATGCGCGCCCGAATTAGATTAGGATGTCCAACTATTTTATAAAATTTTGTTTAATAATATTGCCAGATTCATTCCAATTTCTGTTATGAAGAGTATTCGTAATAATCCTCCGTGGTTTAATAAACGGCTGATTAAGACGATTTGAAATTAAATACCAATTTTGGAACTTTGTTCAGACTAGGAGGAAAACATGCGGTCTTCCGTCTACAATGTCTTACAATAATGCTGCCAATAATTCCGTGTGGCCAACTTATTTGGTACTTTCTTCTAAAATGCTTATAGATTTGACAATGTTGATAAGAGAAGATAGCATTAATAATGTTATCTTATCACGAGTAACTGAAGTAAGACTTATTGGATTGGAGTCATGTTTACGCAAACCTTTTCATTGAATCGGCATATTGATTTGATAATAGTAAAAGCATGTTCTATGTTGGGGTTTGTTAAAATAACCATGAAACGGTTCAATAACCCAAGGGTTTTTATTATACTATATCAGTCTGTTGTCCGTTCGCAACTTGAATATGCGTCATGTCCTCTCTATGCTAGTCATATTAGTAGAATTGTTGAAGGGCGTTTCGTTCGTAGTTTGGGATACTTATTGAAATGATTTTCACTTCGCACAATTAACCACAATCAAAATACAAAGTTTAATTTTAATTTATTTTTATAAACAATATAATTTATTTTTACAAACAATAATTTATTTATTTGATCTTTTCCGATCGACAACTATTTGGTAACTCATCTTGAGCTGTATATTTATCTTTTTACCAAATATAAAGTACATAATATAAAAAATGTATTTATTCACTCATTATATAACGATGCATTTATATAATATGCACTTACAATGCTATGTACAGAAAACAATATTTTATTTAAATACAATACAATGATCAATTTTATGTACTGGCTAATTACTATATAATGTTTCTATGTAAATATAATTTTGTATATAACACAACTATGTAGTATAAGAAAATATATCAACATTACAAATAAAATATATTCGTTCGAATTAGATTACGTTTTTTTGTGTTAAAGTACCGATAAAAACAATACGACCACCGATCGCTACAGAATCGAAACTATACAAAAAAAAATCTCATTTTTTATGTGTTGAAAACACACCAATTTGATCGTGGTAAAGCACGATGGGAGAACGTTAGGGATCTGCCTTCTTATGCCGATAGATGAAAATCTTTAAGGCTCAAGCCACTTAGAATTCGGCGTCAACATGCTGGTGCCATTTTCATTTCCGATCTTCTAAATGGGAATATCCAGAGCTCATTCTTATTAATGAATCTTGGATTATATGCTCCGGAAAGGAGTTTAAGATCTCGATCGCTTTTGAAAACTGAATTTCATAGGACTAAGTAATTATGGAGACGCAACGGGTCTTTGAATCTGATATCTAAGTCATATAATGAATTGAGTAATCTTTGTGATTTTAATATGAGTAAATGTGAGACAAACCACCTGCGAGCGGTTTAATCCTTAATCTTTTCCCCCTTAATTTGAACCATTTCAAATGTCACATTCCTCACCGTTCTAATAATTTTTGCTTGAATAATTTATAAGCTGCATTACTCAAAACATGATTCCCCTACTTCCAACGTTCGATTTCTACTGTCAGGGTTATACCAAGTTGCACTATTTTCGTAAACTTGCCTGAAGCGTTTGAACATTAATTGTTGGTTCTTTGTTTTAGTTTGCACTCAAATTTCACGCACGGGTTATCATATTCTGTCCAAAAACTAGATAATGAGATGAGTAATGCGTAGAATTATGCACTAAATTACTACACTTTCTGATAAATGATAATCTCAATTTTGATGATCGTCTTTTATGTACTAATTGCCGATAAAATTGAATGATTATTTCGTTCTGAGGTGGTTGACTAGGGTGAGTATCGGGGAGTTAGAATATGTTTTATCCCAAATTTATGCAACATATTCTTAAGAGAAATAATAATAATTGGGCTCCATTACCGTCAAAATGCTTTCTGAAAGGGAATAATGACTAAGATTTAATCTATGAAAGCTCATCTATTTTGTGAGCCTTTACAAAGCTCGATTTTGAAATCATAGCCTTACTTTTCCGATACTTCTGGTAACTAATGAAACTGACGAGCTCCAATAACTCAAGAATTCCTCTATCACATCTAACCATATCATACGACCAGGTCCCTTGTATAGTTCGTCTTGTTTAACGCTGTTTAATTGTTGTTGCATTTCCCACATCTATCGAGTGTGATATTACCGACGTTTGGCCCAGGCCTGGTTTAGAATATGGTGAGATTGCTTCAATCATTCCCGCTACTTATTTTTATTGCTCAGGGGTTAAATCGTGTCGGTGCGACTTTTCTTTATGCTTCAAAATGCCCAAATTTAGCTCTGCAATAAACGGTTTAATTTCAAAAATGTTAGCCTAAATACAAATTTTGTTTTAAACCAGAAACAATATGTACAAAAATACTTTTCGTAAGCCATTAAACATTACCTCGGCCCATATGTAACCAAAAATACGTACAATGGTACCTTGATCTGTTTTCGCGGTAGATGGACAACTTTGAAATTTAAATTTAGTGCTTTCTAAAAGTTATTCACTACCATTTTCTAATGCCATATAGGAACGATTATCCTTATGATTATCATTATTGATAGTTTGATTTAGTGCTTTACGCTTTGTCCAATATTTCCGAGCTCAATTTTGAACAATTTTTTGTGCATTTGCGGCTGATTCGAAATTTGTAAAAGGTTGTTTGCAATATAAAGTTAGTATGTCCGGGTTGAATGAAATATTGGTTGCGTTGTCAGGATCGGTTAAATATTTTTGGTTTTTTCCAACGGAATTTAGTTTGGGGAATTCCTGACCAAAAGATTGAAATTGCTCTTTTGAAGTAAATAAAATAATTAAACCAGTTTTAATTTGCTCCCAAAAATAATTTGGGCTGCGCTCTAAGTAGCACCAATACCAATTGAGAGCTGTTCCTTTGGTGACTCAATAAACATAAGGTTCTATTTAGAAATATTAGGCTGGTAGTTAGTTCTTACGGAGTTGAAATAGTCGTTGTTATGTTTGCTTAATTATCGTTCTGGTATTTGCGGCTCAAAATGATTTACTATATTTGGGTTATGTTCACAATTTGTCTTGAATTTCGGTTGATTTTCACAGTTTGGTTTTTTATTATGATCCCCATTCGTTATGTGGGATTTGATCATTTGGTCACTACTAGAAGTGAAAGTTTCTGTATAATCGTTAATCTAAAACTTCGTTGAAAACTAAAACTATGAAATTTAAAACGCCACGAAAACGTAATCTGTGCGAAAAATAAAGCCCTGGTGAAAACTGAAACTCCAGCAAAACTAGAAATCTGAAGGATTCTAAATGACTTGCGGAAATCAAAACCATGTGGTAGTGTGGTGAAACCGCCACAATCTAAAATTCCAGCGAAATTTAAAACCCCGACGAAAACTAACACTCGAACGAAAAAGAAAACTACGGTGGAACTGTAATACAAAAATTAAACAAAAAATAACAAAAATAACAAAACAAAAATTAAAATCAATCAAAAACTGAATCACCTACGAAAACTATAGTTAAATATCTACGAGAAATAAAACAACACAAAAATCCAAAATTCTAGCAAAATTTGAAACTACGAAGATAACTCAAGTTCCGTTCAAATTTAAAACTCTGGCGAATATTGAAAACACGCCCACAGAAACTAAAATTCCGACGTAATCGAAAACTCAGGTAAAAACTGAAACTCGGGCAAGAAATACGAATCAGCCAAATTCCAAAATTCCGACGAAAACTAAAATTCTCGCAAAATTTAAAATTACGACGAAAACTAAAATCTGCTAAACTCAAAACTTTATGGCGAAAAGTTACACTCTATCGAAAATCCAACGAAATCTAAAAATCCGGCAAAAGCTTCAACACCTTCAAACCCAAAATTCTAACTAATTGTAAATTAACTAAAACTTAGGCGTCGAAAAATAAAACTCCGAAAGAACCAAAATTCTTGCATAATGTAAAACACCTATGAAATCTAAAATTACATCGAAAACTATATTTCAGAAGAGATTTGAAACTAAACAAAAACTAAAACTTCAGAAATATAAATCCCGGCTAAAACTGATACCGCAGCGAAAAATACAAGCATACGAACACTTATTCTCGTCTTTCACCAATCGATCTAAGAAACTTTTAAACTCTTCCAATGACGCACTTGGCTTGATTTTCACTCTTATGAAGCCAGGCTTCCTCAAACTAGTGCCTTCGAATGCCCATTGACCGTAAGCCTTGAAGGGCGCCCTATACCACATGCGTCGTTTGCCCAAATGTCGTTTGCTTCATCACAGTTTCTATATTGTTATTGTATAATAGCGACGTCTCCTCCTATTTCACGTACATAGTGTGGTCAACATCTTTCTTGTCTAATAATTTTTTTAAACGTTAAAAACAGTTTCGAGTTAAGTACAAACCATAACTCTGGGAGATACTGTTAAAGTTAGCCGAAAGTTGCCAGCCGAAAGTGAAAAGTCGATAATGCAGATTGAATTACTCCAGCCGAAAGTTTCCAGCCGAAAGTAAAAAAACGGTAATGCAGATTGCATTATCCCAGCCGAAAGTAAACAAAAATCGGTATTGCAGATTGTGTTATCCCAGCCGAAAATAAAAAATTTAGTTAATATCGATCGGTAATGTTTAGCCTAAAACATACTAAGGAATGTAAATGCATGATTATCATTGAATACCTTTGTTATTATTCTTATATGGCAAAACCTGGCTGCAGTTCCTCGTGGAAAATTATGGAAAACTCGAGAAACCCCAAAAAATATTTTAATTGGAATAAAAACCGCCTCTAGAATGTTATGTCTGGAGATGTATTTTATTGATGTGACTTGTCAATAGCTATCGCAGGGAAAAATTCAGTTTAAGTTTCCCGTCAGAAATCGCGGAAAATTGGAAAAACGTTCCAGCCGAAAGTAAAAAATAAATGTCAGCCTATAGAGTGTTATGTCTGGAGATGTATTTTATTGATGTGACTTGTCAATAGCTATCGCAGGGAAAAAACTCATTTCAAGTTTCCCGTCAGAAATCGCTAAACACATAACACTCTACAGGCTGATTTTTTATAAATTTTCTAATTATTTTTGGAAAATCGCATTTTTCGCGATTTCTGACGGGAAACTTGAACTGAATTTTTTCCCTGCGATAGCTATTGACAAGTCACATCAATAAAATACATCTCCAGACATAACACTCTAGAGGCTGATTTTATATAAATTTTCTAATGAGTTTTGGAAAATCGAATTTTCCGCGATTTCTGACGGGAAACTTGAACTGAATTGTTTCCCTGCGATAGCTATTGACAAGTCACATCAATAAAATTCATCTCCAGACATAACATTCTAGAGGCTGACATTTATTTTATACTTTCGGCTGGAACGTTTTTCCAATTTTCCGCGATTTCTGACGGGAAACTTGAACTGAATTTTTTCCCTGCGATAGCTATTGAGAAGTCACATCAATAAAATACATCTCCAGACATAACACTCTAAAGGCTGATTTTATATAAATTTTCTAATGATTTTTGGAAAATCGCATTTTCCGCGATTTCTGACGGGAAACTTGAACTGAATTTTTTCCCTGCGATAGCTATTGACAAGTCACATCAATAAAATACATCTCCAGACATAACACTCTAAAGGCTGATTTTATATAAATTTTCTAATGATTTTTGGAAAATCGAATTTTCCGCGATTCCTGACGGGAAACTTGAACTGAATTTTTTTCCTGCGATGGCTATTGACAAATCCAATAAAAACGATTCAACTTCAGATACACACTCTACAGGTTGATTTTGTTCCAATTTTGTGAATTCTTCTGATTTTCAAATGTTTTCCGCGATCAGATTAAACTAAGTTTTCCACGTAAGACTATTTACAAAATTGTTTGTTACAAGCGTATCCTATTTACTTTCGGCTGATAACCACAAGTTTTTTTAATTTTGGCTGGAATGTTAATAAGGTAATCTGCATTATCGACTTTTTACTTTCGGCTGGAAACTTTCGGCTAACTTTAACAGGGTCTCTGGGAGGTATCTACAATATTCGGGAACTATGATATTATCCTACGTTTTTAGTATCAAACGCTACATGCACTTGTTATACTTTAATACTGTTTTAATGAATTTCAAGTTTTGATCTGTCAATGGATATTTTATTTACACATCTTGGCAGTTTGTTAAACTTTAGACTTCATTCGTATATATACGAGTATACTTACTCTAAACTTACCCATAAACAAATTGCGTAATACGACAAGCATCAACTTACATTTTAATTTAATGACAAATCCGGAAATAATTTTACACATAATACACGTTTAAAAATACATTTATTTATAATAATTAATTTTAACAAACAATACTAATATTAATAATAATAAGTACACACAAAACAAATTAAGATTACGTAATCATAATATACATAAATTTTTTACAACTTTTCTTGTAACGCCCGTCTTATTTCTTCGGTATCTGTAGCGGTGGTATTCTGTAAATTTGTAAATTTCCTACTCATACTCGTCTGTGCATTTTGTACATCATCATTCAAATTGTAATCGCGTGGTGGTTCTCTTGGACTGAATGTACCGCTGCTACTATTGGCTCGTGGCGGACTTGAACCACCGAATTTTGGTCGTGGAATTCGTAATTGTTTGACATCGACTAACCAAGATTCCATTTTGCTTGTTGTGTTTGTGTGTATGTGTCAATCTGGAAATAAATAAAACAAACAAAAACGAATTTTAAAAAATAATTTTGAAAGCTCCTATTGTTGTATTTACAGTAATAATAATATCATTTTTCACTCAAACTTTCCATGTGAACACTTTTCGTCTTTTGTTTTTGCAGATTTTGCAAAATTACTTTTTTGTTTTATAGAAAATTACAAATGTGAATTGTGTTCAAATTGTTGTCGCTGCTTTATATTATGCAATGGCTATAATATTGTGTTCCATTGTTTTTATGGATCACATCACCAACTTACTACCACTACAGTTAAGTTATAAATGATTATAAGGAAGTCGTTATTTAAAATGAATCGAAGGAGAATTTTTTTTTGTTTGGTTTATGGATACGCGGTCTGCGGTAATTCGGTCTGGTGATTCATTCAGATTAAAAAGTGAATGTTAATTTAACTTCATTGCCAATTTGATAACTATTAATTTGAAGACAGGGATTAACATGAAGTAATCACCTTTTACTGACATTGAAGGTAATGCGCCTTCGAGTGGGTTGATAAACCAAGTGGACCAACAACATAATATCGAGGCTTAATGAAGTAAGCAAAAAGGTGATCTATGTTTCATAATTTATAGTAATCATAAAAGTTGCTCGAGATTTTTTGTGGATTTACACGTTCGGTAGTATCTTCGAACTTGATAAATACACTTCTTCCACCTCCATACAAGCCAAAGCGATTATCTCTCTTCCGATTAGGAATATCACCCATCGCAAATAATTTGATCATTTTTTAGTTAAAAACATCTGATTCACTAAATTTGCAAAATTTTAATTTTATTTAGAAATGTGTAGAAGTAGTAGAGTGGTGATCACTAAATGTAGTTACTGCGATAACGTGTTCTTAGACCTTTCATAATTGTATCAAACATCGCAATCGGCTGGATTTGACGAATTTTGAATGTTTTGCTCAAAATATCTGATTCATGTAAATTGAGCAAAATTGAATTTTACTCAGAAATTTGTAGAACATATAGCGTGATCGAAAGAAAACGCAAGTTAAATATATCAATAATCACAATTTAATGAATTTTACATATTTCAAATTTTTAGCTCAACATTCTGAATCAAAAAATTGAGCAAAATACAATTTCATTCATAAACGTGCAGAAATAGTAGAACGATCGAAATAAAAAGTGTTATTGGTACTGCAATTACCGGTTTCGATACCTTTCGTTAGATGGTATCAAGTATCGCAAATCGTAATCGATTAGATTTGATAAATTTCTATTTTACGAATTTTAAATGTTTAGCTCAAATGTATGTTTCATTGGTTCATGAAAATTGAGCAAACTACTATTTTACAATTTTATTTAAAAATGTATAGAAGTCATAGAGCAATCAAAATGAAATGTGAATATTGCGAATACAGATTCCAAGACCTTTCCTTAGGAATATCATACATCGCATTAGATGATTAGCTGAAAATGTCTAGAAGTAGTAGGGTGCTGACCACTAAATGTAATTACTGCAATAACGGGCCTTTAGATCCTTAGTTAGATGTATCAAACATCGCAATCGGCTAGATTTGACGAATTTTGAATTTTCAGCTCAAAATATCTGATCATTAATTTGAGAGAACTGAGCGAAATAAAATATAGTTATTGCCCATAAAATACAGGTATAACCATCGCAATCGATTAAATTTGACGAATTTTGATCTGATGATCTGATCATTAATTCGGGGGAATTGAGCGAAATAGAATGTAATTCTCAGGCCAGAATGTGATTCCCAGGCCTTTGTAAGAGGTATCAACCGTCGCAATCGGATGATGGATTAGACAAATTAATAAACAAAAGCAAACATTTTTCCACTTTTATCAACTACATAAAAACATTATATTCAGAAAATTGCTCATATTGTGCTTGCCTAAATAAAATACAATTATACATATTTAGAAATGTGTAGAAGTAGTAGAGGGTTCGAAATGAAATGTGGGTTCTGTGATTACGGATTTTGAGACTCTTCACTGAAGGTGGAAAATATCGCAATCGAATGGCGTTTATGGATTTTGAATTTTTAGCTCAACTTTCTGGTTCATGAAAATTGAGCAAAATTGCATTTTACCCAGAAATGTATACAAATAGTAGAGCCAGCGAAATAAAAAGTAGATACTAGTATTACCGGTTAATAAACCCGGTTGACGAATTTTATGGATTTCGAATTTTTACCTCAACTTGTTGATTATGAAAATTGAGCAAAATACCATTTTATTCAGAAATTTTCTAAAAATAGAAGAGCGATCAAATTAAAATTTACGCCGAATGCATTTTAGGGAGTTTGAATTTTCAGGATAAAATATCTCATGTTCAGGAATCATTACTTCAGGAAAATTGAGCAAAGACAATTTGATTCAGAAATTTATATAAGTTATAGTGCGACCGCAATAAAATGTAACTACTACGATTACAGCTTCTGAAACATTTCGTTAAACTTATCAACCATTGCAATGCGATGAATCTTACGTATTTCGATTTTTAGCTTCACTTTCTGAATCAAGAAAATTCAGCAAAATACAATTTTATTCATAAATATGCAGAAATAGTATAGCGATCGAATTAAAATGTAGTTACTGTGATTACTGCTTTTGAGACCTTTCACTAGATGTAGAAAATATCACAATCGGATGGAGTTTATAGATTTTGAATTTTTAGCTCAATTTTCTGATTCATGAAAATTGAGCAAAATTTCATTTTACTCAGAAATGTGTAGAAATAGTAGAGCGATCGAAATAAAAAGTAGGTACTGCAGTTACTGGCTCGGAGACATTTCGTTAGATGGCTTCAACCATTACAACAGATTAGATTTTACCAATTTTTAATTTTTTGCTCAATATATCTTTACATTAATTCAAGAAAATTAAGAAAATTAAAATTTTAAGCAGAAATTTGTAGAAGTAGTAGAGCGATCGAAACAAAATGTAGGTACTACGATTACTGCTTCCGATCCTTTTCGTTAAAGATATCAACTATCGCAATTTTATGAGTTTTACGGATTTCGAATTTCTAGCTTAACTTTCTGCGAGGTCGAATGGATTTAATGAATTTTGAATTTTAAGCTACTCAAAATATTTGATCATTACCATTCAGGGAAACTGAGCGACATATAAAATGTGATTACTCCAATTAAAGGTTATCAGACCTTAGATAAGATGTATTAACCATCGTAATCGGACGAACTTAACAAATTGATATACAAAAATAGCTTGACACATCCGATCATTAATTGATGCAAATTAGACAAAATGTAACTTCAAACAGCCTTTCCTTAAAGGTATCAGCTATCGCAAACGATTAGATGATTTTGATGTAAAGCCATGTGGCCGGTTTATATAGTAGGTCGTTATATACATAGTCAAGGAGCTAGAAGTCCCATTCACTACCCATTCACTTCCCATCTATGCTGTTGAAATAATATCATAATTGTGCGATTCTGCGGTTATTTTAGATAAATAACTCCGTAAAATCTAACCCAATAATGGCGTCTGAGGTGCTGAGTGTAACGAGGTCGACCAAATGTGAAAAGCAAATACTCCGGGAAAGGTGAACCCACAAGAAAAGTAATGCGAACATTTTTCAGCTTTTTATGTAACTAAAAACACATATGTATTCAGAAAAATTGCTCAAATTTTGCTAGTCTAATTTTATTTAGAAGTGTGTAGAAGTGGTTGAGGGATCAAAATAATATGTAGGTACTATTTTTAAAATCTCTCATTAGATGTAGAAAATATCGCAATCGGATAGAGTCTATGGATTTTGATTGTTTTGCTCAATTTTCTGAGCAAAATACAAATTTATGTAGTAATTTGTAAAAATAGTAGAGCAATTAAAATAATATTTAGGTTAAATGAATCAGACGAATTTTGAATTTTAAGCCCAAAATATCTCATATTCAGGAGCCATTACTTCAGAAAAATTGAGCAAAATACAATTTTATTCAGAGATTTGAAGAAATTATAGCGCGATCGAAATAAAATGTAGGTGCTGCGAGTATGACTTCCGAGAATTTTCGTTAAAATCATCAATATTACAAATTTCGAATTTTTAGCTCACTTTTCTGATCATAACAATTGAGCAAATTATAATTTTAATCAGACCTTTGTTGTAGAAATAGTAGAGCGATGAAATTAAAGGATAGTACATAGGATAGAGTTTATAAATTTTGAATTTTTAGCTAATTTTTCTAATTCAAGAAAATTGAGCAAAAAATATTTTTATTTAACAATGTGCAGAAATGGTGGAGCTATCGAAATAAAAGATACTGGAATTACAGGTTCCGAGGCTTTCGTTAGATGGTCAACTATCACAAGCGAATAAATAATACAAATATTTAATTTTGAGCTCAAAAGCATTATAGGAGTGGTAGGGCTATCGAAATAAAATCTAAGTATTGCAAGTACCACTTTTGAGACTTTTCGTTAATGTTATGAACCATCGCAATTTAATAAATTTTACGAATTTCCAATTTTTAGCTCAACTTTTTGATCATGAAAATTGAGCAAAATAACCTTTTTGTTTTTGTAATTTGTGGAAATAGTAAAGCAATCGAAATATAAGATAGGTTGAATGAAATTGACAGATTTTGAATTGTAAGCCCAAGACATCTCACATTCAGGAATTATTACTTCAGGGACAACGAGCAGCAAAATAAAATTTTATTGAGATATTTGAAGAATTTGTAGAGCTATCGAATAAAATTTAGTATGCACGAGTTTGACGAATTTTGAACTTTATGCCCAAAATATCTTATGTGAAGTTTCATTATTTCAGGAAAATTGAGCAAAATACAATTTTACTCAGAAATTTGAAAAAATTATTGCGGGATCGAAATAAAATGTAAGTACTGCGAATAAGGCTTCGGAGAATTTTCGTTGAATGGATCACGAATGTTTAGCTCGACTTTAAAATCATAAAGATTTTGTTGTAGAAATAGTAGAGCAATCAAAATAAAACTAAGATCGAATAAAAATTAGGCAATATGATGGATTCAAGAAAATTGAGCATAATACAATTTTTTTTAGAAATGTGCAGAAGAATAGAGCTATCGAAATAAAAAGTAGATGCTACAATTACTGGTTCCAAGGCATTTCGTTAGATGGTATCAACCATTGCAATCGATTAGATTTTACGAATTTTTAATTTTGAGCTCAAAAGAAATTTGTGGAAGTTGTAAGGCTATCGAAATAAAATCTAAGTACTGCAATTACAGCTTTCGAAACATTTTTAATTTTACAAATTTCTCATTTTTAGCTCAACTTTTTGATCGGAAAAATTGAGCAAATTTTTTTAGAAATAGTAGAGCAATCGAAATAAAATGTTGGTCGAATTAATTTGACGAATTTTGAATTTTAAGCCCAAAATATGTGATGTTCAGGAATCATTAGTTCATACAAATTGAGCAAAATACAATTTTACTCATAGATTTGAAGAAATTATAGCGCGATCGAAATAAACAAATTTCAAATTTTTAGCTCACCTTTCTGATCATAACAATTGAGCAAAATACAATCTTATTTAGAAATGTGCAGAAATGGTGGAGCTATTGAAATAATAGATGCTGCAATTACAGGTTTCGAGACCTTTCGTTAGATGGTCAACTGTCGCAAACGATTAAATTATACAAATATTTAATTTTGAGCTCAAAAGCATTGTAGAAGTGGTAGGGCTATCGAAATAAAATCGAAGTATTGCAAGTACTGCTTTCGAGACTTTTCGTTAAAGTTATGAACCAACGCAATTTGATAAATTTTACGAATTTCTAATTTTTAGCTCAACTTTTTGATCATGAAAATTGAGCAAAATTAATTTGTTTTTAGTAATTTGTAGAAATAGTAAAGCCATCGATATATAATTTAGTTTGAATGAATTTGACAGATTTTGAATTTTAAGCCCAAGACATCTCACATTCAGAAATTATTACTTCAGGGACAGTGAGCAGCAAAATACATTTTTATTCAGATATTTGAAGAATTTTTAGAGCTATCTAATAAAATTTAGTGTGAACGAGTTTGACGAATTTTGATATGCCCAAAATATCTTATGTAAAGCTTCATTATTTCAGGAAAATTGAGTAAAATACAATTTTACTCAGAAATTTGAAGAAATTATAGCGCGATCGAAATAAAATGTAAGTACTGCGAATATGGCTTCGAAGAATTTTCGTTGAAAGTATCAACCATCTCAATTTGATGAGTATAATGGATCATGAATTTTTCGCTCAACTTTAAAATAATAAAAATTTTGTTGTAGAAATAGTAGAGCGATCAAAATAAAACTAAGATCGAATAAAAATTAGGCTTTATTTAAGAAAATTGAGCAAAATACAATTTTATTTAGAAATGTGCTATCGAAATAAAAATTAGATGCTACAATTACCGGTTCCAAGGCTTTTCGTTAGATGGTATCAACCATCGCAATCGATTAATTTTCACGAATTTTTAATTTTGAGCTCAAAAGAAATTTGTGGATATAACTTCTTTGTAGTTTTATATCTTTGCTACCGATTGGTCAAAATTGACTTAACTATACCTAATCCAAAAACGCTAGTTTAATGCATTATTTCAAAAAAATCACACCAAATTCCGAATTTTATAATTAAAGTTTTCGGTAAATTACACAACAACATCAACCAGCGAAAAAAACCCAAATCATTGTTTCGTAATTATATACGTTAATCTCAAAGAAATAAATTTTTTGACCACCCGACCATGAACTTTATGTAAACAAAACAAATCTTTGTAGAAGTTAAATGTGTATACCAAAGTTTTTTTTGGCGCGACAGTAACAGACAGCATAACTAAAAAGATTTCACTTTTAATTGTTCTCATTGGTGGTGTTAACATTTTTGACCAACACTTCCATCTAATTGAATTATTTCATTATGTACAATGACCAGGAAAACACTTTGTATACTTACAAATTTTTTTTGAAGTTTATACCGAAGAAAAGAGTGAAGTCACTTAGTTTTGTGTTGTAGTTAAGAATTTTATTAGGTTTAGGTGAAAGTACAGGAAATTAAAAAAAAAAGTGGATGTAGTACACAACGTTATACTCGTGTACATAAGAGAAGAAAAATCTGTTTATTGAAAATTGAGACTAATTATTTGTTATGTGAAGCGAAATGTTTGCAATATCGTTTTCATGATACTTTTGATTAAAATTTCAAAATGTCTATTAATTAGATGAGGCACGATTAACCTACTAATTAAATATTTCGTTTTTGAGAACCCAATGTTCTTAATTGTGAATTTATGCTATAAAACATTTGGTTTAAAGCTTCGAAATTTAAGGAATTTGCAATTAAAGTTGTGAAATTTGGAACGATGCAAACTTGAATCTCTTTTGTCGACCACAAAAAAGACAAAAAATCGTGCATTTTGGTTCGTGATTACCAAATTCCTCTATCAATAGGCGTTGAGACCTGTAATTGTTATGCCAACGGCCATTTGGATCGGTCGAATATTTCTACACGTTTCGTGGAAAATTCAATTTTTTTGAAAATCAACTGAACTATAGCCCACAAATTCAGAGCCACAAAAATCGAAAATCTGCGAATCGCATGGTTGAAGAATCGCATGGTTCAAATAAGACATGAAAATGTAAGGCGATATTAGGCGATATTAGGCGATGTAAGGGGACAAAAAGTTCAAACATTCGCCATCACAAGAATTATAGCGGATTTGTTGGCAGGTGGTCGGACAGCACATAGTAGATTCCGAATTCCATTTTCGGCCAATGAAACGTCTTTTACAAACATGAAAATTCCTTCACTTGAGACTAACAAATTAAAGAAAGCATCTATGCTTTCCACTCACTCGCTTCGAGTGACCAGTTGCTTAGAGAAATTATGAACGATTTTCAAACATTTCAACACTACTGATATTGGGAGGTAACTGACATCATTGAATTGTGTGTCAAAAATTCTCCACTGTAGCGTACCTCAAACAATGCAGTTTAATTACTAACAAGCCCTCAGCACGACAATATGAATTTAATGAATGGGTGTTGTGCTTGGGCGATGGTAACATAAAAAACGATTGTGCGACGATTTGGATCCAGAATTGAAAAAAGGAACAGATTTTATTAATTTAATATTTAGCAGTTCAATGAGAACATCAAGTCCTGATGAAGTTGCTAAAACTGCCAACAAAGTCATTCTTATACACCAAAAATATTGATGCTAAAACTTATTGCAGGAAATGAAACTCTCTTTGAAACCATTGATTCTATAATTTCAGACGATCCGTATGGTTCCGAGAATACCTAACCGGTAGATAAAACTGATTTTAAAATAATCTGGGTATCGGCAAGTCGCTTTAAAGTACTGGCTCTGGCGAACTGTCCATTTTGAAAAATTACTGTGACTTCATTCACTCTATATGTACATTAAAAGTTCTTAGATGGTGCGATTTAACATGCTAATGCCTGTTTGCATTAATGAGTTGTGATCCTACATGTACATGTGAAATTTGTAAAAAAAACTAAACGATATATGTGAATGGGGTAATTATGAAATAGGAAATTAGCTGTTGAACTTCAATAATTGCAAAATTAGCATTCCATAAAAAATTGCTTGTATGGGTATGTCACGGTACTCAAATCAACATCATAAAATTATAAAATATACATAAATCATTTAAATACCTATAAGGTAAGTACAGTCTGTACATATATAACTATATCGCTAGAGTGAACTTCAATAAGTTTTCTTTTTTCATGATCATGTCATGATCATCAACTGATCTCGTACTCGTTCTATTTTTATTTTATTTCATGATCAAATCCAAGATTATATTGGATTTATTTTCTTATTAGATAGTAACGGTTACATGTCCTACAATTAATTTTATTTATTTGGCACTGTATGATGTATGGCTTTTAGTTGTCGTTTTATATTTATATGAGTGATTTGGTTGAGAGAGAGTACAATCTTTATCAAAACTGATCACGATAAAAAAAAATTAAGATTCACATACATCTACAATTAAAGTGCATAAAACTAAGTAAATATGTACTCAGAACTAAATAGAAAAATTAAATAGAAACGTGCTAGTTAATGGTTACATAACGTTTAATGACCTTTTATTCTAGATTCTGTATTATTTATTCGTAGAATATACCAACAACTAAACAAAACATTTATTTTTATTGTGTTCTTAAGTTTATTACGCTAATTAGTTGGTCATGCATAACTAAGAAGTTTATCGTCATTCTATTGTCTATATTCGTACCGTACCTATATACAGAAAATATATACAGAACCAGATATTAGACATACCCCGAGTACTTACCTTATGGTACTAAGGGTCATACATCCAATTATTGTTTGGTACGTACAAAATCTTGACCAATTTAAATAATCTAGATTATTATTAAATTATACAATAAAATAAAAAATTTGTTGTAAGCAAGCAACAAGACGAGCACAACAATAAAAAAACGTGAAATCTGTTTTCAACCAACAACTACAATACAATTAAGTAACAATTTTTTGTTTTGTAAACAATTCTCAGAATTTTAATAATCGTGCGCGGTTGTAAGAAATTAATTTTCTTTGAAATAAAGACAGATACGACAACTAGATATAAATTCATAAATTTTTATGACCTTTAACAGGAAGTTATGTAAATGAATCCAATACAAATTCTTGTGTGTTTGATGCCACTTATTGCAGGGCTAAATAATTTTTCTTCTGCCTAAAATTTATTACAAATATTTAACGACTTTTATAAATTTTCGAAAGTTTGCTGCCAATTTTTAGATTTCTGCCCTAGGCAATGTTGTCTGCATCTATACCAAAAACTGTTTCGCAACCATTTTAAACTGTTTATCACACGGATGAACTTTCGCTTGAATCGTCCATTTATCAGATTTCTAGAAGATACAGGGCCAGCAGCAATGGTTATCAAAATATTAGTAAATTTCAATTTGTACTTATTTAGTTCTAAAATTCAGAAGTTTTACTTTTTGATTAGAATTTTCAAATTCCAAAATCACGACTATGATAAACTTTCTATATATTAAGAATATTGATTCACGGATTTTTCAAAATTTAGGAATTTGTTTGAAAGCTTTACTAAACGCGGAATATCGAGGGTTATAAAATTACTGGAATAGAAAACCATTTATAAAAAATTCAGAGACCAAAAAATTGGTTATATATTTTATTGTATTGCAGAATCGTATATAGAAGGAGTCAAGATCATTTCAGGCACGGTTTATTGAAAATGCGGGTTGGTATCGTTACCCCAACAAAAAAAAGTCCTGAAAAAAGTTTTTTAATAAATCAAATGTTTGAAAATTTATTTTCGTTTTATACCTTAGAGGGTAGGGACTGCTGCCCCACATAAAATGGCGGAATATTAAAAAATTTGGGCCCTAGGCAGACTTTCCTTTCCGGCTCCCCTGAAATAATATGGGAGTCCGAGCTCTACCCACCCTATTTTAGACAACACAACACCACTTCTTTGAATGGTAGAATTTTATTTGCACCGGTATTTGCGCAAAAAATTCTAAATATAGCTTAAATTCGTAAGGGGAATGCTACCCCCATGTACATGGGGACAGGTTCTTCCGCATTAATCTTTCAGCCTGATTCAGAATATTGAAATTCCAAAAATTGTTCCGGGTCGTGGTCGACTCCATCCTGTATCCTTTCAGATTAGACAAATATTTCGTAGTAAAATAAAATGAAATGGAACAAGCTTGAATTACTTAGGTCTATAAAGATTAAAGTATTGAAATCCTTCAAAACCACTTTTATCGACGTTTTGAAAGTCCCTGAGTCTGAAAAAGCAAAAAAAAACTTTCCGTCTGTCTGTCGAACGTCTGGATGTTTGTACCCATGGTATCTCGAGAACGGCTTGTCCGATTTGAATTTTTTTTCGCCAATCTATTTTTATGGTCCAGGAGGAGATTTGAAAAGCTTTTGGAGACAGTACGCCAAGAAGGTGGGGTACCTGCCATACGAATTGACCCAAAACACCTGGTTATATAAATATTTAAGATGGTTTGATTATTGAATTGGGCATTGCATTTGGAGTTTATTTGAAGGTAAAGTTAGGGACAAATTTATGGGTTGAGCTGAAGTTGAGTTGGAGTTGTGGTGTGGTCGGTTTAGGATGTAGTGAACAGTTAACCAATTTTTTTTTTATACTGGTTTGAGGAGTGAGTTTGACGTAGAGTTTGCGGTCGAGTTGACGGTTGAGTTTTCGGGTTGAATTAGGGCTGAGTTGGGGTTGGATTAGAGTTCAGTGAGCAGTTAAACTGAGGATTTGCGATTTTTTTTTATAAAAATTTTATTGGGATTCTATATCTTAACCGATTTTGATAAAATTCAGTATTTCCAATGGAAATGGGATTCTCAAATTATTTTTAGATGAAGTTCTGGAATATGGCCAAATAGGATGTCATACTTGTCTATTTATCAATCGATTGTTATGAAATTTGACATGTCCGTTGGAACTGGGATGCTTATCAGTTTTTTGAATGAAGTTCTGGAATATGGCCAAATAAGGTCCACGGTTTTGCTTAACCCGGTTTATTAACACTGTTTTACTAAAACATGGTTAAATTATCCGAACTTAAGGCGCTACTGATGGGATCTCAGATCAGCGCTATTTTATGTTTTTTCTCTCTTCATTTGTTAACAGATAGTAGTTACAAACTAGAGCTGTTGACCTGGTAAAGATTAGAGCTGTTTGAAATTTTTTACTCGAAGAAGTTAATTCACATACAAATGTCTAAACCTGTGCAGCAAGTGATTTATCAATTGTTGTTATAAAGCATTTAGGAAGACCTATAGCGATTTTTATTCTCCAAAAAAAAAAAAAAATAAATAAACGCTTTGCGTGCCAATCCCAAATATATAAACTTTAAAGAAGCTCGCATTTAAATTAGTTCGACTAAACAATTGTGTTACCAATGTTAGCTTGTCAGGTAATATTTATTAATTTAAGCAATAAAACTGTCTATCTCTTAACGGTCTGCCCCATAAAAACATGGTTGGTCAACAAAATCCTTCTTATTTCCTAAAACCCCAGAAAGAGTGACGTCCAAATTCAACAGAACTCTTCCTATACTTTTTATGGATAAGGAAGGTATTCTAAATCTTGTATATTGTTTGTAAAACTGTTTTGTCCGATTTAATATATTAGACCGCTACTAGAGATTACAAGAACGGGATTTTGGTCTCCAGGAGATTTAAGTCAATATAAAACAAAAACCTTTTGACTAATTGAGTGAGTTTCCAGCCTTAGTGTAGAAATTTAGTTGATATATCCATTTCTTCTTAAGTTATTGTGAACAGGAACAGGCGGACCGATGTAAAGGACCAATGCTAAGCGGCTTTTACGAGTTATCTCTTTTAATATGTGAATAATTATCAGAAAACATAAATTTTTGAAAAACGTTCTAAGTTTTATTAATGTTAGAATTTCAATAAATGATTAAAGCGGAGGTTGGAAGCGGCAGCCCCCATCCTCCAAGTAGAAAACGAATAAAATAATGTATCAAGAATTTGTTATATCTAAAAAACTTGTTTTTTAGGATTGTTTGTTTTTTTGGATAACGACATCAACCCGCTTCCGAATAAGGAAATATTTCGGTATAATTAGGTAGATAAAAGGTTATATCTGGAGTTCCAGAATTTCTTGGAAGATGAAGCATAAATCAATGTTTTAGGCATTAATCAAGGTAGCACAGTTCTGTAGGTTTAAAAACTTAAAGAGGAATAGCTTAACATGAAGTGGATGTCTCGCACTTCATTTAAATCACGTTCAATATTCAGAATAGCAGATAAACGTCAAATTTTTAATGATGGTGGATTTTTCGAAAATATTTCGCTTTTCAAAGAATCAGGAATGGTGAGGATATTCTCTTCAAAAAAGACAACTTTCCAAGTTTAAACCGTAATTTATCATAGCCAAATTGCGGTAATGCTCTAAATTGTAGATCAGTAATCTTAGGAACTAATCATTTGTTAACTTTAAATTCATAAGAATTTTCGAAATGATTTGAGCAATGTCTGAGGTCAAATAGGAGTTATCGAACTATTTAAAACAGTTCCGTGAACTCTGACGATTTTTCAATTTTTGTTCCAGATGAACCAATGTACTATATAGATATTTAACCAAGTTATTTAGATATTTTTATATCAAATTCTGCAAATATTCAAAAAGTGATAACTTCACAAGAGTTATGAACTATTACCATTATCCTGTGATCGATCTGAGAATTCAGAGAACACACGTTCTATAGAACACTGTTCTAACTGATTTTTTAAAACTACTAAACATTTTCGCAATAGACCGAAGCCAGCTGAGGATTTACCTGATTAAAAGCACCATTCGTTGGCGCATTACACAATATTCTTTTCAAATATTTACCAAATTCCACCAAACTTTACATAAAGAAGGTCTTGTTAGATCTATAAAACATTTTTGACGCCGTTTGGACTAGAGGTCTAGTATGCAAATTGAAACCCAAACAGAAACAGCAAAATAGATTTTAAAAGTAAACTTATGATTTATAGAGAATAGAGCTATAGTGGTGCACCTATTTGGTGAAAAGCTGCAAAAGTACATCTGCAAAAACTACAAATAATACAAAATACTAATTTGGAAATTATTTTAGGTACCATCAGGAAACGAAAACGATGACAAAATCCAAAATTTTGTCCTAACTGGTTGTAATGGTTGATAGCTCATGTGAACGGGAATATACTCTTCCTTTGTTTAATGGTATCAGTTTTCGTTTTTATTAAATTTTTGTCCAAGAATAAGTGTGTTTTCTGAAAAAATGTTATGATTGGTGTCTTTTGACACAAAGCACACAAACCGTGTCACGATTCGTCTCACAAAGTAAAAAGTTCACCGAAGATGAAATAAATGTCCCGCTGATAGATGGTTCAAATTACTCGCACTAACAAAATAGAAAGAAAATAAACAGAGGATGGCTCTAGACCATCAAGAAAATACACACTGCTCGTTGTTTAAGATCCAAAGATAATGATCTGTATTATAAACTTCGGTCTTTGATAGATACCATAAGATCTCGATGCAATCAACTTAATTTGAAGAAAATCTGTCTGTGTTTGTGTGGATAAGCAGATGATATTATTTAAAGGACGACTAGTGGCAAAACAGTACGTCAAAAATAAACCAGAACATTGGAGTATAAAAATGTTTATCCTGTGTGAAAAATCGGGACAACCATACGACTTCAGCTTGTATACCAGGGATCTCATACCGGTACAGAATATAATTTACAAAAAATTTGGTTTCGAACTCTTATTAGCTCACAAGTTATATTTCGACAACTGTTTTAGAAGCTTAGAATGTTAGATTAAACCAATTCTTCAATTCACAATTTACGGATGATAAAGCTTTTGAAGAAAATTACATAGGATTTATTAAAGAATTATGTTCCAAGAAACCGGCCCACATTGTTTCTAATTTCGTTGGAGTTAGATCATCGTTGACGTGCACAAGTTGGGTCAAAACAAAAAAATTAGAAATCATAAGGAAGTTCCACAACCTAAAGTGATCAAAATAAACAACGAGTAGATGGGAGTTTCACAAGTTGCAAAAAAATGCCATTTTGCTTCCAAATCGAAGTCTTCCTTAAACTGACAAAGATTGCAGAAATGCATCATTCATATCTATTTTTATTTTGAGCCCCAGACCCATCGGAAAAAAACTGATTTTTGAAAGTATCGTAATTTGTTCTTCTTTATACAGCTATGATGTTTGTGATTTTCAGTTTATCATTCCTTTCCGTTGAACGATCTCTTTTCCCGTTTTTATAATACATTGGAAATGGATGTATTGTATATTACACATTAGAACTATGGAATCCTTGAACCGTGCATCCTGAATTGCAAATGAATAGTTCTCCGAAAAGTCTTTACATTCATTAATCATACATCAATCATCAATCTACTTTCTACCGCTGCTTGACTCCACTTTGTAGAATTTTAGTAAATTACAGATTGCGAAACACCGAAGTTATCTTGAATTCTTAGAACAAACAGCGATCCTAAAATCATATACTTTTCATGTGTTGTTGTAGAACTTTCACATTTTTGTCGTCATATAGTTGAATAAATTCCTGTTGTCGTTTGCAATGTCATTATAAGTATCGTTGAATGAAGAAATATCTGCATTAACGCATTGCTCCTCAATTGGCATTTCTGATGTACTTGTTGAACAAATTACAGTCATCTCACTAAATCTCGACTGTGGAGGGATCGTCAAGAAAGAAAATTGTCCAAATAAAGAGAGAATTTTGTTAAAGTGAAAAGGTTGTTGATACTTAACGATGTATCAACAATGTTGATACTCATTTTATTACTTTATTTATCCCCTACATCATACATAAAAATTTTATTATTGATTGCATAAACGAGTTCAAAGAATACAATTTCTAGCACAACGGTAGTAAAAACATTTACTTAATTTTGGTGCAATTCTGCTAACGTTTAAATAAATATAAACAGTTTACAACTGTTCTCTTTTCATTTAAGAAATTTTCAATATCATAACGTGATTGAAAGTATGATGGTGTACCGTCTTCAATTTACATCAGGCTACAATTTAAACATTTTAGGATCTTGTTCACGGCTTGTGCATCTACGTATTCAGGCGATGATTCTGTTTCTAATTCCATTTCTTACTTAAATGAACTGTTTCATCCTCTTTTTGAGGGACCACTGCTCCGATAATATGATAATATTCCACAAACGAGCACACCATTATCCATATCACAATCCCGAAACTGTTAAATTCCATGTTTTCTAGAATTCTTTGTTGACCAGTCAATATCGTAATTTCGATCGCTCGAAATTTTTTCCATTTCTTGAATTTTTTACGCATCAATTGGTCTGTGTAATGATGCTTGGTATTTTTGATTATTCCAAGATCAAGAGATTGTAAAACAAACATTGTATTTGGTGGTAAAAACTGTAAATTGATGGGTTTAAAATTGTTTGATTATTTTTTTCGTAAATTATTCGCTTAACCACTTTTCAAAAATTATCGAAGATGGATGACTTCGTATTGTTCTCATAAATTACTGGTAACGACTTCACATTTTTAAAACAGCTGGGCTGTTTTTAATATAAATTTGTTTATGGTTGTTAGGCGCTAATCCAAGGATTTCAAAAAAATTATGCTAACAATATTCCCTGGGAAAATTTGGATGGATTTTCATTTTTAAAATATACAGATCCAGATATGTATATTCAAAAAATCCTATTTTATAAACGGAAAAGAATCCATTTGCGTTTCTTTTTGATTTTAAGGTAACTAAAGCTGTGTTTTTCAATAGATTGCTGCTCAATTTTCTCTATATTTACCGCGACCTCCATCAGCAATCTACAAGAAAAACGGAGCTTAAGCTTTTAGAAAAAATTTACAAATTGGTGACCCCTTGTGTCATAGGTCACCAAACATGGCATTTTTATTTAAAAAAACCTTTTCTTCATCAAAATGATACCATTAAGTGATTTTTCACACTTTAAAAATTTTAGTTTTTCAAAAAAATTGAAAAAAAATCAGAAAACAGCGAAGGGCTCTACTCCGAATAATAGTACCATGTAAAAGAACAAAAAAACACTAGTTGAGTTATTTCAGTTAGATACCATTTTCAGCGAATTTCATCAAAATCAAAACGGGTTAGAGGCCAAACGTTGATCGTTCTCGTATATGGAATTAACATTTATTGATAAAGAATTAATTCAACATTTGACAGTTGCAATTTAAATTTTATTCTTATAGGTTTAGTAATATTTAGGTGAAGTATGGAAAGTAATTTCACATACCTGCTGATAGTAAAGAATTAAAAATAGCATAATTCTTCTTCAACAATTCGTCATGTAAGTTCCCTCTTGTCTTGATCTACCATATAATATACGACATTTGTAAAATTCTACCGAGACAATTCTATGCCATACTAAGATCTTATTTATCCAATAGACACTTTCGAGTGAAATATGAGGATGAATACTCTGAGCTAAAGAAAATCTCTGCCGGTGTCCCGCAGGGGAGTGTCTTAGGACCAATTCTGTATTTACTATATACAAGGGACATACCAACCACAAATGAAGGAACCATAGCCACCTTTGCAGATGACACAGCAATTATGGCAGTTGGAAATAATGTCGCTGATGCAACGAGCAAACTCCAGAGGATGACCAATGCGGTTTGTAACTGGACAAAGCGTTGGCGAATCAAACTTAATGAGACAAAATCCACGCATATTAACTTTACTTATCAAAAGGCTTACCACCTACCTATAGAAATTAACTCGCGACTCGTGCCATATGCAAATACAGCTAAATACCTTGGCATGACCCTCGATGCCAAGCTTAAGTGGAGAGAGCATGTCAAAAAGAAAAAAGAAGAACTTAACATAAAGTTCAGAAAAATGTATTGGCTCATAGGTAGAGGCTCTGAGCTTACAATTCACAATAAGCTGCTGCTATATCGGCAAATTTTGAAGCCGATATGGACCTACGGTATACAACTCTGGGGATGTACCAAGCAAACAAACGCCAAAATGATACAGACGTTTCAAAACAAGGTTCTTCGTAGCATCGTCAATGCTCCGTGGTACGCAAGAAATGAAGACCTTCACAGGGACCTACGGATGGAATACATCAAAGAGGAAATAAAAATGCATGCCGCAAAACACGAAATAAGGCTCCAGGAACATGGAAACCCCTATATTCGCCATATGATAGATAACCCTGTCGTTGAAAGAAGACTCCAAAGAACGAGGCCACTTGACCTAGTGAACTTACCAAACTAAAATTAGTAAATAGGTTTAATTGATTATGGGGCTAACCAGTGGGTTACACCCCAACAAACGTGAATTTTACTAGATATATAAAAATTTGTATTTGAAAGAAAAATTGCTAGATGAGCGCAGTCTCAGTCGTAATAAAATAAAATGAAAAAAAAAAAAAAAAATTTGTAAAATTTACAATAATAATAATTTGCATGTAAAAAAGTTACAATAATAATAAAGCCAAATAGGGCCAAAGAAGAAGGAAAATTTATTCAAAAATCCAAGTGCGTACAATAAAAATTACTGATTAAAATTTTAAGTTTTATATACATGAATAATTCACTTTAACCAATAATAATTAACTTAATCAATATTTAATAAAATATTAATTGATTTCCGCGAAATATCAATTAATTAGGTCGTTGGTGCAGTATTTTTAAAATTATTCTGTAAAATTTCTAATACTCTTGTGGCATGTTTGACACATGAATACGATAGCCGCATTTCTTGACGCATTAGTGATCCAGATCAGTTCAAAGTTTGATCTGATCCGGATCACGCGTCAAGAAATGCGGCTGATGTTTTTAATTTTCTCTTTCGAAAGTATTGGAGCTTAGCTGACTTAGTTTGGGAAATTTGCTTACAGTGGAAGTGTATATCGTTGATGTCAATTCATTTTCACGTATCTAAAAATATTGAAAAAAAATTTACTTATCTAAAAACGTTTATATTTGTCGTACATGACCAATGTCGATGAAAGTGAGCTATAGTAAAATAATAGGATACGTAATAAGTTATTACCATTGGTCACTTTCATCGACATTGGCCATGTACGACCAATATAAACGTTTTTAGATAAGTAAAAATTTTTCAATATTTTTAGATACGTGAAAATGAATTGACATCAACGATATATACATCACAGTTGTATATTACAGTTGCATTCAAAAATGTAATTAAAAAGCTAGCAAACACTAATTTTCTCATCGATAAAGCAATCAAACGATTTTGATAAAAATTTGTAGATGCACTGTAACGCATTATTGGCATCGAAATCTTAAATAAAGTTTATTTAAATTTAGTTTATTCTCGATTTAAATAAAAATTAACAAAAAATTACCAAAATCATTTAGGATTCTCGTCCGAAATGTATTTACGAATTTGCAAAAAAAAAAATGTGGACAGAAAAAAAATTTGTTAATTTGTATATCATGTCCGTTTCTTTGGATAAAGGACCCTAAAGAACTCATACAAAAAATTGCGTAAATGGCATATAATTGTAAATGTCGTAAATGGCATATAAGGACCAAATAGAAATAAAACGCACAGTGCAACAACAAGTGCTGTGTTTTTTTTATAAGTCTCAATAGATCTATTCAGATATTTGAAAAAAAAAAAAAATAGGAAATTGTAACTATATACTTCTATCATCCACTTAAAAATGCTGGCACTCGCAGCACTCAGAATTGTGTTTATTTTAACAACGCAACGTCATTGTTGTTTTCATTATATGAGCCGTTAATTATGGTAGTGGTGCAAGTCCATTTTTCAAAAAATTTAAGTTAATGATAACAATAGACAAATAAAAGTATAATCTTTCTAACGGTGAACAATTTATAGTCAAAATAAAAAATAAAAAATCCTTTATACTTATTCAAAAAATAAGAAAATTCAAAATCCCATATGTTTTTTCATTTATTGTTTCTCTATTCCTTCATTTTCTCATTTCAACAAAATGTGGACTTGCCCCACTTTCAAAATAAACGGCTCATATTTTGTTATTCCAATATTTCCCACCACAAGCATAAATACATGAGGAAAAGTGCGAATACATTTTATCCATATATAAAAATGAGACGAACATACTAAAACTTTTTTTTGCTTTCAAAATGTTACTATGATCTGTTAAATTTTAAGCAACTTTTACGAAAAATTATAAACAGGTTCATTTTCGATTTTTCCATTCTTTTTAGTCAAAAAAAAACTTGTGGATTGCGGTAAATAGTATTAAATAACACATTTTGAATATTCCTATTCATAATGGAAGGAAATAATAAAAAAATGAATACTTTTATCGAACATCTTCTGTCTTTTAAAATAGAGCAAAAGATTAAATGTAAATCAGCTACTAGTTTCCTATTGTACTAAATGAAAATGGCAGATGTACTAAAAATAACCTTTGGTATTTTTCCATGCTAAAATATTAATTTTTAATATGACGTGTCTGTACTCATAAAAGGGAAATCTATTAGTCTCTATAATCGGGAGAAAAAGCAAAATTTTCATGTACAATTAAAAGTTGTGTAATTCAAGGAAATGAATTAAAAACGATCAAATGTAGCGTAGTCTGGAGGTAATTTGGGACTTATAAAAAAACACAGCAAGGGTTTTGTAATGTATAGGACTATAGAAAAAAAGTATTTTCGAAACTGTAAGATATACGCTAATTATGATCAAAAATTCTGAGAGAGCATAGTCAAAAACACCAGAACCAATGGTCAATTAATTTTTGAAAAAAATGTCATATACCTATAGGACCATTACCTTAAAAAACAAAAAAGCTCATTTAAATAAAATTAATTAGAAATATGACAGTAACTTCTAAATTGACCTACATGTTAACAAACAATTAGTCTGTTTAAAATAAATTATTAACAACCATTAAAACAATACTTTTATTAATAATCCTACACCAAATACCACCAATAATTAACATGCACTTACATATGTACATAAAAACCTCATTAATTAAGACACGCAACATACATAATCAATAAGCGATATTATAAAATTAACGATTGTACTCGTAGGTATATCACATAACAAATTTAAAAGAAATTTTATCTAAATTTTAGGTCATGATTCATAATCATAAAAATCGAGAAAATTTTATTCTGGTCAAAATGAAAGTGAATTAAACATAAAAAAAGGCCAAATTATTTAAACATTTTTTGCGTTCAAAAAACTAAATAACAATTTTTCGTATTATATTAGAAAGCATTGCGTGCAACAAGATCCAACAAAAAAAAAATAAAAAATAAAACAATCAGCATAACGATAACATACATAATTATGAAATCATATAAAACAAGATTATTGTATGTTGTCGTGTGTTCGCCATAGATCTCATAAATTATCATATAAATTAAAATAGAAAGTTTTCTAAGCGCACGGTTATATTGGGTATGCGTATGATGCTGTATATTTAGCGTAAGCAAAAACAATTTTTATTTTTTTTTAAATTTATGATTATAGATATAGACAATAAAATAATTTTGTCATGCAAACTTTTCGTGCGCGCTAATGTCGAACGAACAATTTTTTTTTATATAAAATATCGCGGTTGGAATAAGAAGAAAACCTCAAGACAACCTTGTATCGTCTGCGTCTCCTTTATTTATGTGCTGCGCGCGATATACAAAAATTAAATCGCACTCTTGAACATATACGAGTACATCAATATAAAATATTGTCGGTATGTATGATGCAACATGATTTATTTTTTTTGCAAAATCATTTGATTAATGATTGATTTACAAAATTAATTTTTTTTTTTGTTAATGTCATCGATCACATCAGATAATCACGTTACGCGTAAAACGTTAAATTAACCAAATGTACGATGTTTGAAAGGTGAAATCTTTGTTTTTATCTCGGAGGCTTACTTTCAATTTTTATTTGTATTTATATTAATGAATTTTGTTGTGGACAAATAGTGTCTCTATCATTAAATAAAGAGGTGTTAATTAATTTACTAAAAGGTTTGTCGATATTAAGTAACACTTGTTTATAATTTTTCAAAGAATATGTTAAGCTTATGTTGCTATACAAATTAGGTTACTATTAATTCGTTAGCTGACCTTTATAATTTAATACTTTTTGCTTTCTTCTTCTAAAAGTGATTTATATCTTAATTTTAGGTAAACTTAATTATGTGAGGCTTTGTCAGTTTAACAAGCCAATGTTGAAAACTATCAAAATACATTGAATTTGAATATCAGTACATACATATATAGAGGACAAAATTAGTTATGCACGAGGGCGGTTTTTGCTTTTAACCTTTTGACTTTGCAACCATCTTATTACAGACCGCTAGATCATGGCAAGCACTTCTCGTCTTGTTGTACGTTGCTCCCGATACTACCAAACAACGGAATCCTTTAATATTTTTCATTTGTTACCTTGTAATTTTTCTATACATATGTCTCACCCTCAAGAATCCTGTCACGCCATTCTTTTAAGCTACTCCGACTTGAATTGTGACTTCTTTTACAACAATGCTCCGACACATACAAAGTTGCTCGCCTAAAAGTATAACGCCTAAGCACGGATATTATTCAGGAGGTGTACGGTTGCTAAAACCTCGAACTCGTCACTATTATAAATTAAACCTACACAAGTATTTCGTACGATGTAATTATTATTCGATCTGATCTCTATCAAAAGCAACGGGCCAATAACCCGAATGACGGAAACAATGTTTTCTTACCTGATATCTTCTCAATTTTAATAAGAATAAGAGATTCACATACAAACTCGAAAAAAGAAAAACGAGAGGTTACAAAAATTAGTAATCGGTTAAAATTTAACAAAACAATTACAAATCCTTTTTGAAAGTTTTTGAACGGTCAAAATTGAAAAGATATGTTATGAAAATTGGTCACAATTTAACCGAAAAGTTGGGAAAGGACAGATAAAAAACTTATAATGCCTTTAGTTACCAGATTAAATTTTAGAGGCTAGGATACTGCAGCTCATATCAGCCTTGAATTTTGCTTAAAATCTGGTTATATTCAAAGCTTTAATCACCTTGTAAAAGTTAGCCGAAAGTAAAAAGTCGATAATGCAGATTATGTTATTAACATTCCAGCCGAAAATAAAAAATTTGTGATTATCAGTCGAAAGTAAATTGGATACATGGATTGTAATAAAACATTTTGTAAATAGTCTTACATAGAAAACTATGTTTAACGTAATCGTGGAAAACATCGGAAAATCAGAAGAATTCACAAAATTGGAATAAAATCAACCCCTAGAGTGTATATCTGAAGTTGAATCGTTTTAATTGGATTTGTCAATAGCTATCGAAGGACAAAAAATTCAGTTCAAGTTCCTCGTGGGAAATCTCGGAAAATTCGATTTTCCAAAAATCATTACAAAATTTGTATAAAATCAACCTCTAGTCTAGAGTGTTACGTCTTGAGATGTATTTCATTGATATGACTTGTTAATAGCTATTGTATAGGAAGAGAATCTAGTTCAAGTTTCTCGTGGGAAATTTCGGAAAATTCGATTTAAGAAAAATTATTATAAAATTTGTATAAAATCCGAATTTTCCGATATTTCCCAAGGAAAACTTGAATTGAATTTTTTTCCTGCGATAGATATTGGCAAGTCACATTAATGTAATCGAACTCCAGACATAACACTCCAGAATAAAATCAGCCTCTAGATGATTTTATTCCAATTAAAATATTTTTTTTGGTTTCGCGAGTTTTCCACAATTTTCCACGATTAACCGGAGCCAGGTTTTACCATATAAGAATATTAACATAGCTCTTCATACTATTCATGCATCCGTAATAATTTTTAGGCTAAACTCTACCGATTGATATCGACTTCAATTTTTATTTTCGGCTTGGATAACACTATCTGCATTACCGATTATTTTTTACTTCCGACTTGGGTAACATAATCTGCATTACCGTGTTTTACTTTCGGATGTAAATGTTCGGTTGAATTAACAAATCTGCATTATCGACGTACCACTTTCGGCTGCCAACTTTCGGCTAATTTTAACAGTATGCTTTAATCCGATGGTAAATTAAATTTGTTACCCGATATATAATTGTACTATATATCGCATGTGCTTCAAACCAACTCTTGCCTAAACGTGGTCCAAATTATCCACAACGAATTATAATGTCAAGGCTGGAGAAGTACTATGAAATATTGTACCAAACTTTCCGCTCTTTCAAGAAATTTAAATCGCTTCTATTTATTAACCAGCGCTAATACGTGTCGTGCTCACCTTAGAGACTTAGATCACTGCCACCAGAAGTGGATACATAAATTATCGACCTTGGACCATAAAATTTTGGTGAGCTGCCATTAACGGAATGTTTCTATTGAAGGAACTGGCACTTTGAATTGTAAACGCGGTAAGTCCTTCCCAAAGCATCATTTTTTCCTAATTGATTTACCACAAATATTTTTAAAATTAATTTGCTTAATTTCTTTTCATACTACACTTCTGTTTAAGGCTGGTTGAATGATTAGGTAATTTGGTTTTAGTTCGTTAATGAGACCTACTATGTCTGTACAATAAACAAGAGAATGATCTTCATCTTTTAAAAAATACTGTCGAAATTGCATCTCTCTGTTTCTATAAAAAGAAACTTTCGTCTTTGGCTCCAACAGATTTCTCTCTTTAAGAAAGGATGTTAAAATTCTGAACTATCCTTTGCTAATCCTAAATTCCGTACAAGATCGTTTAACGCAGCTTGCGATATCAATTTTGGATTTTTGGAGCTTAAGCCGTTATCCATGTCACTATCCGTATCATCACTAATCTCAAATGCCGATTCTGTATCCATATCTATTTTTTCGTCGACTTCCAAGTACGACTGTCCTCGACTGCAGCTAATACTGGAGCTACAACAGATGAAACACTAATGTACACGATTTTTGGTTTGTTTTTACTATTATACCCCTGGATATTGTTGCAACAATAAAAACAGTCATCAGCACTTGAAGGGCGTTTCCATATAGTCGGAACGGAAAACACGATGTTCTCTTTATTTTTTTCCTTCTTCCATCTGCCGAACATTTTTCGACAACAGTTACAGATGATGTTGGGAGCCCGCAGCATTTAATCCCCGACTCATCCATATCGAAACCAAAAATATCTTTGTAAGTCTCTCGAATATCATCATCGATGACTTTTCGTAGAGAACTCACTTCAAACTTTGAGCATACATGACAGAACACATTGTGCTCCGATTCACAATTGTTTTCTGGCAAGATAACTTTGCTCTTTTTTCTTGTAGTCCTAAACTCTACATTGGCCAAGTCACCAACCAATGTTGAGCTGCGGTTGCTTGATGACGACGCCTGCGGGCCCGTTTTCCCACCCCGACCAGCCACCGATATTGTGCTGTGTGCCTGCCATGACGGCGTAACAGCTGTGATCAAGGGACTCAGCCGGATAACGGGCTCGCTCCGAGGCCCGCCGTCATCGCGAGGAGGTGCCCTGGATGTAGACACACGGGAAACGAGATTGTAGGGAATATGAGGCATGTAAATTTTGTGAAATCTACGCCGAGGAAGATTGAGCGATACTGTTTTAGTATTTTGATGTCGGGGTTATAGAGTTAGTCGAAGATTCGATGGGCGAGCGAGTTTTAGGTCTAGCATCGTTTAGGATTATCGGATTTAACGGTTTTAGTAGACTTTAAAGTGTCTTTTGAGGTTATGGACAAACCCTGACGTAGTGGGATTAAACCGACCTTGGATTCGGATTCAGTCACCCCAAAAACATACAGTAAACATAGTCAGACTCCGAGGCCGAATTTTTTGTGTGGCTGTGTAGTTAGAGTTATATTGTTATGGGGTTATTGTGTTATGTGGTTATGGGGTTATGTGGTTATAGGGTCATGGGGTCATGAGGTTATGGGGTCATAGGTTTATAGGTTTTAGGGCTTGACCGTTCGAATTATAGAGTTATCTGCATTTAATGGTAAAAATCCTTATTTACTAGATCTTTTGAGGTTATGTGATTATGGTGTCATGGGGTTATGATGTTATTGGGTTATGAGGTTATGAGTTTATAGGTTTTAGGAGTTAACCGTTCAAGTTATAGAGTTATATACATTTAATAGTATTGAAAATCCTTATTTACTAGGTTTTTTGAGGTTATGGCCAAACCCTTACGTGCTAGGGTTAAACCGACCTTGGATTCGGATTCAGCAACTCCAAAAACATATAGAATACATAGTCAGACCCCCAGGGCAAAACAATTTTTTTTTTTTGTGTGGCTGTGTTATAATCCTTGACGAAGTTAATACAAAATGTAAATACAATTTTAAAATTCTGGTAATTTTGAAAATTTATTAAACTTTAAAAACCCTAAAATTTTAATTCAACATTTATTTATATTTCATAATTGCAAAATGATTTTAAGTTTTAAAAATTTTTAGAATTTTTAGAATCATAAATTTGACATTTAAAAAAGTAAAAGCAACTCTTAAATCGGAAACCTGCAAAATTATTAACTTAAAAGTTCTACAAATTTTTAAATATGAATTTTCAAAACAAAAGAACTCAAATTTGAAAATTAATTCAAACTATTTAATGGGATGTTCGATGTCCTAGCAAGCAAACTATGTTAAGATCTTTAGAGTCGTAAGCAATTTTTTAACCTTTAGCCATAGTTTGGTATTTTTTCAAGATCATTTTTCTTGAAGGCCATTCTTTCCCTAAGCGGGGTTTGAGCGCTGAAGTCTACTGAACCATCTATCAATTTATTCGAGTATTCTTCTAGGTTAATGATCGATTGATACCTGTATTTGAATTAGCACAAAATGATTTTTCAGAGAACTTTGTTTAATTCTAAATCTATTGATGAAGATCTATATGTCCATCCATGCTTTCCTTTATATTCATTCAGTTTATTATGGCTGCAATATGCTTATGTAAGTTATGATAGAATTCCAGGTTTGTACTATGGGCACATAGCGACACAAATTAAACAGTTAACAGTTCAAGTGAAGAAAATTGTGCTCGAAAATCGTAGTGTTGGCATTAGAGAGATATCAGAGGCTCTCAACATCTCTTATGGATCGACTCAACATATTTTGGTTGATATTTTAGGTATGAAACGCGTTGCCGCTCGACTAGTGCCGAAAGACCTGCATTTTTTTGCTAAACGAACGTCGAGTAGAGGTCTGAAAAGAGATGCTTGCCAACATAGCTGATGACTCTACAATCATCAACTGAATTATTACTATGGTGACGAGACGTGGGTTTATGAATATGACGTCGAAACTACTCAACAATCTAGCAGATGACGCGCTAAAAATGAGCCAAAACCGAAAAAACCACGTCAAAATCGGTCGATAATCAAGGTTATCGTTTTCTTCGATTACCGTAGTGTGGTTCACGCATGAATTAATTCCAGAGGGTCAAACAGTCAATAAATCAAACTACTTGGCCGTTTTGAGGCAAGTACGTAAAGAAATTCGTCGTAAACGGTCGAATTTAATTCATGGATTTTTCACCACGATAATGCGCCGTCACATTCCAGCCTGATTGTGACTGAATTTTTGGCCAAACACGAAACAAAAGTCATCGCTCAGCCGCTCCGGGGAACGCGCCATGAGTCGATTGAAGCCATAAAAAGAAATTCACTGAAGGAACTAAAGGCCAGCATGGCCGAGGCCTATGTGTATGGGAAAATGGATTAACCACTGACATGCTTGTATTGGCTCAAAAGGAGCCTATTTTGAAGGCGATAATAAGATATGTATTAAAATACATAAAAATGTTGTTCTTTTTACCAGTCCGGGTCAAATTTGATCAGATGTTATTTTCGAAACTGCTTTGGATTTTGAGAAAACTTGTTTTGATATCAAGGGGCAATTCGTTATCGCCGTTTAATGATTTGAGCCATAATTTTCATAAAATGCTTTTGATTTTGATGATTAACGGTGAAACCAATCATACGGATCATAAACGTTTCTTGCTTCTGACAATCATGTGTCTGTTTTATATAATCAATTTGTGCGGCGAATTCGCTGAATTGATCCAATTTCGAGTTACAAATTAGACCCAGCACTTTAATGTTTTCATTATTTGCATCATTTATAAATCCTGATGGCTGATGATTTAGAATCCGTTTTTCAAAGTATTTTTTGACATTCGGCATCATCTGCATCAAGCCATACTATTCGGTACATTTTCTAAATGTCACCAAGTTAATGCAAACTTTGATTTGCGAAATCTTAAAACGATTTTAATCAAGGGAGATTGTACGCGGCCAACTCGCAAGATATCATTCAATGATTAACTAGGTACTATCCTTTGATGAAGCGTCAAATAGACCCATAAACTTAGTCGTTGCGCTATCTTTAAGGACGCTATGATGTGGCCAGTAGTAATCTTTCGAATTTACTTCGCCAATATACTTCATGTGGTTAAAAGTTAGATAATCTCGAATCGGCGTTCCATTACCTCCAAACGACTATAATTTAATGTTAGACAATTTGCAGGTGACTTGATGGGGAATTTAACTATAATCTTACCATCATCTGCTAAACGTATTGTTTGTTTGAATAAATCTTGACATTCCTAGATGCATGAATATTCTCCACTTTCCAAAACATTCGTAAAGTTCGATCAACATTTAAAATTCTGCTAGAACACGCTAAAGCTTAACTTGTACTACCAATATTAACTTGATTTGTAAATTGTACTTAATGTATTAGGAAATTGTTAATTTGTTATCTACTCCTTGCACGTGAAAGTTTGGATAACCAGACCCCCACTTTTAATTACCTTTCCCGTGTCAAACTTTAAATTTTTTGTATTTCTAGTGCGATAGTGTAAATATCGCAGGTAACTAACAATAAGTCTAGAACAATCAGCTTTGTACAAAGCCAGTTTTTAGAAATTCAATTTCATAACCATAGCTTTCGGCCACTTGTTCGCTAACCGACTGACTGAAAGGCATCATGTCCAAAATTATTATCGATTACCATTTTGCGAAAGTTGACTCTCTCTTATCATTACAGTTCCCAAGAAGCTTCATTAAGTTTTAAGTAAGCTTATTTGCGTATTCGTTTCAAAATAGCCCGAGGGCACCACTCAAATATACCATTTTCCGAAGTCAATGAATCATTTCCTTTATTGTTGTGTATAAATTATTTGGTTTGCAACAAAAGCCCCACATTCGTATACACTTTTATTAGTATGACGTGTGCTTTTCAGATACAAAAAAAAATTAAATAAAAAATAAAAATGTTTATTGAATATTTGACCAACCACGACTCGCTATTCGAATATATGTAATTACAAAACGTATAAAATTTATTGTGATCTTCAAATGCTAATGGATACCAATAAATCTTTATTTTATTATTGGAGGGCAAATATCTAAAAGATCGTCGATAGTTATAAACTATCTATGTATATGCAATTTCACGATCATTAATTGTTCCGTTATTTTTTTAATGCTTTGTGATTAAATGCATAAAAAATCTGACAACGTTTTTCTTATATAAATTTATCATTTAGCTGATCGTAAATATATGTACATGTCTTGTGTAGCTGAGCTATTATGAAACACAAATACTGTGTAAACCATTTTTTGTAAATAAATTAATTAATGACTCATTTGTATTTTATCTAGCTCTAAATGACACATTTAAGTCGCGAAATTTGTATCTAACATTACAATAAATCAAAGATCATACACGATCGATTGGACGGAATTCGACGATACCACATAATTGTGATTGATTTCTGTGAACAATAATATGAAAAAATTCCCACACACAGCAAAAAGCAACACAAAAAATTATTTTAACACACAGAGCAGACAGAGAGATCAATTTGGCCGCGCGATCATTTGTAAATAATTTATTTCTGTATTTTTTTTATTTTTTTTTTTGCAAAGAATCAAACAACAATAATAAATTTTAGAGGCGAATAATAAAAGATCTCAAGAATAATAATAAATAAAGCAACAACAAAAAATTAATTTAACGGTGAATCCTATATATATATACATACACATTACATATTCTTCCAAAATTGGAATCAATGTTCAATTTTAATGATCATATTTGATCAGCATATGTACGTACATATATAACATACTACAAGAGTACTGAAAAATACTGTTGATGATGATGATAAAGATCTGAACAAGAAACAAAAAAAAAACGATCACACGGTGTTCTCACGTTTTGAATTGCGAGGAATTTTTTTCGTTTTTTTTTTTTGCTTATGCTGTGCACAAGTATTCATCAGGAAGAGAAGTTGTTAAATAATTTTTTTTTTATGATCTGCATATTTTTTTTTTATTGGTGGTTCGCAATCGCTTCTCGTCATTCAATGAAATAATTTTTGAACGTGACTCTTATTCAAGCGGAAAGGTCAACTTTTTTTTTTTTTTTAATTATGTTAATTGAAGTTTATCGATCGGATATCTCGGATTTTAGATAAATTCGATTTGTAACGGAATTTTTAATTGTTAATTTAACAATACTTATAAGAGTATTGACTAGTATATATGTAGCAATCAAAGGGCAGACAGTTTGATATCAATCGATATCACGGATGGCATTTTAAAATGAAAGCTTAGTGAAGTGATCGTATTTTGTCCTATTTCACATGATACATGGAGCAAAACAATAAAAAAACAGAAATTACAAATTAGCAAAATTGACATCATGAGCAGACATAAGAGCAAATTTTGTTTTGTCAATTTGGTGCCCCTTCTGAAAATTAGGATGCAAATTAAAAATATTTTAATTGGAAGGGGAAATTTGTTTACGAATTGGAATTTTTTGAGTTCGAGTACATAAATTTGTAAATTCAATAACAGCTTAATTCCAATATTTCTTAATTTCTGAGATCTAATTATTCTGAAAGTTTAGATAATCGAACAAATGTATATGTAAATCTTCTTACAGTTTGAAAATTTTCAAATTCTTAAAATTCTAAAAATTAACAATTCCTCAGTATGAAATTCTTAAGCACCAAAATAGGAGTAGTTGCTACTAAATCCATAAAAAATTTAATCTTAAATTTACAATACAAAAAAATAAAATAAATCCAAATTCATTATTCCCAAAAATTTAAAAAGAATATTTAAACATAAAATTTCCAAAAATTATCAAACCCAAAATTCCAAAAGTGTATTTTTTGTCTCTTAAGTATCTCGATTTTGTGTTATTTTTCACTACAATTTTCATTCTTTCAACTTTTTCTATTCGTTGGCATGCTGTCCTATAATTTAGTTGTTGATTCCTACCGTCTACTTCAAGATTCCGAAGAATTTTCAGTTTTCGAATATTTGGTTTTAAATGAGTCGTCTATCGATCAGAAATGCATACTAAATTTAGCTTTCTATAAGTATAAAATTTAATTTATAAACCTAAAGCGGCTTGTTGTCAAGAAGTTCATACCTTTACAGTATACGTACCTGTGTAATACTAAGACAAGGCAAACAATTTTACACGATAGGTTTTTTTTTCTTGTTTCCTTTACGTCTTCTTGTACATGTGTTAAAATTGGTTAAAAATATGTAGATACTTACTGCAAGAATATAAAAGATCATAGTTTATCGTAGGACAAATTATGACAATTCGATAAAATTGTTTCGCTTTAACTTTGCTATTAATCAGTATTTAGACAGTTTAATGTGATTAGGAGTTTTATTGTAAATTCTAAGGTTTAATGAAATAAAAACAAACTAAGACTTTTTAAAATGTCTTACTATTAGTTGTACAAATATTTTAAGTAAATAAGTTTAACTTATTGCATTCTACTCACTATTAAAACGGCTACGGAATCAAAATGGTGTCTCCTTTCGTGCTTGTTTCGAGACAGACATCCCCATGCGTGTTTAGTTAGCTATCGCTAAACATTTTTAGTTTCTCACCAAAATTAGCCACTTACTTCAAAAACGAAAAAAATCATAATTTATCGTAAGACAAATTATGACAATCCGCGAAAATTGTTTTCGCTTAAACTATGCTATTATGTAATTATTATTTAGAGAGGTTATTATGGTTAGGTGATTTATTGTAAATGCTAAGGTTTAATGAAATAAAAAAAAACTATGACTTCTCAAAATATCATGCTATTGATTTCTAAAAGAAGTAAGTAAGTTTAACTTATTGCAATATGCTCACTATTAAAGCGTACACGGAATCAAAATGGCGTCTTCTTCCGTACATGTTCCATAGAAACATCCCCAAAAATGCTTAGTTAAAGCTATGCATTTTCCGTTTTTCACGAAAATTAGCTAATTACTTCAAAAATATAAAAGATCATAGTTTATCGTAAGACAAATTATGACAATTCGAGAAAATTGTTTTCGTTTGAACTTTGCTATTAATTATTATTTAGAGAGGTTAATGTGGTTAGGTGATTTATTGTAAATTCTAAGTTCTAATGAAATAAAAACAGACTATGACTTCATAACATCGTGCTATTGATTGTACAAAGACTTTAAGTAAATAAGTTTAACATATTGCATTCTGCTCACTATTAAAACGTACACGGAATCAAAATGGCATTGTGGATTATCTTGCTGCAAGGTCCACTTTTTTTTAACTGAACATAAACTGTAGAGTAGTAGGATATAGCTCCTCAGGTTGCCATAGCCAAACAATAATTTGATTCCACGCACATAATTTCCCAATGCATAACATCATGAGGAAAGTTAATTTTTGTTTTGCTTGGCCGAATACTTACATCTCCGATTTCGTGAAACACAGCCAGAAATGTTTATGTCCACGAATTTGGGCAATTAAATGGATGGTAAGAACCGTTTATTTACGAAACTTTTTGTTGCGAAAGAGAATCATAGGCCGGACTGAACAGGATTTTGGTCGTAAAATGAGACTTGCGAGTTGTAATTTCATATACTTACTTGACATAAACAGTAAGTTTTATTCTGGTTTTATTTTAATTCACACATTTAGTAAATAGATGGAAATCATGGGATACGTCCCGAATATAAGAATCCCAAAAAATACAACATAAATTGCCTCATTAAAAAGGAAGGCTCTGTTAAATTTGTATTAACTACCTAAAGTTGACCGTTTACGAGAAAACGGTTTTTGGAAAAACGCGTGTGTTCCTCACGAGTGGGGGAAGCGTTTTTAGGGGAAGTTTTTATGCATATCTTGAGGAGAAATGAGATTATATGAGCATCATAGAGCTTATTCGAATTGTACAAGATTGTTCGAAATTTCCAAATTTTCTTAGGTTTAAAGGATTTCTGTTACGGACTCACTGAGTATTCGATATTTTCCAGACTTTACGAAATTATTTATTAAATCTGAATTTTTCGGGATTTTTTTGAGATATGAATTAGTTAGTGTAAGAATTTTTATTTGATTTAAATTAGATTTGATTCAAATTTGAATCTTACACTTTTGAACTCGTGTGTAGTAAGCAAGATCTCCAGATTTTTCGATAATATTGAAATTGTTCGAAATTTTCTTCATATTTTACAGACATTTTTAAGGATTTTCGATTTCGATATTATACAGATTTTTCGAGATTTTCGAAAATAATTCAAATTTTGCATAGCAATGTTTTGTGCTTAGCATTGATGATTTTTTAAAATTTTTCGTTTTTTTTCGTTATTTTCGTGAATTTTGCAGATTTTAAAGATTACTCGAAATATTCGATATTTCCAGGTTCTCCACTATTTTCTAGGTTATTTTAAGTTATTCCAGAGGTTCTTCTATACATGGAATTGGACAATTATGTCCGAATATTTTAGATGTATAGTTTTTGTAATGCATAAGAAGGAAAAGGAAAAGAATCTCTATATCAGTTCAATTTAATTGAAATGTCTATCAACGACGCCAAATTTAGGCATTTTATTTTTGACTATGTTTTAAGGAGTTTGCCAAGAAGATTTGGATAGATGCAAAAAAAATATCTTAATGAATCTTATCCTTTCACTCTATTGCAATTTACTTTACTGAAAATAGAAAAAGCCGCACAATTTTCTGTGGTTTCACGAAAATAAATTGGATTGGAATTTTTGAAATTTTAGATTTTGGATCGATCTAGGACTTAAAATTTTTGTGTTTGGCATTTTAAATTGTGAACATTTTGTTTTATGTCTCTACGAATTTAGAAAATTATGTCTAAATTACGTATTAAGTTTGTAAATTTATTAATTAAATTAAGAATGTTAAATAGTTCTTTAACTTAAAAAATTAAACTGCAAACTAAGGTCTCGATTTTTTAATCGTTTAAAAATTTCTAAATTTGAAATGTATCAAATTCTAGAAAGTTCAAAATCCTTTAAAATGAAAATTCTTAAATTTTTTAAATTCTACTGAAGGCTGAAGAAAATAACTCCTCAAACTAATAAACTATATATAAATGAAATATCTCCCAATATTGTACCTACATATACTGTAATGAAATCTTGAAAATTTGGGGATTTTTTGAGTAGGTATATTTTTGGATTCAGCTGATTTTTTGCAAGGTACTCCCCAAATATTGGATAGGAAATTACACCCAAAAAATAATTTAACGACTTATTTAACTGTTCAATTTTCTGGAAAAGGGAGACTAAATTTTAAAATATTCTGGAAAATGGTGATTTAATTTGAAAATTAGTAGGGAAATTTTCATTTTCCAAAATATAATATTTCAAAATTACATGCATCTTCAATTTTCAGAATCTTTGACCAAACGCAAAAATTTCTTATCATAAATCATCGTCCTTATATGAGGCGGCAATTAAATAATATTTACGAAATAATTCAGACGAAAATGGTGGTACAGAGTACAAATTTCGATAATTATTTCGAACTTGATATGTGGAACCAATTCACGGCAACCGATGACTATTTCGCAAACAAAACAATCTTAAGACTTTAAAAATATTTAAGTGCTATTAAGCCACAATTTTACAGGCATTGAAAATAGGCCAAGAATGATCGTATCGACGCTTCAAAACCAAAACCCGAATAATATATTTTGTAAAACTGGCAGCGGTTCAATTGTATCAAAATATATTCTCCACCCATGGGCGAAATTTACGCATCAAATAAATTGCACGTAATGCAGAATTAACTTGATTTTTAACAGTTTGAACATGTGATTTCTAGTTTAAATTTGCATCAACGTTCAATCCTAAATATTTAAATAAATGAACATTTTCAATTTTAATGCAAAGGATGCTACAATTACGTGAGTCACAATTATGTACATGATAAAAAATCTCGGGGATGAATCTTCGATAAGGATCACCAATCAATTTGAAGAACATTACCTTAGTTTTTTTGCTTAAGAGCAAGGAGTGATTATCAAACCATGTGCGAAGAATTTTCCTTAAAAATTTAGTCATGTCAGGATTTATTTGGTTAGTTAGTTCATTAGCAGTCAAAACAAAATCACTTAATGCAATATCATCTGCTAAAGCAACAATTTTACCAATTTTAAGTTTAAATTAAAAATTGAATTTATGTAAATTAAAAACAAGATAGAACCCAGAACAGAACCCTGAGGAACACCATGCTCAATATTAAATGGAATGCTTTGCGATTTATCTATCCCAATCATAAATGTTCGATTATTGAGATAAGAGTTGACTGGCGCAGCGGGTGTCCATATTTTACACGAGTTTTCACTGGCGTACGAAAATTTCGATGAACTAAACTACTTATGAAAACTCCTGTTGGCCAATAATCTCGGTTAGGTCCTGTTCCCGGAACTCTTCGAATATTCCCACTTTATCGGGTAAATAGTCGATAATTTATCAAATTGCAATTCACAAGTCGAAAAATATGACAACTAGACCGGTTTTACCAAGCAAATTTTAATTTTTTTCTAACTATTGTTTGTTTTTTCCAAAAAAACGATATTGCTAACTATTCTTAAGTCCGCAAAATAAAATGAGCAACCAAGACAATGAATACTATCGATAAAAATTAATTCTCAAATATTTTGTTTATTTCTTATGAAAGTTGCTTCTACCCCTATAACATATATAGTCCAGATTTTCAATTTTTGTATTTTTCGAAATTAATGTAGCCACTTTACTGCCACAAACAAGCTTTTACCATACCTGTTATATCATCTTCAGACGTACTAGGGTCAAATTTTGAGATATGAAGCCACATCTTTGGCGTCACTGTCTTGACTTCTAAATTGTGTGGTAATGTTTTAGTTCCACAAATTTTAATATTATTGTTACCAGTTCTTTGTTTTGTACCTGTTAAATTAGCGCTACTGATGATTGATTGGCTCGGTTAACTTTCAACATCAATAATATTACTGCCTGTAAATGGGTTTTGACGATTTCCAACAAGAAAAACTTTACTGTGGTTTGATTCATCCGTAGGACTTTCAAACAGTACAATATTTTCAGTAAATGCCATTTTATCAGGAACAACCTCTAGATTTTGCACTTTACATTTCAAAAGATCACATTTACTTTGCAAGGCAACCACAGCCCTGTTCAGTTTTTTATTTTCTTCCTTAATCTCCTTTGATTCCTCTTTCAAGTCTTCAAATTTTTTTAGCAAATTTTTGATATTTCAAAATTTCTTTTCATGAATTGAGTTAATTAACTAACAGATTGCAACTATTCGAGCATGTCCAATTACGATCCTGTGATATATTTTGAATGTGCACACCAACAATAGATTTGCGTGCTGGATGGAAGCATTTTTTACAAATCAAGCATTCAAAAATCGCATGTTTTCTCGAAATTTCCAATTTTTTACGGAAAATACGGCATTTTTCCAGGACACAAATATTTCAATAATGTTAAAAATTATTGAAATATATTCTTGTTAAAACCAGATAAAAATGACAGTCAAACACACAATAACTACGCACAAAAATACCACAAAATTCACGTATTAAATAATGATTGGATGTTTAACGCAACACGCTGTCTTCAAATCTTGGGCAATAAATGCCCAACCGAAATAATAACCGAGTTATTTCCTGTAGCCCTATAAAAATCGCAGACTAAATTTTCTGAATTTTTAACCGTTTTAGAAATAACTTCTTTAAATGTCATTCGAGAACCTCTTTCGTTCTACAATTTATTTTGTGTAAACCAAAATAACATTATACACACATTTTTAAAATTTTTTTTTAAAAACACTTGTTAAATATTTCGCAAAATTACAAAAGGTTTAAAAAATCACTCGATCGATTTCGGCTTATTAGGCCATCATCAGGAGTATCTACTAAACTCTTCTACTAAACTGAGTTTAGTAGATACTCCTGATGATGGCCTAATAAGCCGAAATCGATCGAGTGATTTTTTAAACCTTTTGTAATTTTGCGAAATATTTAACAAGTGTTTTTAAAAAAAAATTTTAAAAATGTGTGTATTAAGTGTGTTTCGCCAAGTGCCTACGGCAGAAAGTGTAAAAAGTGCAAAATAACATTTGCACACTTACTTGCAAAACTGTGTATAGCTCGATAATCGACTTCTGTAGTTTACATTTTGATCCTCATTTAATAGCTTTCATTTTAATGAATATTTCTTCACATTAAGAAAACATATAAGATTATTTAATAAAGAATGGTATATGTACAAAAATAACAGAAAGCATCTAACTAACGGCAGCTACACATGTTCAGATGACCCGGCCAGATATATCTGCACATGGATATTCATAGTGTATCTTCACGGTTCGGTAAATCTGTTTTAAGCCCTGTACGTGGAAAATTCACACGTTGAAACATAGTACAAACTATAAAGAGTGGTTAGCAAAAATAATAGTTTGTTCACTCGTATTAAATCTATATACACTCCGTTTCACTTGGTTAAGGCCACCATACATTTTCAGTTTCCTTTCAATTTTTTGTGTGTTAGAACAACATGTTGAGATTAGTTGGAAGTAAAAGTTCAAATAGTATGTTTATTTAAACAAAATTAATTTTAAACGGGATTTACCGTTACTTTATTCATTTATTTCAAATACTAATGTAAAACGTATGAATTTTTAGTGTTTCAGTAGGATAAGGCCATTGAAGTTTATACTTGATTAGTCAATAAATTTAAGTATTTTTAAAAACTAATTACGTTTATTATATTAATATTAAAAGTACTAATTGAATTTTGAATTAAAATGCCAAAAGTTAAGCAAGGGTCTTCAAGCAGAAAAATTGCCGAAAAAATTAACCGAAGTAATACTGTGATTAATAATTACTTCTCGGATATCGAAAACTACAGTGCCAGGCAGAAAGGCTGTATTTCTTTGGCTACACCGAAAAGAAAACGGCGGTTAATTATTCGTAAGGCTTCTAATTTTGGTCTTTCTGTTTATAAAATCAAGCCTTAAACTGAAGTTGCAGCTAGTGTTACAACTGTTTGGCGAGCATTCGCTACAGTGATCATCTAGTGCGTCGTAAATTTAAGCAAAAGTCGGTTTTTGATAATAAATAAAAAGAAACGCTTTGATTTTGCACGTACTCACATGACCTGGAATAATGAATGACAGAACGTGTTTTTTCAGACGAAAAAAAAATTCAACCTGGATGGGCCTGATGAATACAAATATTACTTTCACGATTTCCGTAAAGAAGAGATCATTTTGGTACGCCGCCATAGCCGTACATCTGGTATTATGGTTTCGCGTGTTATCACTTACTATGGTACTATAGATTTGAAGTTCAGATATATTACAATGAACATTGAAACTTATAAAACTTTATTACAAAATGTTTTCCCGTCACTACGTGAGAAATATGAACCTCAGTTATTCATATTTCAACGAGACAACGCCCCCATACACAATACTAGGTAGTGAAAGATTGGATTAGACCTGACAATATCGAACTTCTTGCCTGTCTGCCTTATTCACCCGATCTCAATATCATCGAGAATATATGGTGATTGCTGTCGAGGAAGGTTTATGTATGAGAACTCCAATTTGAAACACCAAGCGAGCTTGTAGTTGCCATAAAAATTGCATGGAGTGAAATGAGCCAAGACTGTATCCAATCACTGTACAACTCACTCTCGAACAAGATTTTTGAAGTTATTACTAATAATGGTGGAAATAATCCCTATTAAAACCATTATTCCGATTTTTTTTTCAATACATTTATTTTTAAAATGAGCTGATAATTTGAATTTTCATGTGGCCTTAACCTATTGAACATGTAAATCCGGTATTTTTGCTCATATTTTTTTCTACTCTCAAATAATTTTTAATTGTTTTCAATTGTAGTTTTCAATTGTGTATAACCTGTTTAGTTTATAAGAACATATATTTTAACAAGTTTTGAAAATTTTTGGAACTCCTGAACTAGCAAAAATATAAAAATTTAACGTGGCCTTAATCTAGTGACAAGGAGTGAAAATGGTGTAAAAAATGTATGTGCGCACATCAGTTGAGAACGGCTGAACCGATTTGGCTCAATCTTTTTCTACTATGTTTGAAATTGCCAGAAGATGGTTCTTACGGAAGAAAATTTTGGGAAAATCCTTCGGAAAAGTCGGAAAATTCGGAAAATCGGAAAATTATGTTTTTGTATAGGATTTGGCGCGTAGCCAACCAGATGGTAAAAACCAGATGTTTTGTAGAAGAGAAAAATTGGAAAATCCGATTGGGCTTAATCTTTTTTTATTGTGTTTGAAATTGCCAGGAGATGGTTCTTACAAAAGAAAATTTTTGGAAAATCGGAAAATTCGGCAAATCAAAAAATTATGTTTTTGTACGAGATTTGGCGCGCATCCAAACCAGATTGTCTTTTAGAAGAGAAAAATTGGAAATCGAAGGGGAAAACTCGGAAACTTCCGGAAAAACCCGAAGAAAATTGAATTTTTTTTTTCAATGAAATTTTGAATATTTTGTATGTTTTGATGACCGATTAGGCTTAATCTTTTTTAATTGTATTTGAAATTGCCAGGAGATGGTTCTTAAAAAAGAAAATTTTTGGAAAATCCTTTGGAAAGTCGGAAAATTCGGCAAATCAAAAAATTATGTTTTTGTAAGAGATTTGGCGCGCAACCAAACCAGATTGTCTTTTAGAAGAGAAAAATTGTGGAAAACTCGGAAACTTCCGGAAAAACCCGAAGAGAATTGAATTTTTTTTCAATGAATTTTTGAATTTTTTGTATTTTTTGATGACGGATTAGGCTCAGTTAGGCTCAATCTTTTTCTATTGTGTTTGAAATTGCCAGGGTTCTTACGAAAGAAAATTTTGGGAAAAGCCTTCGGAAAAGTCGGACCACCGCATAACTTGATGCTCAAGGTTGGATCTGTAATAATCATGCTGCGCAATCTGAACCATCCGAAATTGTGTAACGGAACGCGATTGAGTGTGAAGAAACTGATGAACAACGTGATTCAAGCGACGATCATCAAGGGCAAATTCAAAGGAGAAGATGTTCTAATTCCGAGAATTCCTATGATTCCAACTGACCACCGTTCGACTTCAAGCGCATTCAGTTCCCCGTTCGTTTGGCGTTTGCTATGACGATTAACAAATCGCAAGGTCAATCGTTGGAAGTGTGCGGAATAAATCTAGAATTTGCGTGTTTTTCTCATTATCAGGTGTTCGAGAGTTGGCAAACCATCATCGTTGTTCATTTATGCGCCGGAGAACAGAACTAGAAATATTGTTTACCACAATGCATTGTATTGATTTGCGTCTGTATTCGATTTAATTCCACTCGAATAAAATACATTGAATTCTTTTGAATACCAACTGACTCCAATTCATTTCCACAATGAGAGAAAAAATCCAAAACACAACTCAATTTTCGAAAGACGCCTGAGTTTGAATCGACATTTCATTCACTTTTCAATACATTAGTGTTAAATTCGATGAAAATGGAATGGAATGTCCACTCAACTCAATCATCTATTAAGAATAGAGTTGAGTTGTTTGATTTTTTCTATCATCAAAATCAATTTTCGTGAAGGACAAAAGTATTTGCTCGAAACGAAGTAATTTGGGGCGGGACGAAGTTCGCCGGGTCAGCTAGTGAGGTATAGATATGATACATGATAAGTAGTTAAAGCTTCCTTTTAGTTACCCACCGCAACATTGCGAAACTTGAAATTTATATACAAACCCATACTGTACAGATGTATCGTACACACGCTTTGTTAGACCTTCTCAAGCACAGCACTGCAATAGAAAATTCTTTATTTCTAAAGATTCTATACTTTTTAATCCATTTGTAAAATTTTCAAATTTTTTAAATTTCTAAAATTCTATAATAATTTGAATTGGTGGAGTTCTCTATTTTATTATTCGAATAATTATCAAAAAAAACACAAATTTTGAGTTATTGGGAGATTGCGAGATTGAAAACGGCAGTCTCCATGCTTTAAGGTATAAAACGAACTAAAATAACTTTTAAAAAATTTGTTTTACAAAAAAAAAACATTTTTTTGGGAATTTTTTTTGTTTGGGGTAAAATACCAGCCCCCCCCTCCCCATTCAATGTAAACCTTCTTTCACACTTTTCGAAGAAAATTCGACTTCAAGAAAACTTGATTTAAAAAATCTCCAGTAATAGTGGAATGAAAGCGACGACCGGCAGGAAATAAATCCGTGAGTTTCAGCCAATTTGTTTGGCCAATGCCGAAATTCAAACATATTTTTAATCTTAAAATGGCCGAATTTTTAAATTTCAATATTCGGGAAAAATGACATTTTACCAAATTTCTGAATTTTTGAAATACAAATAACCCTTTCGATTTGCACACTTATTCGATAAATTGTTAAGCTCGATATTTTTCCACATTTTCAATGTTAATCTAAAAGGTTTTATTTTATTTCGAATTTTATGTGTCTAAAACTACTTAAATTAAACAATTTTTTGAAAATTTTTACAAGTTTCTTATATCAAAATACTTATGTCGTATAACAAATTCTGACCTTTTGTGTTTATGATAACTCTAATTGATGACTTTAATTAATTAATATTACTTAATTTTTTTATCTATAATATTGATGATATTATAGATAAAAAAATTAAGACTAACTCTATAAAGTTCTGAAAATTATTTAATCATATTTTTAAAAACGTTTTATAAATCAGTTTGCATTATTCTAAAATTCAGATTTGGTTTTTCTATTTTACTTGTCCAATTGTCGTTCAGAAACCCCTTTTCCTTCTTAAACAGAAACTAAAACGTGAAATTTGTTGTATTTGTAGCGGCTGGTAAGATTGGCTTAGATTTGAAATATGATAAATATTTAACGCTTCCATTTTTACTTATCCCATTTATTAAAAAGAAAACCAGTATATCTATCCTGCATACTTGTACAGAATAGTTAATCTTTTTTATATTTGTTGACAGGTTTTAAATTTGTACTATTCTATAATAATTGCCAAATTCAATCTATTTACAAAATAATTCAGATTCCTTATTAACTATGACCAAATGACCTAATTTCTAAATTAGGGAATATAATACCGGGTTTCAGATCCGATTACCCCGTATTTAAATTTATCTCGTATTTATCTCTTGTTTTTATGGATAAAAATGTTCCAAATTGGCGCAAAACTTTCGCTGGATTTGCAAAATGTTCCAATAACGGGCTTATCGAAAAACGGAATGCAACTAAATAAAATTCAATTTACCCGATCAGTTCATCAATGATGGTTCGAGCTGGTAATTAAGGAAGAAACAAATGTCAATTTAGCGTAATCAAATCTTTTACCAACGAACACAACAAATTTGCGTAAAATTTCAAAACGAGTAGCAGTTTTATTTTCATTCGTAATACAACTAGTGCTCAATTATTATCGATAATTTTTTACGAGTTAAAACCGCGCTGAAAATTCAACGAGTGCGCAGCACGAGTTGAATTATCTGCGTCGGTTTTAACTCGTAAAAAATTATAGATCATTAATTGCAGCACGTGTTGTATTTAGTAAGAGAATACAACTTTCCCGTCAGCGATTGAATCACAATTCATCCATTTGTGTCATATTGTATGCAAATTATTTGACAAGCTTTTGTTTGCATGGCTTTTCCTTTGATGTGTGTATAAAAAATTCAATCATAATAAAAAAAATTGAAATACAATTACAAATTAGAGATAATTGTTTAGGATTTTCTTGTTGCTATGGTGAAAATTGTAAAACTATCGCGTTGCTATGGTGAAAATTGTAAAACTATCGCGTTGCCATGGTGAAAATTGTCAAACTACCGCTATAATAACGTGTTGTTGTTTGTATTTTGTATGGCAATCTAAATACTATTGCTGTAATAATCGCTTTTTCGTAAAATTTCCCATGGCATATTTTGTGAAAGTTGTATCCTCAGTAAATAATTACAAGGTATACTTGTTGGGTAATCCTGTTTCTAAATAATTAAAAGAAGGCAAAATAAAAAAAATTTTAAAATTAAATGTTTTAGAATATTTTTCGATAGATCTCATGAAGTTGATTAAATTCTCAATTTTATAAAGTTTCATAACTATTTAGCAATAGAAACTTTTTTTAAATACTTTTCAACAAGTCTCTTTTTTATAATGGAAATTTTGTAAAATTTCTTAGTTCAGCTTTTCGGTTTATCAACGCAAAATTTCATAAACAAAAATTATAGATTTTAACCCTCTAATGCCTAAAGGCGGACTTTATGTTATCATGAATATTTTTTTCTATAATTTTTGCTTGAGTTATTCTCTTTTAAAGTATACTTTCGTCATAACGGTTTGGTTTTTGTTGTTGTAATATGCACATTTGTTCAACAACTACGAGTTGAAGTCAAAGTTTTGATAGAAAGTTATTAAAAATTCATGCATTAGAGGGTTAATAATCTGAATTATGGAATGTCTATAACACTGGATTTAATTTAATATTCGAATTCCTCCCAAAATAATTCGCTAGTAAACAACTTACTTCAAATAATTTATTTTAGAATATTTTCAAACAGATTTCAAGAGTAATTAGTTTATAAAAGTAATGAAATTCTCTTCTTTTTAAAAAGGAAATTTTGCATACAGTTAAACGAAAATCTACACTAAACGCCTGCGATTTTCATAAACAAAAACTTTTACAAATTGCCTCTTGAGCCATATTTAACGGACTTTGTTCCCGTTGTGGCCCGCTTCAGCCGTAAACAAAAACAAAAAAACTTACTTTGCCTTTTTTCTCCCCTTCAATGACGGCAATTTCCACAAATAAATTTTTTTTTATAAAGAGCTCTTTTATTAGCCGAGTCTAACTTTATTTTTTTCATGAGTTTGATTTCAGGAAGTAACACCAAAAATAATTTAGTCCTTATACTCTTTATCCATATTTTATTTAAAAAATTGCTAAGCTCCTATTTCAGTTCCTTAATAACTTTTCCAAATTTTGTTAAGGCTAGTGATTAGTAATCCAGAGTTGCCTAATCAATTTTATTCGTAATCTGGAGTACCATTTTGGACGTTTATACTATAAGAACGCGATTAAACGATATACGTTCAGACTAGTGATTAGTAATCTTGATTGACTTACAAACCAGATTTTCATTCCGTGTGAACGATGAAGGTTAAGTTAATCCAGGTTCTATTATAGAAGGAATTACGCTGTAATCTCGACTAAATTACTGTAGTGCCTAAACTTTTGTGATATCAGGCGCAACAATTATTTATTCGAGACATTAATAGTTTCACTTCTTATTTGATTTGTCATTTGGTAAACATATTTGCAGACCTTTTGAATTATTTTATGCAACATATCCTAATAAACAACAGGATTTTCACAAGATGCAGCACCATTTTTAATCGTTTTTTTCACGTTAATAGTCGATTGGAATATTTGTTGGTAAAACTGTTAGAGCATGATTATTTCGCAATCGATAGGGGTAGGGGAGGGGGTAGGGGGAGGGGGGAGGGAGTAGGGTGTAGGGGGTAGGGGAGGGGAGAGGGGAGGGGTAGGGGTGGGGGGGTTGGTGCCATATACACTAAAACCAGAGCCTTCTAGAGTATAGAGCCATAATCATTATGACGTATTTTTTCGAAGCTTTTTTAGTGGTATAACTTTTCACTAATTTCCATAGGAATCCATAGTAAAAATGGTGTTTTTTAGCTTCAAGTTTTTCAATGAAAAAAGCAAAAATGTTACAAAATTTTTATACAAAAGTGTTCTACATATATTTAGCAGCAATATACATGAAGGGTATATTGGTATTAAGTAAATATTAATTGCAGAAATATTAAAATTAAATTATTTCTAAAATATATTTTGTGAACTTTCATTTTGAAAAATACATCAAAGTTGGCTCTGACGAATTAAAATAATACTTGCTAAATTTATCTTTAGTTTTACTAGTGTACGTTAGATGTCTCAGATTTATACAGAAAAATACGTAAAAGATTGTTTAATCACAAAATTATGACACGTTCTTAAATATCTTGCGAATTTGTTTTGCTTTTCTTACAACTTTTGAACTCAATTTCCCCAAGTGGCGATTTTTTGTACGGTTTTCAAAATGTTTACTACCCACTGCCATCTATGTATATTGGCTTAATGCACACGATTTGTAGTAAGCTTTTCTTTTTAATTTGACCAGAAAGCTGTTGTTATGAACTTTTTTTTATATTTTGGTTTAAATAAATCAATTATTACAAGAAAATGAAAAGGATTTACTTAAACGATATTCATATATGTTGAAATTCAAACATTTATGAAAATATTTCAGAAATCATAATTAAGAATTTGCAACGTTTTCATTTACAAATTTGTCTTAGGAAAAAAAGTGATTTCCCATATGTTTTGTGTGTTTTACTATGGAAATTTTGATTTTTTCGTCGTTTCTAATTCCCTTATAAAAGCTTCGTTTTTTAGATTATGGCTTGTATAATCAAGGTTGCTTTGCTAAAACATGCCAGAAATTAAAGCTTTCTTACGTCGATTTAACCAGAGCCCTCTGTATATATAAGAGCCCTAATGATGCCGCCATTTTTTAAACGTGCTTTCTATAAGAGGTGTAGATTTTGTGATGTTCCATGGAAGCCGGTGTAAAAAAGACTTTTTTAAATTTACATTTTTTGAATGAAAACTCATTATTTTTGGCAATTTTATTTCACCCATTTGTAGGTGAATAATCATATTTAGACATATATAAAAACCAAACTCGGAATCTATCAATTAATCCGTAAAATACAATTTAAATTTCCCTAATTTTATTCACAACTACATGCAAAACTACAAAAGCTTTTTAAACGAGAAAAATTAACAACTCATCAAATATTTAGGCTGCGTACCAATAGTCGGGTAAATTGCTCCTTTACCTACTTTTTAACAGTGTACAGGGTAAATTGAAATATTGTACTAAAAAGTTGGGTAAAATAGGAGAAACAAATAAATGACGTTGTTGTTAACTTTTTGACGTTTCAGTGAATTTTGTTAAAATTTCCGTGTTTTTTATTATAAATAATTTACGTACTCAACGCTAATAAAATAAATTTTATTTTTATTTTACGAAATAAAAATCTTAAAAAATATTTGACGTTTCCTTTTGCACCAAGCACCCAGCGATTTTAACCCTCCGACCCATAATTTGTGCCCATCAAACCATTTTTACTTCTAGAGAATTGGTACGCCAATTGAGGTAAATATGTACTAAAATTGAAATTTACTGTACTAAATGATTTACCCGACTATTGGTACGCAGCCTTAATATATTGGATATCTATTAGAACGACAAGGATGTCTATTGTTCTTATTTATTGTATTTTTACACGTGTTTTTGTTTTTATTTTATCGTGTTGTCGCCTTTTTGTTTTCTATATGTAGATCAGACAAAGATATCTATACATTTTTTGTTTTATATTTTCGTGTTTGCCCGTTTTAAGTGTTCTTTGTCATTTTTAATGATTTTATATTGAAAAGACAAAGACAATCTAAATATTGTTTTTATTTTTTTATTTACGAACTTTTACTTTTACGCTTTCTTTGTTTTTTTGTTAATTTTTAATTTTATATTGAAAAGACAAGGATGATGCTATTTGTTTACATTCTTTTTATATAAGGATTTAATGGTTTGTGTGGAGTTGTTGAAAATGGAAAGGTTTTCTTTTTTCAATTTATTTGAAAATGTAGACATATTTTCTTCTACGATTTTAAAACCATATCTACGAAACATAATTAACATGCAAATTAACAAAAATGTTATTACATTTAATTGAATTTTCATTAATAAACGTATAAATCAAAACTAACAATTTTACATTGGTTCTTATGGGAAACAGAAAAATGTTCACCTCATATAGAAAGCTTCTATTTCTACCTTACGGCTATGATATATGTAAGATGGCTATGATTTAACAAACAAAATACTTTCTGGTACATACGTTAGATTTAAGCCACTGATAAATAATTAAATTGTGCAACATTCTATAGGCGTATCGATACTTACAAAATTATTATCATCCTCAACCGTTTGATTCAGGCTTTCTGAGGCTGCGTACCAATAGTAGGGTAAATCATTTAGTACAGTAAATATCAGTTTTAGTATATATTTACCTCAATTGGCGTACCAATTCTCTAGAAGTAAAAATGGTTTGATGGACACAAATTATGGTTCGGAGGGTTAAAATCGCTGGCTGCTAGGTGCAAAAGGAAACGTCAAATATTTTTTAATATTCTTATTTCGTAAAATAAAAATAAAATTTATTTTATTAGCCATGAGTACGTATATTATTTATAATGAAAAACACGGAAATTTTAACAAAAATCACTGAATCGTCAAAAAGTTAACAACAACGTCATTTATTTGTTTCTCCTGTTTTACCCAACTTTTTAGTACAGTATTTCAATTTACCTTGTACACTGTTAAAAAGTAGGTAAAAGAGCAATTTACCCGACTATTGGTACGCAGCCTGAGTATATAAATATGTCTGTATGACGATATAGTCATTTAACCTCGACAACCAACACGGAAGCCTGGATTTTATGAAATACAATACGGCAAGTTTCAATCGTGCAGAATGCGATGTGGTGGGTTCGGCCGTGAAATATGCCTTGAAATCCATGTTTTCAATTCGTTTCTTGGTTGATAATTTAGATTAAGTCCTCCCGAACATGAGAACAGCATACTTCTTATGTTTGGGAGATAAAACCTGCAGTTATTTAACCTTTACCAGACAAGAGAGACCTATGGAAATCTTAGTTTTATATACAACTCGATATGGCAAATTTCAATCGTGGAATACATCTCAAAATTAATGTTCACAAATCCTTTTTCTGGCTTCTTGTTTAGATCAAAACCTGCTTAACATAGAAACTACATATGTGCAACTGGCAAGTTTCAGCAGTGCAATGCCTCCATGAAATAAAGATTCTCAAATCTTTTTTGTTTTGTCTTAATATTTAGATTAAGACCACCTGAAAATAATAAAAATTATGTTGCAAGATAAATTCTGTGTTAATTTAACCTTGCCAGGCAAACATATATATATACCAGTTGGATGGCTTTTAGTGATGATGACTGACCGTGTTTAGCGTATTTGATTATCTTATCTGGTGCCAGAGACCTCTTCCATTAACATTTTTTCAAGTTTAGTAATACATTCTAGTTTTTGTACTTTAAAATAAATACAAAAAAATGTAAATTCTCAAAGTTAGCCGATCAAATTCTAAGACATATTTTACAAAACCTGAATTTGTAACAAATTATACTATGATATTTGAGAAATCAGGATCCGATTAGTTTTACTTGTATCTAAATTTTAGATGTGTCAGTGCACTTTTACAACAACAGCCGCACCCTTAAAATATTCTGTGCTAGTCGAGGTAATTAATTAGGGTGAATGGTAGACCACCCACAAAAGCCCTTATTCCGTGTCGCTGTAGTTTCGTTTTCTGAACCCGTTTGGAATAGCACAACTGTAATATCCTATGCTAAGTAATCCTAAATTTAGTGTTTTAATTACAACTTTGCCTTGCTAGGTCCGTTTGAAATTTTGGTAGTAAATCTGTTAAGTGAGAAGCTGCCTGTTTTTGGAACGCGAAACATCGTAATGGATTCCTCCTTTTCAAGATTAGGTCTCAATATGGGATGCCAAGGTACTAAACTTCTCTCAGCGGCCTCAGCTGTATCCTAGATGTATTTCTTTACTGTTTCCATATCCATAAGAACTTTTTGTAAATTGCGGTCTAAGCCATTTTACTATTTGTGGTTTTTAATGAAATGAATCGGCCCTCTACATAGGTAGACAGCAGTGTATACCTTTAAGGGCCCGATAGCACTCGATTAAAAATGCTTCAACAATCTTAGCGGATATTTTCCTCTTTTCTTTAAAATATTTAGTAGACGCAGTCACAATTTTAAAGATGCATTTCTGTATTTGTATTTAAAAAGGATGTCACTATGCTGGTGTTGGGCTCTTTATTTGATTTTCGAAAACCAGATGGCCCGTAAGTAGAGGGGTTAATTCCCGACAAATGCTGAATCCCGGGAGTCGGGATTGAAAATTGTTCAATCCCGTGAATTCCCGGGATCCCGGGAATTTAAAAAAAAGCAATTTCCTGGTCAATTAACAAAAATTGTATGTAAAACTTACTAAAATCAGCAGTTTCAGTTGAAATATTTTCTTTATAGTTAATCGAATTATCACAAACACATTGCGATAAAAGACTTGTTACTTAGACTAGTCCGTTTCTTACTACAAAAGTTCGATGAATTTGAATAAAAAACGCGTCGCTTCTTACTGAATTTTACTTCAACGGCTCCAAAAAATTTGACTAATTTGAGGCTTACCAGATTATCTATTTCTGTCGTAACCACTGTCATGTTAAAGATGAGTTTCCTACTGCTGCCAAATTATCAGTCAAATTTGCTGATTCGAAATCATTTCATCGAGTTTCGGTTTCTTCGCTCAGTAATTCTTTGTTTTAAGCTTTAGTTTATGTGACATTTCAACAAAAAATTGTATTGCCTGTCTTAATGCGTTAAACGAATAAATTGTTTGACTACACTAGATTTAGCACAACAGTTAAATTGTAATTTTATCGGTCAAGTGTTCAACATTTAATTTTATAGGATCCAAAACGTTCAGTAACGTTTGTAATCTCTCCGAATTCTTTTCTAAATAGAAATTAGACAAACTCAGATCGTTCAGGGTTTTACAACACAGTCACGTAATTTTAGAAAACGGACGATCTTTGTTTCTAACCTGCTCCACCTTGTTTTACAGTCAAACAATAAATTTAATTCTTCCCCACGGTTAGCTTTAACATATGATTCTGTAATAACGAATTTCTAACTACAGATTATTTAAATAGTTTTGCGACAATTCTATCACTTTTCAAAGCGATATTAGCAAAATAAGTACCTGGCTCATCGTCATATGGCTTTAAGTTTTTAAGTTTATCTAGTCTTACTAGGTGAGTATGTATATTTAATGTGGCATTCAGAATACATCGTAACCCGGAAAATTGTTGATACATATTGCCTTTTTATATTTGAAATTTTTTTTAATTTTTTCCTAAATTCCCGGGAATTTTATTTGAAAATCCCGGGAATCGGGTTTGATAAAATATGTAAAATTCCCGGGAAATAGTTCCAGGGAATTCCCGGGAACCACCCTCTACCCGTAAGTGTTACGTAGATTAAGTTTTAAAATTTTTATAATTTAAACAACTTCGTACCTTATTAATTTGTATACGGAGGCTTGATCTAGGGGTAGTTTTAAGAGAGTATAGTCCATTTTAAGGCGCTGATCTATCTCTGTAAATTTTTTTTTTTTTTCAAAATTTATTGTAAACTTTCAAAAGTTTGAAGCAATTAAATATAAAATTAGTTTAAAACAGTTGAGGAAGGATTTTGTTTTTATTTTGCAAAACACCTCAACATATTTTGCGTCTATTTAAATTCACTAGATGTCTACATAAAACGACAAATAAACAAAACAAAACCAAAAAAATAATAAAAGAAAGTTTTTAACAATTAAACCTTGACATTAATCCAAATTCGTTTTTTTTTTCTTGTTAAACATTTCGCTTAAAATGTTAAAAATTTATTACCCTTGATAAATTGGTTCGATGCGCGTTCGATCGACTTGAAACGATAACAACATTAAAGTTGTTTTTGTTTATAAAACACACAAAATAAAATAAAAAAAAACATTTTTATGTAAGACCGTTGTGGGGTGACAGGTAAATTTATTTAGAGACTGGTAAATTGATATGACATGCGAGATTAAATGTATATGCCAAACAACTTCCTAATCAAACGAAGACAAGTTTTTTTTTTTGTTACGACTATTTGGCAATTAACAGATGATTTCGAAAGGCACACAATAAATAAAATACCAAATTTGGGTTTAATATTAACCTTGGTATCTCTATTTAGAGTAGATCTTGATCATCGCGTACATCATTGGCGCGCTTGTTAACTTTTGGACTTTGTTTTGTTTTTGTTGTAACCACGTTTATTGTTATTGAAAATGTAGAGGAGTTTTTGTTTTGGTTCAATAGTTTTTTTTGTAGCTACCTTTCGCTTATGTCTTACAAAATGCAAATTGTAATTCTACACTTTTTATGAGAACAGTCAAGAATATACCAATAAGTTGAATATAATGGATGGTTATTAAAATTCGGAAATTGTTTGCAACATTCAATGAGAAACGAGAGGTGGTCGATCCCAATATATCATTCGACTAACTACCGGTCGTTCGATATTTAATACGAAACACGAGCATAATTAAAAATCAACCCACGATCACCATTTACTTATTTCACTTTCAATTTTCTTAATTTATCAACTTTCGATTTTAAAAAAAAATATTTTTTGCGAGCCAAACATTTTTTATTTTATTTTATAGAGATTAAAGAAATTTTTAAAATTATATATCATTATATAGCACACAAAAATAATTAGTATTATGTATAGTTGCGTAGTGAACTCAGGCATACATCTTACTGTATGGTACTTTTGATCGATGCACATAACAAAATTTTTAATGTAATAATTTCTATTTATTAGTTATGAAATATGTGTTACACAATCGTGCGTTAGCATATAGTTTCGTAATAATGCATAACATATATTTTACTATTCAAAATTTAAATGGGATATCCATAATCGTGGTATGTAATGTCTTGATTGATTTATTTTAGCATAATTTAATTCAACCTTATTCAATATGGTTATAAAAATAAAAAAATTGGAAAAAATGTATAATTTCAAGATCAAATGTAAATTTTGCATTGTGCACACAAAATTAATCAAATTAAAATTCATTAAAGGTGTAAATCGATCGGCTCTGATTAAATAATTAATAGGTTGAATATATTGATATTACATTTCTTAAGTAATATCGGCCTTTGAATCCTTTCATAAGCAATGTAAATTTACAAAGTAAGCTTGGTGTCCTCCCTTAGATTCAAAACCATTTACGGTATATAATCCAAATACAAATGGAGTACAATATTTATTTCAATTTTAAAAAGTTAAAATGTGTTTAGTTTAAAACCCTAGACAGACAGACTATGGTTTAATAAATTCCATTTTGCTAAACTCGTTCAAGTACTCTATGCAAAACAAAGCGATTAGCTAAAATTGAAGGTGACATACTAAGACTAAACTCGAAAAATTCACTAAATCGGATTTATTAAACCACAGTCTGTCAGAGCTATTAGGCTTTAGCTAGTCGAGTTTAGCTAATCGCGCTTAGCTAATAATCACTAGTCTGTCACCGGTATAACACACCAAATGAGTTAAAACGTTTACTCAACATTTCATTTTTTTTCCTTTCAAAATGTTACTTGATTTTATAGATTTTGAGCAACTTTTACGAAAACAGATAAACCAGTTCATCTTTTTCCATTCTTTTTGACCATACAAAGTTGTGTGTTGCAGTAAATAGTATTGAATAATACTTTTGAGTACTCATTTCCATTTTAATACATGAAAATCATATCAAAATGCATTTTTGGCAAAAAACTTTGGGCTTTTAGAAAAGAGCAAAAGATTAAAGGTAAATCAGCTATTACTTGCATTTTAGTGTAGTTACTGGCATTTTAGTGTTTAACCAAAGCCACATTATAGATTACACAAAGCCATAGTCTAAAAAACGACGGTTTTATAAGGGAACTAGAAACGAGGATAAAACCAAATTTTCCATATAAAGCACGCAAAATATATGGGAAATCATTTTTTTTTTCCTAATACAAATTTTTAAATGAAAACGCTACAAATTCGTAATTGTGATCTATGAGATATTTTCATAAAGGTTTGAATTTCTTCCCAAAATTGGAAAACTTATTGGACTCTTATCCCAAATCAATAATTACCGGTAATTTTAACATCAATTTGTTAGACAACTCTAAAGACTAAATTTTTACAAACACTTGATACACTCATTAGGATTTTTTGTTCTTAATAAAATTGATTCAGATTACGCGACTCGCTTATCTCTTACAGTTAAAACAATTATCGATCATTTTTTATTGGATAATAAAAATGCAACGTACAAAGTTTATATCTCAGAGAGCTCACTTAGAGCATGACACTGAAGATGTTAGGGAGATTGTTAAATCTTTGAATAAATTAATAATTTTACAATTATATAATTTTTAATAGTAATTTATAAAAAAAATCAAAAGATCATCAAAATATGGTACTCCAAATAAAATCCATCCAACATACCTTAAGTCTGATTCTGCACCTCCAATAATAGCTGCATTTCTTGATGCATAGTGATCCGGATCAGATCAAAATTTATATGTGAAGCAACAACAACACATGATCCGACATTCATTTTGGATCACAAATGATGCTCTAAAAATTAGTTCAGCTATTAAAATGTAGTTGAACAATATTTTGTAAAGCGACAAAGAATAAGATGAATACAGTACGAGTATGAAGAGGAAGATCCAAAACAAAACGAGACAGAAAATTGAAATTTGATGTTTGTTTGTTTTACGCATTTTGGTGTCGTTTCATGAGACATGATCTGATCTGGATCAGATGAAACGTCAAGAAATGAAAACGTTATTAGATTATAATTGGTTTATTAAAAATTTTGACTGGTTAAGCAAACGATCAAACCAAAATAGTTGAAGTGAGTCGTAACAAGAAATATAAAAAACCTTGGGTGACTAATGAGCTGCAAATTATTTGAACCCAATATTTCAAACCCTAGAACTTTCTGGAGAAATGTGAAGGAAGATATCTTCAATAAACTACCTAGGTCTATCCCTATATAACTTTGCATAAATAATGTTATAGTTGATGATGCCTACAAAGTGGCAAATCATTTTATTGAATATTTCATTAATGAGGTTCGAAATATCGTTGGAAATTTACTTAGCCAAAATGACCCTATTGATGTTCAATATCAAATTAGCCATAGGTTAGACTTAAATTATACCAGATCAGATGAGATAAGTGCAATTATTGCCGTCTTGAAATGTAATGTGACACCTGGCATTATAATATACCCTCTAAATTTCTACTAAAATTCGATTCTTTCCTGGCTAAACCACTATCAAAACTAATAAATATTTCAATTAATTCGGGTAATTTCCCTGATTCTTTGAAAGTAGCTAGGGTAACCCCAATTTTTAAGGCTAGGGATAATCTGAATGTTACTAACTACCATCCTATCTCAGTTTTATCTGCAATGTCAAAAATTTTTGAGCGTGTTCTTTACAATTTTTTTTTTTTTTTTTTTTTTTCGCTGGCGCTACATCCCATAGAGGGATTTGGCCGCTTCATATTGAAGATTCGTAATCATTTTTTTAACGGATAATGAGTGATTAATTCATTGATCCTACATAACCAGCCGTGATTTTTTCATCACCCGCCGGGAATCGAACCCGGGACCTCCGGGGCTTAAAAAGCAAGCATGCTAACAACTGTGCCACCGGGGCGGCAATGGGATCCAATATACAAATATGTACAATAATATAGTTTGTTAAAATTATTTATCTCAGATAACTGTGAAAAATCTTTATAGATGGTTCTAGAAAAACTGTATCTAGTTTTGTTGGTAAAACCGAAAAAAGTGAATGTGTCGACTGACATTTTCAAATTGTTGTTCGTGACGTATAGGTACTATAATAATAAACCCTACAGGCAGGTATTTAAACATATATTAGGAAAGGATTTTTTTTCTTAACTTAAGGGCTACTGAGAGCCCGCTCTAGTAATTTCTTTACTGTAATTGTGAAATTTTCTTGGGCCTAAATATTTACGTTTATAGGATAAGAACAATAGAAACACTGTGACAGTCAAAAGTTTGTATTAACTTAAGGTCTTGTATTTTCGAAAGATAGCTACATTGAATGGGCCTCCATGGCACTCCATGGTATCATCAAATAATTTTAAGGAGAAGGCGAACTGCCCTATGTTGAATTACAATATTAATCTAAAGCAACGCTTTACATGGACAACGATGAGATAAAGTGTATTAACCAGGCTACAAAAGACACATAACTTAGTCAGCAAGCTAATCAGCAAGAAGCCAACAACTAACAAAATAAAATCTTACTAAATTCCACGAGGAAAGTTGTAGAAAAATAGTCCAATTGGATATAATCCTTCGCAAAGACATAGAAGGATATAAGGAGCGACACAACCTAAAACAATGACGGCAGTACAAAAACATAACAACAGTAAGGCTCTAGCAAGTTAGACAATTAAACCAGACTACCCACATTATAGCCAATATATTTATACAACTGCTTATTATTACCAAAACCTACCTTTGTGCAAAATTTCAGTCAAAATTATGTAAATTTGTGAGAAAGGTTGGGCGAGTGAAAACGGACACGATAGTTTAGAATTCGATGTTTTGGAACTGTAGTGGCCTAATTCGTCGAGAAATGTGAAAAACGGGAACACATAATTTTTTGCGATCACTTATCTATTATAAACTAATTTCAAGTAATAAAATCTGTTTTTCGTAAGCGGCCAGAATTTGTAAATTGTATTTAAATTACCAATAAATTTGCCAGACAAAACTTTCTGTTGAAAATTATTTGATTAAGTGACAAGCATTAGAATGGCTCTGTGCTGAAAGGTTTTAGTTATTGTAAAGGATTTCCGGTAATTAAAGTGGACTTAGACATTTTGACAAAATTGTTTTTTGCAAGTAAACCAAAAAATCTAGTAAATTTGATTATTGAAGCCGAATTTAATGCAATTGGATTTGAATCTGAATAAAGAACGCTCTGTGACAATTTTTGAAGTGGCCTTGCAAAATGTTTAAAAAATATCATAAATTTTAAGAATTTGTGCAAATCTACGACTAAAAAATTTTACGATTTTTTGGATTTTTTTTTTTAATTAAATTTCGAGAATTTCTGGAAGACATAAACCAAATTTAAATTATTTTACAATTTAATAGAAAAATAGAATAAATTAAAAATTAATATTATGAAGAAATTTGAATTTCAAATATCAGTAGTTTTTCGAAACTAAACAATTTTCAAGAATTCAAATTTTTCATCATAAACATAAAAAATTTAAAGATCTTCAAACGTTTTTAAAATATTCAAATGTGTTAAAAATAAATCAAGAATATTTTGATTTCAATTTTATTAATCGATAATCTAAGTTAATTTGTTTTTAAGAGTTTTAAAATTTAACAAGTTATTAAAAGTTTTGGATAATTTTAATAATTCTGAAAATGAAAATTTCAAATTTGAACATGATGAATTTACAAAACAATATATTTTCATGTTTAATTTTAATGTGCTCTTCATTTTTGTAATGATACGTAGTATATGCGATAAAGGAAGAATAAAGCTTTCAAAAAAAAAAACAGGTGACAATGCCACAATTAAATAAATCACCTTCCGTGCACAGTTCTGAATCCGAGAACCTTAAACTGAGTGGAAAAGGACAAAGGAGAAAATGGACCAATTACGATTTGCCAGAGAATATGACTTCTTCGGAAAAGTTATCGGGTTATAATATTTTTACTTCAATTTGGTACAAGATTCGAATCAAAAGCTCTAAAATGCAAAGAGAGCCTGGAAAATGAAAGAATTTTTGAGAGAAAGAAAATAAAATACGATACTGAAACTGTGCTTCACATTTCGCGGCTCCCTGTTGGCATTGATAATAACATTAACATATCTACTTAGTTCACAGAACCTGGGTTAAGTGCCAAGCCAACCCATGATATGTAGACACTCAGTTTAAATATTGTGAGATATTTCAATAAAATTTTGAATGTTGTAAAATATCTAACCCTTTTATATTTAGCCGTGGAAAATGTAAGCTGACCCCCCCCCCCCTCCCCCTTCCGCTTGGTTTATAAGTGGTTTAGTTAATTTCGATGTAGTCAGTACGTGTAATTCTCCACGCTCAGTATCCATGACATCATTTCGGCCGATCGCCAATTAAAGATTAGAAAAATTATTAAAAGGGCAAAAATGGCAAACCAGCGTGTATACTCTAAATTATTACAATTGTAAAATTACTACATTATACAATTATTTGGGCATGAAAAAGCCCAACGTGGGCCAAAAATGGAATCGGATGACAACATTGAAGAAATGTTCTATCAGAAGGATCATCCCTGGGGACTACATACTATGCTGATTTATTGGGTTCGACCAAGAATTGCAAAAAAAATAAAACATTCACATTTGGCAACGAAAAAGATGCTCTTCCACTCAAATTGTCTCATCCACCGCTCGGCGAAAAGCGGTTCACTTCAGAGGGTAGGAGGTTTTCGCCGAGACAGAGTAGCCTATTTTCGGCAAATCGTATTTTTTGATTACCTACAAAATTTGGACATCGTTGGCTAAGTGTGTTGAGCCAAAAGAAGGCTATGTTGAAAGCAAAATCGATTTTTGGTCCACAAAAAAAAATGTAAAGACCGAAAAAATTGTAAATAAAAATATTTTAAGGATTACCAGTTCTGTTAGGTAATATATCTAGAAGTGGGACATAAAAAAAGACAATTGCATTAGTTAACAGGCCCACGCGAGTGCTCTAGTAATTGTTCATTATAAATGTGAATCTTTATTTTTATTTTATAGAACAGTTAGCTTTTTATTTGGTTTAGAGTTCCAAATTAGTGATCGAAACATCAACAAATTTTTCTTCAACTATTTCAAGTATATATTGTTTTAATAAACCGCCATTTAAAATTTTGGAATTTCGACGAATTTATTCGAATAAAAAAAGAAATTTCACCTGATGAAGGGCTTAATTTGTATCAGAAACTTTTAAAGAAATTCCGTTTCAATATCAGTGGATTTCATGATGGATCTGAAAATTCCTTAAATTTGACTTCACAAATTAAACAACCATGACTGGGATTGGCTGTTCTCGTGTGAACTAATTCGAGCATATTTAATTGTAACATGTATTGGAAACATATTAAGGCACAAATTAAAATCTCCAACAAACTATCTAGCGAATCTTGATATATGCATACTTTCCAGTTCATACTCAATTTTTCAGTAATGAATTCCCTAATTCTCCAAACATGCTGAAACAATTAACTTTATTAACTTTAGTTAGTTTGGCCCCACAAAATATATCCGATGAGTTCAAAAATTTAAATTAGAATTTGAGCTAAATTTTAATCGAAATTATTCAAAGGAATTTTTTAAAGTAGTTTGAGTATTTTATCAACTCAGCCAGTTGATATCATTTTCAATACAAAGTCAAATCGATCAGTGAAAATTTGTTTCATAGAGGCATTAGGATCACTGTAAATTACCAATTGCGAGACGGAGTTAAGCTGAATACTGACACTGAGTGATGTAAGCGGTATCTGATTAAACAGGATATGTTCAGGTTGTCCAAGCACCAAAAGTTCGATGAATGAATTATATATTCTAGAAATTATAATGTTCTGTTATCATCACTAATAAAGTACATATCTGGGAGCTGATGAATTAACACAAATATTTATTTGGAATGAATTCTGTGTTTTTAATTATTATGTAAAATAAAATCAAGGTAATATTTGTTATGCAGGTATTTAAGAATTTTTAAAGTATTTCTTTGTGCTACTGACGTTTTGAAATTGCCTTTAGCTAACTGACCTAAACAATTCTATTACAAACGATTAACTTAAAGAATTTTTCTAAAATTCGCATCTAATACCCAATAGAGAAAATTCACAAAATTTGAGGTTTCTGCAATCATTTTAACAAGATAAATCTAATCTAATCTAACCTTCATCAAAATTGAAATTTACTGTTATATGTTACATTTACTTGGGCTATTCGTATTAATTATCACAAATATACGTCAAAACAATTATCTAATTTTCAACGTTCGCAACTATAAAAATTATACCTCTTTGTATTACCTGATTGTTTTATTAATGTGACAAATTCATCAAGATGATGAGAATAAAACCTGAATTTAGTTTAAATGAAGTGAGCAAGCAGGCCTAAGAAAATATTTCTGTTGAACCAAGGTGGTTTTAGTTACTTTGAATGTATTTTGAGCCGACGTTGACGGACACTTGTTGCTTTAAACACTGTTTTTTAACATAAAACATCGACACAAACATTAAACTGTATATATATTCCTTGAACTACATTAAACTTTGTTAAACCCATTAAAATAATTAGAACCAATGTGCTATATACAATCTAATTAGGACCTTAATCCGATATACTAAATTAAGATAAGACGTTTAACGAATCGATCATGTGAATCGGCCTAAAAACCGGAAACGAATTAAGTTCTGTATATAGCAACATTTTTAAACGTAATGTATATTTAGAGTTGTGCTACTCCAATAAACATCATCGCGTTTATCTCAAACAAATTTACATTCTTTTTTAGTATTTTTACATTGAACTGGAGCTAATCATTAGCGTATCCATAAAAGTGAAAATTTTGTAAGAATATATCTTACTTGTAATCGTGTAATATAGTTTTGAGTTAACACTTTGAGTAAAGGTTTGATAAAAACCAACCTTAAGGTTAAGGTTTTGTTGGTACATTTTTAACCAAAAACTAATCCAACTAGCTACTTATCTAACTCTCATTATTATATTAATTTGAAACAATCAAATATCATGAGCCGCATATGAACACTGTAATTTTCAACATAAGTAAGTAAAAAATTCTTAATTATAACGGATCGTGTATAAAATCTCGCTTACATACATATGTAAGTACTTTTCTTATTCGGTAAATATTCAGTACATGCGTTAATTTCGTATCACAATATATATATACAAAAAAATAGTTTTGGCACAGTTATGTATCGTCAAATTTAACTTACATTAAAAGAGAATCACTCAAACTTTTTTTCTTTATATATCGAAGCACTAAAATAAACACTCAACTTATTTTTTATCACACCTTTATCACTATACACACGTAAATCAATTGAACACACGATTATTTTTTATTTGATTGATTAAATTTTTACCAAGTAGTGTACTTTAATATTTTAAAACTCGATAATCCAAGAAAGCACGTTTGTCTTAAGCTAAATCAAACAACAAACTAAATTTTTATGTTGAAGATTTTTTTTTTATTTTGTCTACCTTTATGTTATTGTTTCGGTCGTTGTTTGAGTGTATATTGTGTTTACGAGTATTTTCAAGTTTCAGGTTTCTTTCATTTACAAAACGAATTCATTGAAGTCTTTCGTACAGATATAAAACATAAAACGTTTTGTGATTGTATGTATGAAGAGTTTTTTTCGTTTTTTGTTTTTCTTAACACTTTTATCCCAAGACTCTGTCTTATTTATAATTGTAATCTTCTTTGTAGGTCTCTCTCTTAAATTGCGTGTTAAAAATACTCGTATATATGTTGAGTACAAACACATTGATAAAAACATAATTTATGTATAACGAACAGAGAACAATTGAATTTTTTCGCTTATTTAGGTGTATACAGAAAATTGGCAACAGTTTCATGGGATTACAGTGTATTCCTCACATTTAGAAGTTAAATATACATTTTGCTTATGCTGCACCTACAGTAATAATTAGTACGTACTGAGAAAAAAAATTATTTAATGACTTAACGGTTTTTTAAGTTAGAATAATTATGTAATAAACTTTCGGATAATTTTGTGGATGATTAGCAACCAAATTAAATGATTCAGTTAAAATCTAAGCAAGAATAAACCATCAAAATTGTAATTAAATTTCTCCACTTTACTATCTTAAAATTACTTTTACTTAAGTGAGTTGTTTATGTTTAAGAGGTATCTGTTCAACACCGGTATTGAAATTGTAAGCCTTAGGCAATGAACTAATATTTGGAACGTTTAAATCTTGTGATAAATAGAATAAAATTTTTTTCAAAAAAACTCAAAACTAAACAAAATACAAACCACTATGCCTGATTTCAGCTACTATACGGTTGCCAAACTAAATTATTGGCTGTCAACTCTACTTGTTGTTTTTTGTACTTTTTGGGCCGGGAAATTTCAGTTGAGTGCCCTAGAGGATCACTCAATTCCCTCGGTTCCCCTTACTAGGACGGCTAGCTTTGATGCAGGTCTCCGTAACACTTCTAATGCTGTCCTTACGTCGGCTACGAGTAATTGCTTGTTGTCGTTTCCATTCAGCACGTATTGCATGAATTTCACCATTGAAGCTATCAAAAGAATTCGTTCTGCTTGAAGAACCTAGCAGAAAATGATTCGGAGTGAGGGCTACGAGCTTATCTATCTCGAAATAATTTTAAACTAGATTTCAATTAGACAGCATCGGAGCAAGTCTTCTGATGGAATTCGTTTAGGCAGGACGTGGTTAAGTGCATTCTTCACGGACCAAGCTCCCCCCAATTAATGTTGGCGAACCGGTCTTGTGCCTCGTTGCTGACATTCTGCAGGACCTTTCGCATTTGTGCTTCGGCACCTCGGAAGTTCGTCTCGTTGTCACTGTATATTTCAGCTGCCATTCCTCTTTGTCCTATAAATTCTCGGAGGATCAGAATAAATTCATCCTTGGACAGGGCTGAAGCTAACACGTAAAAATTGAATCCCATTTCTTCTTAATACGTCTACCATGTTTGACAGTGATAGGGCCGAAGTAACCTATGGTACTCCAACAAACATAAATGGGCGCATCCCAGCCGCCACTCGTGACGTGACCTTAGTAGTTCTGCCATTTCTGGCCACGCATCTCTTATGTGACATCGTGCACACTTCGTTCGCACATTTGAAACTTAAAATTAAAATTTAAAATTTGGAATTTGAAATTTAGAATTTGGTATTTGGAATTTGGAATTGGAAATTTGGAACTTGGGATTTGGAGTTTGAAGTTTGAAATTTAGAGGTTAAAACTTGAAATTTGGAATGTGGGATTTGAAATTTAGAATTTGGTATTTGAAATTTGGAATTGGAAATTTGGAATTGGAAATTTGAAATTTAGAATTAAAATTTGTAATTTAAAATTTGGGATTTAAAATTTGGAATTTGAAATTTAAGGTTTGAATTTTGAATTTGAAATTTGAAAGTTTTAATTTGAAATTTGGAATTTAAATTTGGAATTTGGAATTTGAAATTTAAGATTTGAGATTTAAAATTTTGAATTTGAAATTTGGACTTTTAAATTTTAAATTTGGAATTTGAAATTTAATAATGAAAATTTCGAAATTCGAATTTGAAATTTTATAGTTTGAAATTTGGAATTTAGGATTTGGAATTTGTACGTTAATATTTGGAGTTTGGAATTGGAAATTTGAAATTTAGAATTAAAATTTAAAATTTGAAATTTAAAATTTGGAATTTGAAATTTAAGATTTTAAATTTTGAATTTGGAATTTGAAAGTTTGAATTTGAAAATTGGAATTTAAAATTTGGAATTTGAAACTTAAGATTTGAGATTTAAAATTTTGAATTTGAAATTTGGACTTTTAAATTTTTAATTTGGAATTGGAAATTTTGAATTTTGAATTTGAAGTTTGAAATTTGTTATTTAGGATTTGGAATTTGAACGTTATTATTTGGAGTTTGGAATTGGAAATTTGAAATTTAGAATTAAAATTTAAAATTTGGAATTTGAAGTTTAAGATATTAAATTTTGAATTAGGGCCGAAGTAACCTATGGTACTCCAACAAACGTAAATGGGCGCATCCCAGCCGCCACTCGCGACCTTAGTAGTTCTGCCATTTCTGGCCACGCGTAATCTGTAATTTGGAATGGAATTGGAAATTTGGAATTTGAAATTTGGAATTGGAAATTTGGAATTTGAAATTTGGAATTTAGGATTTGGAATTTGAAGTTTGAAATTTGGAATTTAAAGCTTGAAATTTGGAATGTGGAATTTAAAATTTGAAATTTTTAATTTGGAATTTAAAATTTGGAATTGGAAATTTGGAATTTGAAATTTGGAATTGGAAATTTGAAATTTGGAATTTTGGATTTGTAATTTGGAATTTGAAATTTAAAATTAAAATTAAAAATTTGGATTTATAAATTTGGAATTTGAAATTTGGAATCTGAAGTTTGGAATTTGGAATTTGAAATATGAAATTTGGAATTTGGAATTTGAAGTTTGAAATGTAGAATTTAGGATATGGAATTTGAAATGTAATATTTGGAGTTTGGAATTGGAAATTTGAAATTTAGAATTAAAATTTAAAATTTGGAATTTGAAATTTAAGATTTTAAATTTTGAATTTGAAAGTTTGAATTTTAAATTTGGAATTTAAAATTTGGAATTTGGAATTTGAAATTTAAGATTTGAGATTTAAAATTTTGAATTTTGAATTTGAAATTTGAACTTTTAAATTTTAAATTTGGAATTGGAAATTTTGAATTTGAAATTTGAAGTTTGAAATTTTGTTATTTAGGATTTGGAATTTGAACGTTAATATTTGGAGTTTGGAATTGAAAATTTGAAATTTAGAATTAAAATTTAAAATTTGGAATTTGAAGTTTAAGATATTAAATTTTGAATTAGTGCTGAAGTAACCTATGGTACTCCAACAAACGTAAATGGGCGCATCCCAGCCGCCACTCGCGACCTTAGTAGTTCTGCCATTTCTGGCCACGCGTAATCCGTAATTTGGAATGGAATTAGAAATTTGAAATTTGGAATTGGAAATTTTTAATTTGGAATTTGAAATTTGGAATTGGAAATTTGGAATTTGAAATTTGGAATCTGAAGTTTGGAATTTTGAATTTGGAATTTGAAATATGAAATTTGGAATTTGGAATTTTAAGTTTGAAATGTAGAATTTAGGATTTGGAATTTGAAATTTAATATTTGGAGTTTGGAATTGGAAATTTGAATTTTAGAATTAAAATTTAAAATTTAGAATTTGAAATTTAAGATTTTAAATTTTGAATTTGAAAGTTTGAATTTGAAATTTGGAATTTAAAATTTGGAATTTGGAATTTGAAATTTAAGATTTGAGATTTAAAATTTTGAATTTTGAATTTGAAATTTGAACTTTTAAATTTTAAATTTGGAATTGGAAATTTTGAATTTGAAATTTGAAGTTTGAAATTTGTTATTTAGGATTTGGAATTTGAACGTTAATATTTGGAGTTCGAGAAAATTTGAAATTTAAAATTAAAATTTAAAATTTGGAATTTGAAATTTTGAATTAGGGCCGAAGTAACCTATGGTACTCCAGCAAACGTAAATGAGCGCATCCCAGCCGCCACTAGTGACCTTAGTAATTCTGTCATTTCTGGCCACGCGTCTCTTATGTGACATCGTGCACACTTTGCTCGCACCTTTTTCAGGCAACTTCTTAATCGGGGTATGTGGAATCTCCGCTTAATCTCATTTAAAACTGTAGCATGGTTTTGGTGGTATATTTGGTGGTGGAAACTTGCGATGAGTAATTCCGTAAATTTATTTTTTCTTGGCAGTATAATAGGACATCGTTGCTCATACGTATGTGGTACTCTGCAATCTGCAACCTGCTCGGCAAAAATCGAGACAATTTGCGAAATTTACTGTTGCTCCGCAGTTTATGACTTTCTTTCAGTGCTTTTACCTCGCGTGGAAAGCTTCGTTTTGTACGCTTGAGTGGAACTCAGTCGGCGAATTTGATATACAACTTCGCAGATCGAAAACCCTTTTTCGATAAATATAGATCACGCGTGACTTCTACACATTCCTCTATTGTTTCGAAACTATCGAGATAGTCATCGACATGGTAGCGATGCTTGATTCCTGGTTTCTGTTCTAGATACCTCTCTGCATTCAGATTCTTCAAATAGAGAAGTAGAGACTTCCTCTTGTGGTAGATCACTCCCCAGGCATCGCTCGATCTCAATTTGGTGTAACATTTTCTGTATGTCGCCACTGATAGCATACTTGTTTTCACAAAATTTAAATAGCTCGTAGCGGTTTGCCAAAAGATCAGGACCCATCAGCAGATTTGAGTTTAATGAGATTCCGTTGACTGTTGCCGCAGCATCCCATAGGAGTCACATCTTGCCAGGCTTACCTGCACTATCTGGTATTATGCAAATAATTTTGTGCGACAGTGCATGTGGATTTGGTGTTGAGTAGAAGTCGGAGTTTTGGTTTGCATTGACTTCCCGGTGTTCGTACTCGTCGATTGCGCATTGTTACATCGTACTGGATAATTTGATCCTCAAGGCGTCGCGTCGGTTCTATATCAATATAGAGTTCAGTGTCTTTTGCTGCGAAAGTAACAGCATATGGTGTAGTTGGTCGCAACCTTCTACTCCGTATTTTGATTTTATTCTGCAATCGCGGAGCCAATGGTTTCCCAAACAACCTATACGAATAGGTTTCTTCGACTCACTATATGCCAGCGCATGACAACCGGTAAAAATGTAAATTCCCGGCATTTGCTTGGCAAGTAATCAAGTGATTTGCATATTTGGTCGCTTCCGTCTCTCGAAGTACTGTGGACGTCACTACTCTTCAGCTCTGTGAAATTCTTCCGCTTTGGCCATCTTCCGGTTCGAAGTTATTGATTTAACTGCTCCTACCGGATGGCTATGTAAACAACTAGGTCCGTAGAGCATCCTCAATGTACTCATAGCAGCAGGTAGTGAGCTAGGCATAAGCAAGTCAGTTCTAACGGCGTTATAGGCATACCCCTTTAGGCACCGGCTCAGCCTTGCCATATTTTCTACTTCGGTGAAACTGCACTGTTGCGTAAAGTTTATAAAGGCTGTTATAAACTATGACCAGTATTTGGTATCACTTGAGAACAGCGGGAGCTCCTTCGGTTTTCGGTATCATCCCATCCGTGCTTGCAATTTACTTTTAGTCAAACTAAAACTCCGTACCATGGATGGAGTACCGGCCACAGTGCTGTCTAAGAATTATTGTTCTGTGGTGTTTGGTTGTAGCCATATCAACTATATTGCGCATAACATCAACCACCTCTAGTCGAAATCGCGTATTTAAATGTATGCTTGTTGGTTGTTCTATGGTCGTGGCTGTTGGCTGCCGCATTTCTGGAGCTTGAACTGGCTCAAAATGTGCTTGATTAGCCTGCTTATCTACCCAGTTTGCGGTGCTGGTTCGTTTTTCTGCTAAAAAAAATCGAAGGTATACTTGTGCCCCTATGGCTGCCATTACTCAATAACTCACGCCGCTGTCGCATTATCTCCGTTTGTTCGCATACAATTCTTTTTCTGCTTCTAACTCTCGCTCAGCCATCTTGCTCTCCTCATAGAGAAGCTTCAACTGGACTTGGTCAAGATGTCTCTTGTCTCAATTGGCAACGTATTCTTCTTTGAATGTGTCGAGTTCATAGAACTAACACAGGATTGTAGCTCCTCATTTACCACTTTCCCCTCGATAACGGTACACTGTCCTCGTACCAGCGGTTGGTTGAGAAATTTAAGCGGAATACCCCAAAACATGTTTAATAGTATGCTTTGGTCTGTTTGTCGGCTTGGTCCCATGTTTGACAAATTTCTGCCTTCTTCTTCCAGTATTCGAGAGGCCTCTGGGTTGCTTCGGAATTTTGTTGATCCGCGCTTTTCGATATTCTGGACTTAAGTTTCTGTGGGCTTCGAGTTTTCAGGATCCCGTTCGCTTTGCTTTTGGTTTCGCCTAGCTATTTCCCTGTTTTTAAATTTCTCATGCTTATGCGAGATCTTCCTTTCACATCATTCTTCCTAATATGCTTGAAGAATAGTTTTAATTTTATTGAGTAACGCAACGGCAAGCACAATCGGATAGATTGCTACATCGGGATAATCGTATTACTCGTATGGTTTTTGGACGTTTCATCCTGACTAGTGGAGTAAGAAAGCCTCAATAAGCTGGTTGCTAGGTTGCATCAGCCACAGCGATGTCAAAGTCGAAAACTGATCTGCCCGATTAAAAATTTTGAGAATAATGAATTTGAAGTTAACGACGAAAATGAATAGAAACAAGTGTAATAGCAATAGTGTAAGTTAAAGCAGTTATTTAACTTCGGTCCGCAAGCACCAGAGTTATTGAAATCCTGTCAAAAATTACCAAAAATTGTGTATATTGAAAACTCGACGTTTTGATAGTACCTATATGTAAAAAAAAATTTCCGTCCGTCTGTCTGGATTCTTGTCACTCATGATATCTCGAGAACGGATTGTTCGATTTGATTTTTTTTTTTGCACCAATCCGTTCCGATCAATTATCCTACCATACGAATTGGCCCAAAATCTCGTGGGTTTTACTATACCGAAAACCACGTTGGTCATAATTTTTTATATAGGGTGGTTTTAAGATTGAGTTTGACTTTAAGTTTGGTACTGATTTAAGGGCTGGTTCAGGTCGATTTGATATTAAAAAGCAGTTGTTTGAGCTGTAAGTATTGATTTGATCGTTGAATATGGGTATACATTGAGGGTTGCTTTGGGCATTGACCTCGAGCTTCAATTAGGATTGAGTTGATTTCATTGACGAATGCAGTTTTCAAGCCATGTTGACGGGGTTGAGTTGGTAGTTCTGTCAGTTGATTTGGGAGTTAAGTAACAGTAGAGTTGTGATTAAATAAGGGGTCCATCAGTCGGGGATATGAGGTGAGATTTGAGTTGGGTGTTTGTTTTAGGGTTACGTTAAAGGTTGAGTTCCGGTCCAGTAGGGGTTTTGAGTTAGGGTGAGGAGATGGGGGAATTATTTTGGGGTTAAATCGAGAGGGTTGTGACGGAGAGAAGTTATGTTGAGCTCGCTTACAAATGCAGTTTTCGTGCCGGGGTAATTTAGGGATTGAATAAAACGTTTAGTTTGATTTTGAGTTGATCATTGATTTGAGGTTGAGTTAATGTTTGAGTTGAATAGAACTCTAGTTGGCATTGATAGGGTTTAAATTGAAGTTGTCTTTCATTTGAGTGAAGGGGTCGGTTGGGAGTTAATTTTGGGTATAGTTGAGCGTTTAGTGCGAGGTTAGGTTGAGTTAAATTCGTACGCGCATTTAGTTTCCGAATCGATTTATTTTCGCTATTGAGGTTGTGTGAATGGTCCAGTTGGGGAGTTATTTGTGCGTTGATTTGTGAATTGAGTTAGGCATTGAATTTGGGACTAAGTTAAGGGTTGATTTGAGGTTGAGTTGGGGCTTGATTTGGTAGTTGCGTTGCAATTGAATTGGAAGTTGAATAGGAGATTGAGTAGAGTTTGAGCTGTAGATTGAATAACCTTAACATTTTAGGTTTACCATATTCGACGGTATTTTTGATATTTTTCTGAAGTAGAAAATATCAGGTGGAGTGGCTGTAAGGGACTAGGGGTTCAGTTCTGGATTGATTTGGAAGTTGTGTTGGAGGTTAGATTGAGTTGACTTGAGATGAGTTCATGTGAAGATACCGAGAGCTAAAAATCCTTTGGTGAAGTTGCAGCAAATCAAGCAGGATGCTGATATGAACCTGGCAGAGCTGGTGGAGGCCATAGTGAAAAAATAGGCTGGATAGGGAGAAGAGCGGTTTTTGCTTAAGAGTAGTGAAAGTGGTGGAGAATAAATGATATCGGAATATAGACTTGGTTCTGTAAGTTGATCCGAGTACGCATAAATGGAGGTTGAGTAAGGGATTGGTATACTGCAAGTGGAGCTGTGCCAAGGTAAAGGACTATGTGTTTGTGAGTAGGCACTATAATTGTTTGAGCCTAAGGCATTTAGCAAGAGATTGTCCCTTGAAAGGGAAGGCATTGTGTTGGAAGTGTGGAAAAGAGAATCACCTGGCGAGAAATTGTGACGGGGGGAAAATGAATTTTAATGTTGATTACAAACACTCAGCATGGGATAATATGTGTCCAGCATACGAAGAGCGTGTAAGGAGAGTAGTGAAGAGGACGGCGAGTTCAGATGGACGGAAGTGGTGGGGGGGGCTTGGGGTGGCAGGTGGGCATGTAATGATTGTTAATACGGCGAGCATATTAAATAGTTTGGATGAAATTGTAGAGGTTGTGAGAGTGCCGCTGTCTGCACCTATCGCTCAACCTGCAATGCCGATTTCTGCTAGAGCTGACACGTTACCTATTTATTATCACAACTCTAGCGGTATTCAATCAAAATTGCATGAAATGTATTTATCGGTGTTGGAAAATGACTATATGATGGCATTAGTGTCGTGTAAACATGGCTGACTGGGTCGCACAATTCCGCAGAATATTTCCCCGGGGCAACTAATTCTTCGATCGTTATTCGGATTGTGATAGCGGATAAACGTGCCGATATTATTGTCCTGGAGAGTAACGAATTGGAGATTTTTGCTGTTAAATTTGCATTCAAGGGTAAGCTGGTGTTGATGGTAAGTGTTTATATTCCATGTGGATCCTCAGCTTATTTGTACGGAGAGTTGTCTGCGTGTTTCTCAGACCAACTTGCAGTTGTAGCTGCTGAATTTGAGTGTTTGATGATTTTGGGTGATTTTAACTTGCCGAAAATAAAATGGCTTACTGCCGATGATGATCTTCTGCCATTAAACGGTGATTTAATATCAGACCTCGTGATGGATTCTATTTGTTCTCTTGGCCTAAGACAGATTAATAACATTGAGAACCAGAGCAGCAATATCCTTGATCTAGTGTTCATACCAGTGTAATTACATGGCACAATCATTGCTTGTGATGATCTAGGCAGGTTCTTTGAATATTTTTCATACACCACTACAATTAACTTTTGAAAATTGGGTTAATGTTAACGTTAATTTTAATTCTAGTGAGTCTTTCAACTTTAAAAAGGGAGACTATCTTGCTTTAAATGAGTTTCTGGACAATATTAATTGGGATCGATACAAAATAGGAAGTTTGAATGCTTATATTGATCAGTTTTATAAAATAATGAACTCTGCAATTGAACAATTTATTCCCCGGTCGTCTGTAGTTTTGTGGTTTAATCGTCGCCTGTCATGCTTAAAAAGTCGGCAATGTAAAGCTCATAAAAGGTATAAATTGAATCCATCCGTCGTAAATTATGAAATATTTAGTGCTCTTAGAGCTCAATTTAAACTTTTAAATTGTTTCTTGTATAATTCATATTTTGTTGAGATTGAATCGAATATTAGAATCTATCCTGAATGTTTCTGGATCTCTGTTGATTCGAAGTGGAGCTGTAGAGGTATTCCTCTGAGGTATAGTTTTATTCACAAATTTTTTGACTTTAGCATTAGAAAGTGGTGACATTATTGAAGTAGTGTCTACTGATTTTACTAAGGCATCCGACAAAATTAACCATGTCTTACTTGTAAAGAAACTAAAACAACTCAAGTGTGCGATGTTTTCCCTACAAAATGGATTTTATCATATTTAACGAGCAGAGATATAAAAGTTTTGTCTGGTTTCCCACAAGGTAGCCGCATCTAGGACCTCTTTTATTACATTCATAGACGATGTGAAGCGGTGCTTCAAATATTGTGAGTTTTTGATTTATGCTGATGATGTAAAAGTATTTTGCAAGATTAAAAATGGAAAACAGGAATTGAATATTTTCTGTGAATGGTGTAACTTAAATAAGCTCTGTCTAAACGTTTCTAAATGTAAAGTTATGAACTTTTCAAGAAGATGAAGTGGCTATGATAATAGCTTATTTTCAAATGGAGTTATGATTGATACAGTCCATTCTTTTGGTGTCTTATTGTTTAGACTAAATTTACAGATGTATCAGCAAGGCTAATTCAATGTAAGGGTTTTTATTCCGTTTCTCAAAAGATTTTCATGATCTGTATACTCTAAAAGTCCTTTTTGTTTCATTGGTTCGTTTGCACTTGGAATATGCCTCAATTGTCTGGAACCCGTACTATAACAATTCCTCTAGCCATGTAGAATCAATTCAGAAGCGATTTCTGATGTTTGCCTTAAGGCGACTTCCTTGGGAGACAAGCGCTCTTAGGTATGTGCTACCTTCTATCGCCATATTTAGGCCGTTGCCTTATTACTGAATATTGAAAACCATTGCCCGTCCGTAGACAAGTTTCACTGTCGTTGTATTCATTAAGTACTTCCGTGCGATCCAACTTCCATCGGTCGAATTTTGGTATGTCAGATCCAATCTTTAATTAAAGCCGTGTATTTATTGTAGTAATGCTTCTGCCGTGTTCGATTTTATTTGTCTAGAAACGAATTTAAAAGTATTGTTAAGAAATTTTTATTAAGCTATAATTTGAATTGTATAAATTGTATTGATTTTATATTTTCCTTTTTTATAAATACCAGATGTACAACGGTACTGTTGGCTACATAGTAAATAAATAATCGATATGAACAATAACACTCAGTATGCGTATCTGAAACTTCGGTCAGCAGTAATAACATGATCATTTAATAACATTAATTTTGTAAATATTTATGCAAATACATACCTCAAATTATTATTGTAGAAATTCATCGATACGTACTTGTTAACAATACGGTGCTACATGCGACTTATTGGCAACCAAGTTCGATGATCGCATAATTTCAAGAAACTCTGATGTCAATTGGCCAACAAGATCATGCGATTTGACACCGTTAAATATTTTTTTTTTGGGTTTTTTTGAAAATTAATGTGTATAGCAATGATTCACAAACCATTCCACATCTTAAATCCAACTGGCCAAGTCGTCGAAAATTTTGATTTTCGGATGCAGGCCTGTAACAGGAGCCGTCGTGGTTACATGAACGATTTTGTATTTCATATAACAACTTAAGTTACTTGCTTCTCAAAATTATATATTTTTGGTTAAGGATGAACTATGCGAACCTGTTCAGGTTTGATACAACTTAGGGTATTAAGTAAAATTTTTTCGGTTTATTGTTTTAAATTATGCTAGGTTTAATTGGTTTATTGGTTGGAACGATAAGAATTATTTCTTTAAGTTTAAATTAATTAACTCACTCTTTTAATTACGTCTATGTAATTAATGTTAAAGAATTGTGACCTTATTACGTTAGTTAGAATGTTAAGAATTAAAATCAAAATTCTTTGTACTGCTTAAAGTAAGACTAAACTAGAATAAGTGACTTAATAACTACACGATTTAATTAAAAATTTTGAATTAATGCGTATAAATTCTATCTAGAGCTTATTTATTATAATTTGTTTAGGTTAAATTAACATTAATTATTTTTTAAAATATAATTACGCATCTCACGAGACTTGTCACAATGAAATATTGAATTGTAAATTTTAGTAATTAAAACCAAAATTTTTGTGTAAGTCAAAACTATGTATCAACTATTATAGAATTGAGGTTAATTCGTAGAAATATTTGGGTATTTACAACATCACAAGTTCATCTTCTCACAAAATTTTCCAAACAAGGGAGTCCGAGTTTTAAGAGTAAATATTTATTTCCAAATTTTTGAAAGCCTTACTGTCACTTCAACTGTTCTTAATTATAAACGAAAACTCGTACTCAAATGTAGTTACCTAAAATCTCAAAAATCAGATACTCTGTTTAAAATTCATTAATTTTGAGACCAACAAAATCCTAAAGTTGTACTAGTGAATTTACAAACATCTGCATTTGCATAAATGGAGACCTATCGACTGCCAGTATTAAAATATGTCCTGAGATTTCTTACTTTCATGAAAGGTGTGTATTCCAAATTTTTATTCTTGTTAACACTTTTAACGGTGCAACATTTTATAAGCCGTTCAGCCGTACTTTATGACAATTAAGCGATCATTTTTTCAACTGGTTATCTTATTTACTCGTAATAAGTTTATGTAGTTAGATTACTTTCAATTTTTAAATTATATACCAACCTGTTATAAGTTGGTGCAGTTATTTAGATGCTTTACATTAAAACTATTCATATTTAGCCAAATGCTGACATTAAAACTATTTATATTCAGCCAAAAATATTTACAAATCATTAAGAGCAAAAATATAAAAATTCGTGAACAATATCACACATCTACAAAAACCTGCTTTCCAATTATAAATTTAATGGAAACAATTTGCACATTATTAACACGAGAAAGTAATCTCAAAAAAACACTTTTCGAAGTTAAATTTCAAATAATTAGATTAAATATTGTAAAGGTCTATGACCTTAATTTATTTTATAATGTTCGATGAATTTCTAGAACATTTAACAAAATCTGTTTCAAATTTATTCAAATTCTTACCAACACTTTGATGATCATAGAGATTAAAATTAGATAATTTTATTGTGTTGTAAATTGTTTCAAATATTTTAATATATTTCACCTTTATCGTCACAAACAATCGCTATTGAAATAAAAATGTATGAATTTAATATAATTATCATACGAGTACGTCTTGGATATAGAGTTGTGTACACAATATACTTAAGACTAATTATAATTAACAATAAGAAATGAAATTATAGAATGGTGGTGACTTGAATTTGTTTGCTGAAGAGGTAAAAAATTTCTGCGCATGACTAACCAAGATTTTAATGTCATATATGGTTATGTACACAACATCTAGTGGAAAGTAATTTCTGTGTTGGGTAATATCAGTCTTGATTCAACTGTCTCTGTCAATCAGCGTACACCTAATAATTATGAAATTTTGTTAACTGGAAACGATTTTTTTTTTTAGTTGTTTTTGTTTAAAACAATTATTTTGAAATGAAATCACAAAAATTATTATTAAATATGTATTACATATGTATAGTTATGCGCGCGTAGGTTTTCTTGTAATTTATACAATTTCTTGTTATTGTTGTATAATAAAGCTTTTCAAAACACAAATAAGTTGGTCATAAAATTTGAATGATTTGTATAAAATATTCTGTTATGATAATTTAAATGGCAATCCCAAAATTATATCGACTGACTGACGATACACATTTAAGTCATTATTACTTTCACTAGTATAAAGCCTGACAAAATTGATGGGGGAAAATATAGTCGGTTGTTGGTTGCCAACAGTTCCAGTCAAGACTCTTCGTTTTAACGCCGTTATAAATAATCGCGATCCGCATTCGTTTTGAATCATCAGTAAAAACAAAGCTTTGGAACGACTCTATATTTCCGTTCAATAGCTTTAAAACTTGTTCATTAATTTCATCCAGGTCAGTATTCTTGGGACATATTACCTTGTTAGAATATTTATCAACATTTTGTTGAATTAAGGCTTTCTCCAAATGTTTCATTTGGTGAAAGCATGCTGCCCTTACCTACAAATAAAATGTTCAGAAACTTTATGATGTCTTCAAGAATCTTCCAATATCTGAAATTAAACTTACTAAATACATGCGACCAATGACTGATTTTGAAATTCGATGTCGAGCTTTCCATTTTCGGTTCTTTCAATCGAATATCTAATGTAATGGAACTTCATCTTTTGGTCTTCAAGATTCAACTTAAACAATGCAATTAGGTTAGCCTCTCTTTCAACTACAGCTTGGATGTTATCCTCTGAATTAACATTGATCAAGTATTTTAAAACTAAAAAGACTCCAAGCAGCTTCCGGAGCCCTAACTTATCTCGAATCCATAAAATTTCGAGTTTCGTCGTGATTCAATGAGTACCACGGAAATTAATTAGTCAGTCAAATCCGGAGTGTTTGATTTATGTTCCGATTTTACAATTAGCAAAATATGAGGGGCGTGAGGAAGGTCACATGCCTTCTAATAATTTATCAAATTCAGCTGGTTATTCAGCCGCAAAGTGTTTGGCGTGGCAAAATTCCAAAACAATATTTATATGACCACAGTTATGAGCATTTATCTCATCAAAATCAACATAATTCAATCTATTACTTTGATATTTGTGTTCTTTATGGGCCCTATCATACTTCTCTTTACGTTGATGTTCTCTTTAGTCAATATTATTAGGTAAAGATTCTCGTCGCCCTTAGTGATTTTACGACAATTTAAATTCCCAGATGTATTATTGCCCCGCTCGAACTATTGATAAAGATCAGTTATTGCTTCGTGAAATTTGTGTTTTCGAAAACCCGAGTGGCTCCTTTCAAAACACAAACAATTCCCTGAGCGGAATTATATGTAGCGCATTGTTGCTTTCATAATTAACACACAAATCGTTCGGGCCCTTTATTTAAACCTTTTATCAATATTTTGGCGCATATAGGATGATGTCGATTGAGTTTACGAAATTCCAAACTTGGTGGGCAGGTCTAACATTTTTGAATTTTCCAAACATAATTCAGGTATAATAATTAAAAACCTGATCAGTTCAATCGGAAGTGCGAAAGCAAACATTCAAGCTCAATCGTCAATGCCAATTTTTGAAAAATACTCCAGTTACAAATCGATTCGGCGAGTGTTTGGCTATGTATCGTGATATGTAGACCGTTTCTCTATATTGCGCTTACTGCACTAACTATATTCAAATGACTGAATACCCCGATGATACTCCTCATCGTCGTAAAAATCAAATCATTTCTCCATTCTTATAGTTGAGCAAGGATTAATTCACTTCGTTGGAATAAACATTAGTTTTTACTGCATGGGTTGTACAAATTCACCAAATTATTGGTTCGTAATGAACATGATAGCTTGCTTCACGACAGTACCCAATCCCTGTTGTACAGGTATCAACATAGATGTTGAATGATCGGTGGAAGAAATCATTGCCGACAAATTGTTGCTCAATGCATAATATGTACAGGAACACATCACAAATATATCACAGACCCGAACACAGAGAAAATCCGTCCCAACCACTTCAAAATATCGGAATTGATTTCTGTGGCCATTTTTGACGTCGATTAAAATACGCTTCACAATATTGGCTAAAGAGTATCTAGCTCTTTTGAGCAAAGGCTGAATTGCAAGATTTCAGGAAATTATTTCTCTCTGAGTATCATCAGAATGAGCCCTCCGTAATCTCCTTATTCAAGTGGAGGCATCTTAGAATTCTCATCCAATTAGTAACATGTCGGAAATTCCAAGCGACTACGAATGCCTTATGCCAGAATATTTTTTGATTGTTCAACCGTCAACCAACTTTTCAGATCCGTCTCTATCACACCTTGATTATAACCGACTAAGTCTTTACAAGTACTTACAAATGGTAATATCCAATAATTTTGGAAGAGGAGGTCATCAGAATATCTCTCACAATTACATCTAAAGTCAAATATCAACGCCAACAATCGTCGAACTTCATATAGGCAAACCCTTGGAATATTAACTGATATGATTGCCAAACGTACAGGATGGGGTAGAAGGAATCCCCTATTTTTGTCTCTCAGAAATATATAAGTTTGTCCTAATTCATTATGCGGCGTAGTTATATGTGATTTCCAGAAATGTGAAATTAAAACAACTCCTGAACCACTGCAGAAACAAACTTCAAATGAAGATCAGGTGAAGGTTCTTTTCAAACTTCTTCAGAAAATATTGTATAGCAAACTGTTTCTTACTTAGGCTCGACCAATTTTATAAGCAGCACCACACTTCCCAGCCAAATTTCTTAATAAATAAATTCAGGAGATTAGTAAAGCTATAGGCACTTGATTTTTTTTTTCGTTATCAGACAATCAAAATAAAATGATAACGGGAATTTAAGTCAATTGGAATTGGTGCGCCAATTGAGGTAAATGTGTGCTAAAATTAAAATTTACTATACTAAATTATTTACCCAACTATTGGTACGCAGCCAAAGACTGTGTTCGAAACCTGTGATAAAACATTATTTAGTACTCATTTTTGACATTTATTTGAAAAAATCCGAACATGCCTAAATTATCACAATAAACAGTATGATAATTTTTGACAGATACAAAATAATTTCATTGTGGTTGACGTAGTCGCCTTTGCGTTTTATTTCAAAGTAATAGATTTTCTTCATTCGACGTATACTAATCAAGAAGATTTTTCTTTTACCATCAGTTATATGATAATGAGCAAACGATCGATGGGTTATTATCGCTTCAGCCAGCAGGATCGATGATTTGAAGATTAAAAATGTTGAAAATGGAGCTATACCTTTGTTTATGAGTATCGTGAAGAGAATCTGATTATCCGAAAATAAATTCACAAATAGTTAATTACCGTCATATCGTTTGACAAGAAATAGTTGAATATCCGATTTAAATTTACTTTGTATGTATATCACATCACCTTCACCGATTCGGCTAATTTGTGGGTATTTATCTCGATACCAGGGCCCTGTAAGTAATATTTAGATAAGCGATACATTTAATGATAATTATCCAAAATATCAATAAGAAAATTTTCACTACTCAAATAAATTGATAAGACCTACAAATTGTAGAGGCATGACGGAAGTCTGTTAAAAACGTTTTTTTTCCCCTGTTGTGTGTGGCCAATTAAAGTGGAACTTATCTATTTCTTGACCGATTATGATGAAATTTGAGGTGAGCGATGGAATTGGGATTCTAAGGTGCATTCTGGATAAAGTTCTGGAATGTGGCCAACTAAAGTGGAACTTCGATATTTCTCAATAGATTATTAAGAAATTTGACATGGGCGGTAGAAATGGTATTCTTAAATGATTTTTAGAGGAAGTTCTGGAATATGGCCAATTAGGAAGAAACTTGGCCATTTCTTATCCGAATTTGATGAAATTGAGCATGCACGATGGAAATGGGATTCTTAAATGATTTTTAGAGGAAGTTCTGAGATATGGCCAATTAGGAAGGAACTTGACTATTTATTATCGTAATTTGATGAAATTGAGCATGCACGATGGAAATGGGATTCTTAAATGATTTTTAGAGGAAGTTCTGGAATATGGACAATTAGGAAGGAACTTGGCCATATTCCAGAACTACATTTAAAAATCATTTTAGATTCCCAATTTCATTGTAACCTTCGATTTTCATCCTAATCGGTTGATAAATAGCCAAGTTCCATCCGACTTATCCATATTCCAGAACTTCATCTAAAAATCATTTTAGAATCCTATTTTCATTGTACCTGTCGATTTTCATCCTAATCTATCATAAAAATTTGATAATTTGTCATTTTATAAGTTTTAGACATTCTGATGTGCAACGCTTATCACTTATCATAATCAAAATTTTATAAGTTTCTAAATTGATAAGTGAGTGAATTTTTTTTACTTTTGGTGACACACTTATTACTTATCATAATCAAAAAAACTAACTTTTGATAAGTAATAAGTGATAAGTAGTTGGTGCAATAGGGCCCAGGACATTACTTCGCATACATTTCCTCGCGCACATTTCCTAGTGCAAATTTACTCGCTATAAATCCTGGAAAATGGGGATTTTAATTTTAAAAAGAAAATTAACGAAAATTATAAATTCAGGAAAATCGGGATTTAAAATCGTTATAAATTTTGGAAAATGCGGATTTTTATTTTAAGAATTTGGATAATGGGATTTAAAATCGCTAAAAATTCTGGGCGTAATTCAAGTTACTGGGTATAGCTGGAAAATCAGGTAAGGCGAGAATTTTTCTAAAAAATTTCTTTACAGGATTATAGATCTTCGCTTTTTAATAGGTGCAAGCAAATTTTTCCAGAAAATTATCATATTTTCCGGGAAAATTTTCAGTTTTCCAAAAAAAAAAATTTAATTTCTTAAATTTTGCTCAATATTTAAAATATTTTTTTAATTTATTTATTTTATACTAAAATTGGGAACTCCCCAAAGCCGCTTAGCATTGGACCTCTTCGCGCAATATTGAAAGCAAAATGTAATAGTTGTCATTGGGAACTCGCCAAAGCCGCTTAGCATTGGATCTCTTCGCGCAATAATTAATTGTTTTTAGATTATTTTAATTCGTTTTCAGATATGCGCTAGATTCTTGCCCCCAAAGAATCTATAGGGCATATCTGAAAACGAATTTAGGGCATATTCTCACACGATTCCTCGCGATATTTCTTCTAAATATATTTTGATAAAGGGAAAATTTAATTTTGGAACTCAGATGAAGACAAGAAAGCAAAATATGATTTTAATTCGTTTTATACCTTAGAGGATGGGGGCTGCCGCCCCTAAACCCTTATTTTTATAATCAAAACTAATTTAAAATTCATATCGCCTTTTAACAATGTTTGACGTTTTTAAAACTACAGAAAAAATGGTCAATACATAAACAAATATGTAATTTGACATTGTTCTAAATTAGGCAAAATTTAAGAAATTAAATATTTTTTTTGGAAAAACTGAAAATTTTCCCGAAAAATATGAGAATTTTCCGGAAAAAATTTGCTTGCACTTATTAAAAAGTGTAGATCTATAATCCTGAAAAGAAAATTTTTCAAAAAATTCGCGACTTACCCGATTTTCCAGCTATACCCAGTAACTTGAATTTAGCCAAATTCTGGAAAATGGGGATTTCTATTTTAAAACAAAAATAAACAATAATTATAAATTCTGGAAAATGGGGATCTAAAGTCGTTATAAATTCCGGAAAATGTAGATTTTAATTTAAAAATTGGAAAATGGGGATTGAAATAGCTATAAACTCTGGAAAATGGAGACTGTAATTATAAACGAAAATTAACAAAAATTATAAATTCTGAAAAAATATGGATTTTAATTTTTAAAATTTGGAAAATGAGGATTTGAGATAGTTTTAAATTATGGAAAATGGGGATAAATTTTGGAAAATGGGGATTTTAATTTAAAAACGAAAATAAACAAAAATTACAAATTCTGGAAAATGGGCATTTGAAATAGCCATAAATTCTGGAAATTGGGTTTTAATTAATAACGAAAATTAACGAAAATTATAAATTCTGGAATTTAAAACAAAAATTAATCTGGTAAATGGGGTTATAAAATCTGGAAAATGGGGATTTTAATTTTATTAATTTGAAAATGGGGTTGAAATCGCTATGAATTCCGGAAAATGGGAATTTTAATTTTAAAAAGGAAATTAACGAAAATTATAATTTCTGGGAAATAGGAATTTAAATAAATGTTGGGAAATTATGATTTTAATTTTAAAACGAAAATTAACAAAAATAAACAAAAATTATATATTCTGGGAAATGGGGATTTTACTTTTTAAAATTTGGAAAATGAGGATTTTAAATCGCTTTAAATTCTGGAAAACGAGGATATTAATTTTAAAATGAAAATTAACGAAATTGAAAAATTCTGGAATTTGTAACAAAAATTAATCTGGAAAATGGGGTTTTAAAATCGCTATAAATTCTGGAAAATGGGGTTTTTAAATCGCTATAAATTCTGGAAAATTGGGATTTTAATTTTAAAACGAAAATTAACGAAAATTATAAATTCTGGAAAATGGGAATTTAAAATAGCTATAAATTGTGGAAAATGATAATTTTTATTTTAAAACGAAAATTGACAAAAATAAAAAAAAATTATAAATTCTGGGAAATAGGGATCTAAAGTCGCTATAAATTCCGGAAAATGTAGATTTTAATTTAAAAATTAGAAAATGGGTATTGAAATCGCTATACATTCTGGAAAATGAGGACTTTAATTATAAACGAAAATTTACAAAAATTATAAATTCTGGAAAATGGGGATTTTACTTTTTAAATTTTGGAAAATAAGGATTTGAGATCGCTTTAAATTCTGGAAAATGAGGATATTAATTATAAAACGAAAATGAAAAATTCTGGAATTTGAAACAAAAATGAATCTGGAAAATGGGGTTTTAAAATCAGCCATAATTTCTGGAAAATTGGGATGATAAATCGCTATAAATTTTTGAAAATGGATATTTTAATTTTAAAACGAAAATTAACAAAAATAAACAAAAATTATAAATTCTGGAAAATGTGGTTTTAACATTGCTATAAATTCTGAAAAATGGGGATTTAAATTTTAATAATTTGGAAAATGGGGTTGAACTCGTTATAAATTCTGAAAAATTATTATTTTAATTTTAAAAAGAAAATTAAAATTAAAATTAAAACTAAAGTCGCTATAAATTCCGGAAAATGTAGATTTTAATTTATAAATTGGAAAATGGGGATTGAAATCGCTATAAATTCTGGAAAATGAGGATTCTAATTTTAAAAAAGAAAATTAACAAAAATTATTATTTCTTGAAAATGGGGATTTTAATTTTAAGAATTTGAAAAATGGGAATTGAAATCGCAATAAATTTTTGAAAATGGATATTTTAATTTTAAAACGAAAATAAACAAAAATTACAAATTCTGGAAAATGGGCATTTGAAATCGCCATAATTTCTGGAAATTGGGGATTTTTATTTTCAAAAGAAAATTAACAAAAATTATAAATTCTGGAAAATAGGGATTTAATATCACTATGAATTTTAGAAAATTTGGGATTTTTATTTTAAAACAAAAATTAATCTGGAAAATGGAGTTTTAAAATCGCTATAAATTCTTGAAAATGGAGATTTTAATTATTAACGAAAATTAACAAAAATTATAAATTCTGGAAAGTGGGGATTTTACTTTTTAAAATTTGGAAAAAGGGGATTTGAAATCGCTATAAATTCTGGAAAATGAGGATTTTAATTTTAAAAAGGAAATTAACGAAAATTATAATTTCTGGGAAATAGGAATGTAAAATCGCTATAAATTCCGGGAAATGTAGATTTTAATTTAAAAATTGGAAAATGGGAACTTAAATCGCTATAAATTCTGGAAGATGGGAATTTCTATTTTAAAACCAAACTAAACTAAAATTATAAATTCTGGAAAATGGGGATTTAGAACCGCTATAAATTTAGAAAATGGAGATTTTTATTTTAAAACAAATATTAATTTGGAAAATGAGGTTTTAAAATCGCTTAAGATCTGGAAAATAGAGATTTTAATTTTAAAAATGAAATTTAACGAAAATTATAAATTCAGGAGAATCGGGATTTAAAATCGTTATAAATTTTAGAAAATTGGTATTTTTATTTTAAAATTGAGTTTTAAAATCGCTATAAATTCTGGAAAATGGTGATTTACATTTTAATAATTTAGAAAATGGGGATTGAAATCGCTTCAAATTCTGGAACATGGGCATTTTTATTTTAAAACGAAAATTAACAAAATAAACAAAAATTATAAATTCTGGGAAATGGGGATCCAAAGTCGCTATAAATTCCGGAAAATATAGATTTTAATTTAAAAATTGGAAAATGGGTATTGAAATCGCTGTAAATTCTTGAAAATGGGGACTTTAATTATAAACGAAAATTTACAAAAATTATAAATTCTGGAAAATGAGGATATTAATTTTAAAATGAAAATTAACGAAAATGAAAAATTCTGGAATTTGTAACAAAAATGAATCTGGAAAATGGGGTTTTAAAATCAGCCATAAATTCTGGAAAATTTTGATTTTAAATTGCTATAAATTCTGAAAAATGGGAATTTTAATTTTATGAATTTGAAAAAAATCGGGATTTAAAATCGGTATAAATTCTGGAAAATGAGGATTTTAATTTTAATAATTTGGAAAATAGGGTTGAAATCGCTATGAATTCCGGAAAATGGGGATTTTAGTTTTACAATAAAATTAACGAAAATTATAATTTCTGGAAAATAGGGATTTAAAATCTCTATAAATTTTGGAAAATGGGGATTTTAATTTAAAAACGACAATAAACAAAAATTACAAATTCTGGAAAATGGGCATTTGAAATCGCCATAAATTCTGGAAATTGGGGATTTTAATTATTAACGAAAATTAAAGAAAATTATAAATTCTGGAATTTAAAACAAAAATTAATCTGGTAAATGGGGTTTTAAAATCTGGAAAATGGAGATTTTAATTTTATTAATTTGAAAATGGGGTTGAAATCGCTATGAATTCCGGAAAATGGGAATTTTAATTTTAAAAAGGAAATTAACGAAAAATATAATTTCTGGGAAATAGGAATTTAAATAAATTTTGGGAAATTACGATTTTAATTTTAAAACGAAAATTAACAAAAATAAACAAAAATTATATATTCTGGGAAATGGGGATAAAAAGTCGCATAAATTCCGGAAGATATAGATTTTAATTATAAACGAAAATTAACAAAAATTATAAATTCTGGAAAATGGGGATTTTACTTTTTAAAATTTGGAAAATGAGAATTTTAAATCGCTTTAAATTCTGGAAAACGAGGATATTAATTTTAAAATGAAAATTAACGAAATTGAAAAATTCTGGAATTTGTAACAAAAATTAATCTGGAAAATGAGGTTTTAAAATCGCTATAAATTCTGGAAAATGGGGTTTTAAAACCAGCCATAAATTCTTAAAAATGGGGTTTTAAAATCGCTATAAATTCTGTAAAATGAGGATTTTTATTTTAAAACGAAAATTGACAAAAATAAAAAAAAATTATAAATTCTGGGAAATGGGGATCTAAAGTCGCTATAAATTCCGGAAAATAGAGATTTTAATTTAAAAATTAGAAAATGGGTATTGAAATCGCTATAAATTCTGGAAAATGGGGACTTTAATTATAAACGAAAATTTACAAAAATTATAAATTCTGGAAAATGGGGATTTTACTTTTTAAATTTTGGAAAATAAGGATTTGAGATCGTTTTAAATTCTGGAAAATTATTATTTTAATTTTAAATAGAAAATTAACGAAAATTTTAAATTCTGGGAAATGGGAATCTAAAGTCGCTATAAATTCAGGAAAATGAGGATTTTAATTTAAAAAATAAAATTACGAAAATTATAAATTCAGGAAAATGGCGATTTGAAATCGCTATGAATTCTGGAAATGGGGATTCTAATTTTTAAAAAAAAATTTAATAATTAATTAATTAATTAAATTTTGAAAATTAACAAAAATTATTATTTATGGAAAATGGGGATTTAAAATCATCAATAAATTCCGGAAAAGGGGGATTTAAAATCGGTATAAATTCTGGAAAATGAGGATTTTAATTTTAATAATTTGGAAAATGGGGTTGAAATCGCTATGAATTCCTGAAAATTAGGATTTTAATTTTACAATGAAAACTAACGAAAATTATAATTTCGAGGAAATAGGGATTTAAAATCTCTTTAAATTTTGAAAAATGGGGATTTTAATTTTAAAACGACAATAAACAAAAATTACAAATTCTGGAAAATGGGCATTTGAAATCGTCATAAATTCTGGAAATTGGGGATTTTTATTTTCAAAAGAAAATTAACAAAAATTATAAATCCTGGAAAAGAGGATTTTAATTATTAACAAAAATTATTAATTCTGGAAAGTGGGGATTTTACTTTTTCAAATTTGGAAAATGGGAATTTGAAATCGCTATAAATTCTGGAAAATAAGGATTTTAATTTTAAAACGAAAATTAACGAAAATTATAAATTCTGGAATTTAAAATAAAAACTAATCTGGAAAATGGGGATCTTAATTTTAATAATTTGAAAATGGGTTTGAAATCGATATGAATTCCGGAAAATGGGAATTTTAATTTTTAAAAGGAAATTAACGAAAATTATAATTTCTGGGAAATAGGGATTTAAAATCGCTATAAATTCCGGAAAATGAAGATTTTAATTAAAAAAAAAAAATTAACGAAAATTATAAATTCAGGAAATTGGCGTTTTAAAATCGCTATAAATTCTGGAAAATGGGGATTTACGAAAATTTACGAAAATTATAATTTCTGGGAAATAGCGATTTAAAATCTCTATAAATTTTAGAAAATTGGCATTGCTATTTTAAAACAAAAATTAATCTGGAAAATGGAGTTTTAAAATCGCTATAAATTCTGAAAAATTGGGATTTTAATTATTAACAAAAATTATATATTCTGGAAAATGGGGATTGTTGTTTTTAGAATTTGGGAAATGGAAATTTAAAAATTATAAATTCTGGAAACGCTCTCTTACGCGAGGCGGGGAAATATTCCCACGAAGAAATGTTCCCGCTAGGAAATGTGGGTGGGGAAATGGGTGCCAAGGAATGTCCGCGAAGAAATGGGGCCATATTTTGTTCACGAAACACTTACAGCCCAATTTTCAAAAAATATTCTAATGTATGCCACCTCGGGCAATGTAGTTACTTATTGAAATATTTCAGCGCATCATGTCTCACAATTTTTCGACGAAATGCTTAAAAAATCATTAAGCATTTACATGCGGTTTCTTTTTTATTAATCTAAAACTTTTCAGAATACTATTAACGGTTACCATAAGCGTACACATAAATAGCCTCTCCTATCCTCTCAATCTGTATCCTATGCCAATGCCAACCTGTGATAAAAAAAGCCATAAAGTTTACTTCTGGGTTACTATTCATTACCACTTCTGTCCAAAATCCACTAATTTCTGAGAAATTACTGCAATAAAAAGAAAGAATAAACCTGATAGATGGGGAAATTACCAAAAAACGATTACACTATTCGGACAGCATAATAAGAAATTGTGAATGGGAATATTTTTCAAATAAATGACAAAAATTTGTATTAAAAAATATTTATCACAGGTTTCAGACACAGTTTTAATAAATATTATAAATATATAAATGTGAATTATATCCATTACCTAGCATACTCGTTGGGTATAGTTCAGTGCAAAATGTACTAAAACTGCACAAGAAACACGAAATTTTATTTTGTGACCCATTTTTATTAATAAAATCTTCGTTATAAAACCACAAACCATATTCACCAATAAATTATTTAGTAAATATTAATATTCAACCATACAAATTATATAATTTCAAATTTTTAGTGAACCATAGCTATACGGGGAACATCCACTTAGTATAAATTAAGATTTAAAATGTTTGATTTTATCTAAACTTAAGTGCAAAAATTGGATTAAAATTATTTCCCATATCCATAAATTACCATTCCTATTACACAAAAAAAAATTACTTCAACCGGAACTAGGCCTATAATTTAAAGTTCATTCAGACGAAAATAATTTTGTATTGTACATGCTAAGAGATTATTATGAAAAATGGTGTAATATTTAAACGTTCTGCATCAACTTTCACATATTATAATAAATTGGTACATGATATAACCTAATTACAAAACAAAAAAAAAATTATAAGTGAGTTACACACTTACATAATCATCTTTAACTAATTATAGTACTTAAAAAATAATAATTAATGTGCATTCTTTTATTTACTTTCATTTGATGATTTCGATCGATTTAGGATCAGGTGAGCAAATTTGATTTAATTAAATTAATATTTAAGTCTAAGCCGATATAAACGTAACATATATTAAATGTTAATTAATTTTATTTTATAGAAGATTAGTTTTTTTTTTACTAGAAATTTATAAATAATTAAATTAGAGTTTAGTGTTCGACATCTAGTTGAGGACAATATATTTGACATTTTCGGACCGTAAATTTTATTATAATTATAATCTAACTGTATACTTTAATTATTATATTTTATATAATATATAATATAGAGTCTAGAGAAGAACTAGAACAATAGCATATATATATAGTGTTAATTAATTAAATTTAGAGGACACATTTAAATTATAATTCTTCTTAATTAGTTTAATAATTTAGAAATACATAATAAATTAGTAAGAAAAACAAACAACAACAACAAAAAAAAAATCTTAAAAATTAATTTCCAGGGGGGCTACTTTGAAGGAATCCGTTCACATTTAGGTGGTCTAACGCAACGTGTCAAATCATGGTACTGGGGAAGACCTCTTGTAAGTGCAAAATAATTTAAACAAACTGAACACACGCAAAAATTCTAACGAATATTTTGTCTTTTTTTTTTTTTTACGAAAAAGTTGTGAATTTTTTGTCAAGTGAACTTCACTAAATTTTTTTTTTTTTTTTTTTTTTAATTTTTATGTTAATTTTTTTTTTTATTTATCTCTATTCTTTTGGTTTGAAAATGATTCTTTTTTTTTGAGTTTTCACTTTGATTTGCAATTTCTTTTCTTTTTAATATAAATATATAGATTTTTGTTAATTAAGCACGAAATGTGTCCATTTAATCTATAATATAATTTTGACAATGTTCGCGCTTTTTTTTAAATAACTTAATTGTTTGTAATTAAATTTTTTTTACTTAGTACGTAATAACGTAGTGAACTATAATAATGTATATTTTGTTTACAACAAATAAATTGCATGAAATTCAATTTTTTTCTTAAATAAATAATTAAACTGGAGAACATAAATTACATTATATATAATGATATATTACTACATTAGATAAAATACACGTAACCGTTACATATAAATACGTTTATATATAATTTGATTTTAATTATCGTCTGATTTGTTTATTTTATTATTTATTTATATTGAAATGTAATCTCTTTCTATCTACTATTTGTTAAAATTTAACGTAAAGTGACACAAAGAAATGAGTTTACTTGTAATTTATGTATATTATATATAATTTTTAATTATTATGTTGTTTTATTGATTTATTTAATTTTTACAAATGGACACTTTTCAGTTTTTGTTTTTTGTTTTAATTTTATTTATTGATTATTTTTATTTTGTGTAAAAAGAAAAAAATTAAAAAAAAAACTCAACCAATTTAAGAATCAAATGAAAATATTTTGCACTTAAAGCATGAGGCACCATGAAAAACTTTAAAATTAAAATAAATTTTTATAATTAATTTTAATTTAATTATTTTTCTTAATTTTACATATAAATATAATATTTAAATATATCTCTGTCTCTCTCTATTTCCTATTTATATACGAGTATCTAAAATATATATAAAGACATATTTTATTTTAATTTTAAATTTTTTTTTTAAACTATTTTACATAATTATATATAATAGTAATATTATATATAAATATAAAACTTAAGCAAAAAGTAGTGAACATTTTTTTATTAAATAGTTAAATTTGTTTCTTAAATGTAAATAGATTTTATTGTAGATTTGTTAGAAAATTATAAATAAAAATGGTTTATTTTTATTTTTATTATTATTACTAATCTGTTTACATCTTGTTCACTGATTACCTATATAATTAAACAAAAACATTGATTTTTAATTTATTCATGATTTTAAAAATGAAAAATATTCGTGAAAATTAAAATTATTATTAAACATACCTGCAACACAAACAAACACATTTTTTTTTAACTTACAAAGTGAAATGCTTCAATGACATTTGAACTCAAGTGGGTGATTGAATGGTAATTGGATAAATGCTTTCACATTAATTACAGGCGGTTTAGGTAATTGGTTTTTAGTTTAAAATGAGAAAAATTTACATATTGCATACACATTTATTTAAAAAAATATTTTTGTTTCTAAATGTCTTAACAGTCGTTTAATAAAGTTGACGTTTTTGTTACTATACAAAATAAAGACAAAGCGATTACAGGAGGTATCTGTAATTAAAACGAATAACTTAACATACTAACTCATTAATAGATAATCATTTATAATAAACTAAACAACAAAAATCCTAAAAATACAGTTTTTTAAATATAACAAACTTTTGAAATAATATTTTAATTCACTTGGGGCTGCCGCCTCCAAACGCCACTTTAACGATTATTTGAACTTCTTTCTGAATTTTTTAATAATTATTCACATACTAAAATAAAATAAAAAACAACGCGCGAGATCACGCTCAACTCGCAAAAGATTTATTGAAAACATATTGAATCATTTTAAGCCATTTCGATGAGGTTGAGAAAACCCTGCAGAAAGACGGCTGTTTTTCGCTCAGAATTTAAATAACTTTACAGTTTTGGTTCAAAAAGTCAATAAGTTATACTATTTTGGATTTGGAGGACGGACTTTGCTGTTATTAATTGAGCCTGAGCAAAGTACAGTTCTGTTAAGTTAATCACCTAAACCTGCCATGTACCCTTTAAAATATACTATTACTCGTACACGGCAATCTGGTTCAAGATTCCATATTTAGACTATAGTGAATGGTCACTGTAAAGTAGCTGAACAAAGCAAAATCACATCGTTTTGTCACTGAGCAGTTTGAAAGAAAAAAAATATACATAGTTGATTGGGTTTTTTATTGCTGCCATCATGTAAATAAATATATGTATGTATATGGTGAAAAATACTTGAAATCACAAATTCACAATATGGAGCCATAAGTCATATTTGAATTTTATGATTTTTATGTTTTGAATGTGTAGCCTTGATTAAAAAAAAAAATTTTAAAATGGTTTGTTTTTTTGTTGTTGTTGTTGTTAAAGATACAGGGTGTCAAATTTTGAGAAAAATGATAATTATGATGTTGTATTTATGGCAATAAAAAGAAAAATAATTATCCGATAATAATGATTTTGAGCTCATTTTAAAGGTAAGTTAATACTGATTAATAAAAAAATATAAAAATAGTATGTTGTTTAATTTTTCTTTTTTAAATTTCCCGCCAAAATGTTCTTTTTCAATTTTCTCAAAAACGTATTTCTTTTTTTTTGTTTAACCTTAACCCGTGTGTACGTTTTACAACTTAATCCCGTGTTATGGGGAATAGAATTCCCCAGTACTAATTTTCATTGTAAATTTAGCAATAAAAAGATTATTTAGATAATTTTCTGTAACTTATTTAAAAAATTACGTAATGAGCAACAAGATAACAAAATTATTCATATATACACATCCATATATTTTAAAGATTTCCAAAATTTAATGGAGAATTTGAACGACAAGTATAACGGACACGTTTGGATGGTGATTCAATGGTAGATGAAGAAAGTTCTGGTCTTGACAGTTCTCGTGTACGCTTCCCGGGTGTTGCAGGTTTTGGCGCAGATAATCTTGAGGCATCAATTGCCGAAAGTGTACCCAAATCCGCCTCTTCACCTAAACTAGACACTGTGCATTTTTTCATGTAACAATGTTCTCAAACCCGAATATAATGCTTCGAGCATATAGCTTCAGAGAACAAACCACAGACCGCCGTTGTTTTCGTATCTTTTGATTTCGTTTGTGAGGATTTACACGCTATGCAGCTTTCTATTTTTCTGTTACTTTTCACCTCAGGAACAGATGACGGCTCTGTACTGACTATCGTTCTAAAAATAATTCAAATCATAGTTTACAGAAGGGATTTTAGTTATTTGGCTTCTACTTTTAAGATGATTTCGTACCAAACACACTGCTAACTCTTTGAGAAATATCTTTCTATTCTCGCTTTTTCTCGTATTCAATGATAGATGGGGATAACTCAAATAGGCGTAAAGTTGCTAGGACGGCTACGTCCACCATATTGAAAACTAAGGTCATAAGCCAACATTTAGTTTTTCGTCTACATACGTATAAACGAAAATGACACATTTTATCAAAGGTATCAAAGCCTCCTTAGTTCTCATTATAACTACTGATTATTTCCGGTTTTTGAGTTAAGCTATTGATGACAGTTGCGCAGTCGAAGTATAACATTTTTCTTGTTGTTGGATGTAAAACTAACCAAGGAAGTTTCATCTTATAAACAGAAAGCAGAACTAAAAGCACTAGCTGCAATATCCTTCTTGGCAAAAAAGGCTGGTCCAACATTTCCGGTTTGTTTGATCTTATTGTTCCCACTAAAGTGGTACTTAGGCTACATAAGTCTTTGGCTAGTGGGTAACTGGCAAAAAAAATTCCATCGTTATATTACAGCTATTAACTAAAAATCATTCTGAAAGACGTAGTACTAAGTAGTTGATACGCAATACCTGTCGATCTTTCTTCAATTGATTGGGCACCCAAGTAAATCTCACCACATAGAGGACAGTTAGCTCTAGCATCTATAACCCAAAGATTTTTATACCGTATTTGTCAGGCTTTGATGCTACTTTGATACTGCCGGAAAGAGCATCTTCCTCTTGTTGATACCAATTGTTCGTCCAATGTCAGCTCTTGATCGAGAAAAACGTCCATTTAAATTATTTTGAAATATCGTACAAACACGGCGGAATGGAGCTAATTTATCACCCCGTAAGCCGGCTGGCCATGTTCTGGTATCGTCAAAACATAAAAACATCGAGAGATATTCAAATCTTTCCAATGACATTACTAAACTTGCTACTAAATTTGACTTCTCCTCACCAGCATAACAAATTAAAGCTATATGCGTATAGTTCATCTGGATTTGTGCCTCGCCTTTATTTTTAATAAATTTTGATTTTAGAAATATAAAATATTTTATAATTGTTGATTTTACAACAATTCTGGTCCAATTCTATATAAAGAGTCTCAGAGACTCTTCTATAAGCTTATGTTATGAAATCTTACTAAATAAAGGTTAATCGACTATTCTCCTCATACATGTTTTTGCCTTTCGATTCGTTCCAAACACGAAATGTTCAATTAGAGATGCATTTATGAGACGATTGACTGCTTTGCCCCTTTCTACGTATGTACCTAAACAACAAGGTTCTGTTAGACACTAAATTCTGCATTCTGGCAGTCTCTTTTGGACTGAGCATTGACCACCAGATCTGGGCATCCCGAAGATCCTGAAATTCTTCTTCCTCGGCTGAATTTTTTCTATCACTGCGACTTACTAAATACAACAGCCTCTCCGTTACGTTCATTTTGAGAAGGATCTAAAACATCAATCAATTATAACAGAAAGGACTAAGACCAAACCAGTAAATATTACTGTTTTATCCCGAAAAAGCAGTTATTTTCAAAATCATCAAAATAACCTCGTTTTATCCTTGTCAATAAAAATCGTAAATATTTACTTGCATACTCTCACTGTACTACGATCAAACTAAAATAATCACCTACTGCACAAAAAAATTTAAAAAAACTGAGCAAAAATATGTATAAACTAATAATTGTGGGGATTCACCGGCTTCTGCTGATAGTAAGTACTTAATGTACTATGAGTAAATAGGAAAAAAACGAAATAAAATCTAAAATGTTGTAACAAAAAAATTATTTGCGTACTAACTTTATCAAATATTGTTTCGTGCAATACAATTCCCCACAACACGAAATTGATAGTGCGTTTATTTTTCTTCTGTGTTCCTGTTATACTTCTAAAGTCGTCTTGAATTATGTTTGTTTATATTAAGTAATGTAATAAACTTTCAAATATTACCAACAAAATCCAACGGCGTTTGAGGAGGGAGATTCTATTATTCACCAAAAATAACTTGGGGAACTGTATTTACCAAACACGGTTCTAAGGTTAAAGAATTCAACAATTAATATTGGAACACCATTATTTTTTGTATTCTTCCAAAATACGTTTTAGTATGACAATCTACAAATGTATTATATTTAAACGTATTTTACACGAAAACGAAACGAGATGATGTCCTGATTTTTTAGGATGTCTAATAGAACTACATAAATGAGAAAATTGATAGAAATTTTGAGAGAATTGAAAAAAACTGTTTCGGCGGCCATTTTTAAAAATAACAAATGAAAGATGGTACCATTTTTATAATTATTTTATAATCCCTGTTCATGTATCTTTAAAATGAGCCCAATCTTATAATTTTCGATTAATTAGTTTTCTTTCTATAGCAATAAATACAATACCAAGTGCATAGAATTTTTAAATGTTTGACACCCTGTACCTTAAAAAACTACAACAATAACAAAACTCACGTTTCAAGTTCGTTTTACTCAGTGCTTCACATCCAAAACATAAAAATTATAAAATTCAAGCATGACATCCGGTCACATAAAGATATGCAATTTGACGTATTTTTCTCCATAGTGAAAAATTCGTCAAATCAATTTTTTTTTGAAGTCATATTTTAATTGTTTTTTTTATTATCTTTTCTGTTTCCCCATTTAGTTATATTAGACATAAGACATCCTAAAAAATCACGACAGCACCTCGTTTCGTTTTCGTGTAACATACGTTTAAATACATATTATAATAAATTTGTAGATTGTCATAATAAAACGTATTTTGCAAGAATATAAAAAATAATGGTGTTCCAGTCTTTTGATATGTTGTAAAATATTAATTGTCGAATTCTTTAAAAAAAAAAAAAAAGTAGGTTTTTGAGAAAATTGCAACAGAACATTTTGGCGGGAAATTTAAAAAAGAAAAAATTAAACAACATACTATTTTTATATTTTTTTATTCATCACTATTAACTTACCTTTAAAATGAGTTCAAAATCATTATTATCGGATAATTATTTTTCTTTTTATTGCCATAGATACACCATCAAGATTATCATTTTTCTAAAAATTTAACACCATGTACCTTTAACAACAACAACAGCAACAAAAAAACATTTCAACATTTTTTTTTAATCAAGGCTACACATTCAAATCATAAAAATTATAAAATTTAAATATGACTTACAAAAATTTGTGATTTCACGTATTTTTCACCATATTAGTTGTAGGTTAGGTTAGGTTAGGTTTGGATGGCGGTCCACCAGGACCAGGCATAGACACAAAAAGGTCCGTAGCCATACCATAAATTAAAGATTTTTTCCTCCAACTCATTGAAACCACTTTGAGCTTGCTATGAAGCGCTGGATACTCCTGACGTCCTTCTCGCTGAGCTCCGCCAGGTCGTTGAAAAGGTGTGCCCCTAGAAAATTCAGTCTGTTTCGTGCCAGACGAGGACAGGTGCAAAGAAGATGAAGTACTGTCTCTTCCTCCTCTTCGTCCTCGCAACTACGACAGTAGTCATGTGAGAAGAAACCAAGTCTACTCGCATGTCTGCCTATGAGACAGTGCCCCGTAATAACTCCAACAACCACACTGATCTGACTCCGCTGAAGTGAGATCAGCTGTTTGGATCTCGCCAAGTTTAACTTTGGCCAGATCTGCCGAGTTATTACGCATGAGGTACTATTTGACCATCTGTCATTCGTCAACTTACGGGCTTCCTCCTGAAGCAGCAGCTTACATACCGCAAGAGGAATTTCAATATCCTTTTTGCTGTTTGAAATGTGGTCCGTTGTACCATGTCGAGCCATTTCATCGGCTTTAACGTTCCCCGTACTAACGAAATGTCCTGGCACCCATATGATATGGATGTTGAACTGATCTGTCATCTCGTTAAGAGATGAGAGACAGTTCTGGACTACTTTCGACGTGAGAAGGTGTGATTGAAGCGCTTTAATGGCTGCCTGATCTTATATTAGTTGTAACAATCAATACATTTTCAGTTGGAGGGAACATTATACATTATGTTGGTCAGCGCTATATTGTTAATGGGTAACTTTTATTGCTGAGAACATTGTATGTTGGTTGCTATCATGTAGTTCTTCAGTTGCTTTTTGTTCTTAGGAGTAATATTGTAAGTTGGTCACTGCAGTGTAGTTTGTCACCCAATTTTGTAACAGGATACAATATATACGGGTTGCTATTATAAACTTTGTTAATTTTAATATGATTACACCAAAAATCATTGTTTTTAAAAAAATTGTCGAAATGAATGATTTAATGAATAATTTTAATAAATAATATTTAAATAATATATTACCTATATATGTACTAGTTAAGATTTAAACTAACCTCAGCTCTAATAAATGAATAAAATCAGTTATTACAAATCTGTTACATTATTACGTATTACTAATTAACAATATTTGTATTAATTTGAAAGTTTAATATTATTTTTCGTTGCACAAATGTACCCAACATATTTAGTTGGATTCTAATGAGTCCACCTTCACAGAAAAGAAAAATTCTCGTATTCAACCCGAAAAGTATGAAAATGTAAATCAATTCCGTGATTTGAAGACATAAGTAGTACGAACGATCTATTGAACAAATGTGCCTGATTAAACCAAATAATGGAATATCATCTTCGTATTCACCAACAAGTACTATCACACCGGGTTTAAATAGGATATTTTCGTACTGCAGATCTGATAAGACACAGTATAAGTCGAAAGAGCTGAAACAATAACATATCTTTGTAGAGGGCTGTTCATATTATGATAAATTGTTGCAGGGCCTGATTTAACTCTCGCGTCAATAATATCGTTGTAGTTTATGAACAAATTTACAAGCTTCATTTAGTACTTAATAAAAATTGTCCTAAAGATATTAATTTTATTGTTAGAGCTATTGCTTATATTCTACAAAACTTTTATACCAATTCAAATCTCATTATTGAGATATGTTTCAAAGGGGTTCCGGTCTATACGGCATATTTCAAAACGGCACATGGTACACTACGGCATATGGTACACTATGGCATATTTAAAAACGGCATATTTTAAAACGACATATGGTATACGTAACGGCATAGGGTTGACCAAGTATTTCTGTTTTTCAAAAGACTGTTTCTAAAATCTTACTCCAAAATCTTGTTTTACAAAATTTTGTCACCAAAAACTTTTTTTTTTTTAACAATTTATTTTTATACCACTGAGACTGCGCTCATCTAGCAATTTTTCTTTCAAATACAAATTTTTATATTTATAGTAAAATTCTCGTTTCTTGGGGTGTAACCCACTGGTTAGTCCCATAATTAATTAAACCTATTTTCTAATTTTAGTTTAGTAAGTTTACTAGGTCAAGTGGCCTCGTTCTTTGGAGTATTCTTTCAACAACATGGTTATCTATCATATATGGCGAATATAGGGGTTTCCATGTTCCTGGAGCCTTATTTCGTGTTTTGCGGCATGCTTTTTTATTTCATCTTTGATGTATACTGTCCGTAGGTCCCTGTGAAAGTCTTCATTTCTTGTGTACCACGGAGCATTGACGATGCTACGAAGAACCTTGTTTTAAACGTCTGTATCATTTTCTCGTTTGTTTGCTTAATACATCCCCAGAGTTGTATACCGAAGGTATAGCTGCTGCTATGTCGGCTTCAGAATTTGCCGATATAGCTGCAGCTTATTGTGAATTTTAAGCTCAGAGCCAATTCATGGCTATAAGCCAATACATTTTTTTTAACCAACTTTTTATATATGCTGGTTTGAGGATTTCGTTTGGCGTAGAGTTTGCGGTTGTATTAAGGGTTGAATTAAGTTCCGTTTGCGGGTTGAATTAGGGCCGAGTTGAGGTTGGATTAGGGTTTAGTGAGCATTTAAACTGAGGATTTGTGATTTTTTTTTTTTTTAATTTACATATTGTGATTCTAGGGCTGCTGTCGAATTCTCGGGTAAATCAATTACTGCGGTAAATTTACATTTTTAATGTTCGTTTTCTGCTAAATTACGCATTTTTTCCTATTTTTTACTCGTTCAATTCTTATAACAATAAAGAATAAAGTATCTAAACGTAAAAGATTTACTTTTTTCTATTTCCCTTACTCTCCAGCAAAAAAAGGTAAATGCATTTACAGAATTTTGCGGATTTACTCGAGAATTCGACCGCAGCCTAGATATATCTTATCCGATTTTGATCAAATTCAGTATTTCCAATGGAAATGGGATTCTCAAACTATTTTTAGAAGAAGTTTTGGAATATGGCCAAGTAGGATGTAACTGGCCTATTTCGCAACCGATTATTATGAAATTTGACATGAATGTTGAAAATGGGATTCTAAAATAATTTTCGGATAACGTTCTGGAATATTGCCAAGTATGATGGAACTTGGATATTTTTTTTTTTTTTTTTCCGCTGGCGCTACATCCCATAGAGCGATTTGGCTGCTTCATTTTGAAGTTTCGTAATCATTTTTGTTAATGTATAATGAGTGATTAATTCATTGGTCCTACCCTTAACCAGCCGTGATTTTTTCATCAACCGCCGGGAATCGAAAAAGGGACCTCCGGAGCGTAAAGCAAGTATGCTAACCACTGTGCCACCGGGGCGGCAACTTGAATATTCCTTAACCGATTATTATATGTCTAAAATTTGTTATATGCCTTGGAAATAGGATTTGTAGATACAATTCTGGAATATGGCCAAGTATGATGGAACTTCCCTATTTCTTAACCCAGTTGGAGGAAATCCGACAAATGGGTTGGAAACCGCATTCTTAAATGATTTCAAGATTAAATTCTGGAATATGGGCAATTATGACATAACTACCTTAGCAATTTTTAACTGATTATGATAAATTTTAACGTTTCCAACTAATAGAAGGACATGTGACACAAACATTATTTTGGATGAGGTTGTGAGGAATATGTCAACATGCTTTTAAATTGTTGTCTGATGAGGTTTCTGTAAATCATGCAGCTATTGAAGTTTCTTTGAGGCAGCGTAAATGTCTATTTCAACTGCTTAATGATCGAGATTATCTTCGAAATAATATTCTAGTTCGCTTATACAAACTTTTCTCGCCAATTTTTCGCTTTACACGTTGGAGTATATTTCTCAAAATTTGGAAACGAAATATTTTCTAAAATTAAAGGTTTATCAATATTTTCTTCCTTGTCCTAAAACTGTAAAATCCTCTTTTTTTTAGCTCAGAATTTTATTTATGGTACATTGTATGTAGAAAACTTCTGTAAAAATATATAAACATTGTGTAGAATGTAGATGTATAGATTTTCTAGCACCTAATTGGTTTTTTAGGGTTCGTTCTCTTAATGCTGTTACATAATTTCTGATTTTCTCATTATTATTAATTATTATGAATTTTAATTATAACATCCTAAATTTTCGTGTATCAATTTTTGTTTAACTGAATACATACTTAACCTAAAACTATTTACAAATTAAACTAAATTAAACAAAAAACGAACAAGGGAACCGCGGTTCCTAAAATTAATGTGAATGTAATCACCTGAAAATTCCTCTTCTAAATCAAGTACCTACATTTTATTAAGAGAAATACTGCGAAATGATAATTTACATAATTTACAGTAGTAATGTTTTATGATTACGTATTATAAATTATTTGCACCTATTTTGTACCTATTTAAGTGCTTGTATTGTAGTGGTAATGCTTAAAATCGATTCGGTCTGTGTTAAGTAAAACACATAATACAGTTGGCACATTCTATGGAAGATTCTATGGTGCTATCGTTTGGATTTGAAGTTAAAATTATTTTTCATAAACTTAATCAGTCCGGATAACTACATGAACTCTGGATACCAGGCACCCTCCAGTTTTATTTAGCCTTCCTGTAGTAAAGCCGGGTGATCCAAGGCGACTTTAGAAATGATTTTTTCAGTTGTCAGAAAATTCTACTATTTTTATTTGGGTGTGCTAATTTTTGTACCTGAAAAAATTGATGTTATACATATAATTTATTGTATCCCTTAGTCACCAGAAAATACCAGGGCTACCTAGGGCTGATGATTACTTGGTATATATTTTTAATGTTTTTTTAACAACAGAACAAGCGCATCCAGAAGATGGTATATTTTTAACAGACATGACTAAGTAAAAGGGTAAAAAATCTTACTTTTGGGCAATTTTGTCAATTTTTTTTTAAAATAAAAGAAAATAGATTTTTGTACTATATGGCGGTAAAATTATCAGATCGTTGTTTGAAATGGGTCCCGATCGTTACGGCATATTTAAACGGTAAATTTTAGACATTGGTTCTTTCTTAACCAAGTATGATTAAATTCGATTTATACGATGGAAATGTTGATGGAATTCTATTTAGAATGATTTTTCTAATAACGTTCTGGAGTATGGCCAATGAAGGTGGAACTTAGATATTTCTTAACTTATTCTACTGAAATGCATACACTAATGCATACACTTAATAAAATGTTCCTTTACTTTTTGGAATTTTCCTTGATTTAATATAACATCGCTTGACTTAGCCAAACAAATTTTCGTTTACTTAACAGAATTCTCCTTCACTTGATAGAATCATCCTTTACTTAAGAAAATTCTGCCTTGACTTAATTCCCTTTACTTTGATTCGGCCTTTCGATAAATTCGACCTGCCGAAATTTGATCTTACGACATTAGGCTTTTCAAACCTATTTAAAAAAATCCTGCTTTAATTAAGTACAGGAATAGGGGGAAGAAAATAAGTTGTACTTTATACTCTAAAGTACATCTTAATTTCTTCCCCCTATACTGTTTTTAAATCGTTTTACTCATTACACTTTTCTCGATAAAAAATAAACCGAATTAGCCGAAAATTGGCAGCAGAAAGTGGAAAATCGATAATGCAGATTAGATTACTTCAGCCCAGGTTTCCAGCCGAAAGTAAAAAACGGTAATGCAGATTGTGTTAGCCCAGCCGAAAATAAAAAAAACAACGGGCGAGTTCACGCTCAACTCGCAAAAGAATTATGTGAAAACCTGCAACTACTGAATCATTTCAAGTCTCTTCGATGGGCCTGAGAACTGTTCGCTCAGTATTTAAATTACGATACAATTTTGGGTTAAAAAGTCAATAAGTTATTCTATTTTGGATTTGGAGGACGAACCTTACCGATACTAATTGTTTAATTGAAAATTGAAATTTATAACCGACTATATTTCAGTATGGCCATGTCTTGGTGAGCTTGAGCAAAGTACAGTTCTGTTAAGTTGATCATCTAAACCTGCCCTGAACGCTTTAAAATTCCCCATTACTCATACACGGCAATTGTTGAAGATTCCATATTTAGAATTTTGTGAATGGTCACGGCAAATCAGGGGCCCCGTCATGATTTCCGCCGCGAAATTTTTTTTTACGATATCGTGAATTTGGGATCACAAAACACGATACTTTTTGGCCATCTATTCAATAGCGAGGAAAATTCCGCCAACAAAAATAAGGCGGACCATTTTCCGATTGATTTATTGTTGAGGATTGTGACAAGTGTTTGCATCTAATCTAAACTAAAATCAAAACTAGTCTCAAAATAATGCCGCGTACACTGACAAACGTCATTAATGAATGGGTTTGCAGCCTTTTCGATAGCGGAATTCATAATAAGAAAGTTGAAGCGGGTCGGATAGAACATGATAGAGGCGCTGGTGAACAAAGCAAAGTATCATCGCTTGAATCATCATTTGAACCAAATGAAATATGGCGGATTGCGCTACAAAGCACTATTTTGAATAAAAGCGCAATTTTGACTGTAAAATCATAGCAGCTGGAAAGACGGTAGCATGTCTCCCTGCACATTCTTCCTTGCGCGTATCGTTGGAAAATGGCGTTCGAATCTGTTTACCACTCTTATATTTTTGGTTTCCTATATGCCCCGCATAACCAAACTCAGCAACAGCATGAGCAATACTAAACATAGTATACCGATTAAACAATTTCAAAATTATTAATTTATTATGTATCAACGTATGTATAAGTGTCATTTTTACAGCTCGCTAAGATGTATGATATTTAATATTTAAAGTATGTGTGCATTTGTCTTTGTTTAACGTACTTCCATTTCAGTTTTTTTGAATCACTTGCACTACACATGCATACTTTTTGTGCCTTTTTATTTTAATCTGACGGAAATTGTAATTCGAATTATATCGTATGCAAGTTCGGTGCATTTTATGTTCGTTTTTCTCGTATTTAATTTGCAATTTCGGTCGTACCGGATTTTCCGTTCCTTTTTTTACATGAAATTTTTGACTTACCCCCGCTAAAGATGTTTTCACATCAAAAATGAAGTCCATATCAATCGGTAGTGTTTAGCCTAAAACTTACTAAGGTTGCATGAATGGCATTTTAAGATCTTTGATAATAGTCTTATATGGCAAAACTTGGCCCCAGTTTCTCATGGGAACGCAAAACAATATTTTATTTAGAATAAAGAACTCAAAAAAATATTTTAACTGAAATAAAATCAGCCTCTAGAGTGTTATGCCTGGAAATGGATTACATTAATATGACTTGACCATGGCTATCGCAAGAAAAATATTCAGTTGAAGTTTCCCGTGGGAAATCTCGGAAATACGATTTTCCAAAAATCATTAGAAAATTTGTATAAAATCAGCCTCTACTGGGTTATGTCTGGAGATATATTTTGTTGATGTTACTTGTCAATAGCTATCGCAGGAAAAAAATTCAGTTCAAGTCTTTCGTGGAAAATCTCGAAAAATTCGATTTTCCAAAAATCATTAGAAAGTTTGAACTGAATTTTCTTCGGACATAACACTCTGATTTTATACAAATTTTCTAATGATTTTTGGAAAATCGAATTTTCCAAGATTTCCTACTAGAAACTTGAACTGAACTTTTTTCCTGCGATAGCTATTGACAAATCCAGTACACTCTAGAGGTTGATTTTATTCCAATTTTGTGAATTCTTCTGATTTTCCGACATTTTCCGCGATTAGGTTAAACAAAGTATTCCACCTAAGACTATTACAAGATTTTTTATTACAATCCAAGTATCCCATTTACTTTAGGCTGATAACCACACAATTTTTTATTGTCGCCTGGAATGTTAATAACATAATCTGCATTATCGACGTTTTATTTTCGCTGGAAACTTTCGGCTAGTTTTAACAGAGTCATATTTTGTTGATGTTTAAATCCTCCTGTCTGACCACTGAACGTCGAAACTGGTAAATCTCTCATCTAAATTGTGGATAGGTTGTTTGCAAATTGATTGTTAGCGTAATTGTCAGTAAAATGTATGTACCTTAATATTTTCACGACTTTTCTTTATATCCTTAATAACAGCATCACCACTTTCACACCCAGGGTCTGATCTAAAATTTGGGGGGACTATTCCTGAATATGATACGAATTCGAATCTATAAGTTTCGTATTTGATTTAAATAAGAAAAAAGCGAACCTGCAATATGAATCTTGCACATTTGAATTTTCGTGTTATGTTCTGGAATGGCGTGCTGTTTACTTTAGTTGTACTTATTTCTCGGCGTTCGCAGTAGTTATTCGTTTACCGACTGTTAATAATTCCGGCTATTCTGTTCAAACTATATTTTGAAACTAAACTCAATTCTCTTTATACACAACCTTGTAAATCATCAAGTATATACACTAATCGCAAATACGTGGCACACGTATCAGACTTCCCGTCCAAATATTTTGGAGTTCTAACAATCGAAATGGTGGGGAAATAGAAAAACATGAAATCAATTTGGGCATATAAAAGCTCGAAAGAAAATTACTTGGTGATAACATATTTTCCACATTTGATTTGATATTTCATTCGATATTTTATTTGCAGACTTGTAGTTTTAGTTCAGAGTGTTTCTTCTAACAAATTAAGAAGCACGTTCGAGATAGTATTATTTACACAAAAGGGACAGCCAATAGGAATTAGCACTCTTCAAGTATGAAAGAATTGGATTCATGTGAATTTAAATATCAATTTATTAACACATGAAGAGATTTAAAACTGGAAATTCGTAAGAGAACATAAACCTATAGTTGGCCAATTAATTGACTAGGCCAGATCATCGTGCAACAGATTTTTAACACGCTGTTGATAATAGCTAAATTAATACATTTTATTTAAAATATAATTGTGAGTTTGAGAAAATTTATTTACTCATGTAAGTCAGTGCTGTTTAGTAAACGTGATCTGTGGCCACAGCATAATTGCCGTTTTTGAATTTAAGAGTTATTCAAAATCGTATGAGTTTTTTGTATTCTTGTTTTATAAAGGAATGTTCCGATTATTTGTAGTACAAAAACTATGTATTACAAAAAATTGATATGATATGAAATCGAATATGCAGATTTCAAATTTGAAATAATACGTGAAATGGAATATTGCTACTTAAGCCACAATTTGTGACAACAGAATTGTTAGTTGTGTTATTTTCGATTATCAAAGGTAATTCTAATGGGAAGCGGGAAAATAACATAATATATGTAGAGTAGCCATATGTATTATGTGTACCACATTTTGAATAAGCGTACCTCAATATCAACTGTACCACATTTTGTCACACAATTAAATCGAATGTCTTCACTCACAATTTCATATAAAAATTTATATTTCATTCCTTAGCAATCTCATATATACTAAATTTAATGCTAAAAATTATAGGCTTACAAGTGAAACTCCTACAACACCGTTGAAAAATACTTCGTTGGAGGAAATCTCTTTATGGGAGGCATGAAATCGGTGCAGTGAATTAAGGACTTATTTCCTTTTTCTTAGTTATTAAGGTATGTTGGTATGAAATTGCATTAAGGTCCACCGTGGAAAGGAAATAAAGTCCACCGTAGAAAGGAAGTAAGGTCCACGATCCTAATTATCTTTTCTGATAATAAAGATTTATTTTTGAAATATTCTTTAGAAAAATTATCTTCAGAATATTTTAAAATTCTACTTTCCGTTTCTATAATAAAATTCGCAATCCGCTCCAATATATTTGTCGATCCTATTAATGGAATTAAGCCAACCAAAATTAACTTGGGACATTTGTGAGTACAACAATGAGTAGCAACGATTCGAATGATATAATTCCTACATCAGCGTCTGTAAGGTTGACGAAGTATTTACTAACTTAAAACACCACAATCCGCTCAAATAAATTCATCTATTCTATAACACAACGGATTAAGACCACCGAAAAACCACTTGAAATATCCAAGACTTTGAATTAATAGGGTGATCTCTATTTTAATAAAAGACAAATTATTAGAAAAATAAATTTTTGAATTTTTGAAAAAAGGTTCTAATTTCTATGGATGTTGAAATTTCTACAAATCGCGGCAGTTTTCTTCCTCTAGGTTTAAAATGAATCAAAAGAATGTTTGAATTTTTTTTATTAATTTCGGGAAAAAAATTTAAAATATCTGCAATTTCTTAACCGCATCGTAAACTAATACCGCGTTGTAGAAGAACCGCGTTAAGGAATCGTCTTGTAAGTACTGCGTTAAAGGGTTGGCGCTTCTGTCCGTATTACCCATAATGGACTGATGCTGATCAACAATAATAAAAATAATTAGCTTTTATGGTTATTTCTACTTTAAAAGTTTAAATACAAATAATTTTCGATTTCTGCAGAACTAAGCAGAATCTAGCAGCTTTATCAACCGTTAAAGAGGTATTTTTGTCGTTAAAAATAGGGCCAAAGTTAATCTCCATTTTTCCCGGTGATACCATAGAATTAAGATTGAAACAGGCTGTAAAACGGCAAATGAAATTTCTACCATAAGTGAGGTGCTAAAATTTCAATACGTATATGGAAAAAATAAAATTAACTCTTTAACCATTAGCTGGAAACTGTTTTGTTTTTAGCATTTTTATGATTAGAATATTTTTTAATGGGATTGCGCAAACTGAGATTTTTTTGTATTTCAATTTAAGAATTCATAACTTTATAAAAAAATAATAATAGTTTAACACACACACATACACATTTTAGTTTATAAAATCCCTAATTCGTTCACTCAAAAAATATCTGTTTACCCTAACATAATATAACATGGATTTATGATGCCATAATAAAGAGCATTTTTGCCTCGTTTCCGGTGTAATAAAATACATTTTATTTTTCCAGCTTCCTGTTTGAATTTGTCTTGAAAAACAAAAAATAACATAACTTCACATAACATAAAATTTTAAAGCCCAGAATATGGCCTAATATTTTCGGTTATTTTAATTTTAAGCAAAGAAATTGTCAGTTCTTGAATATGCAAACTTTTCTTCAAAATACTACCTGCTTTACTTCCCTTTTATGTAGCCACATACTTAGAATTCCTAATGAGAAGAATAAAGTTGTATCAATCTATTGTATATAACATAGGGTGCTGCGTAATGTTCCGTTGCCAGTGTTAATTGATAATTTATTTATTTGAGGTTGTGTACCCTAAAAAATAAATATTGAATGTGAGTTTGTTAGATAGAATTGCCATACAATGAGACCCTCACGATTCAGGTAATTGAGTTCTATGTTAATAAAAACCTTTCTCCCAAGTTCTTCATTGTCTTTACCTTCTTGCTCTACATTGTGGAACAAGTTGCCATTAAAACTCTCTAATGTGTTGTAAAAGTCAGATTTTACAAATGATAGCTTTATTGATAATAATCATACATTCCATCATATATACCATCGTATCTTTATACCACAACACCATCAGGCAATCATTCCACCATGCTACCATAATGTTATAAAATCAATCCATCATATCATCACACAATTATACCATTACACCATCACATCATCAAGGGTTCATACCATCATATTATTAAACCATCATACTACCAATTCCATCATACCATCATATCATTACACCATCATATAATTGTACCATCATATCAATTATAACAATATTGCTTCAAACAATCGTACCATCGTAACATCGTACCATCATACCATCTTACCATTATACCATCATATGGAAATCTGAACACCTGTAACAAATCAAATACAACTTTAAGAAGGCAAACCATACTGGTCTGTATGTTTATTTGGAAGTAGTGAATTGGGATGAGATTCCAAACGCAAGGTATGTGAATGAAAATGTCGACGAATTTTATGAGCTATTACTGCAAACATGTACCTATTTCCAATGAATCACCAAGTATTCACCCTCCATGGTTCGATGACCGGCTTATAAATCTAAAAAATCATAAATGTAAAGCCTATGCTAAAATGATGAAATCAAATTTGGAAACAGACAAGGCCAGTCCTTTTTATAGCACAGTGAGGAATTTGATGTCCATTTCAAATTCAAATTTTTTAAAAATTAGAACTAATCCAAAACAGTTCTGGAAATATTTTTGGTCTAAGCGTGAAATCGAGGGTTACCCTGCCAATATGACCTTCAACAATATCAGCACCGCAAACGCCAAATAGATAGCGGACATGTTTGCTGCATTTTTCAATCTGCCTAGAAACCAACCGCTAAGACATTCTAACAGCTTTGAAGGGTTTTGGAGACGATTGTGGGCCAGATGATGTACCTTCATCTATATTAAAAACGTTCCCGAGTATTTTGGTAAATCCGTTGTGTAAACTGAAAATCTTTAAAATAACTCCAATCTTTAAATCAGGCAAACAGAATGACGTCACATGTTACAGAGAAATACCAACTTCATCATCAGTTTCTAAATTATTTGAGCTAGTTGCACGCTATGCTTTTAGATTAACACTAATACGTCATATATCTGTAAACCAGTACGGGTTTATGCCTGGTAGGTCTACATCTATTAACCTGGTTTAATTCACCAGCCAAGTAATAAGGGATATAGAAAATCATCATCAAGTAAACGTGCTAGTAGCTTATACGGATTTCAGTAAGGCATTTGATTCTATATGTCATCATAAAGCACTTCAAAGTCTATTTGCATTTGGATTTTTTTTTTGCTGATGACGTAAAAATTTGTCGTACGATTGCATAAATTTGTGATGCTAACAAACTGCAAGATGACCTCAATAGACTTAGTGACTTAAACATCAAGAAGTGCACAATTATGTATTTTCATCGTAAAAGGAATCGGATAATAACTACATACAACAGCAATGATAATGTAGTTCAGAGAGTTCAAGAGATTACTGCTCTAGGAGTCATCTTGGTCGAAAATGTTAGTTTTAACAGACATATCCATAACTGTATTGCTAAAGCAAACTCTTTGTTTTGCTTTGTCAACCGATGGGCTGGGGAATTCAGTGATACACAAACTTTATTTACACTATATTTCGCTTATAAAAGATCTCAAGTGGGGGAACTCCACGTAAAATGAAACCCAAACAATATTTACAGAAACGGCTTTAAACTCTAAAAGCTACCTTTTTTCCGATCCCTTAACATTCTAAATCATTTCTTAATAGAAATTATGCAAAATAAAATTTATTTGGACGAAAAATTGGCCAATCTTTACAGATTTTTCAAATTACGATTTTTTCACTGTATTACATAATCAAAGTGAAACAGAGATTTCGGTGGCTTTTACGGCAAAATTAAAACCAATTTCAGTTGAAATACTTTAATTTAATATTTCTATTTATTAACATCAGTTTAGCCATTGGTATTTAGTTGAGTTGTCAAAAAAAAAGAAAACGTTAAATCAAAACATGTACCTAAAGTTAACTAATTTGTATTTAAAAGCTTTGAAGTACATAATGGGCCAGATACACGATACTCTAGCAATTCGCAAATCGATAAATATGGCGGATTTGCTAATCGAAAATTTGATTGCATAAGCTACTCGATTATTTTAGCAAAGTAAAATATATTTTTGTATTCAGCACAAACGATAAAGTGCGTTAAAGTATCTCATTTTCCGAAATTAAGAAACAAATTGGGTTGCTAAATTATAGTGTATAACATTTCTAGCAAATTCGCAAAAAATAACTGCTTATCTGCTTATCTGAGTATCGAGTATCTAGCCCAATGTTTGTGAAGTTTATCAACGTTTAGGTAACGTGTAATATACGTGTAACAGACGAGCAACTAACTTTTTTTTGTCCCGATGACCAACTATTTTTTGTTCTAATAAACAATTTTTTAGCCAATTACCCTTAAATAAATTAACAAAATGAAAAGTTTAAATGTTTAGAAATCTCCCGATGACTAATATGGAATTCCCCATGTATATATACACCATCATATCTTCATGCATTCATACCATCATACTAATAGACTATCATACTCTCATACCATTATTTCATCATGCCATCACACCATCGACCATACCATCAACCATACCATCATATCATTACACCATCATAACATCCCTTCATTATGATAATTATAGTAATATTGCTTCAAATCATCGTACCATCGTAACATCGTACCATCGTACCATCTTACCATCATACCATCGTACATCATCACCATCACTAAATATCTAAAAATCAGCTCAATCGGTGAAGTTTTAGACCTCCATGGTAACGTTGGACCTGATTATCACTCCACAAGAAGGGGGTCGAGACGTGAGATATCGACAGTAACGGTCTTAATGTTTTAAACAATAATTGTGTGCTGCAGTTGGTTCAAATTGGTAAACGCGTGTGGATTTGTATAACAATCACACATACATACATACAAACAATCACTTTTTATGTGATCACAAATCAAAAGAGCACAACTATAAGAATCATTGAAAATCGTTTGAGTTCTTTTGAATTTTAGTGTTTGTAAATAGTAATTACGGTTGTTTGTAGTTGCCCGATTGGAGAATTCGAATTTTTAATAATATATACAAAAGCATAACTCGACTTGTGCCGCTTTGATTTGTGACCACAGATATATAGACAGATATTTTCTCGAAATAAAATTTAAATTTCTGAACTAAACACTATACATTGGAAACGTTTGAAATGCATATTTATATTTTTTAGAAGCTTCAATAAGAAGCTTAAATATATTTATGACAAACATGTCATTTTTTTAAATCGCTTTTATTTGGACAAATTTTTAAAGGGTAACTTTACAGCGAATGTTTATAACGCGAATTTTCGAGGTAGAAACATTAAGTTACTTTTTCCATTAAACTGCAATAAAGCAGCAAATAGGTACGATTTACTCGTAGATTCAAAATATATTGATTAATTATAGAAATTAGTAGCTTTATTCGTATCTGCGACATTACATTCGACATGGATTAAATGCATTTCTTAAAGTGTGAGAGGATACAGTGACATTTATCTCCTCGATCGAAATTAATTACCATTGTTTGTTTGTTGATATGGTTTTATTGCAAAAAATGCAGTCAAGTTGCAGATTGCAAAAATAAAAAAACCAAACGATATTTTATTTTTAGCTACTTTTCATGTAATCTAGTTTCCTTGTGTGAAACGGGGAAAAGGAAAATTTCTTATACGATGCACCACATACTTGTTTGAAGACATCCCCAACTGGTATAGTAAACCAATTTTTTTTTTTGTTTTGTTTCAATTCCTCTTTATTTGTTATTATTGTATATGCTATTTTCCAATTCAATGCCGCGAATTTTGTGCGCAACTACAAATAACATATCGAGTTGAACAACAAAAATAAAACTAAAAAAAAAAATTTAATTCTGATCAAACTCCATACACAATATAAACGAGTACAAAACTATTTTGGTGAAATTTCGATTTTAGAATGGTTTGTGTAAAGTATAAAAAGAAATAATTTTCTATTTCGTTCGATTCATTTCCAAATCGTAAAACAATCGCTGCAACATTCCAATTAAAAGTAAAACATAACATAAGTACAAACAGCATAAAGCATACTAAATAAAATCACTCAGATAAATATTGTAAACCAATTTATTTTGCACATTCCTATAATTTCTAACGGTATAAATTAATCGACTTTAATTTAATCGCTTATAAATATATATTTCACTAAAATTTCACTTTTCTTTTAGGAAAACAACTTTCCTTTTTTATTTAAATAAATTTTCTTTAAGTTGTTTGTTTGGTGTGTAGATGATAATAGAAACAAGAAAATATAAGTAGTTGATAACCGCCTGTAACACTTACTCAACCTACAAACAATTTGCCGCATATATACGCCGACAAATCAATCACAAAACTAGGGCTACACACATACACACAAACACGTACACCTTATAAAATAATTTTGTTCATTCAGTTATGTAATAACGAGCATTAAAATTTTTTTTTTTTAATTAATGTAAATATTTAAAAATATAAATTAAATAATTTAATTCCAATTTCTAATCAAATACCTATCTATTTTACCTACTAATTGAATTCAATTTTGCTAATACAATTTTGTTTGTTTCGATTTTTTTCTGTATTTTATATATTTTAGGAATTGGCAACCAAATTATCGAGAAGTTTTGACATGAAAGAGGAAGGTGGCACTATGCTGGGCGAAAAAGGAATGAGGAGGCATCAGGTATGTTCTCGTTTATATAATACATATACATATACAAAATTAAATTGTCTTGTTAAATAATTTTATTATACCCGATGTATATTTGGCAGTCGGTAAATAGCGTGCTGAATTTTTCATTTTTTTTTTGTACCTTGTTTGTGGTGAATTTTTGTTTCTCTATGTTGACGTTTATTGCTATCAATGGGTGGTGTAGTACATATACATTTATGACTTGTCTAGTCTATAACTCATATATTATTTAAATTAATTTCGAAACAGTGTGATTACATAAATATTGGGTAATCGAATTTTTTGTTAAATAACTTTTGTCGGTAATATACCTTAGGTTAAAAGTCTTACCTATATTAAGTGCATTGGCAAAATTCCAATAATATTTCTTGTTAATGAGGTCCCTATTTTCGTTCTATACATTGCGGCTTATATAGGATAAATATTTTAAATCTGTGCATAAGGAAATTCGATCGATACAAATTGCAACAAACTGAAAAATTCATTGTATCCGGTGGTTAGTCGGTGCAAATTGAATTGGCGTACATTCAAGATGTTATTTAAATATTAGCTAAGTTTTGCTATTTAATGCATTGTTTTATATTCAAAGTAAATTAAATTTCCTTTAATTTTCCAACCAGTCCTTAGCCCATTTTTAATGTATACTTCGACGTGTTAATTTGCACAACACATTAAAAATGGTCTAAGGACCGGTTGCATATTAGAAATTACACGAAATAATTAATTAACATTCCAAATTAAAGTAAAATTAGCTTACTCAGAAATAGGCTGTGTGAATGTCGTGAAGAAGAAAATTGTTAGAGAATTTGACTATATTAGTAATAATTCGCTAATACCACCTGCACACTACATTCTGTATATATATAAGGAATATTGTTGTACAATGGAATTGGATTAAATTCTCTTACGATCATAAACATATTAAAATCATATACATTAAAATTAAATTAAATTTCAACCCAAATATAGTTAATCCATAAATGACCTGCTGTGTGCAATTGCGGGATTTTTTTTAGAAATTCGGAAGATATTTTAAAACCTCTTAGTAGCTAATTTCACGTGACTGAATTTTAAAATTCAGTTTTAATTTGACCAACTAAGGGTTCCCAAATCTTGAAATTTGATTAAAATACTTTAGTTTTAAAATATAGTTATTTCTCTCAAATTATTTAAATATTTTAAAACAATCCCGTTACTCTGATATATGTTTACCAAATTTATACAATAGAGATTAAAAGTTCTACAAAATTAGTAAATTTTCAAAAATTCTATAGTTTTAAATTTTAACCGAATTTATCAATTTTAAATCAATATTTCAGTTCAGCTATGCCAGAAATTTGGCTTATTTCTGAATTTTCAGTGATTATAAAACAGGCAAAACTTTAAAACTTCGAAATAAAAGTTTTACATTGAAAAGTCATTTTCTCTAAACTAGCCACAGACGCCACAATTTATCGCACTTTATCGTAGCACTAATTTATCGTACAATGTTTTTGCTCACACACGAGTCGAACCAATTAGCAATCAGGTCTAAGCTTGCTTTTGGGTTAACTTCGTTTAATTAATTGTTTAATACAAGTTTTAAATTGTGTTGTTGTGTTGGAAGAGTCATTACAAGTCGTATCCCGTAGGCACGAATTTTTCTTAAATCAATCAGAAGAATGACTTCTTGAAAGTTGCATTTGACCAACAAATTAGAGTTTATTAAAATTACAGTGGTAAAGAATATACAATTTTAAAACGAAATATAAAGGGCTGAAACCTCACACTAGGTTTTCAGAACTACAGTTTTCAAAATTAAGTGATGATTTTCAAAAAAATTGAATTTTCCACGGAACGTGTAGAAATATTTGACCGAACCAAATGGCCGTTTGTATGACACTTACAGGTCTCAACGCCTATTGATAGAAGTATCAATCATCGAAATCGGAGCACATTTGCAGATTTTCGAATTTTTTGGCTCAGAATTTGTGGGCTACAGTTCAGTTGATTTTCAAAAAAATGAATTTTCCACGGAACGTGTACAAATATTCGACCGAACCAAATGGCCGTTTATATGATAATTACAGGTCTCAACGCCTATTGATAGAGGTATCAATCATCGAAATCGGAGCAAAATTGCATATTTTCGATTCTTGAGGCTCTGAATTTGTGGGCTATAGTTCAGTTGATTTTCAAAAAAATTAAATTTTCCACGGAACGTGTAGAAATATTCGACCGAACCAAATGGCCGTTTGTATGACAATTACAGGTCTCAACGCCTATTGATAGAGGTATCAATCATCGAAATCGGAGCACATTTGCAGATTTTCGAATTTTTTGGCTCTGAATTTGTGGGCTATAGTTCAGTTGATTTTCAAAAAAAATTGAATTTTCCACGGAACGTGTAGAAATATTCGACCGATCAAAATGGCCGTTTGTATGACAATTACAGGTCTCAACGCCTATTGATAGAGGTATCAATCATCGAAATCGGAGCACATTTGCAGATTTTCGAATTCTTTACCTCAGAATTGGTGGGCTATAGTTCAGTTGATTTTCAAAAAAATGAATTTTCCACGGAACGTGTAGAAACAGGTCTCAACGCCTATTGATAGAGGTATCAATCATCGAAATCGGAGCATATTTGCAGATTTTCGAATTTTTTGGCTCAGAATTTGTGGGCTATAGTTCAGTTGATTTTCAAAAAAATTGAATTTTCCACGGAACGTGTAGAAATATTCGACCGAACCAATTGGCCGTTTGTATGACAATTACAGGTCTCAACGCCTATTGATAGAGGTATCAATCATCGAAATCGGAGCACATTTGCAGATTTTCGAATTTTTTGGCTCAGAATTTGTGGACTATATATAGTTCAGTTGATTTTCAAAAAAATGAATTTTCCACGGAATGTGTAGAAATATTCGACCGATCCAAATGGCCGTTTGTATGACAATAACAGGTCTCAACGCCTATTGATAGAGGTGTCAATCATCGAAATCGGAGCACATTTGCAAATTTTCGAATTTTTTGGCTCTGAATTTGTGGGCTATAGTTCAGTTGATTTTCAAAAAATTGAATTTTCCACGGAACGTGTAGAAATATTCGACCGAACCAATTGGCCGTTTGTATGACAATTACAGGTCCCAACGCCTATTGATAGAGGTATCAATCATCGAAATCGGAGCACATTTGCAGATTTTCGAATTTTTTGGCTCAGAATTTGTGGACTATAGTTCAGTTGATTTTCAAAAAAATGAATTTTCCACGGAATGTGTAGAAATATTCGACCGATCCAAATGGCCGTTTGTATGACAATTACAGGTCTCAACGCCTATTGATAGAGGTGTCAATCATCGAAATCGGAGCACATTTGCAAATTTTCGAATTTTTTGGCTCTGAATTTGTGGGCTATAGTTCAGTTGATTTTCAAAAAATTGAATTTTCCACGGAACGTGTAGAAATATTCGACCGAACCAATTGGCCGTTTGTATGACAATTACAGGTCCCAACGCCTATTGATAGAGGTATCAATCATCGAAATCGGAGCACATTTGCAGATTTTCGAATTTTTTGCCTCAGAATTTGTGGGCTATAGTTCAGTTGATTTTCAAAAAAACTGAATTTTCCACAGAACGTGTAGAAATATTCGACCGAACCAATTGGCCGTTTGTATGACAATTACAGGTCCCAACGCCTATTGATAGAGGTATCAATCATCGAAATCGGAGCATATTTGCAGATTTTCGAATTTTTTGGCTCAGAATTTGTGGGCTATAGTTCAGTTGATTTTCAAAAAAATTGAATTTTCCACGGAACGTGTAGAAATATTCGACCGAACCAATTGGCCGTTTGTATGACAATTACAGGTCCCAACGCCTATTGATAGAGGTATCAATCATCGAAATCGGAGCACATTTGCAGATTTTCGAATTTTTTGGCTCAGAATTTGTGGGCTATAGTTCAGTTGATTTTCAAAAAAATGAATTTTCCACGGAATGTGTAGAAATATTCGACCGATCCAAATGGCCGTTCGTATGACAATAACAGGTCTCAACGCCTATTGATAGAGGTGTCAATCATCGAAATCGGAGCACATTTGCGGATTTTCGAATTTTTTGGCTCTGAATTTGTGGGCTATAGTTCAGTTGATTTTCAAAAAAATTAAATTTTCCACGGAACGTATAGAAATATTCGACCGATCCAAATGGCGGTTTGTATGACAATTACAGGTCTCAATGCCTATTGATAGAGGTATCAATCATCGAAATCGGAGCACATTTGCAGATTTTCGAATTTTTTTGGCTAAGAATTGGTGGGCTATAGTTCAGTTGATTTTCAAAAAAATTAATTTTCCACGGACGTTGTAGAAATATTCGACCGAACCAATTGGCCGTTTGTATGACAATTACAGGTCCCAAGGCCTATTGATAGAGGTATCAATCATCGAAATCGGAGCACATTTGCGGATTTTCGAATTTTTTGGCTCTGAATTGGTGGGCTATAGTTCAGTTGATTTTCAAAAAAATTAAATTTTCCACGGAACGTATAGAAATATTCGACCGATCCAAATGGCGGTTTGTATGACAATTACAGGTCTCAATGCCTATTGATAGAGGTATCAATCATCGAAATCGGAGCACATTTGCAGATTTTCGAATTTTTTTGGCTATGAATTGGTGGGCTATAGTTCAGTTGATTTTCAAAAAAATTAATTTTCCACGGAACGTGTAGAAATATTCGACCGAACCAATTGGCCGTTTGTATGACAATTACAGGTCTCAATGCCTATTGATAGAGGTATCAATCATCGAAATCGGAGCACATTTGCAGATTTTCGAATTTTTTTGGCTAAGAATTGGTGGGCTATATTTCAGTTGATTTTCAAAAAAATTAATTTTCCACGGAACGTGTAGAAATATTCGACCGATCCAATTGGCCGTTTGTATGACAATTACAGGTCCCAAGGCCTATTGATAGAGGTATCAATCATCGAAATCGGAGCACATTTGCGGATTTTCGAATTTTTTGGCTCTGAATTGGTGGGCTATAGTTCAGTTGATTTTCAAAAAAATTAAATTTTCCACGGAACGTGTAGAAATATTCGACCGATCCAAATGGCGGTTTGTATAACAATTACAGGTCTCAATGCCTATTGATAGAGGTATCAATCATCGAAATCGGAGCACATTTGCAGATTTTCGAATTTTTTTGGCTAAGAATTGGTGGGCTATAGTTCAGTTGATTTTCAAAAAAATGAATTTTCCACGGAACGTGTAGAAATATTCGACCGATCCAAATGGCCGTTTGTATGACAATCACAGGTCTCAACGCCTATTGATAGAGGTATCAATCATCGAAATCGGAGCACATTTGCAGATTTTCGAATTTTTTGGCTCAGAATTGGTGGGCTCAAATATTGGTGTAGAAATATTTGACCGAACCAATTGGCTGTTTGTATGACAATTACAGGTCTCAACGCCTATTGATATGATAGAGGTATCAATCATCGAAATCGGAGCACATTTGCAGATTTTCGAATTTTTTTGGCTAAGAATTGGTGGGCTATAGTTCAGTTGATTTTCAAAAAAATTGAATTTTCCACGGAACGTGTAGAAATATTCGACCGAACCAATTGGCCGTTTGTATGACAATTACAGGTCTCAACGCCTATTGATAGAGGTATCAATCATCGAAATCGGAGCACATTTGCAGATTTTCGAATTTTTTTGGCTAAGAATTGGTGGGCTATAGTTCAGTTGATTTTCAAAAAAATTGAATTTTCCACGGAACTTGTACAAATATTCGACCGAACCAAATGGCCGTTTGTATGACAATTACAGGTCTCAACGCCTATTGATAGAGGTATCAATCATCGAAATCGGAGCACATTTGCAGATTTTCGAATTTTTTGCCTCAGAATTGGTGGGCTATAGTTCAGTTGATTTTCAAACAAATTGAATTTTCCATGGAACGTGTAGAAATATTCGACCGAACCAATTGGCCGTTTGTATGACAATTACAGGTCTCAACGCCTATTGATAGAGCTATCAATCATCGAAATCGGAGCACATTTGCAGATTTTCGAATTTTTGCAGATTTTTGGCTCTGAATTTGTGGGCTATAGTTCAGTTGATTTTCAAAAAAATTGAATTTTCCACGGAACGTGTAGAAATATTCGACCGAACCAATTGGCCGTTTGTATGACAATTACAGGTCTCAACGCCTATTGATAGAGGTATCAATCATCGAAATCGGAGCACATTTGCAGATTTTCGAATTTTTTGCCTCAGAATTGGTGGGCTATAGTTCGGTTGATTTTCAAACAAATTGAATTTTCCACGGAACGTGTACAAATATTCGACCGAACCAAATGGCCGTTTGTATGACAATTACAGGTCTCAACGCCTATTGATAGAGGTATCAATCATCGAAATCGGAGCACATTTGCAGATTTTCGAATTTTTGCAGATTTTTGGCTCTGAATTTGTGGGCTATAGTTCAGTTGATTTTCAAAAAAATTGAATTTTCCACGGAACGTGTAGAAATATTCGACCGAACCAATTGGCCGTTTGTATGACAATTACAGGTCTCAACGCCTATTGATAGAGGTATCAATCATCGAAATCGGAGCACATTTGCAGATTTTCGAATTTTTTTGGCTAAGAATTGGTGGGCTATAGTTCAGTTGATTTTCAAAAAAATTGAATTTTCCACGGAACGTGTAGAAATATTCGACCGAACCAATTGGCCGTTTGTATGACAATTACAGGTCTCAACGCCTATTGATAGAGCTATCAATCATCGAAATCGGAGCACATTGGCAGATTTTCGAATTTTTGCCGATTTTTGGCTCTGAATTTGTGGGCTATAGTTCAGTTGATTTTCAAAAAAATTGAATTTTCCACGGAACGTGTAGAAATATTCGACCGAACCAATTGGCCGTTTGTATGACAATTACAGGTCTCAACGCCTATTGATAGAGGTATCAATCATCGAAATCGGAGCACATTTGCAGATTTTCGAATTTTTGCAGATTTTTGGCTCTGAATTTGTGGGCTATAGTTCAGTTGATTTTCAAAAAAATTGAATTTTCCACGGAACGTGTAGAAATATTCGACCGAACCAATTGGCCGTTTGTATGACAATTACAGGTCTCAACGCCTATTGATAGAGGTATCAATCATCGAAATCGGAGCACATTTGCAGATTTTCGAATTTTTTTGGCTAAGAATTGGTGGGCTATAGTTCAGTTGATTTTCAAACAAATTGAATTTTCCACGACTATTGATAGATGTATCAATCATCGAAATCGGAGCACATTTGCAGATTTTCGAATTTTTGCAGATTTTTGGCTCTGAATTTGTGGGCTATAGTTCAGTTGATTTTCAAAAAAATTGAATTTTCCACGGAACGTGTAGAAATATTCGACCGAACCAATTGGCCGTTTGTATGACAATTACAGGTCTCAACGCCTATTGATAGAGCTATCAATCATCGAAATCGGAGCACATTTGCAGATTTTCGAATTTTTTGCCTCAGAATTGGTGGGCTATAGTTCAGTTGATTTTCAAACAAACTGAATTTTCCACGGAACGTGTAGAAATATTCGACCGAACCAATTGGCCGTTTGTATGACAATTACAGGTCTCAACGCCTATTGATAGAGGTATCAATCATCGAAATCGGAGCACATTTGCAGATTTTCGAATTTTTTGCCTCAGAATTGGTGGGCTATAGTTCAGTTGATTTTCAAACAAATTGAATTTTCCACGGAACGTGTAGAAATATTCGACCGAACCAAATGGCCGTTTGTATGACAATTACAGGCCTCAACGCCTATTGATAGAGGTATCAATCATCGAATTCGGAGCACATTTGCAGATTTTCGAATTTTTTTGGCTAAGAATTGGTGGGCTATAGTTCAGTTGATTTTCAAAAAAATTGAATTTTCCACGGAACGTGTAGAAATATTCGACCGATCCAAATGGCCGTTTGTATGACAATCACAGGTCTCAACGCCTATTGATAGAGGTATCAATCATCGAAATCGGAGCACATTTGCAGATTTTCAAATTTTTTGGCTCTGAATTTGTGGGCTATAGTTCAGTTGATTTTCAAAAAAATTGAATTTTCCACGGAACGTGTAGAAATATTCGACCGAACCAATTGGCCGTTTGTATGACAATTACAGGTCTCAATGCCTATTGATAGAGGTATCAATCATCGAAATCGGAGCACATTTGCAGATTTTCAAATTTTTTGGCTCTGAATTTGTGGGCTATAGTTCAGTTGATTTTCAAAAAAATTGAATTTTCCACGGAACGTGTAGAAATATTCGACCGATCCAAATGGCCGTTTGTATGACAATTACAGGTCTCAACGCCTATTGATAGAGGTATCAATCATCGAAATCGGAGCACATTTGCAGATTTTCAAATTTTTTGGCTCTGAATTTGTGGGCTATAGTTCAGTTGATTTTCAAAAAAATTGAATTTTCCACGGAACGTGTAGAAATATTCGACCGAAACAATTGGCCATTTGTATGACAATTACAGGTCTCAATGCCTATTGATAGAGGTATCAATCATCGAAATCGGAGCACATTTGCAGATTTTCGAATTTTTTGGCTCAGAATTTGTGGGCTACAGTTCAGTTGATTTTAAAAAAAATTGAATTTTCCACGGGACGTGTAAAAATATTCGACCGAACCAAATGGCCGTTTGTATGATAATTACAGGTCTCAACGCCTATTGATAGAGGCATCAATCATCGAAATCGGAGCACATTTGCGGATTTAGAATTTTTTGGCTCTGAATTTGTGGGCTATAGTTCAGTTGATTTTCAAAAAAATTGAATTTTCCACGGGACGTCTAGAAATATTCGACCGATCCAATTGGCCGTTTGTATGACAATTACAGGTCTCAACGCCTATTGATAGAGGTATCAATCATCGAAATCGGAGCACATTTGCGGATTTTAGAATTTTTTGGCTCTGAATTTGTGGGCTATAGTTCAGTTGATTTTCAAAAAAATTAAATTTTCCACGGAACGTGTAGAAATATTCGACCTATTGAAATGGCTATTTGTATGACAATTACAGGTCTCAACGCCTATTGATACAGGTATCAATCATCGAAATCGGAGCACATTTGCGGATTTTAGAATTTTTTGGCTCTGAATTTGTGGGCTATAGTTCAGTTGATTTTCAAAAAAATTAAATTTTCCACGGAACGTGTAGAAATATTCGACCTATCCAAATGGCCGTTTGTATGACAATTACAGGTCTCAACGCCTATTGATAGAGGTATCAATCATCGAAATCGGAGCACATTTGCTGATTTTCGAATTTTTTTGGCTAAGAATTGGTGGGCTATAGTTCAGTTGATTTTCAAAAAAATTGAATTTTCCACGGAACGTGTAGAAATATTCGAACGATCCAATTGGCCGTTTGTATGACAATTACAGGTCTCAACGCCTATTTATAGAGGTATCAATCATCGAAATCGGAGTACATTTGCGGATTTTCGAATTTTTTGGCTCAGAATTGGTGGGCTATAGTTCAGTTGATTTTCAAAAAAATTGAATTTTCCACGGAACGTGTAGAAATATTCGACCGATCCAATTGGCCGTTTGTATGACAATTACAGGTCTCAACGCTTATTGATAGAGGTATCAATCATCGAAATCGGAGCACATTTGCGGATTTTAGAATTTTTTGGCTCTGAATTTGTGGGCCAGTTGATTTTCAAAAAAACGGAACATGTAGAAATATTCGACCGAACCAATTGGCCGTTTGTATGACAATTACAGGTCTCAACGCCTATTGATAGAGGTATCAATCATCGAAATCGGAGCACATTTGCAGATTTTCGAATTTTTTGGCTCTGAATTTGTGGGCTATAGTTCAGTTGATTTTCAAAAAAATTGAATTTTCCACGGAACGTGTAGAAATATTCGACCGAACCAATTGGCCGTTTGTATGACAATTACAGGTCTCAACGCCTATTGATATAGGTATCAATCATCGAAATCGGAGCACATTTGCGGATTTTCGAATTTTTTGGCTCTGAATTTGTGGGTTATAGTTCAGTTGATTTTCAAAAAAATTAAATTTTCCACGGAACGTGTAGAAATATTCGACCGAACCAATTGGCCGTTTGTATGACACTTACAGGTCTCAACGCCTATTGATAGACGTATCAATCATCGAAATCGGAGCACATTTGCGGATTTTAGATGTTTTTGGCTCAGAATTGGTGGGCTATAGTTCAGTTGATTTTAAATAAAATTGAACTTTCCACGGGACGTGTAGAAATATTCGACCGAACAAAATGGCCATTTGTATGACAATTACAGGGCTCAACGCCTATTGATAGAGGTATCAATCATCGAAATCGGAGCACATTTGCGGATTTTCGAATTGTTTGGCTCAGAATTTGTGGGCCAGTTGATTTTCAAAAAAACGGAACTTGTAGAAATATTCGACCGAACCAAATGGCCGTTTGTATGACAATTACAGGTCTCAAAGCCTATTGATAGGGGTATCAGAATTTTTGGGCTATAGTTCAGTTGATTTTCAAAAAATTAAATTTTCCACGGAATGTGTAGAAATATTCGACCGAACAAAATGGCCATTTGTATGACAATTACAGGTCTCAACGCCTATTGATAGAGGTATCAATCATCGAAATCGGAGCACATTTGCGGATTTTCGAATTTTGTGGCTCAGAATTTGTGGGCTATAGTTCAGTTGATTTTCAAAAAAATTAAATTTTCCACGGAACGTGTACAAATATTGGACCGAACCAATTGGCCGTTTGTATGACACTTACAGGTCTCAACGCCTATTGATAGAGGTATCAATCATCGAAATCGGAGCACATTTGCATATTTTCGAATTTTTTACTTCAGAATTGGTCGGCTATAGTTCAGTTGATTTTCAAAAAAATTAAATTTTCCACGGAACGTGTACAAATATTGGACCGAACCAAATGGCCGTTTGTATGACACTTACAGGTCTCAACGCCTATTGATAGAGGTATCAATCATCGAAATCGGAGCACATTTGCAGATTTTCGAATTTTTTACCTCAGAATTGGTGAGCTATAGTTCAGTTGATTTTCAAAAAAATTAAATTTTCCACGGAACGTGTACAAATATTGGACCGAACCAAATGGCCGTTTGTATGACACTTACAGGTCTCAACGCCTATTGATAGAGGTATCAATCATCGAAATCGGAGCACATTTGCATATTTTCGAATTTTTTACCTCAGAATTGGTGGGCTATAGTTCAGTTGATTTTTAAAAAAATTAAATTTTCCACGGGACGTGTACAAATATTGGACCGAACCAATTGGCCGTTTGTATGACACTTACAGGTCTCAACGCCTATTGATAGAGGTATCAATCATCGAAATCGGAGCACATTTGCATATTTTCGAATTTTTTACCTCAGAATTGGTGGGCTTTAGTTCAGTTGATTTTCAAAAAAATTAAATTTTCCACGGAACGTGTACAAATATTGGACCGAACCAAATGGCCGTTTGTATGACACTTACAGGTCTCAACGCCTATTGATAGAGGTATCAATCATCGAAATCGGAGCACATTTGCATATTTTCGAATTTTTTACCTCAGAATTGGTGGGCTATAGTTCAGTTGATTTTCAAAAAAATTAATTTTCCACGGAACGTGTACAAATATTTGACCCAACCAAATGGCCGTTTGTATGACACTTACAGGTCTCAACGCCTATTGATAGAGGTATCAATCATCGAAATCGGAGCACATTTGCAGATTTTCGAATTTTTGGCTCTGAATTTGTGGGCTATAGTTCAGTTGATTTTCAAAAAAATTGAATTTTCCACGGAACGTGTAGAAATATTCAACCGAACCAAATGGCCGTTTGTATGATAATTACAGGTCTCAAAGCCTATTGATAGGGGTATCAATCATCGAAATCGGAGCACATTTGCAGATTTTCGAATTTTTTGGCTCAGAATTTGTGGGCTATAGTTCAATTGATTTTCAAAAAAATTGAATTTTCCACGGAACGTGTAGAAATATTCGACCGAACCAATTGGCCGTTTGTATGACAATTACAGGTCTCAACGCCTATTGATAGAGGTATCAATCATCGAAATCGGAGCAAATTTGCAGATTTTCGAATTTTTTGGCTCTGAATTTGTGGGCTATAGTTCAGTTGATTTTCAAGAAAATTGAATTTTTCACGGAACCTGTAGAAATATTCGACCGATCCAAATGGCCGTTTGTATGACAATTACAGGTCTCAACGCCTATTGATAGAGGTATAAATCATCGAAATCGGAGCACATTTGCAGATTTTCGAATTTTTTACCTCAGAATTGGTGGGCTATAGTTCAGTTGATTTTCAAAAAAATTGAATTTTCCACGGGACGTGTAGAAATATTCGACCGAACCAATTGGCCGTTTGTATGACAATTACAGGTCTCAACGCCTATTGATAGAGGTATCAATCATCGAAATCGGAGCACATTTGCAGATTTTCGAATTTTTTACCTCAGAATTGGTGGGCTATAGTTCAGTTGATTTTCAAAAAAATTGAATTTTCCACGGGACGTGTAGAAATATTCGACCGAACCAATTGGCCGTTTGTATGACAATTACAGGTCTCAACGCCTATTGATAGAGGTATCAATCATCGAAATCGGAGCACATTTGCAGATTTTCGAATTTTTTACCTCAGAATTGGTGGGCTATAGTTCAGTTGATTTTCAAAAAAATTGAATTTTCCACGGAACGTGTAGAAATATTCGACCGAACCAATTGGCCGTTTGTATGACAATTACAGGTCTCAACGCCTATTGATAGAGGTATCAATCATCGAAATCGGAGCACATTTGCATATTTTCGAATTTTTTACCTCAGAATTGGTGGGCTATAGTTCAGTTGATTTTCAAAAAAATTAAATTTTCCACGGAACGTGTAGAAATATTCGACCGAACCAATTGGCCGTTTGTATGACAATTACAGGTCTCAACGCCTATTGATAGAGGTATCAATCATCGAAATCGGAGCACATTTGCGGATTTTCGAATTTTGTGGCGCAGAATTTGTGGGCTATAGTTCAGTTGATTTTCAAAAAAATTAATTTTCCACGGAACGTGTACAAATATTTGACCCAACCAAATGGCCGTTTGTATGACACTTACAGGTCTCAACGCCTATTGATAGAGGTATCAATCATCGAAATCGGAGCACATTTGCAGATTTTCGAATTTTTGGCTCTGAATTTGTGGGCTATAGTTCAGTTGATTTTCAAAAAAATTGATTTTTCCACGGAACGTGTAGAAATATTCAACCGAACCAAATGGCCGTTTGTATGATAATTACAGGTCTCAACGCCTATTGATAGGGGTATCAATCATCGAAATCGGAGCACATTTGCAGATTTTCGAATTTTTTGGCTCAGAATTTGTGGGCTATAGTTCAATTGATTTTCAAAAAAATTGAATTTTCCACGGAACGTGTAGAAATATTCGACCGAACCAATTGGCCGTTTGTATGACAATTACAGGTCTCAACGCCTATTGATAGAGGTATCAATCATCGAAATCGGAGCAAATTTGCAGATTTTCGAATTTTTTGGCTCTGAATTTGTGGGCTATAGTTCAGTTGATTTTCAAAAAAATTGAATTTTCCACGGAACGTGTAGAAATATTCGACCGAACCAATTGGCCGTTTGTATGACACTTACAGGTCTCAACGCCTATTGATAGAGGTATCAATCATCGAAATCGGAGCACATTATTTGCATATTTTCGAATTTTTTACCTCAGAATTGGTGGGCTATAGTTCAGTTGATTTTCAAAAAAATTGAATTTTCCACGGAACGTGTAGAAATATTCGACCGAACCAATTGGTCGTTTGTATGACAATTACAGGTCTCAACGCCTATTGATAGAGGTATCAATCATCGAAATCGGAGCACATTTGCATATTTTCGAATTTTTTACCTCAGAATTGGTGGGCTATAGTTCAGTTGATTTTCAAAAAAATTAAATTTTCCACGGAACGTGTAGAAATATTCGACCGAACCAATTGGCCGTTTGTATGACAATTACAGGTCTCAACGCCTATTGATAGAGGTATCAATCATCGAAATCGGAGCACATTTGCGGATTTTCGAATTTTGTGGCGCAGAATTTGTGGGCTATAGTTCAGTTGATTTTCAAAAAAATTAATTTTCCACGGGACGTGTACAAATATTTGACCCAACCAAATGGCCGTTTGTATGACACTTACAGGTCTCAACGCCTATTGATAGAGGTATCAATCATCGAAATCGGAGCACATTTGCAGATTTTCGAATTTTTGGCTCTGAATTTGTGGGCTATAGTTCAGTTGATTTTCAAAAAAATTGATTTTTCCACGGAACGTGTAGAAATATTCAACCGAACCAAATGGCCGTTTGTATGATAATTACAGGTCTCAAAGCCTATTGATAGGGGTATCAATCATCGAAATCGGAGCACATTTGCAGATTTTCGAATTTTTTGGCTCAGAATTTGTGGGCTATAGTTCAATTGATTTTCAAAAAAATTGAATTTTCCACGGAACGTGTACAAATATTCGACCGAACCAATTGGCCGTTTGTATGACAATTACAGGTCTCAACGCCTATTGATAGAGGTATCAATCATCGAAATCGGAGCAAATTTGCAGATTTTCGAATTTTTTGGCTCTGAATTTGTGGGCTATAGTTCAGTTGATTTTCAAAAAAATTGAATTTTCCACGGAACGTGTAGAAATATTCGACCGATCCAAATGGCCGTTTGTATGACAATTACAGGTCTCAACGCCTATTGATAGAGGTATAAATCATCGAAATCGGAGCACATTTGCAGATTTTCGAATTTTTTACCTCAGAATTGGTGGGCTATAGTTCAGTTGATTTTCAAAAAAATTGAATTTTCCACGGGACGTGTAGAAATATTCGACCGAACCAATTGGCCGTTTGTATGACACTTACAGGTCTCAACGCCTATTGATAGAGGTATCAATCATCGAAATCGGAGCACATTTGCATATTTTCGAATTTTTTACCTCAGAATTGGTGGGCTATAGTTCAGTTGATTTTCAAAAAAATTGAATTTTCCACGGAACGTGTAGAAATATTCGACCGAACCAATTGGCCGTTTGTATGACAATTACAGGTCTCAACGCCTATTGATAGAGGTATCAATCATCGAAATCGGAGCACATTTGCATATTTTCGAATTTTTTACCTCAGAATTGGTGGGCTTTAGTTCAGTTGATTTTCAAAAAAATTGAATTTTCCACGGAACGTGTAGAAATATTCGACCGATTAAAATGGCCGTTTGTATGACAATTACAGGTCTCAACGCCTATTGATAGAGGTACCAATCATCGAAATCGGAGCACATTTGCAGATTTTCGAATTTTTTGGCTCTGAATTTGTGGGCTATAGTTCAGTTGATTTTCAAAAAAGAATTTTCCACGGAACGTGTAGAAATATTCGACCGATTAAAATGGCCGTTTGTATGACAATTACAGGTCTCAACGCCTATTGATAGAGGTACCAATCATCGAAATCGGAGCACATTTGCAGATTTTCGAATTTTTTGGCTCTGAATTTGTGGGCTATAATAGTTCAGTTCATTTTCAAAAAAATTGAATTTTCCACAGAACGTGTAGAAATATTCGACCGATCCAAATGGCCGTTTGTATGACAATTACAGGTCTCAATGCCTATTGATAGAGGTATAAATCATCGAAATCGGAGCACATTTGCAGTTTTTCGAATTTTTTGGCTCTGAATTTGTGGGCTATAGTTCAGTTGATTTTCAAAAAAATTGAATTTTCCACGGAACGTGTAGAAATATTCGACCGATCCAAATGGCCGTTTGTATGACAATTACAGGTCTCAACGCCTATTGATAGAGGTACCAATCATCGAAATCGGAGCACATTTGCAGATTTTCGAATTTTTTGGCTCTGAATTTGTGGGCTATAGTTCAGTTGATTTTCAAAAAAGAATTTTCCACGGAACGTGTAGAAATATTCGACCGATTAAAATGGCCGTTTGTATGACAATTACAGGTCTCAACGCCTATTGATAGAGGTACCAATCATCGAAATCGGAGCACATTTGCAGATTTTCGAATTTTTTGGCTCTGAATTTGTGGGCTATAATAGTTCAGTTGATTTTCAAAAAAATTGAATTTTCCACAGAACGTGTAGAAATATTCGACCGATCCAAATGGCCGTTTGTATGACAATTACAGGTCTCAATGCCTATTGATAGAGGTATAAATCATCGAAATCGGAGCACATTTGCAGTTTTTCGAATTTTTTGGCTCTGAATTTGTGGGCTATAGTTCAGTTGATTTTCAAAAAAATTAAATTTTCCACGGAACGTGTAGAAATATTCGACCGATCCAAATGGCCGTTTGAATGACAATTACAGGTCTCAACGCCTATTGATAGAGGTATCAATCATCGAAATCGGAGCACATTTGCAGTTTTTCGAATTTTTTGGCTCTGAATTTGTGGGCTATAGTTCAGTTGATTTTCAAAAAAATTGAATTTTCCACGGAACGTGTAGAAATATTCGACCGATCCAAATGGCCGTTTGTATGACAATTACAGGTCTCAACGCCTATTGATAGAGGTATAAATCATCGAAATCGGAGCACATTTGCAGATTTTCGAATTTTTTACCTCAGAATTGGTGGGCTATAGTTCAGTTGATTTTCAAAAAAATTGAATTTTCCACGGGACGTGTAGAAATATTCGACCGAACCAATTGGCCGTTTGTATGACAATTACAGGTCTCAACGCCTATTGATAGAGGTATCAATCATCGAAATCGGAGCACATTTGCAGATTTTCGAATTTTTTGGCTCAGAATTGGTGGGCTATAGTTCAGTTGATTTTCAAAAAAATTGAATTTTCCACGGAACGTGTAGAAATATTCGACCTAACCAATTGGCCGTTTGTATGACAATTACAGGTCTCAACGCCTATTGATAGAGGAATCATCGAAATCGGAGCACATTTGCATATTTTCGAATTTGTTACCTCAGAATTGGTGGGTTATAGTTCAGTTGATTTTCAAAAAAGAATTTTCCACGGAACGTGTAGAAATATTCGACCGATTAAAATGGCCGTTTGTATGACAATTACAGGTCTCAACGCCTATTGATAGAGGTACCAATCATCGAAATCGGAGCACATTTGCAGATTTTCGAATTTTTTGGCTCTGAATTTGTGGGCTATAATAGTTCAGTTGATTTTCAAAAAAATTGAATTTTCCACAGAACGTGTAGAAATATTCGACCGATCCAAATGGCCGTTTGTATGACAATTACAGGTCTCAATGCCTATTGATAGAGGTATAAATCATCGAAATCGGAGCACATTTGCAGATTTTCGAATTTTTTACCTCAGAATTGGTGGGCTATAGTTCAGTTGATTTTCAAAAAAATTTAATTTTCCACGGAACATGTAGAAATATTCGACCGATCCAAATGGCCGTTTGTATGACAATTACAGGTCTCAACGCCTATTGATAGAGGTATAAATCATCGAAATCGGAGCACATTTGCAGATTTTCGAATTTTTTACCTCAGAATTGGTGGGCTATAGTTCAGTTGATTTTCAAAAAAATTGAATTTTCCACGGAACGTGTAGAAATATTCGACCGATTAAAATGGCCGTTTGTATGACAATTACAGGTCTCAACGCCTATTGATAGATGTATCAATCATCGAAATCGGAGCACATTTGCAGATTTTCAAATTTTTTGGCTCAGAATTTGTGGGCTAACACAGGGTTAAATTACTCACAACATGGAACAACGATTTTTTATTTTTATTTTTTTTTGATTTATTTTTAAAATGATACTTGTTCACTTCAATACAATCATCCACCTCATCCCGTTTTTGTTTATTTTTATCTTGGTATTGTTTCTTTTTCATTCCTGCATTACCCAAGATTTGTTGTGTTATTAATTACACAACAAGACAATAAAATCACAAACAAAGATAATTGAACAGTTGTTTATCGCAAATAATCTAAATGCCCTTCAGATTTTATCATATCGAAAAACCAGAATTTTATAGTCAAATGTTGCACAGGTTATTCTGCGATAGATTTTTTCTTTAAGTGACAACAAATGCTAAAAGCATGCGTGTCTCGGTTTATCTGACCAAAACAAAATATGTACAAAAGTGGCAACCGCAGCATCATTTTGAAATTTTGTAGGTAAGACGTCGTTCTTTAAGTCCGATTACAGCTCTTCTAATAGAATAAAAAATTATGTGCCAATTAATTGAGATTCTATACTCTACTAACTCAATTCTACAAAATTTTGTCATAGTCTAGTTGTTGAATTAATAATTTGTTGAAAATTAAAAAATTAACATCTAAAACCAACTTTCCTTTCTTTACAGTCCATGCAACGCTTACCATTAGAACAAAATGGTTCACTGAATGAACCAAATCATCACCAAGAACATAATCCAAATGTTGTACCTGACCATAGAGGAAATTTACATGTAACTGTTAAGAAAACTAAACCTATTTTAGGTATTGCCATCGAAGGTGGTGCTAATACAAAACATCCTCTACCTAGAATTATAAATATTCACGTAAGTATATATTCCTATATTATGTCCCAATATTTTTGGGGATTTCTGTATATATTAAATTGTTTTTATGGTATATATTTACAGGAACACGGTGCCGCCTATGATGCAGGCGGTTTAGAAGTTGGCCAATTAATATTAGAAGTTGATGGCCATAAAGTAGATGGTATGCATCATCAAGATGTTGCCCGTTTAATAGCGGAACGTTTTGCGGGCCGTGACAAAAACGAAATAACATTTTTGGTTGTCGAAGCAAAAAAATCAAATTTGGAACCAAAGCCAACCGCATTAATATTTTTAGAGGCCTAACATTTGCTTGCCCTGCCGGCCAGTGATCCACACTCAAATCCTCATGATATACCCGAAGAGGGTATTGATTATCAAAATAGTATTATCGCTCACAGAATGGATTAACTAAAAAAAAACAAAACATTATTTTAATTAATATTTTTCTATATTTTATAATTTAGTTTTTATAATTTAAAAAAATTATATAAGATACTATATAACTAATTAATTAGTAAACAAAAAAAAACTAAGAATCACTGCCGAAAAATTAAGTTGAAATTATAAAACAAGAAAAAAAACATAATTAGTAAAGTATAATTAAAATTATCTGTATTAGAGATTAAAATCCCAAATTTAGTTAAATGTAGTATACTTATCAATCATTTATCACTAACCCCCTTAACTCTTAGTAACTCCCTTTTTATTATGATTTGCTATTTAAGCATATTCTTAGCTATAGTAGCGCTCTTTCCGTATTCTCGTCTATTTGCGCAAACATAATATATCAAGCTGACGCTTTAATTGGACATTTTACATATATTTTGTCATTATTAAATTAAACCAGGTGCGCCACACAATATTCGATAGTTTTCTCACACGACCCCCTAAAATATTATATAAATTCAAAGACACCCCAAATACACACCCAAAATACTATCCGTTAAATATATATATTACTATAGTTCCTTTTTGTGATGCGAAAAATTTATAAAATTCTGAAAAAACAAGAAGCAAACGTAATTACTACACACAGACAGTTAAAATTAAAATTAATAAAAATTTAGCCGGACAGGGTATTATAAAAAAAAAAAAATAAAAAATATTAATAAGAAAAACTAAATAATTTCCAAAAGCTTTTCGGACGATAACATTTGTTTTATTATTTTAAATCGTATATACAGTTATGATCGACATAAAAATAAATATTAAATCTTAATTTATGCAGTGACTTCAATATCCAAATGAAACATAAATGACGAACCCGCGCGCGCCACATAAAACTTTCGATTATGACTGTGTATGTGTTTCGGTATTTACATTTATGCTTTTAATCATAATAAACATTTTTTTTTTTTTTTTAAATGGTGACTGAAATAAAATGAAAAATAAATTTATGGTGTATAGAAAAATAGAAAATGATTATTAATTTATTTTATATTTTATCGATTTTCTAGATAGTTGTGTATACGAGTATACGAAGAATGCAATTATGGCGCAGCAAAAGCAGAAATTCACGTTATACGCGAGTTAATATTTATAATTGATTATTATTGAAAGTAAATTAAAATATAAAACATAAATTATTGTGATAGATTGTAAAATGTTTTGTTTTCTATTAACCATAAAATGAAAAGTAAAAAAAAAAGCAAAAAAAACAAAACAAACGAATAATAATAATCAACTTATGATAAGATGCGGTTATAATTTGTGCCAAGGTGAAAAATCTCATAATTTCTTCGGTTTCTTGTATGGATTTTTTTTTTTTTTATCATTTTGTATTCTCATCAAGTACCACTTTTTTATATGCATATTTGCTTAAGCAGTGTCGGATTTTACTTTCTAGAAGAATATGACGAGCTTTCGTTACTTATTATTTTGAGATCTTTCAAAAACAAAACTATAAGGTGCTGAAAACTGTGGTAAATTTGATTAATTTCTTAATTATTGGTTTTGTTTTTACTCTCTTCATAACTATGTTTCGTATCTTTAAGAATATTGGGAAAAATCGATTTATTCAAAAGCTGAACTAATTTTGAAAAAAGAAATCAATTTTCTACTAAAATATGCCTCCAGTGGCTTTCAAATAACATATAAAAGGGTACCTTATAGGAATCAAATTTTGTATCTTAGTATAACGTCGCGTGACGATAGTATCTGTTTTTGCGTTTAAAGTGTAGTAGTAGACCACAAAAACCGTAAATGCAGAAGAAACAACAAAGGAGTGGACTATATCAAATCCGGTTAAAATATGAGAACTGAAGACATAATTTGACATGAAAAACTAAAATTCTGATGTAATAAAATTAATTTCTACCACGGCATCGAATTCTAATATGTTTTATCGAATACTGGTATATAATTATCGAATAGCAGCATGATATTTCGAATTTTGACAAGCTCTTACATGAATTATTTAATTCTGACATTATAAAGTCAAACGCTGAATTTTGATATGAGATATGGAATTCTTTGACAGGTATTCATCTCAAGACTTCAGAATTCAATATAACATCCCAAAATTTGAAATGTTATGTCAGAATATTACATGATATATCCAATTCTGATAAAATTTGAGATAATGTGTCGAATTCTGAAGTCATAAGATGATATATCAAATTCTGAAAAGACCCATCGAATTCTGACAAAACAAAAATCCCAAAAATTGAAATTTTGATATAACCTATCAAATTCTGAGATAACATATCGAATTTTGAGATGTTTTTCGAAATTCTGAAGGCTTCATGACAGATTTATCAAATTGTGACAACCTTTACAATTTTGGAATGACTTAACGAATTCTGATGTATTGAATTTGGATATAAGTAATTCAAATTCTGTCTTGACATATCGAATTCTGTCATCATTTATCTAATTTTGACATAATGCCTTAGACACACACAAAATTGATCGCGATTTTCATTTATCCCGATTGTCAAAAATCGCGTTCTGAAAACAAAATAATCCTGCGTTAGTGAAAATCGAATCATGTAATGAGAGACATGCAAAAATACTTTGATAACCTAGAATTCGCGATTATTCGTTTTGTGCCTGCCTACGGTATAAGATATACAATTTTGACATTATAAATTCATATTCTGCCATATCATATCAAATTTTAACGTCGTATGAAGAATTCTGACACCAAAATTTCAAATTCTGATTTCAGACAGCATTAATTCTAATTTTGGGAGGACAAATGGATGCTTGATATATCGAATTCTGAAATAGCATACATACATACGTAAATGCGAATTCTGATATGACATCGAATTCTAAAATTATTTATTGAGTTTTCCCTTGGTATGTCAAATTCTGACATGTTATACCGCACTACATAATCAGAACAGTACATATAATGATATAATTTACCAACTTTTGGCATGATGTATCGAACTCTGTAATCATAAATTCAAATCCCCACTTGACATATTAAACCGACAACAAAAATAATTCTGTTGTGATATAACAAATTCAGACGTGATACCTACATATATCAATTCTGACATCATATGGCTGGCTTGATATCATGATATATCGAATTTTGAAAACTGATATTTAATTTATGTCATGACGTATCGAATTCTGGCATGAAGTAAGAAATGGTAATATCTCAAATATGTGAAATGTCGATTTCTGGTATGATATATCGAATTCTGGCATAATATATAGAATTCTGACATTATAAATACAAATTCTGATATTGCATAATATGTATCTAATTCTGACATAAATTATAGAATTGCTCATGATAACTTGAATTATGATAGATAGATATCCAATTTTGACATCAAAGATTTATATTTTGATAAGACATATCGAATTTGCTTATGATTTTTCGAATCCTGATATGAAGGGTCAATTTTTTGCACTAACAATTCAAATTTTGACATCAATCATTGAAGTTTGACATGATATTTCGATTTCTAACATAATTTAATTTATTCTGGTACATATCGAGTTCTGGCATCATAAATAAAAAATTCTGATATTGTAAATCTAACTCTTATGCTGTGTGCTTCAGAAGACTTTTCAAACTAAACTTTTCTAATTTTGAAGCTTTCGCTATTTCCTCACAGATGCTAGATGAAAAGTCAATTTACGAGGTTACTTTTCGACAAATTTTCAATTTGTACGACGTGCTGTTTAAACCATGTAGTATGCGTAGTATGTATTGTAAATGTAATTGAAACTTATTTTTATGTGGCATTCATCGATGAACAACAATTTTTATGTGTCATCGATCGATAGCACTTAACGATTTCGAAAATATTGAAGTGGTCGATTGTCGATTAAATTGTTCGCCAATAAGACTATATGAATCTAAACTTGGCAATTTTATTACTTTAAGCTTCACAAACATCAAGAATTTTGTGAACAATTGTTCCCACAATCCCACAGTATATCTTGATATATTGAAACTTATACCAGTGACCCTATAGCTCGCCCCACTCGCCAACCAATATAGAATCACGGAATTTTATTGAAAATTTGAAACCTTTAAAAGTTTGATGTTGGGCGAATAGACCGCATATTTTATTAAGCGAATTAGCAGACACTCGTAAGTGTTCGCGGGTATAACCATTATCATTAACAAATACAGTAGATTTCATTTATTGCGACTATGCGGATGTAACGACATTAGGGATATAACGACGAAATTTTACGGTCTCTTGAGGTCGTTATTGGTGAAATCTATCCTATCTATAACGACATTCGGATATAACGACGGAATTTAATCGGTGCCTTGGTGGTCGTTATAGGTGAAACTACTCTATATGCTTGTAAATTTCAGTTTTGTTATATTTTCGTATTACCTACAAATAAAATAAAAATATTTCTGTAACAAACCTTCACAAATTATTTAAAATATTTTGGATCTAGTTGTTTATGAAATTTGAATAAAAATTTTAGTTGGGTATAAGCAAAGCAACCTTGATTATACAAGCCATAATCTAAAAAACGAAGCTTTTATAAGGGAATTAGAAACGACGAAAAAACCAAAATTTCCATAGTAAAACACATAAAACATATGGGAAATCACTTTTTTTCCTAAGACAAATTTGTAAATGAAAACGTTGCAAATTCTTAATTATGATTTCTGAAATATTTTCATAAATGTTTGAATTTCAACATATATAAATCTCGTTTAAGTAAATCGTTTTCATTTTCTTGTAATAATTGATTTATTTAAACCAAAATATAAAAAAAGTTCATAACAACAGCTTTCTGGTCAAATTAAAAAGAAAAGCTTACTACAAATCGTGTGCATTAAGTCAATATACATAGATGGCAGTGGACAGTAAACATTTTTAAAAATCGGACCAAAAATTGCCACTTGGCGAAATTTGAGTTCAAAAATTGTAGGAAAAGCAAAACAAATTCACAAAACATTTAGGAACGTGTCATAATTTTGTGATTAAACAATCTTTTTCGTATTTTTCTGTATAAATCTGAGACATCTAACGTACACTAGTAAAACTAAAGATAAATGTAGCAAGTATTATTTTAATTCGTCAGAGCCAACTTTGATGTATTTTTCAAAATGAAAGTTCGAAAAATATATTTTAGATATAATTTAATTTTAATATTTCTGCAATTAATATTTACTTAATACCAATATACCCTTTTTGTATATTGCTGCTAAATATATGTAGAATACTTTTGTATAAAAATTTTGTAACATTTTTGCTTTTTTCATTGAAAAACTTGAAGCTAAAAAACACCATTTTTACTATGGATTCCTATGGAAATTAGTGAAAAGTTATACCACTAAAAAAGCTTCGAAAAAATACGTCATAATGATTATGGCTCTATACTCTAGAAGGCTCTGGTATAAGGCACAATTGAATACTTTTAACCTAGTGACATCTATTTAAATATTGCATGAATTACTGGGTCATACAAAAGTTTAGTTTGAAAAGTCTTCTGAGGCACACAGCATTACATCATTTATCGGATTCTGACATAATAATTCGAATTCTGGCATCAAAAATTTAAATTATGGCATGATTGGAATGCTGGCATAATATTTCGAATATGTGACATGGCGAATTCTGGCATCATAAATGCAAATAATGATATTGTATATCTAATTGTGACATGAAGTATGGAATGCTCACATGAGATATCGAATTTTGACACCAAAGATTCTAATTCTGGCATGGCATAACATATAATTTACACATAATTTATTGAATGGTATAGCAGCTTGGATGCAAAATATCTCATTGGGTTGATATAATTGGCAGTTAATTTCTGTTGATTTTGTGGCCGCAGCCGTGGATAGACTTAATTTTTACATTAAACGTTCGGCCAAGCAATCCAAATTAAAGAACTCTATTGATTTGGACGTTACTTCTTTTAGGGTGTTTGGTTATACGAAGGTTTTTGTTGACCAACCCCTCTCAAATTGATAGAAAATAAAAGATGTATTGATGTGAAACTTTTTGATAAACGGTAGCTATATTCCAACATGACATAAGGTACAAAACTGGGTATTTCGATGAAAATAGTCTAAAATGAATTAAGGTGAAGTTATGGCATATAGCCAATTAGGATATAACTTGGTTAATTCTTACCTGATTTGGATGAAATCCAACGTGTGCGAGGCAATTTAGGATGGAACTTGGATAATTCTTAACCAATTTGAAAGAAATCCAACATGTCCGATGGAAATGTCCGATGAAGTTTTGGAATTTGGCCAATTAGGATGAAACTTGGATATTTTTTAACTGATTGTGATAAATTTTTACGATAATTATAAGAAGTTCTGGATTATGTAAGTTCTGATCATTTTGGATGAAATTTGAATATTTCTTTACCGATATTCATGAAAAATAATGCATGTACGATAGAAATTGGATTAACTAATTGGTTTAATTGGTATCACAATAATTTTATTAGCATATATGGTTATACAACAGAGAACAAAATTGTTTATAGAGTTCAGGACTGAGCCTGATCTAAAATTTAAGCACTTTTAAAAAAATGATTTGCTATCAGTAATAAAAAGAAAATTATTATAGCATGGCAATATTTTGATATCGTAAAAAGTCATCACTTTTAATTTGTTTGAAGATTTATCGACGATGGTTAGTTTTAACGAATAGTAGAATTTTTAATATTATCAAATAGATAGGGTATTGCACTATGATATCATGTAAAAAATGAATTTGAAATGTAAAAAACTAAAAACTATCTATAATATCTTTAAAACGTAATTTACACTATAATAAAGTTAAAAAATTATATTAACTTTGTACAATATCTTAAATTTTCAGTTAGTTACTTATTATTAATTGTTATTTTAAAAATGTAAATTTGTTTACATATAATTTACATTTTAATGTAATTTACGTAGATTTTTACATTTTTTACTTGTAAAATGTAAAATATGAATTTTTACACGAATATACCCAACTGTATTTTATACCATTAACGCAAAACACGTGCTGGAATTTATAATTCATATATACAATAAATTCTGCTTGTTTTAGCGAATTTTATGTTGGTATAATTTTTTGATTTGACCAGGTTGCTTTAAAATGTTTAAAAGTTTTACTAAAAATAACTTTTAATGCAAACGCTGCTTTAGAAATCTTCATGATTGCGTTAAAATTCAATAACTTGCTTTACATGAGTATTTTTATGCTTCTTGACCGAATGTACCATACAATAGTATTTTCAATTTATTTATCACAGAAAAAATTCAATTTTTATTTTCTCAGCCAATTAAAAAATGTTTATTGAATTTTTAAATTGGAAATATATTGTATGGTATATTTGAACAATAACCAAAAGATTTTAAATGAAATAAAGGATTAATTTTGGAATTATAAAGAAACAATTTAATACAGTTTTCCTTTTCATTTTACAGTGGATTTTGCGCTTAACTTGCTAACTATAAATAATTTGTTCTAAAAACAAAACAAGTAAAATGGTTTAAGTATTGGGTAGAGTCAGCACGTTTTTATGTTATAAATGATTGCAATCAGTTTTCAATTTCATTTTCAAACCTTAACTTTATTTTTAAATGCTTCTTTATTAGAACCATTTAAAAATCCATAAGACTTGTTGAATGCATCTAACAATGAATTTAATTCCGCAAAACTAAAATCAATAACAACCGCGGTAAAAATCAGCCACTTTTTTTGCAGTATTTTCAATGAATAATTTGTATGATCTGAGCATCATGGCATCAATATTATGACTAGATGATATAAAATCAGATACAGGGAAAGGCACCGAAGGATCAGTTAGTAATAGAAGATATAGGAGCACAATTTGTATAGGAACATCTAACTACACCTCTAGTACCATCTAGATTGTATTTCTATTTTTAAATCTTCTACGTCGTAGAAGTTGAGCTTTGTAAGAAGTTGAGTATTATGCTTAGTAACAAAGGCAGTGTTGTGCGTCTACACGTAATTTAAGATTGTCTACATGTAAGTGTCGACAATAGCGTAGACCATAGTTTTTGACGTAGACAATGTAGGCAATGTGTAGACAATGTAGACAATCAAATTTTTCTTGTTTTCTTTTTTCCTATGTATAGATTTAACAACTTCTGCGAACTATACGCTTATATATAAAGTTCCTAAATCAACCATATAGCCAGAATTAATAATCTAGAGCAAGGAGACCAAAAATAAAACATTCTAGGTTTGCAAAAGAAGTACTATATATGTATATGCTATAATTTCTCAGGGATACAAAAAAAAATGTTAAGAATAATTGTTTAGATTGTTGGTACAATGGGTATAGTTTCATAACCTCATAAATTTAGAACAGAATTTTACAAAAAAAATCAGTAAAAGAAGAGATGGAGTTAAATGAGGAATTAGCCAAATTAGTATTCGGATGAAACCTGCCCTGAAGATTGGTGGAATCGAAACATATTAAGTCATTAATTAAATAGTTTGGACCAGCTTACGCTACTGAACTTCCAGAAAGAAAAGCACTATCAACGACTTTATTAGACAATGCGTATCTGCGTATCTAAAATGCATTTCATGTGATAAAGCCAGTTTTTCTGATGAGTCAGTGCTATTAATAAATGGTTGGGAAAACAGTTCTAGACATCTATGCTGCATCATGCCATTGACGGGCAAGCCTTCTTACAAGCTTGGTATCTAACAGTTGAAAGCGAAACAGGAGCAAGATTAGCCGAAAATTTGCTGGAATCGGTAGACATTGCTAAGCAGCATTCAACGCTAAAGTATATACGGTTGTTTCCGATAATGCAAGAAGGTCCTATGGCGAAATGGGAAAACATACCAACCACGTTTTATTGCATAGCACTTGCAATAGTCATACCGCCAACTTGTTGGCAAAGAACATATTGGATATAGCAATAACAGAGAAGGTGACAACATAAAAGAATACAAGCACTCCGATTTAAAATAACAAATAGTCATACACGGTGGTAGTAAAGTTAAACTACCTTGTGAAATGCGATGGTGCTCATACAGAGATGATTACCGCTCTCTAATCAAGAACTTGGAGCAGATGAATATCGTAGCAGCTGAATCTCAAATTAAAAAAGTTGGACAAGACGTTGTTAAACTCATTTTTGACGATCAGTTCATTGAACGAGTGAAGGAAAGTTTAGAGATGTTCGAACCAATATGCCATATCATGAAAATGTGCCAATCGTCTTCATTTTCAATTGCCGATGCGGATAATTTGTGGTTACATTGGAAGGAAATGTCTTTGAACGAATATGCCTTGGCAGCATTTTATTTGCATCCTCATATGGATATTGGCAAACTTACAAAGGATCATTTTGAAAAAATATGCAGTATTTCTTTAAAAAAATTAAGCGGATCGGGGAAAATGCTCTATGAGAAAGACATAAAAAACCCATAGTTTTTTAGAACATGGCTGAAATAAAGCATCCCATTTTATCGCAAATGGCAAAGCAATTCCTTAAAATTCCGGCATCATCAGCGCAAATTGAAGAAATATTATTTTCTGGCTGAGCCCACGTACAATCGCCAATAAGGAATCGTCTAACTTTCGAGCGATCGAAAAAACTGTTACACGTATAATTGTTACACCCTCAGGACTAATGATGAATTGTTTCCAGAAAACTTGACAAACCAAAGAAATAAACCAAAAGTATCTTATATACGTTTAAAATTGACTAAAACTATTGACGACGAATATGGTACGATCTACGATGTGCTCCAGCGGACAGAAGTGAGCTACAATTTTTATTTGTTAAAATTGTAATTATTGGGGAATCTATTTTATCCAATACGTGATTTAAAGAGTGATTTTTGTATATTTGGTTCATTTGGCACAGTTTTACCATTTTAAATAACAGCATACTGTGCTTAAACATTCCATAAATTTAATGTTAAATTCAATATAAATAAATCTTTGGGACACTAATAATTTTTGAAATTAAATTCGACCATATTTACTATGTTTTAATTGATAAATAAATATAAGTTAAACTTTGACATTTTTTAATTTTTAAGCACAGTATTCCGCCATTTAAAATGATAAGATTGTGCCAAATGCATCAAAATATATAAATGTCACACCTTAAACTATGCACGTGCATTTTGAATTAATTCCACTTAAATATGAAGTTATCAAAAAATGTTGTTGCTGTGTATTGTCGCCGCATTGTCTACATTGTCGACATTGTCTACATTGTCGACGTCATTTTTTGAATTGTCTACATACATTATCTACATATGTAGACTTTACTTTAAATTACTTTAAATTTCCTTTTAAAAATTTCTGTCATACCAAGAAGTGGAACGAGATTTCTTATAGGTATATAGATGAATTATTTCACCTGTGCTCCGATGAACCATAAATTCACTAGTAGCCACGTTTATACATATAAATTTATACGTACGGCAATTCTGGTCCCCATCAATCAATTTATGACTACAGTATGCTCGAACAATTATATGATTCTTAGAATAATCTACTGCTTTAATATTAACCTCTATTATTTATAATTATCCAATTTCCCAGTGGCAGGATCATAAATCCCTGGCCATTTATTACTTAAAATTTTAAAAGCTGTTTCTGAATTGTTAAAGAAATCTTATGTATATCTTTTGTTACGCATAGTAGAAATTGTAGGGTTATGTTTAAAAATCTTCGAGGTAGCTAGTTTTTTTCGATTGAAAAGTGTCCGTTTCACTATCAATTTCCGGGTCTAACAATTTATTATTCTGTGCTGTTTCTTTATTATTATTGCCTTCAAATGATAAATTACAATTATTAAAATAATTGTCTAAAATATTAAATTTAAACGGTTTGTCCACACAGAATTCAGAATTTTTATTCGCGATGGTAATTTTATTTTTCAAAATAATCGCGATTTTTAATCGATTGGCCTCACTGTATTTAATATGCTGGCTAGAACAAAATGTTATAAACCAAAGACAAATCGTTTAATCCTCTAAGTTTAACGTCATTTAGAATTGCAGAAATAAATTTAAATTCAGCATAAAATACAATAAATGAATGCTGCAAAACAAGAAACGGTAAAAAATAGTGTCCAAAAAATGCCGGGTCAAATCAACAATTCAAATGCAAGTACAAATTTAAAAAAAAAAAATTAAAATTAAATTATAAAAGAATTCGGTTTTGGCCGTCTTTTGGAATCGGCCGCCTGTGCACGGTGCACACATTGCACACACGCTAGGCGCGGCTCTGCCCTTCCTAACGATACAATTTTTACAAATTTCTCTCAAATAGCTCGTTATGATTTTACTTTAATTAAAAATTAAATTCACATCAGACATATGTGAGGAATGGTCATTGGTTATAGATTCAGCTTTAATTTAAAATTAATTTAATTATGATGAATTTTAATTCAGTTTGTATATTCGATAAAAATTACGTGCTAACTCTATCTAATACAGTTGAACCATATTTCGTGCTATGTTTCTAAAATATTTTATTTGTCCTTAATATTTATTATATTGCAAAATAAATTCTTGTTTGGAATAAATTCTAAATTTTGAAAATAAGTTTATTTTATTTTCTAATAGCATTTTGTTATTCTTTGATTTTCCCTTTTCTCGTACTAACTTTATTCCCGGTTATTCTCGTGAAATATTCCAAAAATGTTCAATCTCATAGAAAATCGTGCGGCTCTACTACGCCATCCTGCTTTTTGCTTCTCCAACTGACTATTGCACCATAAATTTCGAATACAAAACCGCCATTTGATTTTCGTGTTATTCTGCATTCCGCAAAATTAGTATCGGCAAACTCAATCAGCTCACTTTCATTATAGTTTAGGAACAAATTTAATTTTAAATCAATTTTGTGATAATAGCCACGCTTGCTGCAATATCTAGCCTGGTATTTGTTGATGTAGACTTCCAATTAGTTTTTGATAATTGTTTTTATCTCGAAATAATTCAGATTTGCCAGCTTTTCCGTAATCAACATTCAATGGTATTTCGGAAACTTTTGAATTTTTCATTCCGATTTCACTTTGTTGATATAAATTGATTGATTGATGGAAAACATTCCATCTTTATTTAACTTCTCCTAAATTTTATAAATTAAATTTTGAGTTTAATGCCTTTTCAAATTTCTTAATCAAATTATTATTTTTACTCTTGACTAGCATATCATCGACATAAGGGCATAACAAACATCATCGCCTTCAATTTGTTTATAACTATAAACATTGATCATTTTTACTTTGTGTAAAACCAGAATCCAATAAATTAATCCAATTTGTGTACTGTCTGATTCCATATTCGTGCTGATTGTTTTAGGCTATATACAAACTCCGTTTAAGTAAACAAACTTGAAGTTCCTTTCGTTCAGTAATGAAACCAAAGGGTTGCTTCATGTATATTTCTTCACTTAAATCACCATTGTAGTTAGTGATTAACTTGCATACCTCGTTTTGCGGCAACTGTTAATAAAATCCTAAATGTCGTTGGCCGTGCCACTGAAGCAAAAACTTACGACCGATGACTTTTCTATTAACGGGTAAATTAACTAGTTCTGACGTTTTATTTTCATGTAGGGAATTCATTTCTTCTTCCTATAGCTTCATTATATGTTGTTGGTTCATCCGATTTTTGTTTAACAGAAAAAATTTCTTCTTGAAATTTTGCTGATATCCATTTACCCTTATTTGCACGATCGGATCTTCTTAGGTCGATGTGGCCATAAGTTCCTAATTTTCAATAGTCAGGTCGATTATATACTATCTCTTAATGAAACTGCATTTGGCCTTATTGAGTCATATAAGCCAAAATATTTTCTGTAACATCTATGTGCGTTTCCTTATTGATTCGTTGGATTAATTTAATTCACATACAGGAACATCACATTCAGCTTCTAATTTTGGATTGTTTTGTTAAATCAGAACATATCTGCTGATAATTATTTTTCCGGTTTTATTTTCGAAACATCTGTACGCTTTAGATTTAGTGTCATAACCAACGAAAACTGCTATAGATTTATTCTTAATTTTATGTCTCTTTTGTGGCGACACCAAAATATAACATTCGGACCCAAAAATTCTTAAATGGGTAAGGTTTTGTTTGGTACCAAGCCAATTTTCAAATCGTGTAGTTAAAATCGATCTTCCAGGTAAAGGATTCTACACATAATTCGCATTAACAACTGCTTCAGCCCAAAATATCTGTGGCATTCCGGCATCAATGATCATGCACCATGCCATTTCTACCAGCGTCTGTTTCTTACGTTCAGCAACCGTTGAGGAGTGTGAGGGGCCGTTTGCTGCTGTTGAATTCCTTCCCTTTTCAAATATAACTCAAACTTTTTGTTTTCGTATTCGCCACCTCTATCTGATCGTATAAACTTGGGCTCCATATTTTGTGCACGTTGTGCATTATTTGGAAATTTAAGGCGCAATATTTTCCCTTGCAAGCACACTCTATACATTTGTCAACATTACGACAACTTTCATCAGTACAGTGTGTTATTTTGACACATTTTGTGTGCCCAACTGTTGTTAACGTTTTGACAACTATCATGTCACGATGTTCATTTATATTATGCAACCAGTATAACAAGATTCAATACTATTTTCGATTTTATTCTCCGTAATCCGAGGTTTGTTTGGTTCCTTTAAAACGTACAAACTTCCCTGCTCTGCGGCTACTGCTGCATGCGGTCCATTTACACTGATTTCACATTCGCATAAATCAATCAATTTGCGTATACGGATTCCAAATATGTATTAATGGAGGTAATCCATAGCACTTCATTTTATACAATGGAAGTTTGTTCATGACTTCAATTCGAATAGGATGCGAGTATTGTAAATAATGCCTTATTTGATATAATGTGAGACGTAGCACCAGAATCAATGACCCATCAAACTTCACTTCCATTTGTAATAAATACAAATTCTCCACCGGATAGTTCATCTTTAGCCCGTTCGGTCGCCAAATTAATTGTCTTTCCTTCAGCAGGTTTGAAAATTCGATCGCCTAATTGGGCCTTACAATTACTTGCAAAGTGCCCTTTACCATTACACCGATAGCACAACTTGTCAACATTTTTGATTTCTGTTTTCTTTTGTTGATTCTTCTGTATCACCTTTAAAACAGAGCCATCACCACTGTCTTCGTCACGTTTATATTTATCAATAAGTTTTGATTGAACCACTGCTGTATAGTTAAATCAGTTTCTTTACGCAATTCAACGTATCGTAACTCTCAGGTCGGCTTGCCAGTCTTCTGGGTTTATATCAATATTGAAATCAATGCTTAGATGTACTTCCATATCGCCTTCCTTCTTTAAACGTAATCTCATAATTTCCTTCATCAACCTCGTTTACTATTGGCTGTGTTCTTCTCGTGGTATTCATGCAACGATATCCATGCACCCTTCGCCGAAGTAGCGATAGTATCATTATTCACATTTAGCCCAATTGCTATGCTAAACCTTTTGAATCTATATAAACCTTTTCTGTAAGCAGGTACTAATATAAAATCGTATTATCCACATTCTGAAGAATTCCTTGGGTCATATCATTTGGGGTTCTTAAATAAAATAAGAGCCAAATTCAAAAATAATTCATTGATTCATCAATTTTTTCTTACATGAACAACCAATCTAGGCAGTTTATTACGTCTCCAACTCAAAATGGAACTATTTAGCACGGTTGTAGATGGGCTTTAATAAAATTGTATATCTGAGATTGAGATGTGAAGTCGGTTCTTTAATTAGTTCCAAATACCAAATTAATAAATTCCGGCTCTAAAGAATTCATTCGGCCATATCATCTGAAATTAAGTATTACGGAATGCTATAGCTTATCGGAATAACTTAAATTAAAAATTATATTCATCAAATGTATTTTTAAATACTGAGCCAATTCAGACTATATTCTCGTCGGTATTACAATATAAAATCTGTTATTTCATGGCTTGAAGAATTTTTTCGGCCCTAAGGTTTGGCGGGGATCAGAATACAGCAAGAAATATTTTGGAGGTACTAATGGTCGATACCATAAATCCAAAATAATCCATACGCAGCTAATTCAGACAAATTGCTCTGCCTCGAGCATCAAATGGACACACATACGTATGTCGATGTATTTTAGCGAAATTTTATATCTGGGAGTTTAAGCCGATAGTTTCTAATCTAAAATAGTTTAAATCACACCTTGATGAAATTTTTGGGCCTATTATATTTTCCTGATTTCTCCGGCATTTTACAAATAAATTTAGCGATCTGAATGAACATTTTCTAAAAACCAGGACATTGTTAGACATTTTTCCGGACGCTCGTAGAAGTTTGAAAACCAGAACATGTTCAAAAAAAAACTAGGACACCAGGTGTCCCTAGAAAGGTCCAATGAGTTCCTATCTCTTTATATTCCTTTCCTCTCTTTGTATTCCTTTCTTCCGTACTTGTTTGCAACCTGTTTCAGTAATTTTGACTTATCGTTGTGCAAACTCGTAACGACTTATAAAGCAAGCAACTCCGAAGCGGAACCGGATCGTTTTCATGAATAACACAAATGCTGTCCGCTTGAAAATCATGTGTCTATCATATATAGCCACTATATAGGGAAACTTTAGAGATGCGAGATAATTGACTTAGTACAGAACTTCTTCGATTCAGGATTTTGGAGACTTGTTTTAATTTTAATTGACCGATTATCAACTTAAATTGAAACTATCATTATAGGTTCATAAAAAGTATTGTCGCGCGCGGTAGTCTGGTTTGGACATTTGCTGTTACGTTAGCCACCCAAATACGGCTCATTTGATCGACCAAGACAGTATATTACTTGATGCATGGCCTTGCTCTTGAACCTTACAGTTTGGCTGTAAGTTAGCTTGCAGAATCTGCTTTGCTTGTTGGCCCAATTATTTTAAATTTTATTGACAAACTAGTGATATTAATATCTTCGTATGAAACTTTAAGCCTTTGTAACCGTCTTAACCAGTGAAGGCGACGGACGTATAGCTCCTCGAAAATCCCTTCTAGTTCTAGAATAACAATTATATCTGAAGGACTAACTATTCGTTGCGGATTATGAATTTCACGTTGGAGGGCTTTGCTCAATGATGATGGTTTTATTTTAACCGTAATGAGGCCTCACTAAAAACAAAAAAGTGTCACACATTTTAAGTGCTAAATATTAAGGTTTAATAATTTTTAGAGTAAAAGTTCCTTTCATATCGAATAATTAAACAGCGGAAAGGAAAAATATATTGTAAAGGTTAAATAATTGAAAGGCGAACGAGGCTCGTTTCTCATAAATGTATTGTAATGAAAATCTTATACGTAATAAATTAAAACGTATACTGTTTTTGTTGCTGGGAATTGTCGACGCATTATCTACATTGTTGACGTCATTTTTTTCGTTGACCTCTCGAGTAAACAATTGTTTAATTATTTCATGTAGACAACGCATCACAACAATGATGATAACCCTTATTACATAAATATTAACAATACACACAGTGGAAAGGTTCTTAATTACATAGCCATGACGGCATCACCGCGGCTACTTTAAATCGTATTTATTTGAAGCCAACGTAATAATGAGAACGCACTTCACAAACTACCGCAATTTGAAAGGTGGACTATGAATTTTTAAATCGCTTTATCAAATTGATTAAATTCAAGTATTAAATAAGATATTTGATAATCATTTAATTGTCGTCAGCACCAAATAAAAACCCTGTTTCTAAACCCTGTCCACTAAACACAACAAAACTTAATTACTGCATATAAATTAATACATCATACAAAGAAACATGACGCCACACCATGCAACATAAAACCGCATTTTTTATCATTGGCAAAAGCAAACAACCGGAATATCTGTAATGTTTAGAAGTGAAACTTGATAAATTATTTTAATTTCATTTTACTCCACAATTATAACAAGAAAGTTGCCTTTTTTTATTCAATTTCTTTATCAATTCTTTATTAATATAATAATATTTATATTAAGTACTTGCCATATACAAATATACTCGAAATAAACAAAAACAAATAATTACTTTCTATTTTTCATACATCAATATATTCATTTTTCATTGTTGATTCAATATTTAACAACATTTTCGGTTCCATTTACAACTTAACTAAAAATAAAAATTAAAACAATTAAATATGTACTTTAGAGCTTTTGATAACGAATTATTTATTGAGTTGACAAAAACAAAACAAAACAAAACAAAAAAAAATGATTATTACTAAATTAAACAACAAAAAAATAATTAAATTATGTATATTAGATGTATAAAAATAAATATTTATATATAATTAATATATTTAATACAAATAAAATGTAATTGCCTTTTGTTTTTATTTCTTAAAACATTTATATAGAACAAATACATATTTATATAAATTATATAGTATGTAGAGGTCAGTTTTAGTTTTGAAACCAATAAAAATTATTTTCGCGCCTAAATTATAAATAATTAATTAATATAACACAAACAAATATACAAATAATATATTAAATGCGCAATGTAATTTTATTTATATATATATACAGTTATATAAAAATAAATATAATTAATTAATTTAATTTTTATTTTTTTAGATAAAGTATTATATAAATATTATTTAAATTTACTAATATTAATTAGCACTGCTTTGTATAATATTTAATATATAAAAATTATAAATAAATAAATAAACTGTTATCAATAAATAAATAAAAAAAAAATAATGAAAAACAAGCAAGGCAAAAACTAAAATTATCATATAAATATTAAAAAAAATTAAAATTTACCCCACCATTTTATTGTTCCTTATATTTATATTATTAATTATTATTTTATAAATATTTAACACTATTTTATTACTCAATCAAAATTATCAATCATATATAGACTTAAAATTTTTATTTTTATTTTATTTATTTGTATCTAAAAAAAAAAACATAATAATTTACAAAATTAAAAAAACAATCATTAATTAATTAACAACAAAAAAAAAAATCTAGTATTTCATATAACTAATTTTATAATTTATTAAAAATTAATAAATTTAATAATTTTTAAAGCAATTTTTGTAAATAATATTTAAATGAAAACAACAAAGAAAAACTGATAAAAATAATATTAATATTAATACAAAATATATATTTATAATAATAATAAAAAACAAGTAATTTTAATTAAATAAGTATTGCACTAAATTGTTGTTATTTATATTAGTTTATTATTTGTTTAGGTTTTTTTTTTCGTATATTTTTTATTTGTTATATTTCCTATAAATAAAAAAAATTTCTTATAAACCAAACAAATGATACTATTATTATTATAATTAAAAAAAAAATCAAATATAAACAAAAATATCTTGTTTACTATTATTATTATTATTACTGATTATTATTTATTATTATTATTATTATCAAAATGTTTAATCAAGATGAAAAAAAAAAAACTGAAATAGGAAATAAAAACTGTTTATAAAAATATTGAAAATGTTTATGGGTTTTATTTCGAAATTAAAAGGACAAATTAACTTGCAAAAATCTTAGGCAAAATGTTTAATTAAAATGAATTGAACAACAATTAAAGCTCTCTAAAATATATATTTAGCACGGAGCACAATTGCAGATTTTAGATTTTTTTGGCTCAGAATTTACTGATTTATAGTAAGATGATTACACAAAAATTTAATTTTCTATGAAATGTACGGAAATAATCAAGCAATCTTAATGTGCGTTGGCACAACAATTACAGGTCCCAAAACTTTTCTTGGGAGGCATCAAAATTGATGATTTATACACTGACCGGCACAGAAAACGGGTCACTATACAAATTTTATTTTTTTTTTGACGCGAATAACTTTTGAACCGCACTAGCTAAAAACACGAAAGAAAAACCAAATTAAAGGCCATTCAAAACAATAAGCGTATTTCCTTGAAAAATTTACAACAACAATTGCATAGGATAATCCCTCGCAAGAATAACATTAACCCAAAAAAATATTGGGTTAAATTAAACCCAATTCTAATTTTTGGTTATGATACCTGCCACAAGGCCATATTACATATTAAATTTATATTTTATTTCGAAAAGTTGGCTTTTGCCAATTACATCAAATTGGCTATTTTCTTGGGAAACAAATAAACCCAAAATAGTTTGGATTCAATTTTGGTCAACAAAATACGCTAATTCTTAGAAACTATTACCATAGCATCCTTAGTCTAATCACGTGGCTGCATTTTTTGAAGTGAAAACTTATTTAGGGGCGTTGAGCGATTTTTGGATTGATAAAATTGTATGAGTTCGCGTCACCGACATGCTAATTTTTTGTTATTAATGGGTGTTTTTTTTTAATTCATTCCACAAAAAGAATAGAATAATTATCACGTGACCTCAAAATATTCCGAAGGAAATAAATAAAATGCGTTAGAATAAACAGAATAAAATAGAATTCAAATAAATATTGGCTTGGCATTATGCTCCAAAATTTTAAAACCTATTAAATTTTAATTTTTTTGTATATGGTTAAATACATGGGTATTATGGCATGGTTGATTAATCGGTTTCCGAACAAAACGAAAAACGATTAATTGTTTATATTTAGACCAATTTCGGAAATTTGGCCAATTACGATAGAGCTTCGCTATTTCGTAACAGATTATGCTGATATTTGACATGAGCCTTGGAATACAAACCGAACTGGACTATTTCTCAGCCGATTACGATAAAACTTGTCAGGTACAATGGGAATAGGATTCTAAAATGAGATTTAGATGAAGTTCTAAAGTATGGCCAAGCAAGACGGAAGTTGCCTGTTTCTCGACCGATTCTGAATAAAATCGACATACAAAATGGAATTGGAATTCTAAAATGATTTTCATATAAAGTTCTGGTATATGGCCAAGTAGGATATAACTTACCTATTTCTAAACTAATTTTGATGAAATTTGACTGGCTCAATGGAAATGGGATTCTAAAATAAGTTTTGGATGCAGTTCTGGAAAATGGCCAATTAGGATGGAACTTTGGCTATGGTTTTAAAATGGAAATTATTAATGAAGTCAATAATATTTGTTAATTAAGCATAACAATTAATTTAATAAAATTTTTCTAGGTTCTTTTTGTTTGATATACATTTTAGGTGTATTTTTTTATTTCAGCTCAAACAAATTTCTCTGGGGATATACGGTGCTTAACAAATCTATATTCGGAAAATGTTACATCGTTTGATCGTCACCCGAAAAAGAAGGTGTGGAACGATATTGCCAGTATTTTTATAAAATTATTTATTATTTTATTTGTAGAGACACTATCGAATATACGCCACAAAACCGTAGCCGGGGACCAGTGTGATGGCAAGTTTAAGGGCATTAAATCAATGTACAAAAAAGTTAAGGATCACAACAGTAATAGCGGAGATTCCCATAAGAAATGGCACTGATCGATGAAATTTTAAATCACCGACCCGTAATTTGCCCATCTGTAACCTGTGACAGTGGTGAAAATTCAATACCGTTAGTCACATCTTGCCGAAATTATAGAAGAAACTAATGTTGCTTCTCCTCCATCCTCACTACAGAGAAAAAGGCAAGCAGCAGACGAATGCGAAAGCCAACGACAAGCAGAAAAAATGGCAAAGACCGAAAAATTCTTGGAATTATTTCAAAAATTAATTGACAAAATTTAATTATATTTACGCTTAGAATCCGGTTTCTTTTTTCATTGTCATTTGTTTTACTTGTTGTTATTGCCGAATCGCTACTTCCATAATCTGTAATGCTGTTTATAAACATCATGCGGACCATGATGTCTTCGTTTTGCAAACACAGATTGTGTAAAATGCATTCCGTCATAATTAGTAACACTATAAAATCTGGGCGTCTAGTGTTTAGACCATTAAGCCGTCGAAATCTACCTTTTAATAAGCCAAACGCTCGTTCAATAGTAACTCGTGCTGTATAGAATGAGCTTTATTGTAAACTTTTTGCTGTTTTGTTACATGCCTCGTGTCTTTAAAAGGTGGTAATAAGTAGGTTTTGGTGCAGTAGTCGAGATCGCCCACCATATCTTGCTCTTCGGGAATTATTATGGCACCTGTAGTAAAATAAAATAACAAATTATGATTAAAATAGCCATTGTACTGTAGTGTTCTAAGTTTCTGTTAATTAATTGAATTTAAATTATGTTTGTAATTATTGATAAGAGATGGCGTTATTATAGCTTATTAAAATATAGTCGAGTAATCACCGAAAAACAATGTAATGAAGACGAAGCGCAGTGGTCTTACTGGAAAAATATATAATGGCGTAAATCGAAAACGAGAAAACTTGTGTTTTAATAATAAGAGAAGAAACGAAAACGATTACGACATCATCAGAAGTGGGATAGAAAAAAAAACTATATATATATGTATATAAAATAAAATAAAATCGATTAGTATACATACGGTGAAAAAAAAAACGAAACGAAACGAACGAAGGTTTTTAGAAAATCATTGTGATTTTTAACCTAACGAATATTTTATTGTTGTTAAGCAAAAGCAACAAAAAAAAAAAAAAATGAACGTGCAAACGTTAAAAGAACGACTAAGAAAGAAGGGATTGCCGACCGATGGAAAAAAAGTAACCCTCATGGAACGATTGTTGCTGTCCTCAACACCGTGTGACGACGATACCACTTTCAGGAATGAAGGTGCGGTTTGTGAAACTAGTTCGAATTTTGAAACGCCTAATCAACAGCGGTATGAAAATCATGAAAACGAAATATGTAACGAAATACCGGAAAGTGCGGGTAATATGGATAGTGAGACCTTTTGGCAAGAGAACGTGATTTGCTGAATAGGGAACGTGCATTGCTTGAACGAGAACGAAAAGCAGTATGTGGAAAACCGACCGATTAATATCGTCCCGTATCACAAATCACTTATAATAGATTACGCCTTCGTGGATTTCGTTTTCGTAGTTTACTGCGCATTACGTCAACTGAGAGTTGCTAGTAAGATATTGCAAAGGAAATGTATGAAAAATAATGAATTTGGCTAATAAATGTATAATATATGGATGTATTATGTTTGAATATGGATATATTATGGTTGAATATTTCTTTCCTCTTACAAAATAGGATCCATGTTTCAACAATCTCTTATTTGTTGGAAAAGAATGACGACTATATGGATAATTATTTATATTGTTATTACAATAATTAAATACGGTGCACCACGTTATTTATTTAATTTAATTTAATTTTTGGATTCAATTGCATACAACAATATTGTGAAACAAAGCTGTTCACTCTCATTTGACGTCATTATTTTATGCCGTTTATTTTATGATCCAAATAGGCAAAGTGCGCAAGGCGTAATCTATTATAAGTGATTTGTGGTCCCGTATTGTCAACTCGAGATGTTATCGAAGTACTACCGGAATTTAACCCAACAAATATAAAATCATTATCGTCGGAACAATGGATGAAACGAGTCGAATCTCTTAAAGAGATATATCAAATTGATGAAAGGTTGCTTATATTTGCAATACCTGCGAAATTATTTAATTCGGCAAAACTGTGGTTTATGTCATTTCAAGACCAGTGTGATAGTTTTCAAACGTTTAAAGGCGAATTTATAAAAAATTTCGATTCTAAAGTAAATGAAGTCGAAATACATGATCGACTGTGAAATTCAATTAGACGAAGGGATCAGCCGCTATTGGAATACTATTACGAAATGAAAACGATAAGTGCTAAAGCTAATATATCAACGGAAGCTTTAATAAAATATATTGTTTTGGGGATTAACGAGATAAATTTGCAAAACTCATTACGTACGCATTGTATTGCGAATATACACGAATTAAAGGAACGAATATGTTGGTATAATAGCATGCAACCGACACGAGTAAAATTTGAGAGTCCACAAATGGCTCAAAGTCAACATAAAAATTCAACAAAAGAAAATGTTGAAGCATCATCATCAGCATCATCTTTCAAAAATTAAGTAAATAATATGAACGAAACGAGATGGATACGACAAAATGATACTATTTGTTGTTTCAACTGTGGTGAGGAGGGTCATTTTTCGTCAAAATGTCCAAAGCCTCAACGAAGGGAACGGTGCGGCGATTGTCAACGGGTGCATCCAAAAGGATCTCCTGCAAACTGTCAGAAAACTTCGTTATTAATCAAAAACAATGTTAATATTATTCAAAGTGACGAATTCAAAACTGATGTATCTATTCAGTTTTCAAATGGTATAAAATGTAAAGTAAATGTGATTATCGATACGGGCAGTACAATAAATATAATTAAATACGAATTGTTCCTGAAAGTATTCAGTTGGAAGACAACGAAGGGATAACATATACCGGTGTAAACAAAGCAAAGATAATAATATTCGGCTTATTAAATTTAAAATGTAAAATTAATTCTAATTTTTATTGTATTAGGTTTCATGTTGTAGCTGACGAGACAATGGGCTTTGATTGTTTAATTGGGCGCGAATTTTTCAAGGACTCTAGGGTAAGTTGCAATATTTTAACCGCTTTCGGTAACGATTCGATAACGATTTGTCCAAGTATTGAAGTGGAACAGGCGACAAGAAAAGATTTGTTTAATGAATTATTGAACGTAGAATATTCTTCGGAATTAGAAATTGACACGAAACTTGACTTTAAAGTTGGACCTATATATTACGACATCGGAAAAGACAACGGTATCAAACAAAAGTTTATTGCGTTGTTTGACGAATTTGATAAGCGACCAAACAAAATTATCCCGGATACGAAACATGAACTTGGCTTAAATTTGGCTAGTGAAAACCCGATTTATGCGTTACCAAAACGACTTTCTATATACGATCGAGAACAGGTTCGCGAAATAGTAGACGATTTGCATAAGCGAGGTGTAATACGACCAAGCACGAGCGAATATGCAAGTCGAATAGTTCTTGTAAAAAAGAAAAATGGAAAGCAACGTATGTGCGTTGATTTTCGTGAACTGAATAAAGTCACGATAAAGGAGCGGTTTCCTTTGCCAGTTATAGACGATTGTATCGATAAATTGCGGGGAAAAAAAGTGTTTTCGTTAATAGACGTCAAAACCGGATTCCACCACATAGCAGTCAAAGCAGATTCTATTAAATATACGGCATTTGTGACCCCGGATGGTCAGTTTGAGTATCTCAAGATGCCGTTTGGCTTAAGTAATGCTCCGTCTGTTTTTCAACGATTTGTTGCAACAATCTTTAAAGATTTAATCGATTCAGGAGACGTTGTAATATATATAGACGACATATTGATAGCGACCGATAACGTAGAAAAACATTTTATAATACTTGAGAAGGTTTTTACTTTATTATATAATAATTGCTTAGAAATTCAACCTACAAAATGTAGTTTCTTTTAGTCAAAGATCGACTATTTGGGGTATGAAATAACCAAAGACGTGATACGACCGACCTTACAACATATTGACGCAATTGAAAATTATCCAATTCCAAAGAACGTCCATGAATTGCATCGTTTTATAGGGATGACTAGCTTCTTCAGGCGTTTTATTCAAAACTACTCCATACTAGCCAAACCTCTATACGACCTGTTAAAGAAAGATGCCATTTTCAAACTAAATAAGAACGAACTTGACGCTTTTCAGTTATTAAAAACGAAATTGACCTCATCGCCTACGTTGTCTTTATACAATCCTAAAGCGTATGCTTCACACCGATGCTAGTCAAATAGGATTTGGCGCGATATTATTTCAGCGACAGACGGATGGACACCTACATCCCGTTTTATTTTATAGTAAACGAACGAGCGAAGCTGAAGGACGTTATCACTCATTTGAGCTTGAAAAATTGGCGATAATTTACGCACTGCAACGTTTTCACGTATATGTACATGGAATACATATTAAAATTGTAACCGACTGTAACTCCCTTAAAATGACGTTAGAAAAAAACAATACGAACAATCGAATAATGCGCTGGACTATGTTATTAGAAAATTACGATTACGAGATCGTACATCGAACGAATACTCAAATGCGTCATGTTGATGCACTTAGCAAAGCTCCACATATTTTGACTTTAGAATGTAGCCTTTCACGTAACTTAGCACATTTTCAATTAACCGATAAAAATATCAAAGAAATTTATGATGAATTAACTAGAGACCGAGAAAATAAATGGTATGAATTAAGAGAAAATTTAGTATATCGAAAATATAAAACTAAATTGTTATTCTTGGTACCAGACACATTTATTAATGAAATTATACGACAATATCATGGTATAGGACATGTTGGTGTTGGTAAAACGGTCGAAATGATTAAACGGAATTATTGGTTTACAAATATGAACGAGCGTGTTAACGATTTCATTAAAAGATGCATGAAGTGTCTTATATATGAGCCTAAAGCTCGTAGAGAAGGTTTCCTTCATATCTATTGTAACGGTGGCTTGGCATCCTCCGTTATCAATCTGTCAATCTATCCCACATCAATCAATTTTCTAAATGAACGTGCCAACACGACCTTGAAGATTATTACTTCACAATTTTTTTTGTAAATAAACATGCCAAACCAACTATGAAGATAACGACTTCACAATTATCGAAATTAAAAAAATGGGTTAGTGAGTCCAGTTTCAGTTGTTGTTTGTTTTGTTTAAATGTGCTGATACATTAGTGCATAAGATAAACAATAAAAAAAAATAAAAATAAAGAATACGATCTTTATTTTCTTCTTGTTTCCTCGTCAGTGCGACACATTAAAATACATTAGAAAAAAATGCGGATTAAGCAAATGGCGATCTTTGTTAGTGTAGTATGAATTAGATGTAAATAAAATCCAATAGAACATGGGAAATAAAAAAAATAAATAAATAAGAAAATGTAAAGGAAATATTTTTTTGTAAAAATGGAAAACTTGAGACTTAACTTTAACTTCATAAAAATTTTATTTAGAATCAGTTTTCAAGTATTAAAGAATAATTTTTTTTTGAAATTTAGCATAAAGTAATTTTTTTTTTCTATGGTGGGAGTAATTCAGTGATTTTCAAATGACTAATTTTTGTATATATAGTGGTTGAAAATTACTGAATGGATGATTTCAAATTTGAGTTTTAAAAGGCATTCAAGTTTTAAGTTTAGTGTATTCAACTTTTAGTTTTAGGCTTCTAGTTTTAGTGTTAAGAGAGGATTATAGTTTTAGTTTTAGATGATGATAGTTTGAGTTGTTGATCTATTCAAGTTTTAATTTTAAAAGTTATTCAAGTTGAGTTTTATACTAGTGTAAGTTTGATTATTCGAGTTTTTTTGGAATAAAATCTGAAGTATCGGCGCAAATAAATTTTTTTTTTTTGTGACACTACGGGAAAGAAAAACATCAACTTAGTGGTGAGTATAATGTGTAACTAACCAAAAGAAAAAAAAAGATCAGTAGTGGGATAATTGACAGCCTCATTAGAGGCGGGTGAAAGTGCGCTTCGTTGCGTCGTTGCCCTTCGGTCAATTACATGCTACTGATTTAATCAGTAATAACAACTAACAAGAAAAGAAATTGTTTTTTTATTCTCGTCAAAAATTTAAAGAAAAATTTGTTTTGAGCCAAATATGAGTGGCTAAATCCCCAATATTGTCCATTCATGCTGGACATTTAACATCATTTTTTCGGTAGTCACCACAGTCAGGTCCACAATATTCAATAAATCCCACTCAATCCTTTTGTGATCTCAATGATCACCCAATATTTTTGTTCAACCGCGGTATAACTAGGTTTCTCAACTGCGTCACCCCAACCCCACGACTAATTTTACCTCTACCGGCCTTGAGCACAGGCAAATGCCGCAGGGGTGACAACAGCGGTCGAGAAACAAAAATTTTGTATATGTCGAGCTGAGATAATTCAGCTCGTTTCATTACACTATGATAAGCACGATCGTCCGTTTCATACGATTCATGTGGATCATGATGGTCCATTTGAAACAACAAAAAAGGGATATAAATATATACTTGCGTTTGTGGATAGTTTTACTAAGTATACAAGACTGTACCCAACTAAAACTACCTCGACCAATGAGGCGATACGACACATGAGAAACTATTTCATTCAATTTAGTGTACCTTTACGTCTGGTTTCGGATCGAGGAAGTTGTTTTACTTCCAAGGGTTTTAAAGATTTTGTAGACGAAATTGGTCTTCAGCATGTGCTAACGGCCACTAGTTCACCTCAGTCTAACGGTCAGGTTGAACGTGGAAATCGAACTCTTAAACCTATAATTTCAAAAATGGTAGAATTAAATACTAATAAATGAGACTCAGTACTTAGCGATACTGAGTTTGTAATTAATAATACCTTGAATCGCACAATAGCGACTACGCCAAGCATTGCGCTTTTTGGTGTCAATCAGGTTAAGAAAAATAATCCAATTGATTTATTTATTGAATCTCAAAATGAAGAAAATATTCGAGACCTTAATGAAATTAGGAACGACATAGTGGAAAAAACTGTATCGAATCAGGAAAAATATAAAACTTATTTTGATAAAAAACGTATTGATGCGTTTAAATATAATGAAGGCGATTACGTTTTCATAAAAAATACGGTAACGGAGCCTGGTATTAACCATAAATTGTTGCCGAAATTCAAGAGACCATACATGGTTACTCGCGTTTTACCTGGTGAGAGATACGTTATTGAAGATGTTCCAGAACAAATGTTATCGAGTCGGCGGTTTAATGGTGTCTTCGCGGCGTTTAATATGAAGCCTTGCAGTTTGGACGAGAGACAATCAGGGTCGATTGCCGAGTCAGATATGGCCGAGTTGTAGTGTTCTAAGTTTCTGTTAATTAATTGAATTTAAATAATGTTTGTAATTATTAATAAGAGATGGCGTTATTATAGTTTATTAAAATATAGTCGAGTAATCACCGAAAAACAATGTAATGAAGACGAAGCGCAGTAGTCTTGCTGGAAAAATATATAATGGCGTAAAACGAAAACGAGAAAACTTGTGTTTTAATAATAAGAGAAGAAACGAAAACGATTACGACAGTACATATTGTACAAAATTAACATACCGCTAGATATTTTCTGTCATAAATAAAAACATAAATCATGGATAGATCCTGCCTCCCCGCATAGCAATCTGTAAACTGCATTTTACCGTCACAACTACCTTGTAATAACGCTGATTGAAAATTTGTTCTGTTTATGTAAGAATTTGGGTATTCTTTTGGTGCTGGGATGGGAATGTGAGAACCATCAATACGACTAATATAATTATTAGGGCATACCTGGAAATTTCGTTTTGTTTTCCAAAAAGCCTGCTATTTGTCGAGCTTTTTCCACAGATGGCCAAACTATAATTTTTTTGTCGCAATTTAATTTAATAATTTTTGGCATATGTCTATACAACGGTCCAACAGCCACTTATAGAAATGCCAAACCTATCTCACACAGATCTATAAAAAATTAAACAATATTTTTAATATTTCAAGTTACGTTTTAATTCAAAATTGTATCTGAAACATTCGGTATTTACCAAAATGTATTAGCAATTGCTTCTCTATAAGGAAATCCTTGGATGATCCCGCACAACATCGACTACGACATGTTTGCTGTTCATCTCCACTATATTTTGGACATAAATTATTGGACACCTCTGAATCACTGGACTCGTCGCCGAACAGTAGACCCAACTTAATTTGGAGCATAATGTAATGCTAATATTTTTTTGAGTTAATTAGAATGCTGTCAAAAATGCATTCTGGTTATTATTCATCTTATTTGAAGCAAATAGCTAAGCCAATAAGCTTTTTGAATTCAATTTTATACTGTCTATTTTAATGCGTTTTTTATTTATTTCGTTCGGAGTATCCTAAGGTCACAGGTTCATGATAATTATTTTATTTCTTCCATGCTTTTTATAGATTGAATTTAAAAAAAACACCCCGTAATTGGCCGTATTCCAGAACTTCATCCAAAAATAATTTTAGAATCCCATTTCCATATCGCGCATACCAACTTTCACTAAAATCGGTTAAGAAATAGTTAAGTTCCATCATAATTGGTCATATTTCAGAACTTTATCAAAAAATCATTTTGGAATCCCATTTCCATCGCACATGTGAAATTTTAATTTTCGATTAATCGATTCCTATTAGATATCTTGATCTTGATATTTCACAAAATATTCTTTTTATGCTACCTTTCAGTCTAGTACAAAGGAATGCGTTTAGAATATACTGAACTAATAAAAAAATATAGAACAGAAAGAATAGAATAAAGAATGAATTAAAAAATGTTTCATGTCAAAATTGAACATTCGGAATATTCGGAATGAATTAAAAAAAATACCCAATAAGTGTACGGTACGTTGATATGGCAATAGCCTGCTACATATTTATTATTTGACGATTTTTATTAAAACAAAAAAAAAAAAAAATCATTTTGTAAACAAAGTAACACAAAGCATACTATGACTTTTCATATCAAATCATATGCATTTTGTTGTGATAAACTGACACTGTCAACCTATGAACTATAATTTTATTTATATACCTATGAAATATTTTAAATAAACAATGAAAACTGAAATAAAAAACTTACTTTGGAAATGTATAGGTTAAAATATACAGGGTGAGGAAAAAGTATGCAAGCCCCTAAAAATCTCGTGTATAGTTCGGTCAAAAAAAAAATGAGCGAGGTGTATTCATGGGTAATTTTCAACAAGGAATTTAATGGTGAGCTTGATTGTGTTCTTGACCTTCATCTTTAAGGTCATTTGGAGGTCAAGATCATTTTTTTTTAATTACTAGCCCTATTTTTAATGACAGAATCGAAAAAGCGATCAATTTTACGTCCGAGTATATATTTTCCATGACCACGCAAGACCATCTGAAAGAATTTACATTGTATTTACAAAGTATGGAAACCCCTAGAAATCTCGCGGAGGACGTCAAAAAAATGACCAAGGTTTACTCTTAGGTAATTTTCAACAAAAAATTTAATGGTGAGCTTGGTTATGACCTTGACCTTCATCTTAAAGGTCATTTTGAGGTCAAGGTCATTTTTTATAGTGAAACTCCAGTTTTTGATAAGAATAAGAATAAGCCTAGCTCATTTTTTTTTTTGATATACTCCGCGAGATTTCTAGAGGTTTCCAAACTTTGACCACGCAATGTAAATTCCTTCAGATAATCTTGGGAGGGCATGGTAAATATATACTCGGACGTAAAATTGATCGCTCTTTTCGATTCTGTCATCAAAAATAGGGGTTCTAATTTAAAAAAATGATCTTGACCTCCAAATGACCTTGAATATAAAGGTCAAGGTCACAACCAAGCTCACCAATAAATTCCTTGATGAAAATTACCCAAGAATACACCTTGTTCATTTTTTTTTTGACCGAACTCCGCGAGATTTTTAGTGGTTACCATACTTTTTCCTCACCCTGTATATTGGCGCGCGCACAGCATAAAATTAATTCCAGTTATTACCGCGATATATGAAACATAATCAGCGCTCCTGTGTAAGAAACTTCATTCAACCGCAACCACCCGACCAACAAACATTTTAGCAAAATATTCATCCACTTGACAGTGTATACGAACCAGAAAAGACACAATGGACAAGCGAAACAATTCATTTTCCATTGGTTTGTTTTGTTCGTCGGTCTCGGTATTTTAGGCGGTGGAAATTGATAGTCAAAAACTTATCTCAAACGAGTTTGCACGTACGTTTTTCATCATTTTATTTTAATTCAAAATGAACCAATTCATTCTGAAACCCAAACCTGAAACTCAGTCCTAAATCGTATTTTGTAGGCAAACGAAATATTTTTTGACAGTTCATAAAAAAAAAATTTGTATACACATTTTTCAATAATTTTTTAGAAATTTTGTGCTTTTTTTTGTGAAAATAATTTATGGTAATTAGTAAGTGACAATAAATAGTTGTATTAACGATAATCTATACTAAAGCAGATATAACTGAAAAACCATGTTCGCAGGTCACGTTGCATACACAAATTAAACATAAAGTAACTGTACATCTTGTGTACGGTACAAAATTGCCGGAAATGTACGGAAATAGGTTTGCGATCATTATAGACTCGAGAAAAGTTGCAAAATTAGCTGAAAATAAATATAAAACGCGTAGAAAATTCTTCGAGGCCAGTTAAGCGTCCCAAAATTATTTTGTAGTAAAAAGGATTGACGATGCACAAAAGAGCTTCAACGGAGTATCACCGTTTCTTATCGAGAAAGATTTCTCGATGATAACATCAGATATTAAAGAGACTCAGCGGATGCCCGAATTACCAGAGAACATTAAAGCCGGATTCCTGAAATTGAAAGTGCTTATGTATTTCCCCAATCCAATGAGGTGCCACATTTGTCAACGATATAGACATACTAAAGCAAGATAACTAAATGTGCAAATTGTAAACCATGAGAAAATACCTTGCGAATCAATTGAGTGCCTGAATTGTATAAAAGCGAGCATACCACGATTGATAAGAATGCCTCACCTTCCAAATGGAGAAGGCACTAATCAAAATAAAAAAGTCGGGGTAGGCTGAGTCTTCTACACGGCCGTAGGTCTTTTCCGTGATAACGTTTCTAAGCGGTGTGAGAAATGTTATTTACAATAAATTATCTGCCACAGTTTCTTTATGCACAAATTAACACTGGAATTGCTCCAATCAGATGAGGGCTTCTCTCACTACAGTGCTCTCAAGCATTGTAAATCGCTATTTTGTAGTTTGTAATTTTAATTAAAATTTATGTGGAGATTAATTTATTTAATTTAAAATAAATTAATCAACGTTGGTTTTTTACGCAAAAATTGACACCATCGGATCTCCGATCGGATGAGCTATTCTCTCGCTACACTGGTTCAAGCATTTAAATCGGACGAAATTACAGGTTCCCGGCGCGGGTTCCTTTGCCGCATGATGACGTCATTGCGATAATATTATGCGTGAGGCATAAAGCCGAAGGACCAGCCTAAGCAATCATATCTTTAAATTAAAGTAATGCTTATAGTTGATGAGTGAATTGAACACGCCCAGCGGCTACATTTCGGGTCAATTTTCTGAATATGCGGTGTAAAACGTTATGACGTCAAAACCATAGAGCGAATCACTTATTTAAGAGCGAAAGAAACATATTTTTGATAAAATGCAAATACTACGGGAGCAACGATGAATGGACAAGCAAAACAATTATATATATAGTGATGTATTATAAAAAACGCACAAACCCGTACAAACATTAACCAAGGCAACAATAATCAAATAATAACCAATAATAAAGTAATTCTAATAATATCAATAATAATAACAGTAGGCAGAAATAACGAACAACCAATTGAAACAACATAGACAGTAGAGGAACTACAACAAGCAGTGTAACAGCGACAAACATGGTAGCAGGAGCAACTACAAAACTAAAGCGATACTCATTTAAAAACGCAAATGAGCTAACGATAGCACTACAGGATGACAGGATAACTTGTTGGGTGACCTTGTTCTCGGTCCCGATCTCGTGATTCTGAACGAAGGAAGACCAACAAGGATGGCGTATGTTGGGGCCACAGCCAGTGCGATAGACAACACTTTAGTATCTAGCGTGAGACTAGTGGCCCAAGTCACTTGGAATATAGCAGATGAGAATTTGTGTAGTGATCATTTTATGATCAATTCGTGTTTAATTGGTGTACATGTAGATGAATGAGATTCTCATAACAAATGAAGTAAATGATGCAAAGTAACTTAAGTGCGAAATAGTAAATAAACGGTTAGTGAAATAATGAGATTCAGTATTCATCGTGATTGTAGACAAAATTATGAATGGGTAAATGGAAAATTGAAAAAGCTATCCGTCGAGCAAAACGTAAAAGTTGGTGGAACTATGTATCAGAAATAACACATAGAACCACAACGAATGATGTATGGAATAAATTTAATGGAGTGATGATGACGGATGTTTAGAGTAATTTAGGTAAAAGTAGGGTTGGATGTTACCTGAAACTGTTTGTGAAAATTTCGCATTCGAAGAATGCAAATGAATTATTTTGCACATGATGCTGTATGTTAATGAGGATCGAGTGGGTGCAGGACATTTACATGCCCGCAATGAAAAAAGAGAAAATGTTCAGATTAAGTGGCAGCGTCTGCATAATGAATGCAGAATTGTTTAGAATTATGGAATGAATCAAGTTTGCAATGAATGAAGGGAGGAGGAGAGTAGTTCTATTCTCTGATTCCCTGAGTGATTTAGAGTTAATAAAATATGGACCGGGTACTCAGGGCAATGTGTTTTTAGAAAGAATGTTTGAGTCCTGATCCTATAATGGATACATTCGCACCTACAGATTAAAGGTAATGAAATAATTCATTGATTTCACAAAAATTGTGCAGAAAGGAGATCTTCTTCCCGATCGATCGACGATGTTGAAAAGGACCTGTTCACCGGCAATCAAATTTTAGTATTCTCTTGATCGATTTAAGCGGCAATCGTCCTTTGAAGTGACAAACATCCATTTACGTCATTCCCTCATATTACATCAAATCGATTGACTAAGCGGATCAGAGAAGCATCGCTGAGGTAACCAAATCCCTTCATGCATGGGATATAGCAGCAGCGAAATAATAACTTCGCGGAGGGGCCCGAAATTTGTAGTTATGACTCTGCCCGAACCCTATTGTAGAGATAAGAGATTTTTAGTTTTTGGTTCTGAATTTGTGGTGTATTGTTCAAATGATTTTCGATAAAATTGAATTCTCTACGAAATGTGTCGAAATATTCGAGCGATCCAAATCCCCATTGGTATGACAATTACCGGTCTCAAACTCTCAACACCTGTTGATGGAGGATTAACCATCGAAATTCGAGCATAATTGGAGATTTTCGATTTTCGAAACCTATCTTTAGAGGTATAATTTAGAGGAGCACAGTTTCAGATTTTGGATTAATTTTACTCAGAATCTCTGAGTAAGGTGATTTGCGCAAGAATCGAATTTTCTATAAAATGTCAACAATTACAGCTCCCGAAACCTATTGTTACGGTGACACCTATGAATGAGTAGAATAAGTTAGTTGATAGCGGAAAGTTCTACTGTACTAAAATGGAATTTTCCATTATAAAAACGGTTCTAAAGGTTTCTAAACTATTCTTGCCGGAACAATCATGAAATTTCGAGAAGTTTTGGTTTAAGTATATAAGGAGAGAACGAATTTGAATTAGAACATTAAGTTTTTGGTAAGCTATAAGTGAAGCTATTTTGAGAACGATTCAATTTTTAAAAAAATATTCCTAAAAATAGCTTTCGGAAAATCTGCAATCGTAACGCATGTAGAGAAATTAAAGGGTCGCAACAACTTAAAATATTGGAAGTTTACGATGCAGGCGTTACTCCAATTAGACGAATTGTGGGAATATGTGGTGACAAGTCAGCGAAAATATGGATGCAAAGAAAAAAGATGTGAAGGCTAAGGCCAGAATAATTTTGTCGATTGATCCGGTGAACTATGTTCACATTCAATTCGCAAATTCAGTTAAAGATGTCTGGGATAGTTTGAAAACTGATTTTGAAGACTCCGGTCTTACACGAAAAGTGGGTTTATTAAAAACGTTAATAACAACAAAGGTTGAAAATAGGAATATGTAAATACAATCATGACAGCTGCTCATAAATTGAACGGAATTGGATTTAATGTGAATGAAGAATGGATTGGTGCATTGCTGCTTGCAGGCTTACCGGACGTATTTAAACCAATGCTAATGGGACTTGAGAGCTCAGGGACGAAAATCACAGGAAATTTTGTCAAAACGAAGCTTTTGTAGGATATCAAATTACCCATATCTCTTGGAAAATACACCGATCATCAATCAGCCTTTTATGGTAAAAAGGTAAATTCTTTTAATTCAAAGAAGAGGGGACCACTGTGCTATCGATGCAAGGAGTTTCGTCACATTGCGGCATGCTGTAACAACAAGAATATTGGAAAGTGAATGAACTGAAAAAGACAACAAATCCAAGCCAACAGGAAAATCTGCTTTCATCACAGCCTGTGCCGTTGGTGATGTGAAAGTCAATGAGTGGTATATTGACTCTGGTGCCTCTGCACATCACACGTGTAAGCACGGGAATTGGATGCGTGACGTAAACGACTCGTCGAGCAAAGAAATTGTGTTGAACAAGTAACATACAAGGAATGGAATTGTTGATTTGCATGCTAAAAACAAACAATGAGAAGCACACAATCGAAGTTAGAGATGTCCTTCTTGTACCAAAATTGTCAGCAAATTTGCTTTCGGTTAGTAAAATAAAATCATAATAATAAAGTTAGTTTTGACAAAACTGGCGTAAAATTAATTGATCAAAATGGATCATTATTGGCAATGGGTAAACGATATGTATCAGCTGGATAAACAGGATGATAAAAGCAATGGTGCTTTTTACTCACATGTGATATCTAAACCATTTGATTTGTGATACCATCGATTGATTCACCTAAATCCAAATAGCATGAAACTTTTACGGGACAATAGTTATACAAATTATTCTGGTCGGAAGCTATAGCTACAACTGCTTATCTCGTCAACCGTTCACCGACGAATGGTCTTGGCAAGACACCTGAAGAAATTTGGTCTGGAGTAAAACCGGATCTGCGCAATTTGAGAGTTTTTGGAGCAAAAGCTTTGTCACACATACCGAAACAAAAAGTAAAAAATTGGATTCAAGTCTGAGGAATGCATTTTTGTTGGCCGCTGTGAGAATTCAAAAGCTTACCGATTATACAGTAAACAAAATGGTGACATATTAAAAAGTCGTGATTTAATTTTCATTGATTCGTCTGTACCAATAACTATGTACAAACGATGATCATGAAGTAGGGGAATCATCAAACACGCCTCCTTATTGCAATATGTAGAAGAAGTGAAGGAAACACCGACATTCATAGAAGCTGCTGCAGCTGATGAATTGTGTTCCAATGATGGCCTATAGTCGAATAGTGGATTATGTTCCAATGACGAATTAAGTTCTAAAATTATCGAAAACAATGTAGAAGCCATCAAAAAAAGTAACCAGCAAAGTTAAAGGATCATGAACTCAGTTACAATGCCAAATTATCTGAAGTACGCTCAGATCCTGTAACATATGAAGAGGCTATGAGCAGTCCTGAATGCGATTTGTGAAAAAAGTGGTTCGTTACTTGTCCATCCGATACTTAAATGCACTTGCAGTTAAGTATGATCTAGAAATTGTTCAAATGGATGCAGTTGCGGCATTCTTGCAGGGTGAATTAGGGGAAGAAATTTATATGTGCCAACCGGAAGGATATCAGAATGGGAACCAATCATCGAAAGTTTGTCGTCTTAAGAAAGCATTGTACGCCTTAAAACATTCTACATAGTCGTACTTGGAATTTCAAATTGGATAGTGTTGTATGCTGCATCTATCACAAAATTCAGAATGGACATATTTTGTTAGTAGCCATGTACGTTGAAGGTTTGTTGTTATTCTCAAATAACAAACAGTTAATAGATTCATTGAAAAGAAAATTAACGATTACCTTTAAGATGAAGGACTTGGGAGTAGTTCAACAGTGCCTAGGAATGCGAATCACTCGAGACCGTGAAGCTGGAAAAATATGTATTGACCAACAATTATGCATCGAAGAAATGGTAAAATGATGCAAATCAAAAGCTAACAAAAAGTATGTCACATAAATCTATGATACTAAAGCCGTTCTTCCTAAATCTGATACTAAAGCACAAACATTGTCGAAAAGAGATGGTCTACTCCTACAACTGTAATATTTGGTAAGTATTCAGACTCAGAGGTAGGCCTATTAATCTCAAATTTGGGATTGAAATTTCGATAATTGACTAACAGATAAGTTGGCCGAAATTGAAATTTGTAAACTTGAAAAATTCACTAAATCGGTTTTAGTAAGCCGCAGTCTGTCTAGTGAATAAGGCTGTGATTATTCGGTTCAACTTTTGTTAATTTAATTCGAAGAGAGAATTTTGAGCTTTAAAAATTCTAGGGAACTCTATGATATTTTCCAAAAAAAATTTTAAAAATGGGACAATATCAAGTCTTTATCAGTAAAGAATTGTTGTGTTTTCTGAATAATTCCTTACAAATACTGTTATACAAAACTGACACCAAAAAGTAATCCATAAATATACAAAACTATTTACTATCAACAATCAATTTACCTTGAATTTCATTCGAACAACAAATCCAACCAGAAATTTTTATTATTACATAAATTAAAAATCCGCTGCTAATTTAAATAATAAAAAATAAAAAACACAAACAAGATTTCAATGAGACAAAAAATGCGAGCAGAAGAAACCCGCCAGTCAGTATCAAGTAAACAATCGTAAACGAATAACATGGAACAAAATAAATTTGTACAAGATCTTAACATAAGTGATCATGATCGTCAAGTGCTCGAAACAATTTTTAATCCGTATCAAATCGGTGGTAATCCCGTGTGTGGTGAAATAAATGAAAATTTTACGGCCGCAAGTGAACAAGAAGGTGACGACACAACGGTATGGAGTGAAGAAGTGATTCGATTAGAATTGGAAGCAATACAAGAAACGGAACAAAAAAATTATCCAAATGCTATTTTGATTTATGATCAGGTGTTAAAATTAGCACCGCTTAAATCATCAATTTATAATAATCGCGGTCAAACTTATCGACTAATGGGAAATGATGAAGGTAACAAAAAAAAAATATTTGTGTACCAACTATATAAGTAGTATAGTTTCGCTAGTGTATTATAGATGTCACAACGCATCATAGTGAAGAATCATTATAAATCAAGCTTTTAAAACCTAACAAATGTTTTTTTATGTTTTATTTTTATTTTGTAGCCGCCTTACAAGACATAAATCGTGCGTTAGAACTAACAAATAATACTGGAATGGTTGCGTGTAACGCGTTTTGTCAACGCGGCATATTAAAACGCAAAAACGATGATGATGATGGGGCAAGAGATGATTTTAATGCGGCTGCCAAATTAGGGTCGAAATTTGCTCGGACTCAGGTCCTTATTTCAGAAGAAATATTTAAATTATTTTGCGCAAATAATCAATTTACTTTTTGTTACAGTTGGTTGAATTGAATCCGTACGCTGCTCTATGCAATCAAATGTTAAAAAGCACATTTCAGAAATTAAATTAACATAGAATTTTGGAAATGTAACTGTTAATGGGAAATTGTACACAATTAAAAAAGCAAAACATAAAAAATAAATTAAAAAGGAATTTTTTGATTCCTTTGGAAAGACCGAATTTTTTTTTTTTTTTTTTTTTTGTGAAATTTTCACCTGCATGAGCTGTAAAATAAAAGAAAAGTAAAATTACAAAAGGTATAACTGTTTCTTCACGCCTTCTTGAAGTTTGATTTTTTTTGTGGTGGTTCTTCGTTATTATGTGTGATAACTTTGGGTAGTTTGATTTTTTGGTTTCTATAAAGAGGATGTCGCGCAAGTAAAAAGATTTTGACTTAATTTGATTTTTTGAGGACATAACATAAAATGTGCATAAAGATGATTTAAATTTTGTGGCGGCAGATGTTTCGCAAAATGTATGGCTACAAGAGTCTTGTATATATGTAGAGCATACGATTGAAATGTAAATTTTGTGTGGCCACCCCGATTGTTAATCTTCTGTTTTATCGTTTCATTATGTCATGTTGGGGTTTATTTGATTTATTATATGTTTCTGGAATAAATCGTCGAAAGTTGACTGAAGACTTACATGAATGAACGTTAGGCCGTCTTCATAATGATGCTTCTAGAATCTGAGGAAAGTTTTTCGTTTCTGGCGGGAATAATTACAGTCACGTAACTGGAATTTGTGATATCATCTGGATAATGGACCAAATTTTTAAATTCCAATATGCGTCATGAGACACGTCAAATGAAAGTCGACTTTGGACACATCCAAATTGAAATCACCGGCTTTTATGATGGGTGTATCATTAGGAACAGAAGCAAGTATAATTACTAAATGTAAAGGTGTTGGCATTTATATAAACGGGCATCAACAAACATTTCCTATTGTCAATTATTACCTTTGCTGCGCACATCTTCTTATTTTTCTTTTATAGGACACCTCACGTCCCCACCTGTGCTCAAACCGATTTGTTTATACTTCGTTCATCGTTGTTCAGCTAGGCTGCTAGGCTATTGGTTTAAAACTAGCAGCTTTATGCGTTCCTGAATTCAACAATCTTAGGCGGATTAGTGCATGGTGGATTCATAGGATTTATAAATTTCAGTTGTGTTAGTTAGATACAAGCACTCGTTATTGATATAACTCGTGATATAGTTTCATGTTCTTGTTATGTTGATCTATTGTTGACCAAATAATCATCCTTGAAACGCCTTTGCCGATGTTTGCCATTTTGCAATACTTTCAGATCTGTCGAATCGCCTCAATGAACGTAAGTTTGGGCTCTTAAATAAGGGCAATGGCTTTGGGCATACTCTCTGATATCCTTTTTTTTGGGTCATTGCCCAGCCAAACACTAATACGAGCGTGTGGTCTTCCTCGATGTTGGAATTGGTAACGCCCATATTTTGGTCATTGGGGTACGTTGTAAAAGCTCGATATTTTTGTCTTCTCTACTCAATTTGTATATAGTGTTTCAAGAAGGTGAGGCTAGTATTCCTCATTAGCACTTCTTCACGAGATTTCAACCTCCTAGTACCCAATATTGTTGCCTTAGACCAAAAACTAGAAAGAATATAGAGACTTCCTAGGTTATACAGCAAATATCCGTAGCTGGGGTACAGAAATAATATACAAAACGAAATAATTAAACATAAAAAACTATTTCTGTATCCCCCAGTTGCGGATATTTATTTTGTATAACATAGGAAGTCTTTGTATTCCTTAAACGTGTATTGCTGGACATTGGCGATGATCTATGCGGTTAAGTGATGATCCCCTGGTAGAATAATAAGAGGATTCTTGTTGGAACATGAAATATTGGCATTTTACAATTTACCACCGACTTGAAAAACATTTATTCCGTATACAACAATGGATGCAATTTTGCTTAGACGATACCGTTCGACCAACTTCTAATTGTTGAAACGTTAGCTGCGTGTTTCATTCTGATTTTTGACTGCAATTCTTTATAACTTTCGCCACGATAAATACTTCAGTATGACTTTATTCATATAGATATCATGATTTGCTGCTTGCTTAGCGAACACGAGTATTGTTGCTTCGATGTTTCTTCAATGAGCGATTCGTTAGATTGATCATTTGAATCAGAGATCTGATTCCTTAGTAAGGCGATGACGACGCCAAACCATAAGCTACGATTTGTAATCAATAGTGCGTAAGAAGTTCCATCTTATAGATCTCCGCCACGCTATCTATTGGTAGTCTTGATCGCCGGGTCTACAAAAATTTGCCTATACGTCTTATCGATGTATGAAGAAAATGCAATCTGATGTATGCGAAATTTGATGACAGTAGAGAACAGTGTGTATCGGTTAATCGGTCCTACCTCCTTCCAATAATTTGTCATTTAATGATATACCTGATGTTTTCACAATTTTCCCTTCTTATTCATTATAACGTTCTTCGCTTGGTATGGGCTTCATGTAGCTAAAGTTGACGTATTCGTCCATGAATTGCAAGTTCTGTTGGTACACCGTATGATTATTTTCGAACTTCCGCTCCATTGCCATCAATCGCGGCGTTGCAGCTTGTAGTAAATTCCAAAGGTTAATTTGATTTAACGGTAAATGTACTAAATATCGTCCCTCATCAGTTCGAGAGAATGCCTGTATGAATTGACTTTGTGAAGGTTGTGTGAATTCAGGATTAGCTAATGGCGCAGGTGCTTGATTTGCTGATAATCCTTTTCATTGGTTGTGTATTCTTGTGTGTATGCTATTAAATTATTTAGCACTAATACTTGGCATTTGAGAGTTTTGCCACAATTAAGCCTAGATTTGATGTGTAACTGTACACTGCCTCTGGTATATCGAGCTCCAGGACCTTCAAGACCAATTATATAGGTATTCTTGAGTGGTTCCGTACTATTTGAAGTTTCTGCGCTATACTTTCAGTTATTAGAGTAACTTGTGAGTCTGAATTGAGTAGAGTTCGGCATTGTTGAGAAACCCCAAGCTTGTTCTGTACTAAAACTATTGGTGTTGGTAATAATGATGTTCGATTGCTCACTAAGTTCTTGGATAGAATGGTTAACAGAGTCACCAGGAAACTTGTTGATGTTGTCTGCTTTCCTTGGAGTAGATTTCTTGGTAGACACTTTGATGTACTGCTTGTTGACTGAAGAACAGTGTTGATTGAACTAGAACACGATGAAATGTTGATTGGTGTTGTGGTTAGTAGCGCTTTTTGGCCTTGGTCGTTAATGTGTGATTGTATTGATTTAGCAAAAGTTGTGCAACATAAAGTTGATTGGTTATAGATTTATCTAATGGCCGGTGATTGCGCTAATGTGTAGAAACGTGTGATGTTTCATCGACATTTGTGTCATCATTGTGGAAAAAAAGCATTTGTTGGATGAGTGTGCCTTAACCAAGCCAATTGAAGCATAGCATGTTCTCTGCTCTAAAATCCCGTCTCGACGAAACATAAGTAGTATGAAATGATGGACATTTGAACAATTTGTGATTGCTTCCGCACTTGACACATGTAAACATAACAGAATATCAGGAAATCACCTTCGGTTGGAAAATCTTTTTCGATTACGTATGCTCTGCCCACATTCTTTGTGTTTCTGGATCGTTTTGTTTTTTGCAGTAAGATCCCAATAACTAACGAATTGCGATTCTTTGTGGTCTTCAAACTCAGATAAAAATGTTTTCTGATGCGCTACAAACTCTCCTGGGGAATCATTTAGTTTTGAGTCGGCATGATGAGCATTACCAGTTTTGGTTGTTGGAGTATGTTTGCGTATAAATGCTTTAAAAGCTGCTTTGCCACCTAATATGACATTTCAGTTGCGGTATATATCGTATATATCTCTCATATATCGTTAAGCCATCATTTGATATCATATTAGAAATATACACAGCAGTAACAGGACAGATTCTACAGTTTACTTAAAAAGTATAGCCTGCTAGAAGCTGAAAATAACTGGCTGATTTTTATATTAGAATTAATTGCTTGAAACAGTAACTATATAATATAGTAATCACGTTACGTTGAAATATCTTTACCGTGAAATACTCCCAGTATTTGCCCATTAGTATCTTTGAATCTGTAGCTTACGTTTCCGATGTTTTCTACTATTTTGCATTTGATAAACTGGGGAGCAAATTTAGCGCACAGTTTTTTTACTTCATTAACCAACATCGAAAGTTTTGATTTTTGATCTTAAATTATATCTATTGGCGCTTTTAACATAAGCATTTTCAATGTCCTGCTGTACCTGCTGGTGAATCAAGGGCAATCTTGCTGGAAGTGGTAATATGATCTCACCTTCCGATATTTCGTCAAGTTATTGTAGAATCCTGTAATCTGAGCCATGATAAACCTTGTGATATCCAAACAAGAGAAAATATGGTGAATTTTTCACAGTTTCGTTAGCCCCGTTCTTCAGTGCCTATATGTTTTCTTTGAATATACATAGTATATGACCTTACCGTTGCTAACACTGATCGATTGGGGTGAGTATACTACGGTTTTTGAGTCAATTAAACCGAATTCATCTAACAACTTTTTATACTCATCGCTCTTAAACTGTGGTTCATTATCGGAGTGAATAGTTTGTGGAACTCCAAATACACAGAATATTTCGATCTTGAATATGTTTGTTATTTGTTGAGACGTACGTCTACTCAGTGGCTTTAGAATAACAAATTTTTTGAAATGGTTGAGTATAATAAGGATCATGGTATTGCCTTGCGTTGAACGTGGATATGGTCCCAACATCAGATTAGGGGATTTTGTTACATTACAAGTTTGGCAGTTCGATATATAAAGATTAACCTGCTTAACCATAGATGAACAAAATTAAACCTATGAAGCTTCTCCATTGTTTTTCCTATATACCGCCATGAGATGATAATGGGTCATCATACTCCTTTTTTATCAATTCTGCTTCAGCCTTTACAGGTAACTTCCAAACAGGTATGTCGGTTAATTCTTGATTGCCTTTGGCTCAAGCCGTATATAAATTTTGTCACTATCAACTCGAAATGCTGGAAAGTTGTTAGGCTCCGCTTTGATTTTTGAACGTAATTCAACATACTCTTGTTCGCCAAAAACATCGGATTCCAAATTAATTTGTGCGGATAATTTTTCCATACTTGCTACGTGTTCTTCTTTGGAGTCGCAATAAATACGTGAAAGCATATCAGCAACTATATTTTCACCTTTGGTGTTTAATCGTAAAATTGTACCCCTGTAGTTTCAGGCTCCATCGTGCTAATTACCGCTTAGGTCGTGTTGTCCCATAAGCCATTTGTGAATTCATGGCCTTTCACATAAGGCCGAAATTATTTTATCGATAGAATTGACGCCAAACACTATAGACCCGTAACTGAGTAATGGACGCAATTGGTCGCTCATTATTTTCGTTTTCTAGTTGATAAAGAACAGAACCAACACCTTCCGTGCTAGCAATGCAACGTATAAAAAATCGTTGAGCATAAAGAGGATTGACCAATAGGAGCACAAGTTAATAAATGTTTCAACAATATGAATGAATGTTGCGCTTTGTCCGTCCAAACACACTTACTTTTCTTAAGGCAGTCTATGGGAGCGGTTACTGCCGAAAAATTCATTATGAAACGACGATACCAACCCGCCATTCCTATAGTAGTCATCGAGTTTGTTGCACGTATTATGGAACTTGTAGTTAATTGTAAGTCCTGCCGTCCGTAATAAATTTCCGACCAGCTCTAACAACTCAAAGTGATCCTTCAACGTGGCGGTAACGATCAACAGGTCATCCAAATAGACGAAAACTCTGTCATGGGGGTCGTGAGGTTTGACCTGATGCATCGACCGACGTGTCCTTTAAGTCGAGTCCTATTATGTATAAATCGGAGGTGATACGAGTATTTTTCTCTTACAGCGTTCAGTTTACTTGCGTCTAAACAAAGTCTGGCTCTGGGCTTTCCGTTAGGTTTAGGTACTAAGATTACCGGTGAGCTCTATGAGATCTTACTAACCTCTATTATTATTTCCAGGCTTAACATTCTGTCAATTTTAGCGTATAACTGTTTTTGGACAGCAGGTGAAATTGGATAATATATTAGTATATCAGTATACTGTGTCTTTAATTATCTTTATTTCGGGCTCGTATAAGTTAGTTGTACCCTATTGAATTTCTCGGTTTGGTGATCCAATATTAATATACTGAAGTTCAAGGCACAATTCATTTATATGTGTTCTAGGATCATACCCTGTCTGATCCCACATCCACTCAAATCTTTGACATAACACTCTAAGTTCATCCACTGTCCTACTGGTAATATTATGTTCCGTGACGCAGGAAGCATGTTATGACATAACCGGTAAAATAATTCTCTCTCGGATAATCTATTTGGAAGCCTAGCATTTAATTTTTTTACAATCAACGCAAAATCAGAGAAGGTCTCCTTGTTACCCTGATGTCTGCGGAGGATCTCCTCTCGAATTTCTTCCTCAAAATCGAAGCTGCTAAAATAAGATACCATAGCCGTTTTCATATTTTGCCACGAAGCAGCTGGGTTGTCCACTTTGAAAATCCAATACCAGTCCTCGGCTTTTTTGTAAAGAGAACACACCCTGGATATCCGTTATATTTCGCCATTTGTTCTAAACGATAAAAAAAATCATGAACGTTATGTGAATCCATTCCTTCAAACGATAGGTTCCAGCTTTGCTCGATTTCGTATAAATTATCCATCCTCAAACTGTGGCACTAGTCGTAAATCATCGGATAATCTTGCTATTATTTCCGGAAAATTGGTTCTGTCACCTGTTAACTGACTAACACTATTTGTCGAAACCATAAATTTAGAGGCGGTTCTGAACCCAATTAAGCCCGTATTGGAAATTTTTTTTGAAACTCCAAAAGTATTTGATTCGGTTTTGAACTACCTAAATATTTTAAAATTTCCCTCTCATGATGTTAGTAGTTTTATTGAAGCCGGTTTCTGGAAAGAAAAAACAAACAGGTATAATAAAAATGTCTTAATTCTGCCTGTTATTTTATATTACGATGATTTTGAAACTATAAATATTGCCTTAGGCTCAAGAACCGGTTTACAAAATTTAGGCGCTGTAAAACTTGAAAATATTTCATTAGTTTTGCTATACCACAGTTTGGATAGAAACAAAAATGGGAATTCTGTATTTCAACCAGTTCTAGATGAACTTAAATATTTGAAAACAATAGGCATTGAGGTAAATAAACAAAAAATTGTTTTCTTATTGATTGGCTGCATTGGCGATAATAAGGGGCTAACTGGGATGTTATTGGGTTCACAGAATCATTTTTCGCGAGCTACTTTTGTAGATTTTATAAAATGGCTAAACACGAAACACAAAGTTGTGATAAATTGTCCTTGTATATTTTGAGAAGCGATACTAATTATAAGGAAGACCTATCGATAAATAACGTTTCTGAAACAAAAATTATTGTATCGTGCATATTTAACCAGTTAGTTAATTTTAATAATACTGAAAATTATTCAGTCGATTTTGGTAATTATGAAAATATTAATAAACCGCAATTCATATCCAACGACCATTTAAAAAATCATAAACTGAGATATTCAGTTTCGGAGACAGTATGGATGGCAACATTTCTCGGATTATAATACGAGAATTCATACCAGAAAAGGATGAAGAATATAGGAGGGGAAAGGATGAAAATATTTTCACTTTTAAGGGAAATTTTAGAAATACCTATCACTTCAAGATCACATCGATCACATCAATCTTTTATAAAAGCTTTAACTCAAACATCACTTTATGTGTCATTATCCTTACATAATAAAAAAAATGGGACCTCTTAAGCAGTTTTGGAGTATGAGGTTTGAGGGGAAACATAAAATTCTACAAAATATTGTCAGAAGGACTAATTCCAGAAGGACTTGCTTTAGTAAAGGTTAGAACTAGGGGAAACATTTTTGTTAATCAGTAGGAATTTGGTAAGTTTACAACAGATGGAGCATTCAGCTATTTCGAATTTTTTGCTGTAAATAACGTTTACAATAATTAACTCTTTATTAAATTTTTCTTGAGTGTTTACAATGCATATTGTGTAGTGGGTAAAATTCTAGTTATTGTTGAAAATATTTTACTCATATATAATTACCGTGTGTTGCTCTAGTTTGTTAATATTGAATATCAACAAATGCTGGGAAAATTCGCTGATTGTCCTTGTTGGACTTGTTATTATACGTGTGATTAAAATAGCGATATCGATGTAGCTATACCGATGTCGATGTAGCAGGGGTCATTAATACGAAATTGCAGTCTCCATCCACTGAGGTAGGTGATACAATGAATTAAAATTACGTTTAAAAAATTGTTACGTTAAAAAACGTGCTAATTTAACATTTGTGGTCATCAAAAATAGCGATGATAGCGATAAAAATTATTTGATCTGTGTCTCCAGGATTGTCATTTATATCCTAATTTTAAAATTAAATCTTCATTTACCACAATTTCTTCTCTTGAATGTTAGGTTAGTTTTATTTCCAAATATTCGATGATTTTATTGAAAATTAAATAAAGGAAATTGATTGTACATATTTGACGGAACGTTTAAGTGTCGCACTAATTTTTTGAGAATAGGAACATACATATTTTGTAAATCATCTGCTAAATTCGTAGAGATAACTAAAGTAGTTCTCACCACCAAACCGAGTGGAAATCACATTTTTTGAAATTACTTCAGCTGACATTTAATTCTAATTTGGCGATAAGTTTTCAAATTTAGTAATGAACTTACGATATACCGCACTCAGGAGATTCGATTATTAGATAATAGGATGCTGGAAAATGAATGAAATATTTTGACAGCTTCACAACTTAGCATTGGTTTTTCATTACTGAAGAGGCTATTTTACATAAATAGAAAAAAAAGATTGCAGCCGCTTTAATAATTTCACAGTCAATAATTAACGAGATTAATTTGAAGTTTTTATTATTTTAAAATGTGTTAAAGTAAACGAGAAATTTAATAAATTTTAAAGTCGTATCGTGTATAAAACAAAACGAAAAATAAAATACATTCACTAATTATAACATGATTATTTTTCATCATTAATTTAAATTGATCAATTCAATATTTTCAACACTATAATTTAAATATATCATATGTCTCAAAACCACCTTCTTTATAATATATTCACTTTAACACGTTTCTGTTGGTTTTTGTTTTTTTAATTTTTTATTGTGACCATCGTCTCTTCACTCTCTCATTAATTATAATGATTATTAATAATTATTTAAAAAAAAATAAATTAAAACCACTAAACAAAAAGACCGCAAATATTTATTAATTAAATTAATTATTACAAAATAACAGACGCACAATGAAAGTGTGTGTGGAAACGTTAACCGCCTCTCGAAAATTTGTGAAAATATACGAAGTGTTACATATGTATAGTACATTAAGAATGGGTTAATCATAGCAGAGCAGTGTGGTTATATTATTTTAATTTAAACTTTACATTTTAATTATGCATTCATATGGCAATGATGATGAGACATGAGTGACGATCGCAAAGGTATTTGCCAGAAAAATGCAGCTCAAGAATATCGTATAACAATAAAAATCTTGCGTGTATATGTGTTGAAAATTGCAGCTGGTTTAAGTTTTGTTATACATATTTTGATTATCTAAAGGAAAAATTATTATATTTGGTTTTCATTTCGACCAAAATAATAACAAGGATAATGACCTTCCATCATTATGTATAAATAAAGTAAATTTTTTTTTGCTTTTTTTTTTGTTATATCTTGTGATAATATTTGATTAATAATCACAGCTCTTTTTTGGTATATTTTCGTTTGGTTCTTAATTTTCTTTTCGTATTATACAAAATAATAAAAGAACACAAAAAATAATTCAATTTTTTTAACAAACAGGTGTTGTGATAATGATACCGATAACCTTATCCTGATGGAATTTTAAAGAAAAATTTTTAAATTCAGTTTTCTCAATTTTTTTTTGTTTATTATCAAAAGAACACAAATTAGAGCACAATTGAAACCAAATAATAATATTTCATGATGTCAATGAATGAAACAAAAAAAATATAAAATAAAAATAAAAATACAAAAATCTTTCATCTGATAATGTATCAAAATAAAAACAAAAATTTGTTTTATTTAATTAAAATTTATTCGAATTGAAAAAGAAAATCTGGGTGGCCCGCTATTAACGTTCAAGAATATTACGATTATCATCAATTATACCGAAATATTGTTATCGAAGATATTATGGTCATATGTCTTAATGTACATAAATACAGTTTTGGACCCTAAAGACCAAATTTCGTTCATATCTGTATAAACCGTTCCAGAAATTTAAAAGACTAAAAGTGGTAACGCTTAAACCAAAAACCTATATGTGTAATTCTTTGAAAATATCCTCCATTCATCAAGGGTAAAATTTTTCCGGATGACTTTCACTTTCCATTACCAAAGTTCAAAATATAGTATTCACATGAAAAATGACATGAGAAACAGAAACATTATTTTTCGAAAGCTCTTACCGTTTTTTGAATTAAATTGCAATTTTTCGATATCAATACTTGCTTGGGTGACAACTGAAATACAACCTTTTTAAATTTATTTGGCAATCAGAATAATGTTCAGTGGTCACACTGAATTCATTAAAATCAAAAAAATGTTTTTTTTTGTATAAATATCAGTATATAGTTAGTTCATTAAAATTAAAATCCTTATAACTGATAAAGTGACAAACTGATTCAAACGTTTATTTGAAATTTGATTTATGCAAGATAAAGCAAAGTATTACGCAAGATAAAACGAAGTATTTAATTAAATATTTAACATATTAATAAAGTGATATTAAAGTGATACGAGTCTCACTGAGAGAACACATTGTTTGCGGCAACCGAATTTTTTGCCTTCCGAATTAAGTGGTTGTATAGTAAATGAGATAATATTATTGCGATACCAATAATTTGAGTTTGGCATAAATTGATTAATGATTGTTATAAACCCATTTTTGGTTGTGCTGGCTAATAAAAGTTTATGTAACCTTAATACATATTAGTATATATCCATCTAAAAACCGATCGTGTGAACTAGAAAATCGTTCCTGTGAAATAAAATACGTTAAGGAATACCGCAAAATTTAGTTGCGTCTACTGAAAATTATTTGTCACAACCGAATGATTTTGTTATAAAAGCCTTGTAGTAACTGATTTTCTACTTGCACAACAAAAAGTCGTTTGTAGTAATGGTAAATAGTGTTTGATTCTTCTGTCAGTTTAGGTTAAATGCATACATATATATTGCTTTCGTGTGTTTCTGTTCCGGCAAACACCATTAGAGTATTTAATCTTAGTCTCAAATGACTAATCTGAAATTTTTGTTATTTTTTTAGTATAAAATAAAACACTTAAACTTCCAATATTTATATTTATTTATTTTAAACATTTAAAATTTTAATTTTGACGGTAACATTTAAAGTAGATGAAAGTATTACTTAATAGTAGTACCAAATTATAAAATGTTAACCGTTAGCAGCCTTACTTATGTATATAAGAAATGTATTTTAATGAATCTATATCATATATAAATATTGCAATTCAACCTTATATGCAAAGTAGTGAGTACTAAAATATAATCTATCAACAAACTGTTAACTAACATAAAACTTTTCAATATCCTTAACAATAAGTTGTATAAGCCCAAACATTGGTTCCCCATTCGTATCAATGTCAAAGCAAACCACCATAATTTCTTTAACAAATTTTTAAATTGTATCCACGAAATTAGTTTCGCGTTTAAATTAATTTAAGGCTAAATTTTGTTAATTTTACTATACTTATATCTATAATTGGTCTATGAGTTATGGGAGACTCATAAATTTCTTTATTGTTAATTACATGGCTTGCAATTTTCAGTTGATTTTTAATAAGCAATGTTTTTAAAATACTATATTGATTCTAATGTTCGAAATATAAGAGGTTTTTTATATGTTTGATGTTTTGCCTCAAATCTCATTGAACTTATTGTAGCCTAAGTAGATGCAAGAGTAGTTCTAGTGGAGTGTTTAAACCCAATGATATTAATAGTTATTTTTGCTCTAGTTTGAACTCGGGCAGTAGTACCGTCAATTTGTTATCTAATGCGTCCCCTAATTCGTTTTCGTTTTCAAATATTTCTCTCCAATACAGTCTGCCATTTGGAATGTTAAATCGGAATCTTCTGGTCTGGATAACGTCAATTTAAAATTCGTTAAGCGAGTTTTCCCTTTCGTCTCAAAATATTTGTTAGCGGAAGCTAAGTAAAATAATCCCTATCCCAAAGATCAATAATCCTTCAGAGCTATTCCATTTGCGGCCAATTAGCATTTTAAGTTCTCTCTCTAAAGCTATCGAGATAGTTGTTAAAACTCAAATTCAACCGCATCTAAATAGCAATAGTTTAATTAGTTTCTTCCAATCTGGGTTTAGAAAATTTCATAGCACTTCTACTGCGTTATTAAATGTATGTGATGATATTAGGCGTAATATGAATAATAGGGAATTGACTTCTTTAACTTTGTTAGATTTTTCTAAGGCATTTGATTCTATTAATCACAGAATTCTTTTTAACAAACTTTTATCTCAGTTTAGATTTTCGGTTTCCGCTGCCAGATTAATTTTTAACTATCTTTCTAATCGTTCTCAGGAAGTTTTTTTCGACAATTCTTTGTCTGATTTTCTTCCTGTAATTTCCGGCGTTCCTCAGGGTTCAGTGCTGGGTCCTCTATTGTTTTCTATGTACATTAATGACATAGAATCCTCTATTCACCATTGTTCATTTCACATTTTCGCTGATGACGTCCAAATTTATAAAAATAGTCGTTTAGATCAGGGTTCTATTGATAGGAATATTTCTCTGATAAATGAAGACTTAAGTAATATCGCTAGTTGGTCGGTCTCTAATAGGCTCGTTTTAAATGCGAATAAATCTCAGTCGTATTTTTCTGCAGGGTTCGCTAATTAGGTATTCAAATACTGTTAGAGATTTAGGCTTAGTTATTAATAAAACTCTTTCTTGGGGTGACCATTTAGTTAGTATTAGTAAGAGGGTCTTTGGTATGCTTAGTTGTTTGTATATAAAGTAGTAGGATTTTCTGATAGTCAGTTTAGGAAAAAAATGTTTTTGTCTTATCTTCTTCCTCATTTTATTTACGGTGACCTACTAGTTTTATTCGGTATGCTTCAGGAAAATATGAACGTTCTCCAAAGATGGTTCAATACTTGTACTAGGTTTATTTTTGGTATTAGGAAATTCGATCATATTTCTGCCTGCTCTAGCCTTGTTTTAGGATGTAGTTTATCTACCTTTTACGAATTTCGCGTTTGTCTTTTTATTTTTAAACTTCTTAAAGCTAAGAAGCCTTGTTATCTTTATAGGAAGTTACTGTTTAGTAGGTTTCATTCGGCCAAAAATTGTTGTAGGTCGCTAAACAAATCCTTTTACGTTAGGGGAGTTTCTCTTTGGAATTCAATTCCATTGGAAATTAAGAGGTTGGGATCGGCCAAATTATTTAAGTCAAAATTTTTGGAGTGGCGTGATTGATGGGCAATACGTAGTTTTTTTAATTTATTTTTAATATTATTGTTATTGTTATTATTGTTAATTTTTAATATTATTTCACCTCTTAGAGGATGTGTATGCTTGAGGTGGAAATTGTTTGAAAAAATTTAAGAGGTTTTTCTGCATAATGGAAGCAGCTTCATTATTTTTTTTGGTTTTTCGTTTGTTCCGTTTACTCTGTTTACATCTGTGTTTTAATACTAAATTATTGTTAAAGTACAATAAATAAATAAATAGCTATTGGTCCTGTTTTTCTAAAATGCTTGCTTAATGCAATAAAAAATAAAATTTTGGTCTGATATTATTTTTAGAGTGTTATACATATGTATAGTATAATGTGTTGGCCGCCCCGGTGGCACAGTGGTTAGCATGCTTGCTTTAAGCTCCGGAGGTTCCGGGTTCGATTCCCGGCGGGTGATGAAAAAATCACGGCTGGTTAATGTTGGATTAATGAATTAATCACTCATTATCCGTTACAAATAATGATTATGAAACTTCAAATGAAGCGGCCAAATCCCTCCATGGGATGTAGCGCCAGCGAAAAAAAAAAAAAAAAAAAATGTGTTGTGCTGGGCAATAATATCTTCTAAGTAATTAAAAGAATTAGAATTAAACAGTTCCTCAAAAATAAGAAAGAAAATGGCGGTTTCTGTGTCTCAGGTCCATAGTTGTACATTTCACAATAATTGTAAAAAAATGTTTCTATAAAACAAAAATTTTAAGAATTAAACCCATATCATAGTGGCAAACCCCTTTCAAGAGATCATGCGTACAGTATACACAAAAATTCTCAACCACGTGAAAATGTAGCATCGTATTCCAGGAAGAACTTTCTTTAATTCCTGTTAGTTGCATGTTGTTTAGATTGACATCGCGATTATAATTGGTAACATATCTTAAACTAGATATCTTTTCATTACATAGTTGTTTCATTTCATCAATATTACATTTACGAAACCTGCAGTAATAAAATGAATTGGAAGATTCTAATTCTTCTTAATAACGCAAGGAATTAATTTTATTAAATATTCATTAATCTGGACGCATATCCTATGTAAATAATTTATCAGTTTTATCAATGGATTAAATATTTAAGTATTGCCGAATCTTTTTCTATCTTCAATAAAAAAGAAATAGATAAAAATATTGACTGTATAGTTTAGAAGAAATGTAATCCGGTAGAGCTAATATTTTGATATAAACTGCTCCAATTTTTTCAATTCCACCAACGGATTCAAGCACTCTACTTTGATTATCAGGATTAATTTCTCTAACTTTTACTTTCCAAAATGGAGTTTGAAGTATACTAAAAATTGGGGTTTTCAAACTCTCGGTTTTGTATTATTCTTTAATTAATTTCAGTATTGAGTCTTATAAAATAAAATAGTAAACAGCTGATTTAAATTTTCCAGTGTCGAATAATACATGTATTGGACATTTGTGATTAATTTAAGTTGGAATACCCTTGATTATATTCCGAGCCTAGTTTAACATTTTCAAAATCTATTAAAAAGTTCATTTTTTTTAAATGCTTTATAATAAGAAATTTGAGATTTTAGATAATCAGCGCTTATCAGTTAATTTAATATTAAAGATAACTCCTCGAAATTACTCCTACTACTATCCGCGTTAGTTAACAATCTTAAAGCCTTTTAAATCTGAGAATCATAAACAAAAAACATTTTTGAATACGTTTAAAGCTGTCGTCGTTCTCTGTACTCTGTCGTCAATGTCTTAAATTATTTTCATCAGATGAATTAAATTCTAATCTGTGCTCAAGATTTTGAAGGAAATTACCGTTTGTATCCGGTAAAGGATTTATCATATGTAAAATATTACTTTCCAGAGAAACCACCAGTGACGCACGCTACCTTATTAGTATTATTGGTTGTTTCATTTGGAGCTTTATAGATAAGTGATAAGATTTAAATCATTGTAAACATTTGAATAAATTCGGTGACATTTCGAGTCTTTACAATAAAATCGATTTATAAAATAATTGAATCGTTTATTCTTGAAAGTGCTCATGTCCACTTTTTCAAATTATTCAGGAAATAAAAAAAACTTTATATTGTCAGCAAAAGTAAGTTTAGGAGGAAATTTGAGTTTGTTGATGAAAATGTGGACATTGCATAAAAGTCGTAAAATGCGTCGTAAAAGTACAGACCCTGAGTAGGTATGTACTTTAGAACTTTTGGCAGGTCACATATTTGTTTAATATTTATTACGTTTACAGTATCAAACGCTCTTTGAGAAGGTAATCTTACCGCGATAGTATTAAACCGTATAGCAGCTTAAACGTAGAACTTTCCAAACTATCAATAAAATCCCGGGTTTCCAAATTTCCGTCGCTGGCCATTTCAAAATTTGAAAATTCCAAAACTTTAAATTTGATTTTTTTGCTTTTCTGCCTTTTGATTGTATAGCAATGGGGCATGCTTATAGTAATAATATTAGCCGCTGTTTTTAAATGCAGCACCCTCGGTAAAGGTTAGAATGTCAAATGGTATTAGTGTTTTGTATCGAAACTGTATTGTGAATTTAATAACATAAAAAACTTTTATATTTTAAAATGTTTATAAGTCGTTTAGCGACGCGTTCGAACTTCGTAGCCATAAAATTAAACGTTAAACATTATTGTAACCTTTATCACGACGGTAATGACATCTGATGTGCGGAAACAAAAACAAACTCGTTTTGCATGCCCATTACCGCAGCTTTTTGAAAAAGTAGGCCACCAATCCTTAAAGTTTAATATTTGATCATTATTTGATAAAATATTTGAATTGATTTTTGTAGTGTACTTGATCGGTTGATCAGGGCCCCATATTCCTCTGGCAAATAAATTCTGTCAATTTTCTTTAAATTTCTCTTGATTACTCCAAACACACGATCACAAGGTAGAAAACTATGGAATCAGGTTGTTTGGTCAGGTTTTTTTTTCAATACAAAAAGCCATTACAAATCGTAATACCGTGTTATTACGATTTTGATCAGGACATTACTCTTAAAAAAACCGATATGAATTATGGCACTAAATAGAATAATTAGCGAAGCTGAGTTTACTCAAAACCAACACAAATGTCTATACAAGCCGTTCTGTCTCTACATGAGCCCTTTCTAGAACAAATGATTTTTTTTTTTTTGCAAGGTAGGTGCCGTTCCATTAACCATACGGTAATGTCATCTTGTCATAAAACGTATGTACCTGTCTGTGATACAAAACCGTCATAATACTAATTTTGACAAAAAGTGGACATGAGCCCTTTCTAGAATAAACGATTCAATTGTATTTATCGATCGGGGAGGTTCAATCTTTAAATGATGTCCATACATTTTTAAAGATGCGAAGTTTGTTTGACATACAAAACATAACAATTCCATGTTTATTCCAAAAAAAAATCTTTCGTTTTTCTATTTAGTCGACAACTCAGCGATTAATCAAAACGTATGCAAAATATATGTTGATGTACGTAATTCCACACAACCTTACATTTGTAGTCCTGTGCGATGGCGTCTGGTTAATATTTTTTCAGTTGTAAATTGGCTGATCGATTGGAAATTGTTGATGTAGAATGTATTGTTTAAGTGATGCTCAGGTGATGTATTTAATGCCAAACAAGCAAACTGTTAATTTAATAATATCGGCAGCAAATCCACTTGCAATAAACGTTGAATGAAAAAACACAAATGGTGAAAATTTTATTGAATTTTAAGGTTTTATTTTAACACACTGTCTTTTTTTTACAAAGTGATGTTGGCTTGGATTGGAATAATCAGTCACGTCATAAGTTGGAATATAGCTCAATTACGATTTAAGCTTTTGCGCTAACTTAAGCTCGCTTAGCTTGTACTAAAATATGGATGTTTTAATGAACGCAACCAATCTGTTACGTTTTTGTTTACGTATACATATACAACTTACAACATTTTGATTATTCTTGACATTTGTTTACATTCTGGAGTGTGTGTAAGAATTATATGAAAAGCTAAGTATATAAAATATTAATTAATTATAATAAAAAAATATTAATCGATCTTCTTAAATTTTAGTTAATTAATTGTTAAACGTTATACAATGCAAATGGTAAGTATATTTTAAATATTTATTAAGAATTCTTTAATCTTGTTTTCTTGTCTTTTAAATTTTCAAGTTGTAAATGTGGGGTACAGTTACAGTTGGTGTTGACAAACACCTAGGATAATTAATATTTAATGAAAGATAAACGACCATGCAAGATTTAACAGCTTTACATGGGTCTTCAAAAAAATGTTTTTGTCAATCAACGTCACATATGCAACTTAATATGAAATAATTTGCGCTTAGCTCACTATCTGGACCATAAATGTCAAGAAGTCGCAGAATACCAGCACTAACAATTTATGATACTAGAAGGTTACGAACAAACGTTGCTGAGATTGCGGTTCTGCGAATGGAGAGCGGTTCAATATTTATCAACCTATACACCTAAAACGACCAGCGAGAAGAATGTAAGAAGGAATATTAATGTCTCTAGGGAGTATCCGAAGGGCATACATCAAAAAGCGATTTTGGTCAATTATTTGTTTATGTTATCATGAATATTTTTCTTTAGATTATTCAAAATTCAAGCCAAAAAGTTCTAAACTATAAAAGATCAAATTTCAGAACACCAACAGGTTTTGATGTCATCAGCATAAATTAGGATATTGGAGGGTTTCAAGCAACTTACCACATTATTAATAAACAGAATAAAAAATAGGGGACCGAAGTGATTACTTGGGGGAACCCCTGAACCTATTTTCACAACATGGGTCCTAGATTCCAGATAAGATTTAATCCACTTTATAAGCAGAGCATTGCAGTGTAAGTCAGCAAGTTTTTTTAAATGTAAATCGTGATTAATTATCGAAAGCTTTGCTGAAGTCGGTATACACAACATCTACCCAATTACCATTCAACATAGTATCTGAAATGTAGTTCGTTAGCAAAACCAAATTAGTAATACATAATGTTCCAACCTGTTTCAAAGAAATTAAACTCTTAGTGTGAACATTTATAGATTCTTAACCATTTTCTCAAACAACTTTGGCAAAACGGATAATATACCATCTGATCAATTTTGACCCGGACTGGTAAAAAGAACAACATTTTTATGTACTTTAATACAAATCTTTATTATCGTCTTTCAAATAGTCCCAGAAGGGCCTTTAGTTCCCCCAGCGAATTTCTTTTTATGGCTTTAAACGACTCATGGCGCGTTTCCCGGAGCGGATATTTGAGTTTTGGAACAGGAAAAAGTCACAGGGAGTCAAATCTTGCGAGTGCGGTGGCTAAGCGATAACTTTTGTTTCGTGTTTGGCCAAAAATTCAGTCACAGTCAGGCTGGAATGTGACGTTTGACCGTCTGGAATGAATTCATCATGAACCACACCATGATAATCGAAGAAAACGATGAGCATTACCTTGATTTTCGACCAACTTTGATGTGGTTTTTTCGGTTTTGACGTCATATTCATAAACCGACATCTCGTTACCAGTAATAATTCGTTTGATGAATGTAGGGTCATCAGCTACGTTGGCAAGCATCTATGGCTCTTATTGTGGCCAAAACTATTTACATAGGGATATGTACGGAGCCGATGTCCCAAATTACTGATTATTAATGAATGCGCACAATACACATTTTTCAAAAAAAAAAAAAAAAAATTCAAATTTTTCAAATGCGTAATTTAGGGAATTTTGAAACCCGAAATTTGCTATTAAACTATGTATTTTTTTGATCAATTTTTATTTATATTGAAGAATTTTAAATCGTTAGACGATGCGTCTTTTATCAAAAATTTAACTTGTCTTTTTTCGCTGCGTCTATATTTGAGATGTTAAAACCATCGAAAATATGGACACGTTTTTCTTGCACGACAGGCGTACAGAAAAAATGAAAATGAGCTAAAGTGTATTTGCTAATATTCCTATTGGTTGTTGATATCGACAAAACATGGTGGTATAGATTTACAGTTGTTGTATTAAATGTGTTCGAACAATTATTTAATATAAAATAGTGATTACAGATACAAACCAGAATATGTTAGTTAAATATTCTGCGGTTGTCACTACTATACTGAAAAGAGCTGTTGAAATACAATTACACTGAGAAAAAAAATTGTGTGCCAGAAACGATTTTCTGCATAACTCCAACGAAATTTCTGTTAATATTGATCCGACGATTTCTTCGTTATGATAACATCAATTATTTAGTAAAACATTTAAAATTTAAATTACGAAATATTTGTTAAATTTAAAACAAATTAATTAAAGTCATATTATTAAAACATAATGTTTCCTAATTATCATATTATTCCATCAACAGAATATTTGTGTCTCTAATAAAATTTTAATATAAATTTAATACTGATGGATAACACTTCGTTGTTAATCTAACAAAAATTAATTAAAATTATTCGTTAATAATATTAAATCTTAAATAATATTAAGTTTAGAAATTTAAAGAATTTTCTTTATTGTAGCAAACATTAATCAATCCTTAAAAAGTAGAATAATGAAATAGTACTATTAACAACGAACTAATAGTTACCGTCAGAAATGATGCTTAATGAACTTTCGTTAATAATATTAGAGTCGTAATCAATGCCCAAAAAGTAGAAAAACGAAGTAGTATTATTAATAACGAAATAATAATCACTTTCAGAAATGATGCCCAAATAATATTCGTTAATAATATTAAAATCGTAATCAATCCCCAAAATGTAGAATAACGAAGCAGCGTTATTATTAACGAACTAATGATCACTCACAGAAATGGTCCTGAACAAATATTTGTTAATAATATTAAATTCATAATCAATCCCCAAAAGATAGAATAATGAAATAGGTAGTAAACACGAAGCACTGATAATTCAGTATACATACTGAATTATCAGTGCTTTGTGTTTGCTACCTATTTCATTATTCTATCTTTTGGTGATTTTGATTATGAATTTAATGTTATTTAATTATTTAATATTTTTATATATAAAAAATGGTGTTGAAGGAAAAAATTAAAATATTTTGTATAAAATTCATTGTTTTTTTATTATTCAACAAAAAAAAACCTATTTAATAAAAATTAAATATAATTATGTCTATGTGTATATGTATATGCTATGTATGTATAATAAATAATAATAAAATTTATTCTCAATTAAAACTAATCAATTCAATAGGGATTAGAAACAAAAAATAATTCAGCTTAACCTTAATTTTAGAACTTTTGCCAAAATATAATTAAAAATTAAAAAAAGACAGTAACACAGCCTGCATATATTAATCATTTAATTACGGCACACTTTTTATTTAAAAATAACGAGAGAAAAAGAAGGAGGTTCACTTTTCGTGAAAAATAAACTAACAAACTAAATTTTTTCGAAAATATAATATTATATAAAACTTTAGTATTTTAATTTGTGAACTTATAAATAACTATTTTTGCTTTCACTTAGCAATTTGCTTAAAAATAAAATGACATAGATATAATTCTTGTAAAGTTTCAAATTAATTCTCAATTATTATATCATAGTGTGTGCCAAAAACTTCCTTTTTTCATGTGTCTTCATATACCATATAGATATAGGAGGAAAGGAAGTGAGGAAAAGTTCGGAATCTACTAGAAATCTCGCGGAGTTTGGTAAACAAAAAAATACCTAGATTAGAAATTATGTAATTTTCAACAAGGAATACAATGGTGACCTTGGATGTGACCTTGAACCTCACTTTTAAGGTCATTTTGAGAGCAATGTCATTTCTTAAAATGGAAACCCTAATTTTTGGCATCCGATTCGAAAATAATGGAACATTATACCCCCGGATATGTATTTTCACGACATCCCAAGGCCACCTGAAGAAATATATTTTAGTTATAATGCTTCTCTGATTTGCTATGAAGATTAAACAAAAATAAAAAAATATAAATTTTAAAAATGAAGAAATTATATTTTTTATTTTATATTTATTTTCATAACAAATCATAAGCATTATAACGAAAATATATTCTTTCAGGTGGTTTTGGGTGCTCATGTCATGGGAAATACATATTCGGACGTAAAATTTTCCATTCTTTTCGAATCAGATGTCAAAAATAGGGGTTTCCAATTGAATTACTAGTTGAAAATTACCTAAGATTTAATCAAGGTAATTTATTTTGACCGAACTCCGTGAGATTTCTAGTGGTTTCCATACTTTTTCCTCACCCGGAATATACATATATCTTACACTTAGTCTATTAATTATTAAATTAAATTACATTTTTATTTAAAAACAACTAATTATCAGTAAGAATTTTTTTAATTTAATTTAAAAATTTGAATTATCTTAAACATGGAATCTAGAGCGAAAAATATTATTGGCCTGTTATACTTAATACTATCAAAAAAGCATTAGGAGCGAATTACTTAATTGTCTCCTCTCCTTCAAATATTTGGTCACATGCTTGAACCGTAGGCACAAATATTATGAAAGTTTTTTGTAAATCATCGATTTAATTTTTTCCCCAATTGAATTTATTTAAGAACTTTTATTGACATCATCAGAACTCCATGAATGACAAAAGGCGATAGAATCTTTTCATCTGCAAGAAAAAAATATAAAAATAGATATTAAAATCGTTTCTATACTTTACAAGTTTTCTTATAAAAACTTACCAATAGAAATATTTTTCTGCTGTTATGCAGCTTTAGCTCCATAATAGGAGAAATATTTTTGATAAATGTGTCAAAATGCAATAAGAAATTACCACGTTCAGGGTACAGATTTTTAAAACCTATTTCTATTATTTTAAGTCCATGCGATTGTGTGTAGGCCATTCATCCAATATTTCCGCTGTTCTGATTTTATTATTTTGAAGAACCGATTTTCTTCTCTATTTGAATGAATCTTGTCAGGTTTGAAGAATAAGGCTAATGTTTATATCGTCTCTATTGTATTTTAATTGTTTTTGGATATTTTGGCCATCAGGTTCACCAGATGATTCCAATTCTGCAGCTAAGTTAGAAGTTATAGATAAATAAATCTTTCTTAAAAGGTTTCCAAACCGATTTCTCTTATTTTAATGAAACTTAAAAAATCAAAAAATGGTTACTAAATTTAATACATCAGTTTATGAAAGCAAATATTTAAATGCGTCATTTCTGAGTCAATTACGTCTTTTGTGCTGACTGCGGTACGGTAATTTTAATTAGCTCTTTAAGCGGCGTGTATAATATTGGGAACAAATACCGTAGCATTTCTCTTTGAACTCTATGCTCATCAAACCACTTTAAATGGTATAACCCCCCCCCCCCCCCCTTCCAGCCCTACACTAGAGTTAACAAATAATAACTTTGAGCAAAAGTACTGCAAACGCTGCATTAGGCAAAATTTTATTGGTTTTCGATTAATTTTCATTTCAATAGCAATATTAGAATACATCTTTCAAAAATTTTGAAAAACAACGTTTTTTTAACCCTTTCCACTCCTGATAAGTTTGTGCTCGACATGACATTTCTTACACCAACTCTAATATTTCGCTATGTATAAGTTCCATACTACTTGATATTAATTTATTACGGCTTATATAGAAATTTTCGTTGGTTTTGTATCCGCGCATTAACTCACACATTCGGGCTTGTCTAAAATATTTGTGTTGGTTTTGATGGAAATCAGTAGAAGTTGCCAGGCTACTTAAATTGAAAAGTAATATTTGCTATTTTTTTTAAATGTAGTTTTCGATTCGTATTTGATCCGCACCCATGGATTCTATAATCGGGCTGATTATTTCAATAATTTAGATTCATTACTTGTCAAATTATTTCGTAAAATATTTCGTTAGTTTTGCAGGTAAAATAAATATTAATATATTTTTTAAGTAGAATTTTAATTTACCATCTGAATTTTTGTTCTTTTTCTACCTAACAGGATTTGGTAAAAAATTATTGCTCCTGACCTTTGCGGTATAATTGTTGTATTTGTCGTACAACTGACCTTTTGGTTTCTGATTCCTTCTGCTTTGAAAATAAAGGGCCTGCAATATAATAAAAAAAATGATTTAGAATCTAAACATCCCACTTTTTGTAAAAGTTCTTATTTCACCTTTTGTTGGAAGGATTCCATAATTTTTTGGAAATTATCTCGCAGTGATAAACATACATTTAAAACCATTTTGAATAAAATAGTTTATGATTAAATTTATTAGAATTCCCTTTATGGGCTCACGCTGAGTTAGTGTTTTTGGCCCATTATTACCATATTTCCAATGACGTTGAGTGATGTCGTTTTCTAAACAGCAAACAAAAAACAAACTATTTTAGTATACATAGGCTATTGCTATATATTGAACTACAATTAATAGGAGCATAAAACAAATGATGATCATAATTTGACAATTTTTAGTTCTATAATTAATTATTCTATTGTCGACCATTTTAAGGATTATACATTGAAGTAAAAAGTAGGGCAAATCATTTTGCAAAAACCATTGTAAAATGGCGTAAATGTTCATTCCTTAGCAATAAATTCCATTTAATTATCGAACAAGGCCATTTTATGGATGTTAACGTCAACACAGAAAATCCAATTTATGATCATAATTCGCCTTTTAGTCGAATATAGTCGATAGTCAAACTATGAACATAAATTGAATTTTCCTTCTTGACGTTAAAATCCATAAAATGGCCTAGTTCGATAATTAAATGTAATTTATTGGTAATGAATGAACATTTACGCCGTTTTACAATGGTTTTTGCAAAATAATTTGTCCTACTTTTTACTTCAGTGTAGAATCTTTAATATCCTTGACAGCGTGCGATTTATTAAATTCGATTTAGTTAAACTCGTTTTAAATTACGCTAAATACACTTAAACTGTTATTGTTTTCATAATGTTTGTCAAACTTATACAGTCCCATTACATCGTTTTAGTGGAATGGGTACAAAGGGCCGAATTTCAAAGGGCCGAATGGGTCGAAGGGCCGAATTTTTTTGTTTATTGTTTTTTGGTTTTTAGAAATTTAGGGCCGATTATTTTTTTTTTCAGACTGTTTTATATTCGTTAGAGTGAAGGAAAATTCTATTTAGACGAATAAAATAATTTCATTGTGATTTAGTGATGTAAATTAGTGAATATTAAAAATTCGGCCCTTCGACCCATTCGGAACTTCGACCCATTTCGGCCCTTCGACATTCGGCCCTTTGATGTTATTCCGTTTTAGTCACTAAACTCAAAATAAAGCATATACCGTAAATCTCACTACGGCTAATCTCGAAAATTCACTAAATCGGATTTATTAAACCATAGTCTGTCTAGGGGTTTAAAATAGTCGAAAATAGAATAATTAATTATAGTACTGAAAGTTGCCAAATTATGATCATAATTTGTTTTATGGTGCAATTAATTAAAGCGTCAAGACATAGCAGTTTTATTTTAAGGTAAATAAAGTAAAGATACAATAATTGCGCATGTTAATTCGTACGTCACGAGTAGCCGAGAATTATTTATAAGGGATTTCAGGATTGTTTTTATTTGGATAGTAAAAGTATTTTTTTTATTATTTTCCAATTTGAATATGTAAAACGGATATGTACATATATCTCGAAGGAATTTTTTCTTAAATATTTCGAACATAAAGGGAAAAGTGTTAAAAAGTTCAAAAGATCTATCATGATCATATTAATATTAAATAAGGTTTATTGCAAAAAATACTTTTATTCTTAATTTATTTAAAAATTTAATTTAAAAATCGCTAAATTCATATAAATATGCTTTATGGCTACACGTGACGTAATGCGTTACTATCCATTTACCTTGGCTGAATTTAGTTGATTTTATATAATAAAATTACCAGGAAATGGAAGATTCACAGTGGACATCAAACGTTTCACTGTCGTTAAAAGAGCAGGTAGAATATAATCCTTTACCTGCTTTTGAAAATTGGATCACATCTTTGGTGTTAAATTTTTTTTTTTGAATTAAATGTATTGAAAATTTAACCGCAGATGCTAAAATATTGTTAATTATTTCACTACTAGATGCACCTATTTGCAATAGAATCTTCTTTATCACCGAATTTATAATTTTAATCTTTTTCTACCACTGGTAAAAGTACAACTCCCTAACATGAAAATTATTAAAATGCTTTCTAAAATTTGAAAGAATTTGGAACGATATATGTATGTATATAGCACAAATTATCCGCACATTTATAAGTTGAGTTATGTGTATTTAAAACTATGGAAATATTTATAATGTACAGCTTTGAAATCTTCAACACTAAGCTATACAGATCATTTCTCACTTTAATGCAAAATAAATCAATCAATAATAATAAAATATTGTTAAAAACACATTAAAAATATAGGATGCTTAAAGCGTGTAGCTGGTAATTTCGTTTATCCTGTAAAATAATTTGCACAGAAAGTTTTCTAAATTATCGTTTTAGAATGTTACTTACTTTGATTCGATGACATGTATAATGCATATAACAACATAAATAATGTTGCATATATTGAGTATGACGAAATTGCATAAAACAAAATGTGTGTTGCAAATTTCGAAATATTTTTGATTTATATTCTTCCAAATATATTATAAACACTGAAACTTTTATTATCACTTTTATTTTCTTTAATTTTATTTTAAAATTTAATTTTTAACTAATTTTTAACTTAAACATCCACTTTGATCTAAAAACGATTCAAGAATAATTTTCTGTAGATTTATTTATTACCGTTATCCCAAGCCGCAAAATTTAACGAAAAGGAGGAGTACATTTAAAGAAAAATTCTTTAATATAACCGGAACTGCTTAAATATTACGTAACACAGTTAAAATCGTTTATAGGTAAATAAAGAAAACTACTTTAATATAACGAAACTGCTTAAATATTATGAAACATAGTTAATTCGTTTATAGATAAATAAAGAATGTTGCTTAAATGAATTAAAAGTTGTTGAATTTTCAGAGACAAAGAGAAGAAAAAGAGAAGAAACATTTTCTGTAGATTTATTTATTACCGTTATCCCAAGCCGCAAAATTTAACGAAAAGGAGGAGTACATTTAAAGAAAAATTCTTTAATATAACCGAAACTGCTTAAATATTACGTAACATAGTTAAAATCGTTTATAGATAAATAAAGAATTTTTCTTAAATCGATTAAAAGTTGTTAAATTCAAATTACATTGTTATTGTAACATTTAAATAATTCATTTAATAAAAAATTCGTAGTTACCTATGAATGATTTTAATTATGTTTCATAACAGTAAAGAGATTTATGTTATACTAATGAATTTTCCATTCATTATTTATTTTAATCTCAAATTGAATTAAGATGGGTAAAAGTGGCTAAGATCCCTATAATAATGCTATTGATATGTTATACTGAAATGATAACCGTTATTATATAAACTCCAATTCCAATTTGTATTCCAATTAAGTTTAATTTCAGCTTTAGCTAATGGCTGCAAATAATAAAAAATAAAAGTGGAATTCACTGGTATACTGTAGAGTAGTTATACTGTATAGAGTAATATCTTGCTTATCTTAAAGGTTTACTTTAAATTTTCAGCTCCCTATATTTGTAATGATGTGGAACAATATGACGATTAGAAGCTTGTATCGACGGACATTAGAAACAGACACGGACAATGTATCAAATACGCCTGGGCACATGTTTCAAATACGCCACCCGTGCACTGAGGTAAAAGGTTACCTCAAAATAATACAAATCAGTTTAATACAAAACACAATCAAAAATGTAGTTTTTATTTTACTAACATATTTTATAAATGCCCGTAAAAAAAACATTTTTGCAACAATTTAAATATAATTGTGGTCACAAATCATAAAGGTGCAAGCCTAAAATTCCCGTTTTTCAGAAAAACATTTCTAAAACTAAGAGACAGTCAAATTCGTATATCAGTTTTCGAATTCTATTTTTTTAAGCACTTATTACGGTTATTTGTAGTTGCTCGAAAATTACAAAAATTGATATTACCTATATAAAATCGAATACGGAGATTTCCAAGTTATAATATGAATGATATTGGCATTTCATTGTTTCCAGTTTTACATTTAGGAATACATATAGCAACATTAAACATGATTACCCATCTTCAATTTATTTTCCGTTTATTCAAGTTGAATAAAGCAAATTATTATAATTTATTTGTGTTACCCTGAAATAATACATTTAACAAACAGTTTCTTATTTATCGATAAATGATTTTGATTACATTTCATAATTGTTAAGAAATTTCGTATTATTTAATAAAAAAATAAAATATCAAAATTTAATGAAAAAATCTTTAATGTAACGAACATTTAATTTGTTTCTTTATAAAATTTATTTGTTCTTGGGTTAAGTAAAGTAAAAAATAATTATATTTACGAAATATTTTTAAACTAATTACAAATTTACCTGCCTTTTAATTCTACACCTAATATTGTTAATATTATTCAAATTCTTCATACATAAAAAACTGGAATAAAGAAGGTTTCGTTAAATGAACAATCTAGTTGTCAATGCAAAGCTTATTTTGTTATTTATCAAATTAATAAATAACGATTTGAAATATGTAGTATTGAAGAATATTAGTTATTTATATATTTTTTATTTAATATTATTAATGATGTTTACGTTATATTAAAATAATTCTGTAACATTAACGATTTTTTTTTGTTAAAAATTAACGAAAATCTCTTCGTTAATGCTACGGTATTTTTTTTCTCATTGTATAATTTATAGTCGGATGGGTTAAATTTCGAACAATTGTAGGAATGATTGAATGTAATAAACGAATTACATGAGTGAATCACTAAACATCTTTTCGCGACCTCTACCCGACGTTCCTCTTGCAAAAAAATCAGCCAAAATGTGTTGATTCGAGCCATAAGAGATGTTGAGAGCCTCTGATATCTCTCTAATGCCAACACTACGATTTTCGAGCACAATTGTCTTCACTTTTGCGATGTTATCATAGTTAATAGATGTGGATAGACGACTTAACTGAGGCAAGTTTCACTGAATGCTTTATACCACTCAAATACTTGCGTTCTTGATAGAGTAGACTCCGCAAAACACATTTTTCATTTATTTGCAGTTACTATTTCCGAAAAATTATAAGAGAATTTACACCAGTTTCGAACTGATGAGCTTATGATTATGAAAAAATCAATCTTCTCATCAGGCCGCGGCGACTGGACGAATTGTACCACAATTTACGTTCTATATACATATATAGAATGTACTGTGGAGGTTGTATTAGCGAATTATATTAATACAGCCAAATTCTCTTACACATTTTTCTTCGTCACATTCACACAGTTGTATTCTTATGTAAGCAAATTTTATCAATTAACAATTGTTTACTCTAATTTGAATTAATTAATTAATTCGTATATTTTCTAATATGCAACCAATCCTAAGACATTTTAATGTATTTTACACCCCATAGATAGCACATATTAATAGGAATAGGTAATAGGGACTCCCTATTAGGGAGGTAACGAGAATTTCAAATATTGTTTCATTTTGATCGCCCATGCAATATTAATTGTCACTCAATTATCATAGCCTACTTGAATACAAATTTCCATTGATGTATCAAGCACCAACCAACAAATTGAAAACTGATTCTAATTTTTGTAATTGTTGTAGTGGTTATTAGTGATTTGAACTTCGTTTTTTAAATGCTATGCTATTCGGTTCAAGGTTGCACACATTTGCAAATTTGCCAATTTGAACAACTGCGCGCTAGTCTAGTTAAATTTAACTCATAAAGTTTTTTATACCGCATCCAATCACCGCATCAAATTGTTTGGAATCTATTTTTGGTTTTGATTTTATAAAGAAAAGGATGCATATAAAATTTAATAGCAATTTGTATACATGTTTTAGAGTCTGCACAAGAAACCATTTATATACATATTCTAATAAATCAGACTACGGTCAGAATTAATATCCATTTCTTAAAATAGCCGCGTGCATACACACGCACGTAAAACAAACACATTTCGTTTCTGTAGCGCGGCACCACAAAAATAACCAACTAATTTTTGCGTATACTCGTATTTAGTTTTTTTTTTTTATTATGCAGATTTCCAGACACATTATATACATAAGGTACAAGAACAATTAAAAAAAAAAATCCCTTTATATTCGTATAGCAACTATGTTTGTGTACGCGCGCGCGTTTGCTTAAATTTATCGTGATGATGCACACGATAGATTGGCATACAATGAAATGATCCAAAATTCCAAATTAAATTGTAATCAATCAAAAATTATATAACCAAAACTAATTTGATAAGAGAATAAAAGCACGAATGCATATAAGAATTTACAAAACTAAAACTAACATCTAATCAATTTGGTAAACCTAAAATTACCCTCACGTTAAATAGAGATAAAAATCGTCTAATATACATGTTTATGTGTATGATGCGAACAAACAATATCAACAACACTTTAAACTTGAATTTTTTTTTATTTTTTTATCAAAGATAAGGGTAAGGACATGGATAATATAATTAACCATCACATTGAACTTCAATATGAGCTGAGTAAAAAAATGTAAAAATTATCGCGGTGCTGTTGCTGTTAGTTGGTTTTTGTTTGTAGGTAAATGTAAATCACACCTGACCGCCGTTTTTCATTCTGTATTCCTCTCTTATGAATAGTTAACTTTGAAATATGTGAGTTGATATAACAAAAAAAAAACTTTGTACATAAATTACAAAAAGGAGTTAAATGGATGGATGGATTTTGGTTTTATTATCGCGTAAAGAAAAAAAATTTGAAATCCACATACAATGCGGGTGTCCATATGACTCTTTCGATACATACTACATATTAGAACTAATAATAATATTATTATGTACATGATGATCATCGTCATCATGTTAATGATCATTGTCATACGATTTGTTTGTGTTTTACAACAATAATTATTATTATAAATTTTTAGTTTTATGTTTAGCTTTATGTATACTTCAATATAACGATACGGGTATTTTATATTGTTTGAATTTAATGAGGAAAAAAAATGTTTGTGGTGTGATTGTAAATCCACGTTGGATGTCAAAGAATTGTAGATTTATTTAGTACCGTATAGAAATTGATAAAATGCAGTAGCGATTTAACGTAGAATTTATGTATTATATATTGAGTCACGGATTTGTGATCAAAATTCGAATAAAAAATAAAATTTTGTTAAACAGAAGCATTTATTCTGTAATTTTGAATTGCCAGAATTATGAGAGACATCCTTGTCAAAGAATATTGGTACTTCTGTGCACTAACCGAATATTTTTTTATATTCTACAACTAACCTCGAAACCAAAATAGACTAAGGCCCTTTTCCAATTACTTACTTATTTTGTGGAACCTAACCTGAATAGCTATCGCAGGAAAAAAAATCAGTTAAAGTTTCCCGTGGAAAATCTCGGAAAAATCGATTTTTCAAAAATCATTTGAAAATTATCCAAGCATAACACTCTAGAAGCTGATTTTATACAAATTTTCTAATGATTTTGGAGAATAGAATTTTCCGAGATTCCCCACGGGAAACTTGAACTAAACTTTTTCCTGCGATAGCTATTGACAAGTAGTAATCCATCTTCAAACATAACACTGAGGTTGATTTTATTCCAATTAAAATATTTTTTGGGGTTTCTCGAGTTTTCCATAATTTTTCACGAGAAACTGGATCCAGGTGTTGCCATATAAGAATATTAACAGTGATCCTCAATGCAATTTATGCATCCTTAGTAATTATGAGGCTAAACACTACCGAATGATATCGACTTCATTGTTTATTTTCGGCTGGGATAACTTAGTCTGCCTAACTGATTTTTTTTACATTTGGCTGGGATAACACAATCTGCGTTACCGTTTTTTTACTTTCGGCTAGAGTAATACAATCTGCATTATTTACTTTTCACTTTCGGCTGGCTACTTTCAGCTAACTTTTACAGCATCTAAACACTACCGATTGATATCATCTTCATTGTTATTTACGGCTGAGAGATCACAATCTGTATTACCGCTTTTTTGTACTTTCAGCTGGGCTCACACAATATGCATTACCGTTGTTTTACTTTAGGTTGCCGCTTTCGGCTGGAGTAATACAATCAGCATTATCGACTTCTCACTTTCGGCTGCTAACTTTAACAGTATTTACGAGATGCTGTTAAAGATTTTAGCTTTCTTTCCATTCTTTACAATAAATATGCAAAATAGTATTTTTCTTATCATATTGTTTATATTTTGTAATTTGAGTAAATCGAAAATTGACTAAGAGAATGAATTCTTTCAATATATTTCCGAAGGCTCTTTTATTTAAATAATATTATAACGAAAGATATAACATTTGCGACACCCACCAACTACCAGGCTCACCAACCCTCAACGACACCCGCTCACTACGCTCACCATTAATTTATAATATTTTATTTCCTTACACAACTTATTTTACGAATGGAAAATTTGAAGAAACTTGTTAAGCACAGTACTTATACATATAATTTGAAATATTTTATACCTACTTACCTAACAATTTTTCTGAACATTTTATATTTTTTGAGATATTTGTAAGGTACAATTTCTTCTACACGGAAGCTGCTACTTCCGGTTAGCCGATTTTCACTAAAATTCATGGAGATCACCCAATTTACGGAAAAAACTTAAATAGGCGGTTCCAGTTCGATTGGTTAAACCATCTGAGCGGACTCACTGGACCTCAAAAAGGATAAATCCCCAAAAATCGAAGCTGAACATTTTATTTTACTAACGAAAAAGAAAGTAAAAATTTCAGGCGTGGCCAACACAAAATTTTCTTTCATGATCCGAGCAGATGCATCAATTCATTCCTTATAGTTAATCATTATTTCCTTATTATTCACTAATTTCTAACTCGTTGTAATCAGTGAATAAAATATGAATTTATGTGAATAGTGAGTGAAAATTGACTGAATAACGAGTGAGTAACAAGAGAGTAACGTGAGAGTGAATTGTGAGTTAATTATGACTGAATATTGAGTGAATGCATTGCACTTCCTTTTTCAGTGAATAAAGAGTAAATAATAAAGGGTGTGATAGGTGATACTCACTCGGAAAATCCGGAATAATAAAATCCCACTGCACAAAAAACGCGTTTACATTAAAATTGTTGACACACAGTTTTGTGGTGTTTTATTGATTGTGTTGACGGAGGGTCAACTGAACATGATGGCTCAAGAGAACGCAGAAAAGTGTTACATTAAAATCACTTCAACTTTTGAACTTGAGTCTCTATACAAAAGGAAAAGTAATTTTGTTGACTAAGGTATCCCCTAACCAAATATATTCGGAATATTCTATACTGCTCTTCAGGTTTAGCACCCGTCATAGTTGCTTAACATGAGATTTCGACCGATAAAAATATTTGAGATGTCAATATTAAACAATAAAATTCAAAAATATTGCATAAAAATTGAGTATATTGTGCAATATTCTGTCGTCACACAAGTATATTGGGCAATTATGTGTACGTGAATACCGACCTTTATATGGAAATTTTATCAATTATTTCAGTGCGTTGATAAGGTTATTGCAATTTTACTAAACAAAAGTGAGTAATTAAAATAAAAATTTGGATACACATTTGTCTATTAAATTTCGGCAAACTTGTTAAATAAAAATAAGTATGACTGAATGTTAAAATATAATATAACAACAATTCCTGTTATAGTAGCAATATTAATAAATTAAAAATAAATATTAGTACTATATACGAAATCCGATAAAGTTGGAATTAAACTGCCAATTATTGGTTATTGTTGCCATTTGAAGAAAAAAACGGGAGGATATTTACTGATGGACTTGTGAGAGAGGATAAGAAGAATTTGGTTGAAAATGATTCACAACATATCAAGGAGGCCTACAAATTATAACCTTGCCCTTCTTGCATATAAATGAAACTGCTGTAAAGCTAACGATTTTGTTTAGAATGCAGTAGTCCAACCTTCAGACAAACCATCAAAAATTATCTTAGAGAGCGCGGTTAATACTTTGGAAATATGCCGATTTTTCTCAAGTTCAAAGAGAACAAATTGGACTGGTAGGAGCATCTGAGGAGATCAGGAGGATCTGAACCATCATCTTGGTTGAGTAAAATAATTATACCAGAAAATTTAAAAATTAGAAGGAGATATTTTTGCTAGGAGCATGGTTTCGCTGGACAAAAAATGGCTTAAGCCCACTTTCATACACAACTTCGGATTTTTATTAAAATTGGCACAATGAAACTAGATTTATTCGTGATAATTTTAGTATAAGTTTTTTTTTTTTCAAGACGTGATTGGTTCACGAGATATTTAGATTTTAAAAATCCCAATTTGCCATGTAAAATTGGTTCCTTCGCTAACATTGTTGATGGTTAACGAACGCAATTGTATTATTATTTTTGTGAGTCTGAAATATTTACAACATTTTATTTGCATTAGTGACATCTATTGTTGTACAGCAGAAAAATACAAATAAATATTTGAGGCCGGGCCTTCGTACACCTTTTTTTACATTTAATTGGAAGGATTGGATAGGATTGTTAGTATATTATTGAGATCGGCCCGGTTATAAACACCTTGGCGGTCAATTATTAGTAGTTACATTTTTTTTAAAAATTACTTTACTGCATTTTTTGCTAAAAACCTACTTTCAACCCTTGGTATGCTGAAGTCAATATTAATTAGTAATTAATTACTCCTTATATATTTCCCACCACCTAATCATATTCTCAACTAATTAATTTTAAATTTAAATTTAATTTAATTTCTATAAACTTGTTATGAATTAATCTTTAAGCATTTACTACACAACCTTAATGTTAATATTAGTGTTTATTTCCCATCGCTTCTTCAAATTCCAGAACCCGCCTCCGGGAATTGGTTTTTGCAATATGATTAAGAGTTGTCTAAATCTAATTATTAACTAACTATCTAAATCTAATTTTGTAGTTTATTAGACTAACAACTGCATTCTGAAATAACGTTTATTATTTTGCTGCGGGTCAGATTTCTGTACACTTCTTAAATTGTGAGCGTGCACGAATTGATTGATTGTTGCAGAGTTTGATCGATTGATAACAAACACCTAAGTATTCTTGCTAATATTGGCTGGTTTTAATGAAAATATAAAATGGTCGTCGTTTACAATTTCGTTGTTTCCTATTTATTTTACAATTATGCTAAACACTTCTTCACTGCGGTTGACAACAAAATGGACGAACATAGAAAAAATGTCCAATAGAGTTTAGAGTTAATGTCTGCATAGGGAGTATTGTACTCATTACAAATGGTTAATTGGTTCCACACACATTAACCGTTGATATCTATCGGCTAACATTACAAAAATTAATTATTCTAACATCAAATTTTAATTATGAGATAATTGTAAGTTGTACTAGAATCGTATGCAATTTAAAAAGTTTATAGGATAATTTTATGCCATACTGGAATCCGTATACAGTTTGAAGTTTTACACAATTCTAAATTTCAAATTATTTGTTATTGATTGGAATATAAATTAGATAAATATAATTGTAATTAAATTCTAGCCTTAACAATTCTAATTATAGTTTTACTTATAGGTTGGTTGCGATTGCTGTGCTCAGACAAATTGTAATCATTATTAATTTAAATTTCACTTAAAACTTATCAACAGTAGTTGAGAGACGACCTAACATAATAAAAATAATTAATATCAGCTAATTATTCAAATGATTTCCGCCATACTGGTCATTATCGCAACATAAACTACAGTTTAACACAACTGCTATTATAAATGAAATATTTTCGCCGACCTCCCACTAAGATTTTAGACGTTTGATCTGTATTGGATGTTGGCCTGTAATGAATTACAATTAACGCCATCAGTGACCTAAATCAGAATGATAAGACACTAATTAGTTTCTAAAGTATGAAGTTCGACCTGGAGTTCCTATGAATTGAGATAACAAAAATTAAGATAACACAATTTTTAAACTACCTGTCTAAGGCCGAGGGGTTTAATTCTCTGGAAATCTGCATTATAGATTCCTCCGATATTCTGAAAATCCAGATCAAATTTGTTAATTATCACTAGATACTACTTTAAAATAAACTAAAAATTATTAAATTCTGAAATCCTCATTGTTTAGTTTGTTTTAAATCATCTATATGCACAACAAAATTAAATTAAATTAACAAAATAAATAAATTGTACTGACAATTTAATTAACAGTGTTTAGTACTTCAAAATCTTATTTTTCAGCAATTTACTAATATTAATCGAATTTAACCTAACATTTGTATAAGAATAACATCGCAAAGAAACTACAAATTGTGGCCAACTTCGTTTATAGCTAAATTGACATTTCGCAAAACAATCACCTATCATGTCAAAGTAAGCAAAATTATATCCAAACAAAGTCAAAATAACAGAAACACCAGCATAAGCAACATTATTCCGCTTTAGACTCGACCAGCAGCAATCGATATTGCAGCAACCCTCTACTGGGACAAATCAAATACTGCTAAGCCACTCTTATAACATTTAACCAATATATTGTACACATCACACATAAATACAACAGACCTACCGTTCACGACACATTCCTCAGTAAATCTATTCGAAGATTTTAAATAACATTGTTTCAATCCGACTACAAATTATGTAAATTTTATTATAATGTAAATAAAGAAACGATACAACGTATACTTACCCGCCTTCGGGACCCGATCCACAATTTGTTCAAAAACCATTGGAAATGTTTTTTTTTTTTTTTTGGTTCAGGTGTATTTCAAAAAATGTCACGAAAAGTTGAACCAACATGACTTTCAGAGGCCCAAAACTAAACTACAAAAACCTTCAGTTTACGTTCACGACGCCTTAAAATGAATAAACGAGACCGAATTCAGGACAAATACAAATGTACGCCTTCCTTTAACCATTTGTAATTTTTAAAATATACGGCACGATCCAGCTCAATTTAACTCAAGAATTTAACAACCTTCGACGTTCGTTGCCCGACCAATCAATAATAAATTGTTACATTAACAATTTATTTATTTATTTTATCCAAAATTAACAATAATTACTTAAAATTAAACTTACAATAAATTAATTATTTTTAATAAAATAAATTTCTAAGGAACATTTAAAAAACAAAAAACACAACCGTTTGACTCGAAAGTCATGGCTAACCATTATAATACTACTAGAAGGAAAAGCCTATGCTATAATACGGGCGAAAATATTACTTCTTTTAATTTCCCATAAGAACTAATGCAAATTTGGTCTAAAATATTTATGAACTAAAATTCATTCGAAGTGATTTTCCCAAATATAATTCCAACGCTTGCTGCGACTGGCGGCTAAAATATTTCGTATGTAGTTTTATATGGTCAAACATGTGTTTGAATGTTGCATTAAATTATTAATTTCGACTAAATTAATTTTAAAATTTGGTATTTATTATTAATCGCAACACTCAATTTTATTAATCATAAAAAAAAGTATGGGGACATCCACTAATTTAGACAAGAAACGTGTATTTGTAAACATGATTTTACTTGTTTTTGTATGTAATTAAAAAAAAGTAAACAGCGCTGCCTAAGCTTGGGGACAAATGAACTAAAATCGATTGAAAAATTGTAGAAAAAAAATCTCTCTACATTTTCAGGTAGGATAAGAAAAGAAAACCACCATTTTTCACTACTTATGCAATCAAACAATAGAATATTTCTGTTATACAGGAAAAAAAATTTAAAACAAATCAGGACTGCCTTGATTTTTGTATAAACACGGCCCTTCACCAGTGCTGCCACTTTACTACAAATGTAGCAGAAATGCTACAATTTAATCATTTTAAAATTTCAATACCCACTAAACTCAATCTGCTACATTTTTAATAGCATTTCAGGCAATATGTACTATGTTTCCATGCAGAGTTCAACCTAGGTTCAATCTAGGTTAGCGTTCATGGAAACGGGGTTGAGTTGGATTTTCGTTGAGTTAATTTGAACTCAACGAAAATACCTGAGTTGAGTAGAGTTGAAATTCAAAATGGCGCGGCGAATAAATATTAAGGATTTTTATTATTAACACTATACAAAAATATTACAATACTTAAATATGTACTACAAAAAAATATTGACAAAAAATTAAGGATGTAATAAAAAAGTCCTAAATGTATATAATATAATGGGCTGTCAAAAACTTTCGACTCAACCTGACTCAATTTCATGGAAACGATCGACCCCATTTTGAAATTTAACGAAAACCTAATTTCAATCCAACCTAACTCAACCTCATTCATGGAAACATGGTAATGTATTCTACCAATATTTGTTTTTGATTTCGCAATTTTAGAGGTTATTTATTTGCCTCGTAATACAGTTTGTGCAGGACGAAAATTAAAATTATAGAACCAGACCTTAGAAAATTTTCAGAGAAATTTAAATGTATAGACCAAATAAACTGAGGGCCTTCTGTTTATTTAGATGGTGTAGTGCTGAGCACTAAAGGAATTTTGGTCGCACAAAATGAGACTCGGTAGTCATGATCTTCATTTCATGTACGTACCAGTCGTACAACAATAAATTTTATACTTTTTTGGATTTATTTTATTACTATTGTAGATCTAGTACTTGCTTTGATTGCTTGATACCTTTTGCAGGAATGTTAAAATGCAGATAATGTTCATTCAAACATATGAAATTCGCGAACTAAATTACTTTAACATCTTTAAAAGATATTTCTTTAAAAATCGGAAGATTTGTCGCTGAAACTTAAAATATAATGGCACTCACACAAACATAGCAAATACCAGTCGTGTCACACGTGCCGGAATCAAAACTCTCAAATCCATTGTCCGGCTAAAAGTTTAGATTATAAAACCACCAGAATATATTATTATTATTATTATTACTTTAGGGCCATGTGGGGGCTCAAGCCACCCCGCACTGCGACCTAAAAGATCTTTTGTGCATTAAGCCCTACTTAATTATCCGTCCAGTCAATATTCAAGCTCTTAATGAACTTGATAATACTGCCTAACGGTACGTGATACATACTATCTGGGCTCATTGCTCTCCCTCCTAGATGTTTTAATTATCCGTCCAGCCAATATTCAGGCCCTTAAAGAACCTGATAATACTGCCGACCGGTGTGTGATACATACTATCTGGGCTCATTGCTCTCCCTACTAGATGTAATAACATTTACTTCTGCTAGAAGAGCGGTAGCATTGGGACTCAAGGACATCGAGAGGGCAGACCCACTCCCGTATATTCCTATCCATGCCTCGTCTACCGTTTTGATTTTACTTTTGCGAGTTGCTGGGACATACTATCTGGGCTCATTGATCTCCCTCCTAAATGTTTACTGTAGGAAGTACTTCTACACGCGTTACATACTATCTGGGCTCATTGCTCTCCCTCCTAGATGTAATAACATTTACTTCTGCTAGAAAAGCGGTAGCATTGGGACTCAATGACTTTAAGAGGGCAAACCCACTCCCGTGTATTCCTTCCCGTGCCTCGTCTACCGTTTTGATTTAACTCTTGCGAGTTGCTGGGAATAAAAAGTCGCCTGTAGGTCACCCAGGTTTACTACAGGAAGGCTAAATAAAACTGGAGGGTGCCTGGTATCCAGAGTCCGCATATATAGACTGATTAACCTATCAGCCATTCATCCATCGGCATATGCTGTTCCACCTTAGATTAGGGATTTTTTGTCAAGGTTTCCTCCTTTAGCGTCGTACTTTAGCCTGTCACCAAAGGCCACATTCAGCCTAATGGTTACAGTTACCGGTGGTTGCCACGAGGAGGCAGTACGTACACCTGCGCCTATTGGAAGTTTACGGAGCCCCTTCCAATAGACGCCAAACCACCCACCAGAATATAAAAAGTATGCTTCACATTATATTATACCCAAAGAAACAATTTAAGAATAATGATTCCAAGGCGAATTTGCATAATATCCAGACTTACATAGATCCCTCCCGCCTGCCAAGGTGACTGCAGAAACCATCTTTCAAAATCACTTTGATATTCATTAGTTCTGAATATAAAGTGAGAATGACGTAATGCCTTCCCTTCAATTTCTGTAAATTTTTATTTTTTAGCATACCTGGTGCCTAGGCAGAATCTAGGTCGTCTTGTTCTGACATTTCCCTAAATTAAGCCAAACCATCTTCCAACTCTCAAAAATTATCTTTGTGAAATTACGTAAATAATCGCATATGTGAGAGGTACAAATGAGAAAACCGATATAATCTTTGAGCATTTAGACTTTTTACATTTAAGAGCTTAAAGCTTTAATAGTAAAATAGATTAAGAGCCATAAACCAAAAAACAAAACAGCTTTCTTTTAATATTTAAATTTGGCTCAAAAACTAAAAACAATTTTCTTGTAATATGCTGAATCGTGTTTTTTTATAGAAATACCAAAAATTATTTATGTCTAAGGTCTAACTCATGCATTTCGTATTGTACTCTATTCTGACTAGAAATACTCCCTTGTAAAGTGGAAATGTACTCCGCACAGTTGAAAATCTTGCGACGATTTTCGACGCAAGCTTTGCATCGAGGCGTATGCGATTTTACCTTACATCTAATTCTGATGTAAGACTTACATTAAAAATATATTTGATATAATTACTACCAAATGCGATGTAAAGCTGCAACTAAATAACGCGCATGCGCAATAACCCTTCATCGTGGCATTTACGATGCAATTTAAGTCTTATTTTGATGTAAGATAGGCATTCAAACAAAATTTGATTCAAATTACTGCGATATTTGGTGCAAAGCTTGTAACGAAAATAAATGCACATGCGCAAGAATATTGTTTTCCTGAAGAAAAAAACAAAACCTTGAAAAGTCATATATATTTAGGGATTCGGCGTCAATTCAGTAATATAAATATCGGATATTAGTAAATCGGTATTGTAGGTAAGAAAAGTAAATCATGGATTTACTAGACATAATCTTGCTGCTATTTGGTTTTCAATTGTAGGTATATGTATGTAAATTAGTTATTTTGATGTAGATTGTGAAATTTTTGTTAAACGATGCAACTTGCATCTTATACTAAAATTCGTTTTGGAAGATATATCCAGAAATTATTTCTATAACAATTTAATTGGTTCACAAAAATAATGGAACCCTTGAGAGGTGTTAGAACTCAAATCATAGTATTGGTCGAAATATGTGGTTATTTTGTATTTGAGTACTTTAAATCAAATGATTTAAATTATTGGCCGTGTTTAGTACAGCGTAGCGATGAAAAATTTCACGCTTGCGCGTTTATTTATAGCAAATATATTTGTTCCAAATCTTTTTAAATGTGTAGGATTGAATTTTAACTTAAAGGCGAATTATTTCCATGATATTGAATTTGTTTGGATCCTTAAATATGGGGCAAAGAATGAGAGCCGTAAGTGGAAGTGTCAGTGTTTTTTAAGAATATTTAGAAAAATTAATGCAGTCGTACTCGTGAGATGAATTTTTTTAGAATGAGACGAACCCGGCTTACGGTAAAAACAAATTATATGTAAATTAACATAAAATTAATTGAATATTATTTGTAGAAATTATTGTCAGAAACTTTTAGTGAACGTTTTAGGGATCGTTTCAACATTTCCAAGGGAATATGCCATTGTTTCTTGCTTGGCTCGCATATTGAAATAAAATAATCAGTTGGTAATTGCAATGATTATTACAACATAAAAGGATTTTAAATGATTGTTTGTGTTAAAAGGTATTTATAACTTGAATAATAAAAACACCATAAATTAACGTGCATATATTTTAGCTTTGTGATAATTACTGTAATGGATAATGCATTATTAACTCCAGAGGAACATGCAATTTGGGGTTATGCTCACCCCCTTCTGCCAAATTTACTAACAGCTTGTCCTGATAATGGAAATTTAATATCAGGCCAAACTAACTTTAATTCCGAACTGTCTTTGGTAAGGGTGTTTATATGTATATAGAGAGAATGTTTGGTATATCGAAAAGGCAATTTAGAAAATTAACATTTTAGATTTCAGTGCGCTCTAGATGAAATTTTCTCTTCAAGTTGTATACATATTGCAAACTATTATAAGATAAGAAGCCGCAGTGGATTATACTATAAACTTCAAATATAATAAAGGCAGTATTTAAAATTAAATTTAATATTAAAAATACTAAACAAAAGAATCAATATTTTTTTCATTATTAATAATTAGTTAATTTAAGTCAAAAAAATTAAATGTTTTGTATTTTTTTTTTTTTGTAGAAAAATATGTACATACTTGTATCTTTCCCACCTTATATCATAGGTAATAAAATAAATTGTATTTTTATGTTACAAAAGAAAAACAATAAAAAATATTTGATGTTTCCTTTGGCACCTAATAGCCAGCTATTTCAACCCTCTAGTCTAAACCATAATTTGTGTCGTCCAAATAATTTTTACTTCTGGAGAATTGGTACGCCAATTAAGGCATGCTAAAATTGAAATTTACTGTACTTAGTGGAGTAAAATTAGCATTCAAAACTGTATTCTTAAAAAACTCGGTGCTTATCATCTAATTTTTATAATGTTTTTAATCTCTTCGTGATGAATTCTAGATTAATGTTAAAACATTACTCCGCTGAAAGCTTTTTTTAAAGTTATTTTGAAAAAACTTCAAAAACTAATGTCTCAAATTTTTATTGCGTACAATCGTAAATATTACAGGTGAAAATCGTTAAAAAATAAAAATCATCAATTTCTGAAGCCCTCTGCGTTCCGAAGTGGAATGCTATAGTTTTAAAAAAATCTTCAGAATGACGATTAAGAAAATTTCATTTTTTTTTACCATTCCTAAATATTTTTAAAGAATGAAGCAGTTTCACTAATAATGCGAATTGAAAAAATTATATTTCTTTCTCTATTGTAAAAGTTTGTTTGATAATAAGCATTTAAAAATCTGACACAGAGACCATGAAAAGAATACTCTAGAGTCTAGACATGTATACTTTAATTTTAAAATTTATGTATTTTTAAATTCTCCATTAAAATTTTAAATTTGAAGTTATTGTCATCGAATTGAGAATCATTTTGATGTTAAGGTATTTTTGAAATGATTAACCACTTAATTCGCATGCCCGTATCTGACACGAGCAAGCGCGCACATTAAGAGTATTTACACTTCGTTACTTGCAGTTATGACGATCATTTTTATCAAAGATATTTTTGATTCGTATTACTGTTATCATTTACAATGTAATCAATTTTCTACAAAAAACAACAATTAAAACACAAATGAAATTGATTATTTCACAGATTCTGCCGGAGACCGGAATACACCTGAAGAAGGAAGATGCAACATCTGGTAATGCATTTCCACAAAGTTGCAAGAAGCATATTACCGTTTTTTCCTTAGTTGTTACAGAAAAGAAAAAGGAGCAAAAATTAAACATAAACTATGCCTTCCTAGAAGATTTCTCAAGAGTTTATGATCGACCTTTAGTATTACTTATTACATGAAATATGTATATCTAATCAGAAAGAAATACAATGTTTTTAAATTATATTTTTATGTTTAATTAAAGAATTTGCGATACACACAGTAACTTAATTTGATGCAATTGCACCATAATTAAAAACAACGCTGATTGCCATTGTATTCGATACTAATAGTGTCGCAATTTTGTTTGATGCAAAACTTGCATTGAAATTACTTTTTCGATCTAATTAGTAACTAAATTTTATTCGTTACAATGGCTGCATCTAAATTTTGTTTTCGATGCAAATAATGTTTAAACAGATTTCGAAGCAAGACTTGTATCAAAAAATGATGTAAATATGGGGTATGTAATGGCGTTGGCTGTGTTGCTGCCAATTTTAGGGAGACGCCAAATCCATATATAATTGCATGTACAATAAAACACTTCACTTTGTTAATTTATAATATGTATTTATAATTCACAGAGTTTTATTGTTATTATTTAGTATTAATTAATTATTACAAAGTTATTTATTAAATATTATTAAAATATTATTCACCACCATTTGCGTATTAAAAAATCACGAATTTTTGCTGTCTATGAAAACGCGACTTGCTTGGATACATGCGCACGAACGAATTGTCAATTTCGGTCTGATATATTACCAAGCGAAATGAAAACGAATTAGAATTGAAGCGGATGAATAAAAGTTCTTACAAATGAATTGTTTCGTTTTTTTATTGGTGTTTTGGGAAAAACCGGAGCGATGAATAAATAAATTTAATATGCTCGTCGGTTGAGCGGTTGCGGTTGCGTTGCGGTTTTATGTAAGTAAAATGAGTGCGCTGATATCCGTGGATTATTGTAGTGGAACATGAATGTAAGTATAATTTGCATGAGTGAGTATGTTTTGAATGAGTGTAGATATTTTTGCATGAGTGAGACGCTACAGGACTCCCCCGCAAGTGATTTCCCCTCCTCAGGGAATTACTGAATGAGTAGTTGCTATACGGACGCTTTTGTGAGTTCGAAGGTTTGATGTGAGATCAGCTGAACTTAGAATTCCGTAAGCTGGTTTAAGTCGATCGATTGAAATGGTTTGGTTTTTACCATTAATCGATACGATGAATTGCTTGCGTAGTCTACGTATGACTTTATACGGACCTTCGTAAGGAGGAGATAATCCCATGCGAACCTTGTCTGTTCTAACGAAGACAAAATCACAGTTGTCGAGTGATTTCGGAACAAAAACATCGTCTTGTTTGGTTAGACGAGTTGCTCTGGGTATAAGGTTTTGCATGGTTTGTCGCAGTTGGTCGACGACTGTGTCGGCGGTTGGAAGAGGTGGAAGAGGATTATCGATAAAGAACTCACCGGGTAGCTTGATGGTTTGTCCGTAAACCATTTCAGCTGGTGAGCACTTGAGATCTTCTTTCACTGTTGCTCGGATTCCAAGAAGTATGATTGGTATCTCCGAGCTCCAATTGATTGTGTTGCTTCTGGCCATTAATGCGGCTTTAAGTTGCCGATGGAAGCGTTCGACCATGCCATTGGCTTGCGGATGATAAGCCGTGGTACGTATACGATGAGATCCGAGGAGTTTCGTTAACTCTGAGAAAAGCTTTGACTCGAATTGCGTTCCCTGATCAGTTGTGATGTGAAGGGGCACGCCGAATCGTGATACGTAATTGTTTACAAAAGTAGTGGCAATGGTTGCAGCTGACATGTTCGTCATGCAGTATGCTTCTGGCCAGCGAGTGAAACGATCGACACAGGTGAGTAGATATGAATATCCATTAGACGGAGGAAGTGGACCTACAATGTCTATATGGATATGCTCGAATCGACCAGGTGGAATGTCAAATTGTCCATGAGGTGATTTGGTATGGCGTTGAACTTTGGCACGTTGGCAGGATAAACAAGACTGAGCCCAATTTCCTACGTCTTTGTTTATGCTAGGCCAAAAGTAGCGAGCAGTAATCAATTTACGCGTTGCACGGACTCCAGGATGCGAAATGTTGTGAAGAGTGTCGAAGATGGATCGACGTAGTGGTGCTGCAATGTATGGGCGATTGTTCCCAGTAGATGTTTCACAAATAATTTCGAGGCCAGGTAGTTTAAAAAGTTCTAGTTTCATTGATGAACTAGAGTGACATTTGGAACCAGAAAATAAATTCTGAAGTTCTAGGTCGACTTTTTGCGTATTTGCTATTTGCTGTAAGTCGATGGTTGTATCGACTGCGGCCATTTCGTTGTCGATAGTGCGGGATAGTGTATCCGCGACAACGTTGTCATGTCCGTGTACATGTTGGATGTCCGTTGTAAACTGACTGATATAATCCAAGTGGCGAGATTGCCTTGGATTGCGTTCAGTTTTTGACTGAATTGCTCGAGTCAGAGGCTTATGGTCGGTGTAAATGGTGAAGTCCCGACCCTCAACAAAATATCTAAAGTGTTTGACTGCTAGATATATTGCGAGTAATTCCCGATCGAATGCGGAATATTTCTTTTCAGCATCCGAGAGTTTCTTGGAAAAGAATCCCAGTGGCTCCCAACACTCGTTGTTGTACTGTTGTAGTACCGCACCGACAGCAGTGTTTGATGCGTCAGTGGTTAAACTGAGTTTTGAGTCACTCAGCGGGTGTGCCAGAAGTGTTATCTGGGCCAATTCAGCTTTTAGCGACGAGAATGCGTGTTGACATTCGTCGGGCCAAGAGAAGTTCTTGGCTGTCTTGGGCTTTTTGAGTAAAGCTGCCAAGTGTGAATGAATTGGTGCGAGTGTTTCAGCGAGCTTTGGTATAAATCGGTGGTAGTAGTTTACCATACCGACGAATCGCTGTATGCTTTTGATTGATGTTGGAGCTGGGAATTCCCTAATGGCGTTAATTCGTTCTTCGGACGGCAGAATACCATTAGGGGTAATCTTGTGGCTGAGGAAATCAAGAGTGGATGCGCCAAAGACGCATTTTGAACTTTTGATATGAACATCAAACTGCGTTAACCTGTGGAAGAGTTGTTCCAGGTGAAGTTTGTGTTGCTCCTCATTATGCGACGCTACAAGAATGTCGTCAATGTAGACGAAGACGAAGTCTAAATCGCGTACGACTTCGTTCATGAAACGCTGAAACGTTTGCGCGGCATTGCGTAGTCCAAATGGCATTCGGGTGAATTCGAAGAGGCCAAATGGGGTAGTGATTGCCGTTTTATGAACGTCTTCAGGTGCAACGGGAATGAGATGGTAAGCTCTGATAAGATCGATTTTTGAAAAAATTTTGCAACCATGCAAGTGCATGGAGAAATTTTGGATGTGGGGTATCGGATAGCGATCAGGTGTTGTGACCGTGTTTAAGCGACGATAATCCCCACATGGTCGCCAATCATGATCTTTCTTTTTCACCATATGGAGCGGACAAGATACGGGAGATGCAGATGGCCTGCAAATCCCTAATTCCACCATGTGCTGGAATTCTGTGTGTGCGGCTTTGTGACGAACTGGATCTAGTCTGCGTGGTCTTGACACGGGCAGATGGCCTGCTGTGACAATATGGTGGACCACGTTGTGCTGGACTGGCAAGTTGTAGTTAGGCTCTGCTGTGAGGGAAGGAAATTGCTTAAGCAGAGTGCCATAACCATTGTTGACTGCGAAATGAATCGGTGTCGGTGTGTCGACAAGAACCGAGGTGGCATTGATTGACAGCTGTGTCGCTGAATCAACCAGCCGCTTGTTTTTTAAGTCAACAAGTAAGCCAAATTTGCACAAGAAATCGGCGCCAATGATCGGACGATTCACCGCAGCTAAGATGAAAGCATGCGTGAATGCTCGTTTGAGTCCGAGATCCACCTGAAGCAATTTTGTGCCGTAGGTGTGGATAGTTGTGCCATTGGCGGCCGAGAGAACTAGATTATTATTTCGATTAACAAAATTGTATGTTTGTTTGAAATAATTGGCTGGAATGACCGAAAGGTCAGCGCCAGTGTCGATAAGGTAGGTGAATTTGTTAGTTTGGTCGAAAACGAATAGACGGGCTGAATTTTTAAAGGCTTGTGACGATGTCGTCATTACCCGCTTGGGTTCAAGTTTTTTTGGTTGATGTCAACATCCATCTTGCTGATGGATTGCGGCGTATTCTGAAACATGCATGGCGGAATGCATTTGCGCGCCGCAGCACCGTGTTTGGCGTGATACCAGCACTTGCCCAGGCGATTATTCACGCTTTGGTTATTGCTATTGTCGCGTGATTGAGAGCGTGAAACCGATTGTCGTCCCCTTGATCTACTCCGGCCGCTCCGAAACAAGCCAGCTAATCTGGCCTCGATGCGCGCCAGGCGATCTTCGACTGTAAACGTCTGAAAAGGAGTGGGTGAACGACTCTGTCTATTCTGATTCTGGTTTTGATTTGAACTCACTGATTGAATTGAATGATTTGGTGGTGTAGAACGTACATTGATAACCTCATACATGCGGTCGGCTATTTTGGCCAGTACATCACTCGTTGTGGTTTCTGGCTGTGCGACCATTGCAATCCTTATGATTTCAGGCAATTTCCTTATCCATATGGATCGGATTATATTGTCGTTGATGACATTGGGGCCTGCGAGGTTGCGCATGTGACGAAGTGCCTCAGATGGGCGTCGGTCGCCGAGGTCTTGTCCGGACAAAAGAGCTTCAAGTCGCCGCTCGTCCGATGGTACCAATCGTTCTAACAAAGTTTGTTTTAGCATTGCATATTGGTTAGCTTTGGGTGGGTTTATTAAAAAGTCGGATAATGTTTCGCACGTATCGGGAGAAAGTGTTGCTAAGACATAGGAGTATTTTGATTTTTCAGACGTTATGTTGCGCACCTCGAACTGAATCTCGGCTAGTCTGAACCAGTTGCTTGCTTGTTGTGGCCAGAATGGTTGTAAATTTATTTTGGTATGGCCTGCCACTTCTCCTGTTGAGGGGCCTGGTTTTGGTTGTTGATCATCTTTCATGTCTTGCTCTTCGGTGTCTGACATGTTGATTTTCACTGAACTTTTATTAACTTGTCACTCAAATGCCGAAAGAAAAATAAAATTTTATTTGTTTAAAAATTTACCGCACCGTTCGAATACGAGCTTCCCAATTGTAAATAATTTATGACGAATGAAGTTAATTTTGTGACACAGTGTAGGAAAAATTTAATCGAAAGTAGAGAAATGAGAAATAAAAATTTGAATTTAATGTGGAATGGTTACCAACGGAAACAATCAATAACCTGAAACAATTAATTCTGTAATAAATTTTCCGAAAAAGAAAGATAGCTGAGCAGGGTGGTGAACAATTTACATCTAGATAATGTTAAAATTGTTACATAATGATTTTTTTAATTAATTATATGATTATTTCAATGATTTCGTGTGACAGGCGACACGTTTTAATATGTTGTATGATTGTTTAATATAATCAGTGAAATTTAGCGTTTATTAAATATAAAAAAAATGATTGAAATGCAAAAAAATTAGCACTTAGCTGTAGTTGTTGCTGTTGTCACTGCTGCTGTTGATGATTGTCCTTGTTCCGTTATGTTTTTTTTTAATTTCCAGTTGTTTAATGGCTTTTGAATTTATGTATATTTATATATGTATATACACATGTACATGTATGTGAAAGTTGCACTGTATGTGTAGGCGCGTTGTTTTTGTATTACGCACGAATATGTATGCTTCCACTCAACGTTGTTGTTGCATTAATATTTATTGTTGTTAAATTTTCCTAGTATTGTTGGCACCATATGTATAGGCGCATTTCATTCCAAAATGTTGTAATGTCTTAGTTTCCAAAATGACACGGTGTGCTGTGTATTGTTGTTCGTGTAATCCGTGAAAAATATTCCCAAAATAATTTTTGATTTAATTGCAGTTTTTTATTTGTTATCTTACTGCGGCACTGTTTTAATTTGTAGTTCCACTTTTTGTTGTTGTTTTTTTTTTTTTTTTCGTATACGATTGTCCGTTTCGTTGTTGAGGCAATGAGGAAAAAAAAAAATTTTTGCTTGTAATAACCTTGATTTAATGTTGGAAATATATGTTTTGTAATAATGAGGTTTTTGTAATGGTTACGTACCTTTTGGCCTGACACTATTTTGTGCCAGGCGCGTATATAAATGCGTGTAATAAATACTTGCTGAACCGTAAACACGGTTATCGGAGGTCACCAATATATGGGGTATGTAATGGCGTTGGCTGTGTTGCTGCCAATTTTAGGGAGACGCCAAATCCATATATAATTGCATGTACAATAAAACACTTCACTTTGTTAATTTATAATATGTATTTATAATTCACAGAGTTTTATTGTTATTATTTAGTATTAATTAATTATTACAAAGTTATTTATTAAATATTATTAAAATATTATTCACCACCATTTGCGTATTAAAAAATCACGAATTTTTGCTGTCTATGAAAACGCGACTTGCTTGGATACATGCGCACGAACGAATTGTCAATTTCGGTCTGATATATTACCAAGCGAAATGAAAACGAATTAGAATTGAAGCGGATGAATAAAAGTTCTTACAAATGAATTGTTTCGTTTTTTTATTGGTGTTTTGGGAAAAACCGGAGCGATGAATAAATAAATTTAATATGCTCGTCGGTTGAGCGGTTGCGGTTGCGTTGCGGTTTTATGTAAGTAAAATGAGTGCGCTGATATCCGTGGATTATTGTAGTGGAACATGAATGTAAGTATAATTTGCATGAGTGAGTATGTTTTGAATGAGTGTAGATATTTTTGCATGAGTGAGACGCTACATAAACTTAAGTTGGATCAATATGCGATGCTAATAGCATCGCATATCACAAAAATTTTCAACTGTGCGTTTAAATTTTTCAGAACGACAGCACTGGTCTTGATTAAGTTAACCTCTATCGAAAAAAAATTGTTTTACTCTTAATATTGATTTACTACAAAAAATATCTATTTACTACATATTTTTCGCTCTATCTGCTACTATCTGCCCTTCACATGGCAATCGCCGTATATAGTCCCATGATAAACTAATTTAATAGGTATGATTGACAGCTGTTTCAAATTCGTCTTTTTGTTTGCTATGAACTAGTGATTATAAAAAAAAGTATAGCAAGAAAAAAGCACCGAATGACAGAATTTTTTTAGTGAAAGAGATAGCAATAAGCGTCTTCCATTGGCGAAAGCAAACTACTCGCAAGTACTTGTATCTACTCACAACTACCCATGCTCATACGATGGTGTAGAAAACAGAAGTAGTTACGCATAAAATTTGCGCTAGTGGATTTTAGTTGCGAAAATTCCAATAGATGGCTATTAAACCTTTTTCGATATTTTTCGAGAGTTTTTTATTACGTTCGAGTTTTTTTATTTTTTGATGATGTAAAAAGTCAAAATTAATCCAAAATTATTTTGTTGTTGATGATACATTTTTAAGAAAATGTGTTTAAATATCAATGCGGTAAATAGCAATGCTTACCTTTTATTACATGTCCATTTTTTTTTTTGTCATATTTTGAATCTAATTTTAAATATCGCCATTACTATAATAAACAACTTTACAAAAGACAAAAAAGCAACTAAACAGAAGGCTGTGTTTTACTTGTGTTACTCAATTTTTCGTTCCATTTGGGAACTCGCAAGTACTTCGAAGTAGCAAATTTTGCCCATTGGAAGACGGCTAATACATGCGCTTGATCATACCTACTTTAATTGGTTTATCATGATATAGTCCTAGTGTTCGGTCTGGCCAAAAATGAAAAAAAAAAATCACGATTTTTATGTCAAAATTCTAGCATAAAACGCACTTATTTATCACGAAAAAATCCAAGTTTTTTATTTTGGATTTATATGTCAAAGTTTAAAAGTAAATATTAAATTTAAATATAAGTGAAATAGTTATCTAAATTGTGGTATAAACTAAAGTAATTAGTGTATTTTGGTATTATTTTGCCAAACAATGATGTTTTGATTTTCATATTTGATTTACAATGATGTATTGATCAACAACAAGATTGTTAAGCCCGGCGGTGCAGAACTCGATGATTTTGAGAATTTAATAGACCAAGCGTGCGCGATTTATTTATTACACGCGCCAGTGAAGTTGAATTCAACAACAAAAAGGTATGAGTACGATTTCTTAAGTTAAAAATATTAATTAATTGGGATTAATTTTTGTTTTAGGGGAATTATATTTGTATTATGTTCCAATGCCAAAATAAAAGGCATTCTAGTATATGAGTTAGAAAAAAAATTGTCCGGTAAACATGTTGTCATCATTGGCGAACGTAAAGTTTTACCAAAGCCAACACGTAAAACAAGAACTCAATTAAATCAAAAGCGTCCCCGTTTATGATGCTATCTTAGAAGATTTAGTATTCCCAGCTGAAAATGAAGAAAATCGCATCTGCGTCAAACTAGATGGATCGCAGTTGATCAAAGTTCATTTGGATGAAACACAACAAACTACATTGAACATTAAGTGAGTGCAGGTTATAAATTTATAAATCAGAATTACCCGCCCTTGTATTTTTTTGGTAGATTAAACCAAGTTTACTGAAAGTAAAAAAGAGCGCAAAGTAAATTTTGTAGGCAAACATTACTGAGACATATAATATGTAGCTAATATTATTTTGGATATAAACTTACAGAAATATTTCATCCAAAATTCATTAAATTTCATGTTCTGGTTAATATAATTTGGTCTAATGATTTTTTTCTACTTTTTCAGGTTGAAACATTTACATCATTGTGCAAAAAGCTAACAGGGCGAGATGTCTCATTCAAATTCCCTGAGCTGTACTTATTCAAAAATTTTGTTTAACATGATTAAGCTCATAAGTGTATCGCTAAAGAAAATATAAAAAAAATTAAAAACTAACATTTTGTATTTAATTGAATACCAATTTTCTTGTTTAAATTGCTTTAAAGTGGAACAATTTTTTCCCAAAACTTAAAGGCCCTACACACGATCCAATAAGGTCGGTCGAACCAAATTGGAGTTGGTGTATGTAACACAAAACACTACGCCAACAAATAACATTTTTTTTATTTTATTTGTTTTCTAGCTCCGTTATCTATGAAATTTCTTTTTCAATATACACGATCCAATTTGATTGGTTGGTCGGATGGAAATTTTCATCCAACACACTCGACTAATTTTTTCATCCAAAATTCATACCCACGTACCAATTTTCAACCAAATTGGATCAACCGTCCAACCAAATTGAATCGTGTTTAGGGCCTTTCTATGCTTTGGGGAAAAAAATACAAAAAAAAAAACAATAAACGCGGTGTTATAACGATAACGAACAAAAATGTTTGGTCAATGTTGAAAATTCATACAATACTGTAAAGCAAAAGTAAGAAGTATTTGATTGTGGATGCGGTGCAAATCAATTCGCAATTCCCTAGGAAAACTTAAATAGGGCCAGTGCCACTGATTGGAATACATAGTAGACCTACAGATTTTGTTTACAGTTTTAATAGAAAATTTCAATTTATTGTTGCTAATTTTGAATTTAAGACGATAAATTGAAATTATGTATTAAACCTATTAAAATTTTATATATATTATATAGTAAATGCACGATATTTTACCTATTGTTAATTAAAAACATACACTTTTTACTATTTTAGCCATTTTCTTGCATAATTTGATGTAAAATTGAAAATTCGTTCTAATAAGTACCGGCCTTTTAAATAGAGTTTGACGTATTAAATCAATTTTTCATTTTTGGCTGTTCGGTCGGTTTTGACGTAATATTTAACGAGGTGAAGTTAGCAGGAAATGAGTTTGACGTAAAATATCGTGATTTTTTTTCATTTTAGCCAGACCGAACACGTCCATTATGTATCAACGTATGTATGAAGTGCCATTTTCACAGCTCGCTAAGATGTAAAATATTTAATATTTAAAGTATGGGTACATTTGTCTTTGTTTAACGTATGTACTTCCATTTCAGTTTGTTTGAATCACTTACACTACACATGCATACTTTTTGTGCCTTTTCATTTTAATCTGACGGAAATTGTAATTCGAATTATATCGTATGCAAGTTCGGTGCATTTTATGTTCGTTTTTCTGGTATTTAATTTGCAATTTCGGTCGTACCGGATTTTCCGTTCCTTTTTTTATATACAATTTTTGATTTACCCCCGCTAAAGATGTTTTCACATCAAAAACAATTTACTCACTCCAAATATATCCAGTTTGTCAAGAAATAGCTCAAACTGAGGTGAGTCGAATGCTTTCGCAAAATCTGTTAAAACCACATCCATAGATGATACGATTGCAGATGTGTTGAAGAAGCCGTTGAGCCCGATGAAAGTGTTCGAAAGCTCGCACTGGATTCAAATTTTATTTGTGAACCAGTTTATATCCTAAACGGTACTAACAACGAGCTACAAAAACCAAAAACAACTATAACCAATATTTCTAATCGGCCCACTTCTCCCCTAAAATATTAACATTGTAAAAAAAAAAAATTACAACATTTAATTCATTTTCATTTCTTTCTTCATAATTAAAGCGGCTGAACTGAAGGAATTAAAACGACGATGATAAATGCTGATGTTGTTGTTTAACATCAGATTTGTTTCAATTTTTTTTTTTTTATGTTTTGTTATTAAATTTATTGTTAAATAATTTCTTTGGAATAAAAATAAAATGTAACATGAAAATTATTCTTTTGGCAATGCATAAAAGTATTGTATGTAATGTAACATAAAATATGATGTGTTCTAGACATAAAAATGCAATACAAAATCTTAATATTTTATGTATTTTTCGATCAACATATTTTTGATGATCAACCAAATTACAGCCGTTCAATTTTCAATCAAAAACAACAAAAACGTTTTGAATTTTTTTTTTTTTTTGTAAATTGATGCTGCTGTTGTTACTGCTGCTGTTAATATGCGCGCACTGTTTATTGTTGTACGTATTTGTACTTTTGTTATAAATTTTCATTTTACATTATTATTGCTATGCACAATTGACAGTTAACACGCGAACAGCTTTTAACAGCACACACGGTAAAGAATGTTAACTAAATAAAAAGCAAAAAAAAAAAAAAAAACGAAAACATGAAAATACGAGTAAATAAAAAAAAAAGATCAAACGAGTTAATAATACTGAGGTTTCAGGATTTTTATCGGATCTCTAAATGTTGTTGTTGTAAATCTTTGTAATACAAGTCTTGTATTCTCGGTTTTTTATTTGGGCAATTTAATTTTTTAATTTTTTGTTTTTGGGCTTATGTTTGAACGTATTACCAATAAGTTTAAATCATTGAACACCAAAGATATTAATACGGAAGTGTTTTTTGTCATAAACCGAATTGTTAGTGTTGGAGTATTATTACGAGTGATGGATTGCCTTTTTGCTTATAGGTAAGTAAATCCTTGTGACCATATTCGACATCGGCTAAGTGAACTTTGTGATTTGTTTCTTACATGTTTAGAATAATGTTTAGAATAGAAGCGTAATACTCCGATTAATATTCGTTGAGCTAGAAGATTCGCAGGAATATTGCTTTGCTTTCCTTTTATTCCGATCATATTTAGAAGAAGGATCAAAGTTGAGATTGAAAGTTAACCACTATTTCTGCTACACCTTATAAAACTTTAATTTAAAATTATTTTCTTTATCTATGACCCCCTGTTGAGAGTACGGAATCCATGGGCCGACCCACCTTTCATGTCAGTACTATAGGCTGGCATGAAGCAATGCAATATGCAGGTGATTTAAACGAAATCGATCGGTAATGTTTAGCCTAAAACATACTAAGGAATCTAAATGCATGATTATCATTGAATACCTTTGTTATTATTCTTATATGGCAAAACCTGGCTGCAGTTCCTCGTGGAAAATTATGGAAAACTCGAGAAACCCAAAAAAATATTTTAATTGGAATAAAAACCGCCTCTAGAATGTTATGTCTGGAGATGTATTTTATTGATGTGACTTGTCAATAGCTATCGCAGGGAAAAAATTCAGTTCAAGTTTCCCGTCAGAAATCGCGGAAAATTGGAGAAACGTTCCAGCCGAAAGTAAAAAATAAATGTCAGCCTCCAGAGTGTTATGTCTGGAGATGTATTTTATTGATGTGACTTGTCAATAGCTATCGCAGGGAAAAAATTCAGTTCAAGTTTCCCGCCAGAAATCGCAGAAAATGCGATTTTCCAAAAATCATTAGAAAATTTATATAAAATCAGCCTCTAGAGTGTTATGTCTGGAGATGAATTTTATTGATGTGACTTGTCAATAGCTATCGCAGGAAAAAAATTCAGTTCAAGTTTCCCGTCAGAAATCGCTAAACACATAACACTCTACAGGCTGATTTTATATAAATTTTCTAATGATTCTTGGAAAATCGCATTTTCCGCGATTTCTGACGGGAAACTTGAACTGAATTTTTTCCCTGCGATAGCTATTGACAAGTCACATCAATAAAATACATCTCCAGACATAACACTCTAGAGGCTGATTTTATATAAATTTTCTAATGATTTTTGGAAAATCGAATTTTCCACGATTTCTGACGGGAAACTTGAACTGAATTTTTTCCCTGCGATAGCTATTGAGAAGTCACATCAATAAAATTCATCTCCAGACATAACACTCTAGAGGCTGACATTTATTTTATACTTTCGGCTGGAACGTTTTTCCAATTTTCCGCGATTTCTGACGGGAAACTTGAACTGAATTTTTTCCCTGCGATAGCTATTGAGAAGTCACATCAATAAAATACATCTCCAGACATAACACTCTAGAGGCTGATTTTATATAAATTTTCTAATGATTTTTGGAAAATCGCATTTTCCGCGATTTCTGACGGGAAACTTGAACTGAATTTTTTCCCTGCGATAGCTATTGACAAGTCACATCAATAAAATACATCTCCAGACATAACACTCTAGAGGCTGACATTTATTTTATACTTTCGGCTGGAACGTTTTTCCAATTTTCCGCGATTTCTGACGGGAAACTTGAACTGAATTTTTTTCCTGAGATGGCTATTGACAAATCCAATAAAAACGATTCAACTTCAGATACACACTCTACAGTAATAAGGTAATCTGCATTATCGACTTTTTACTTTCGGCTGGAAACTTTCGGCTAACTTTAACAGGGTTATATTTTGTCCCAAACAACACAAGTACCTTCTGGCAAATTGAAAAAATAGAGCAGTCAACCCAAATGATGGAACAACAAAACAAGTCAAACCAAGAAATGAAAATTAAGATGGAACAACAATTGGAGACAATAAACCAGTCAAACCCCAAGAAATGAAACAGCAGGTGGAACAACAAAATCAGCAGGCATCATAAGCAGTCAAACCGGGAAATTGCCGAAACCCAAAAGTGAATAGATGCGAAAATTCTTGAATTGTCCACAAATGTTCACGGTGAAATAGAGAAATCACAGAAGGAACTGCAAACAGAAATTCAACATGTTAAAACTGAATTTAAGACGGAGGGTCAACAGGTGGAACATGAATGACAAGCAGAGTTTCAAACAGAGTATCAACGCTTCGAGAAGGTAGGTAAGTGGAACAACGACGGAAGGGCTTCAGACCGTTCACGCGCGATCAAGTTAAAGCTACCAACATTCGACGGAACAATATCTTTCGGCATTTTCAAATTTCAATTTAAAACCCCCACTTCCCACAAGTGGGAAATCTATCGCATGGGACTGAAAAGCCGCTACCAAAAGAGCGGAGAATCGCTTCAGGAATTTGCATCTGCAATCGAGCGACTAGTATATCTAGCACATACAAGAATTTTGGACTAATATATGGAAAGGCTTAAGATTGACGCATTCATTGACGGCATTCGAGATCCAGAGGCATGTAAAGCGGTGATACTGATGGCCTGGACTGCATCATCACCCTGGATACGGGAGCAAATCGCACGATTGTCCGTAAAGAGCTGATATGTGAAGGTATACCAGCTAATGGATTGAGTTACAAACGGCAACTGGAGATAGTTCAATAATAAAAGGCAAAATGTTCGTGAAAATAAAGATCGGGAGAAGTCTTTTCCAATACGGAATGCTAATTGCAGATATTGTGGACGATGAAGTCGTTTTGGGGATGGACTTCGAGGGAGCAAATGATTTTGTGGTGGAGGCTGGAAGAGGAGTATTACCTTACGATAGCATCGAGTTGCCACTTCAATCTAGTAGTACAAGAGCAACTACCAGGCGAATTATTGTTGAACATCGGGAGAAATTGCCACAGAACTCAGAGACGATCGTGTTGCGAAGATTGAAAAGAGCTTCTGGGTCACCCATGTTGTGGGTTGTGGAAGTTAATGAAGAGGAGAGCGGAGCCAAGCAAATGATAATCGGAATATGTAGCCCTAGGTTAACCAGACAACGACTATAGAGTAATAAATTAGGACACTAAATCTTTCGGATAAGACAAAAACCATCAAGAAAAGAACAGTCATCGGCAAATGTGACGAGGTATTAACGATAGTAAAATGTGAACAGAAAAGTCCGATTGGAAAAGCTAACATGCAAGGGCAGAAAGAAATGGTAGAACAACTCATGCAGAAATTGATCGAAGATCTTACCGTGTTACAGAAAAATTCTGCAGTACATCGGATAATAACGGTGGGACCTCAATGGTAAAGCACCGAATTGATACAGGAACAGAGATATTAATTTGTCAACCACCCAGGAGGTTACCATTAACAAAACAAGAAGAAGCCAACCGAATTTTAACAGATGTACGGGCGGCAGGTGTCATTGAATAATCTAACAGTCCATAGAGCTCACCAGTAGTGTTGGCCGCAAAGAAGGACGGTAGCATGAGATTTTGCGTTGATTAACGAAAACGCTGTGACGAAAAAAGATAGCCAGCCACGAAAATGCTGTGACGAAAAAAGATACCTAGCCACTGCCAAGAATCGATATTTTCGACATTAGATCTACAAAGCGGCTATTGGAAGGTGGAAGTCCATGAGAAGGAATGCAAGAAAATGGCGTCAAGTGTGAGTAACGGACTCTGGCAATTTAATGTTATGCCGTTCAGATTATATGGAATGCCCCTGCGACTTTTGAATGATTAATGAAGCGCGTTCTGCGATGTGGTTTATCGGATAAAGAGGAAACCGAAAGTGGTTTATCTCCCTATATAGAGAAGATGATTTGGTTCCTGTTCGGGACGAACAGGATTAGGTGAGCGTAGTGTTACGGAGACACCTAGGATAGAATAGAACAAGTTAATTGATAGCGCAAAGTTCTACTGTACTAATATGGAATTTTCCATGATTAAACTGTTCTAAATGTTTCTAGACTGTTCTTACCGGAGCATTCTTGAAATTTCGAAAAGGTTTGGTTTGAGTATATAACAAGAGAATGAGATCGGATTGTAACATTAGTATTTGGTAAGCGATAGTGTAAAACTCGGCAACAATAATTTATTATAAATTTGTATTTTATTTTATTATTATAATGTTGAACAAGTTTTATTTAATTTAATTACAATATTTATTAGGATTTTATTTTATACAAGCTTTCTTATTATAAATGCGAATATTATAATTTATTAATTATTATTTCGTGACGTGTGTTGCTCGTTGTAGATGTCGAATGGAAGAGAGATATTTATTTTGACAATCTTATTTTTATATACAATTTTACTCCATCTACAATTATTTGCTATAATATGAAGTTATCTACGTTTTACAATTCAGGAGTGACATGTTCTACCATCCATGTGTTTTGTCTCTTGTAACAAGAACAAAATTGTACGCTATTTTCTTCTTTCATTACAATTTTTCTATTATGATCTCAGCCTTCTGTATACTTTTCCTTTTCTTCACATCGATAAAATATCGCAAACAAAATTTTTTGTGATAAAGAGTGATGAATGAAAGTAGAAATAGAATGATGTTTTATGCGAGCATGCTGAGATAGATTTAGAAAAAGCATAATTGGAAAAGCGAAATAGAGTACAATTTTGTTCTTGATACTAGAGGCAAAACACGATCGAAACGAAACGAAAGTGATGGTAGAACATGCCACCCCTGCAAATATAAAAATGGTAAAGTGTTATAATTTTATAAAAGTGTTATACATTTTTGACATTTCAAACAAATACAATGGGCGCATCCAGCACATAGATTTCTCACTAAAAAAAGTAGATATCTCACATCTGATGTGCTGGATGCAAAATATCTCACTAGAAAAATGTAGATATTCTCACTATTTAGTGAGGCAAAAAAATGTAATCTACATTTGAGTAGATATTTCTTGGTTTGTATCTTCGCTTTTTTTTGACAGTTTTAATGGAAAATTTTGTTATACGAGTACATATTAGAAAGACAACGGCACATTATGCACATTTGAAATCTTTCGAATCAATTTCATTAAATTGAAATTAGAAAATAAACAATAATGGTTCATTACAACAATGAAGGTAATTATACAGATAATCAAAGACACAAACCAAAACTAATATGTAGATTTTACGTCCAGCACATTTGGCAGTCTACAATTGAGACTATTCTACATTTGAGAATATCTCAAAAGTAGATATCTGTGTGCTGGATACGCCCAATGTCAATAATATTTTCCAGAGTCTGTAAGTAATAAATTTTACAATAACAATTAAATTAATTATAATATGGCATATTTTCTTTCAGATTATTTAATTACATATGTGAAGATTTTGATGGTCAACCGGATGATATATACAGCCGTGTAACAATTCGGGAATTTTGCGATAAGTTTATTTATATAAGTGGAATTTAATTTTGTTTACTAATGAAACTTTCTTTGCAGGTAATTACGTCATGGATCAGCATAAAATCATCACGGTATCGCATCATATTAATTCTAAAATATACAAAAAAATAAATAAATGTAAAATGATTTGGACTAATTTTGACAAATAAATGTATGACAAGTTTTCTTGAAGTTTCGACTAAATTATTTTCTTAAGGTGTTGAAGTTGAACAGATAGTGTGAAGATTAAAAAGGAATTAAAAAGTGATTTAAAAAGTGTTGTAGTGCGAAATAATAGTTATAAGTGAACAGTAAAATTGTACAAAAATTGTAATAAGTGATTTTGTGAGTTTTTGGTGTATCCTAAAAATTGTCAAACATATTTTCAATTTATACAATTTTATAAAAACGGAAGCTAATTTTGTTAGCTGTAAGCTGCCCGAGTGAACTAAATTTCGAACCTGGTATCCAGAGCTCTTCACAAAATCACAGATTTTTTTAAATTATTATTTTGAAAGTTTTGAACAATATAGCTTAGCTTGACCAGCATACTTAACTTTAGAGTTGTCTCTCAACCGAGTGTGACCGAAGTACGGTGCGCAAGGCGTGATAAGGGATTTGAGGGTTCACTTATGTTGAGGGTTGAATTTGTATTCCCTATATAATGTAAAATTCAAATATATGGCATATAAATGGGTATCTATACTTGACAAAAACGAGTTGATGATTTGGGGATCAGTTTTATTGTGTGAGTATATCATTTTGAAGCTTATTGAACTTTCTGCGGCAGAAACGTTACCATCGACAATTGTTTATACTGTTAAAGTTAGCCGGAAATTACCAGCCGAAAGTAAAGAGTCGATAATACAGAACCTTGTTAAAAATCGGTAATGCAGATTATGCCGAAAATAATTAAGTCGTAATCAGTCGATAGTATTTAACCTAAAATTACTATGGATGCATTTATTACATTGAAGACTATCCAGCATCCAGTTCCTCGTGGAAAATTGTGAAAAATTTGCGAAACCCAACAAAATGTTTAAATTTGGTATAAAATCAGTCTCTAAAGTGTTATGTCAATAGCTGTCGCAATAAAAAATTCAGTTAAAGTTTCCCGTGGAAAATCTGGAAAAATTCGGTTTTCCAAAAACCATTAGAAACATCATTAGACAATCCATCTCCAGACATAACACTCTGGAGGTTGATTTTATACAAACTTTCTAATGATTTTTGGAAAATCGAGTTATCCCAGATTTCCCACGGGAAATTTGCACTGAATGTTTTTCTTGCGATATCTATTGACAAATCCAATACAAACGATTGTTTTCCGCGTGTTTATTACAAGCCATGTATCCTATTTACTTTTGGCTGGAAACCACACTATTTTTTTTATTTTCGGCTGGAATGTTAATAGCACAATCTGCATTATCGACATTTAACTTTTGGCTTCAAAATTTCCGCTAACTTTAACTGGGTCAATAACTATAACGAACATTTCGAGTGTTTTTTTTTTGTTTGTTAAATATTGAAAAAATTTGGATCTGTTTTATCTAATTCAAAAGTTGGAAATATCCCATTCTAAATTAACTAATTTGAATAATTGCGATAGCAATTAACTCAGCTCTCTTTCAGCTTATTTGAAATTCAATATTGTCTAAATGTTTAAATATAGATATAAACGTGTTAACTTTAACAAACAAATTCGAAAAATTATTTAGTTTTTATGCAATATGCTAGTTCGGTAAAACCTCTCAAATTAGAGAATTTATCCAGAACAAGCGTATAACAAAGAAATCTAACTAATAATTTGTTTGGATTTTTTACTTTACCCACTTCCTTACTGGAAAGAAGAATATTGTACAGCTTCACAATCTGGAAGCAAGTTGAAATAGACATTGTCACTTCCTTCAGATCAGTCGAACTAAAAATAGTTTTACAAATTGCTAGCCTATAACTATACCGATCATAAGATGCTTATATAAAGCTACAACATTTTTTCAATCTATTATTGTCAGAATACACTTAGTTAATATGCTTTATAAAATAAATTGTCAATATTAAATATTCGAATAAAATTGCAAAATATTTGAACAGTTGCGACTCACATCGAACAAGAAGAACAATTGCTGGATTTTTTTTAAATTGTCTGTAGCGATTGTTGCAATGAGTCTTCCATAGTAAAGAAAAATCAGAGATAATAATTAAAAAATGTTGATTAATGCATACTCGTATGTGTTTGAAAGATAAGCAAACTATATTTGAGCTGCAAAAATTCAGCCAGTGAAGCGATGCGATATTACTTGTATAGTAACGCCTTTGCTTACAGCGATGAAGGAGTTTCGGTGCACTGCGCTAACGATGGCAAAAAGTGCAAGAAATTTAGTAATAGAACAGCTATTGAACGTCAAGCGAACCAACGAATAATGCCTGCCATTCCCAAACCCCATTTTTCGCCATTTTTTGTGGAAAACTTAATTCTCTATTTGTCATGTTCTGTATAAATACACCATATAATTGCAGCTTTATTTATTTTTTTGGCATTTATGCATTGGTGAGCCTGGGAGGTAGCTGGCTTTATCATAAAGCATTTTCTCAAAGATAATTTATGACTTCTCTGTTATCCAATAAAAAGTCAGCAATTTTGGCAGATATGTCAATTCAAATATGTCAAATATCCTTCCAGCGTTCAGACCACTTATATATAAAAATTTGAATGAAAGCCCATTTCTGTAGTCCGTAGGTAAGGATTTTGCGAAACTTAAGGCGGCGCGATTTCAGTCGGGCAATATTGAAGGAATTTCGTTACTCTCGAAACTGTTATCAGCCATAAATTTTCGATGCAGGCTTCCGGATCTCAAAAATATGTGTGCCCAATAATTTCTGTGGTCCTTTAACCTTGATAGATAAGGGACTATAAGGCAAATTTTATTCGCGAAATAAAACGAACGCGAACAATATTCTCTAATCTATTTTTCTAGCTTAATATTTAGATTAAAACCTCCTGAATATAAAATCTATATTGCAAGACAATTTTTGCAGTAATCAACCCTTGTAAATTTAGAAGATCTGACGTCTTTTCCACAATCTTTTGTGTCTGGGACGTGATATAAAAGTTGCAGCCAGCTAAATGCTCTTGAGACGTCTGCTACCTAGTTCTAGAATCTTGTTAAATTGACATTTTCCTAAATTTCACTTCATCTGACATGTTTGAAATAACTTATCTGCCAAAATAACTACTAGTAAATAGTAAGTGACACATTTTATTTTTTATTCCAACTCCTCTCAAATTGAGATTGCATTGAAAAATTTCATTGGCGGATTATAAGTCGAAAAAATGTATTAACATGATTTGTAAATAAAACAGCTCCTTGTAAAATGATGTCAATAGGGATACCTCCACCAATTTCACAGTCAACCAGATATTTACCAACGTTCAAAATTCTATAACAGCTGAATTATAAGGCTGGCTCAGATATGCAACTGCCAACGGGTAATCTAAGTTCTTATTGAAAATGGGGAATCTTAATTCTTGAAGATAAGAAGTTTATAATAGCTCCGCACGTAACGCGTGCCATAAACATTAATCAAGTCCAACTATCTGAGCAAAATGGTGTCGGTAATAATTTTTACAAGTGATGGAAAAGGTTATGTATGTGTAACGTAACGAAGTAACAGAATGTTAATATACTTGAATTTTAGCGCAACCAAAATCCAACAAGTGAAAAAATCATTCTGCACGACAAGTAGGTTAAAATAATATTTTTATTGATTCATATGACGTAACGAAATGGAATTTACTTTCCGTTAAATAACGCTATATATAAAACGTTTCAAATTTTTAATCTTTTAAGCGACCGAATTATGTGACGTTATGAATTTATTTTCGGTTTTCTGAAGAACGCAAAAATCGAGACTGAACGATTCCTTTTCATTCGATTAAACCAGAAAAAACCGGGCATTGATAATACATCCGTTTGAAAGATGCGTTCTTGAACGATAGCAATGCAGTATGCAAGAAGAGCTCATGTAATCCAAGCACACTGAAGCCTGATCAAATTTATGATACCGTCGGTAGAGGCTGATTCTAACACTGATAAAATACTTTACGATATTATTATCAATAAAATGAGCATGCTTTAAATCGTTAGTACTCGTGTATGAAGGACAAAGTCAAACGGTAATAATTAAAATGAAATTAGAGGAAGTGGATAATGATAATTGCAGGATATCAACGCTAAATATTAGGTACTTCCCGATATAATTACAAAATGTTGTTCTTATAAGTAAGTAATTTTTGAATTTTATCGAGATATTCGCAAATCACAAAGATTCGGGACTTATTAATTCAAGCAATAAAGTAAAATGGGAAATCTGTGGATTTACGATCAAAGAACGATACTCTACAGTCTTAATCGACTACTAGTAAATGTAAGTAAAAGGAGCTTTTGATACGACGCATCTATTTAGTAAACCTTTGAAACTTTCACTGCTATTAGCGAGCATGTTGTTGCATAAAATCCAGGAACCTGGAAGGGCGGAGGATGTTTTAAAGATCTAGATAAAATTGAACAAGATACATTTAATATAACATGTCCGGCATATTAGTACTATCAAAGAAAGACAAGCAATGGGGCGACATTGAAGGACCCATTCTTCACAGTCACCTTATCATTTTATGAGCCATTCAAACCGTTTAACTGCTTCCCAAAAATCGTCGAATGATTGGAGATGATTGGATAGCCTTTGTCAGAGAATGTAAAGAAAAGTTCTTTAAGATAGAAAGAGACAAGTATTTTTCGTGAGAATTACTGCGAGTTTGTTATGTTCTATAATGCTTGAATATTTCACCAAATGCCTCAATGAAGATAGTGGAAACCAGGGCTGTGGAGTCTGAGATAAAATGTTCGGCTCCGGCTCCGACTCCGACTCCGACTCCGACTCCGACTCCGACACCAAATATAATTAAAAGTTAATTCAAAGTTTGTAATAAAAAAAATAAAGTTTGCGAAAATTCATAATATAATTCACAATAAACCAAAAATTACAAAATCACAATGTATTCATTACATTTTTAAAACAACACAATTTGTTTTTATTTTTAATTTAAGGAATTCGTCCTTAGAAATATGATCGCTTCAATGATGTCATCTTTCATCGACGCTCTTAAATCCTATTTAATAATTTTTAATGCAGAGAATAATCATTCAACGCTTATTTGGGTCGGTGGCAAAGCTGTTACTATCCGAGCAACATCTTCAACTATTTCCGGATACTTTTGAATAGCCGCCTCAACATGGAAATTTGACGCGCAATCGAATTTTTCTACTTCTTCCAATCCAAGTTGGAATGCCAATTTGAACTGAGCTAATGGCGAAGAGCTTTTGCAGGCTCATTTACATTGGTATTTAGGCGACGCCGTTTAGCCTGATTCTGCTCATTTAATAATTTTTCAAAATCAGAATCTGAATCGACTTGCTCTTCATCGCAAGTTTTATCTGAAGTTGAAGATGATACTGAAGAATCTACATTTTGCTCCTTTGAATTAGAGTCTTGCAAACCTTTCATCTTTACTGCTAGGCCCAACAAAGCAGTTTTCGCCCGGTTTCGCTGATTATCAGACAATAATATTCGAACCACCGGATCAACGAATATACCTGCCAGTAGAATATCGTTGTCCAATACTTAGTATGCTTTCGCTCCATTTCATTGATTGATTTATGGCTTGGGCTATTGGATTATCCATTTTAGAGAATCGGTATATTATTTTTATCCACTCTTTAAAAAATATTCCAGGTGTTAAGTTCGCAGCTTGAAACTTCTGGGTTACGATGAATGGTCATTGTTACAGCCGAATTCGTAATGCCATTTAAAAACGATTTTAACTCCAACAGACGTTTAACCATTATATATGTGCTACCCCAACGAGTTGCCTGATCTAATATGGCTCCCTTTCCAGCCCGCCTCTTTAGGATAGCGTCTATTTTGGGAGTCCGAGCGGCTACTACAACGCTTCTTAGTTTTAAAATTATAGAAACAGCATCTTGAACTTTTTTTAATCTATCGCGAATTGCCAACTGGAGGGTATGTTCTGCACAATGCATATGGTGGATTTGAATTAGTGCTGCGGCATTGATAAACTCATCCTCATTCACAACGTCAGCTTCTTCAGGTTCTTCAATAACATCGTCATCCTCGTTATTTGTTACTTGGTTCATATTATTTACTGTGGCAGTCATATTTGTTGCATTATCAGTGACAATGGCTAAAATTTGAGTTACTATTTAATATTTATACTATTTATACTACTAATACTATTTTTAAACGTTGAGTTAGGCTGTGTCTGGTCTTATGTAAACTATACAACAAATTAATAGTTCAATTAGTTACCTGTGAAACTGTAAAACAACATTTCTGTTTCACAATTTGGTTAAATCTCAAAAGTGCAAAAAGAGGTACCCTTTTTCTACCTGAGTCATTGTTATACATTTGCGTTTGTTGAAACTTGAAAGAGATAGATAAAGCCTGAATTCCATAGTGAATAATAGTTTGTCAGTCAAAATAAAGTGAGATAAAAATATATAATCGGAGTTGTGTGAATGAAACACAAAACGAAGTCAGTCAAAATTTTATCTACAAAAAATGTGTGTCTGTATTAGTGGATCGCCATAATTATGGTTAAAAGTATCAAATCTCCGACTCCGGCTCCGGCTCCGACTTCACAGCCCCGGTGGAAACTCTCAAAATATGTTTAAATAATTTGTTGTTGTCACGGACTATATGAGGGAAGAAAGGAGGTTGTACCTGCGGTTGCGTCTTCCGGTGACGTCTAAATTAATCGTTGACAAAAATCCACGTTCTGCCTGCGATCAAATATCATTTGCACATCCACTTAACACACATCTCCCCTTTTTATGGTTCAAAAATCATTGAAACATAAAAATACAGAAGAAAATATAAATAAATAAAAATTGGATATACTCGTACATACCAACATACATACATAATACTGTAGGGTCAGTTGGTTTTAGGGCGCGTGCCTTTTTTTTTTTTTTTTGTGAACAACAATCGAGACATGTGTAAAACGGACCATCATTTAATTTTATTTTGTTGTTGGATTTTTTATTTTTTTTTTGTGTAATTCTTAAATCATTCCATCCTCGTTCAAAGAAGATTTTTGTATTTTATGTTTTGTTATGTTAATGCAATATGTTTTAATATGCTTTTGTTAGGAAATTTTGCTGTTTTGTTTTTTTTTTGTTGTTTTTACAATGAATAAGTCTTTCTTGTTTAAGAGAATGGTAAAAGGAGTCCAATGGTATTATTACGGTTTTATTTTTAGGAATTATTTGTTTTTGTTTGTTTGGTTTTTGATTTGATTTGAATATACATACGATACGTTCTATTGGCGGCCTGCATTTTTGATTTTGCGCTGGATTCATATTTTTAGGTCTCTGGTATTTTGATATAAGAAATGTGGTATCAGTATTATGTATGTATATCATCTTGATTTCCGGAATTAATTTACTTTTCATTTCGTTTCGTCTACATCCATCAAATGTTGCGTTTATTAATCAACCGATCAATCTCTAATCGAGAATCTATATCCCCTTTTATTGGTTTTTATATACATACGAGTTATATATGTACAAAAAATATTTTTAAATATTAATCTCATCACCACCACCGAGTATTCATTTGGGTGTAGAATAACACGAAAAATAAACAGATCATCATCCTGTCAACATGACACGATCAGACACAAAAACCACACCGACGAAAAAAAAAATGTTTTTATTAATCACATATGGTAAATCGATTAATTGATGATAAAATCTAAAATCGAAAATCCACCCTCGAACGAATCGAAACCAAAAAAAAACTAAAAAAAATTTTGCATTAAATAACAATAAAAGGTCTTCGACTTTTTAAAAAGCACATTTGTTCAACTGTCTTGTCTGTCTGCTGGTACTTGGCTCTATAAATATATTTTATTTTTGTCTGATACAACACATTCTTATTCGCTGTTACGTATGTACGTTTTACCTTTATAAAGTTATAGGTATTACAAAATATATAAAAATAAAAACGGTTTTCGGATATCACAGGAACATATGGCGCTGTACATTGTGTATGTGTAGATCAAAGTGAAACTTACTACTTCTCTATATTCCCTTTACTCACTGACTAATTGGTCTACATAAGTCGATATTGATTTCTTGTTGAAATATTCTGATTTCTTTTTTTTTGTAATTTTGATTTTTTTTATACGTGTAGTTTTGAACAAAAGCCCCGAAATTATTAGATTTATATCATTGAATCAGAATCGCACCTGTTTCATTCTCATGTTTATAGGTTTTCTTTCTGGTTTGTAATAAAACTTGAGTTTGGTAAAAAAAAAAAATCGGGAAATTATAGGCGAGAACATAAAAAAATTGTTGACCTCGGTTTAGATAGTATTGTGTAAAATGTTTAATTTTTGAAAAAAGCAAAAATGATATTTATAAAATACTACTTCTCTATATTCCCGATTTGTGATCTTTTAGAATTGCATTGGTATAGGTATCTATATTATATTTAAAGGGACGTTGGAATACTGAAAGGGAAAACAGGAATTTTGCTTAAAGTTGTAGATAATTTAATCAATATCGAAAATGGGTCAATGTAACGTAAGACCATTTCAAAAAATTAATCTTCTTATGTTTCTACAAGGTCACCATATGAATGCGCCTTCTGCTTTTCTGTGGGGCACTCCATTTTCACAAGTCCAAGTTTCTGGTCACTTTTAACTGTCGTTCGTTTTCAAGAAGAATTGAATTCAAAATTTGCGTAAACTATATGTCAATCTGCTGCATCAAGTCAAAATGTTTGGGTTTTAAAAAATCACAAATTCGTACAGCTGTACAATGAAACTTGGTGATGAGTCGGCTTAGGATTCTTATGTAAAAAAATATTTTTTTTAGGAAATCCAAACCAAAAATTTGTTGGATAGTAATTCTTTTTAGAATAAATAAAAGCGAATCAGCCCTATAAGTTACCACATATTGTTATAAATTTTTTTATAATCACAAATTTTTACAAATTTCCACTAATTTTACGTTTTACCATTGAGCATTATATAATGCTCAATGATTTTTCACATATATTATGGTTTATTCCTAATAATATTCTTCAAGAATAACGAATTCGACTTTCATGGCTTAAAGTTTGATAAAGCAAAACTATTTTATAAGCCAAATTTTAAATTTAGGCCAACAAATATTTTTTTGAAAAGTTAAAAATGTTTTGCATTGGTCTGAACTTTTCACTAAGTTAAATAAATAATTTAAGAACAAAATAAACGTCAAATTAAAATATCTCAATAGTTTACTACACATTATTTTACGATCCGAAGTACTTCTAAAAAAGCAGATATTGCGATTATTGTTTTTGTTCGTTAATGTATGCGTCTTTATCAAAAATGAAATTTATCTGATTAAATCGGAATTTAAATGAATCAAACAAGCGTTAAAATTCCTTTAACTATAAAAACGTAGCAAAAGCCATTCTACCCTATTTATGCACTTGAGCAACAGTTTTAAAGCTATTCATATTCAAAATGCGAGCTCGAACGAAAACTAATTTTTAATGCTGCAGGCTTGACTAAATATTGAGTGGATTTAAAAAAAAACCTTCTGTGTTAAAATTTATGGATTTAAAATTTTCATTTTGAAATTAAATAGATACAATTATAATTGAGTTAAAATTCGAACCACGATGCCAATAAAATTTTAAGTGAAATTTAAAATGGAAACTAAGAAAATATTTCTGGGTTAAACTACATTTTACGTGGATTTCAAATAGTACAAATTATTGTACAGCAAGGCGATCTTTACCATGGGGCTATATAAGGGCTGCAGCCCTAGGGCGCCGCATTATTAGGGCGCCACCAAATGTCCAAAATCTATTCAATTTTAGAGAACATCTTTTTATTTGAATTTCATTTTTCACTTCAAAGGAAATGCAAACCGTTTTATTATAATAAATTTATTCTATTCGTTGCTTGGAATGCACGAGTCGCGATAGTTATTTTATGCATTGACGAACGACTGGTAAAGTTGAAAAAGCGCCTTAAGCAGACAATAGTAAACTACGAGACTTCTAATAACAAAAATTTGCTATATGAAGTTAAGTATATGGAAATAGTGTCTATTTAATTTGAATTGTTATTTATTACAAGTGTGGTGGTTGGAAAATCTAGTTAATCTATTACATAGTTTAAAGTGTGATTTTTGTATATTTGATTGATTTGGTACCACTTTTTCAATTTAGATGCCAAAAAATGGTGCTTAAATATTGCATACATTTGATATTAAGCTACTTGATACTAAAAGCATAACTGTTTTAAAAATATTAAATTTTGGCTTGTAATTATCTGTTAAAACGTGGTAAATATGCTCTAATTTAGTTTGAAAAAGGTTTAGTGACTCAAAGATGTATTTATAGTGAATTTAACATTAAATTTCTGCAATTTGTAAGCACGGTTTTCGAGCATTTAAAACGATAAAACTGTTCCAATTGGATCAAATATACAAAAAACACATTTTGAACTAAATAATAGATTAACTAGGTTTTCCTACCATCACACTTTTAATAAATAACAATTCAAATTAAATAGACACTATTCCAATATAACTTCGTATAGCAAATTTTTGTTATTAAAAGTCTCGTAGTTCAGTATTGTAGGGCACACCATACCAGTCGTCAATTGTAAACCATCCCAAATTTAAAAACTTCTTTTCTGCTAGAGGTATCAATCATCGAAATCGGAACACGTGTAGAAATATTCGACCGATCCAAATGGCCGTTTGTATGACAATTACAGGTCTCAACGCCTATTGATATAGGTATCAATCATCGAAATCGGAGCACATTTGCCGATTTTCGATTTTTGTGGCTTTGAATTTGTGGGCTATAGTTCAGTTGATTTTCAAAAAAATGAATTTTCCACGGAACGTGTAGAAATATTCGATAGATCCAAATAGCTATTTGTATGACAATTACAGGTCTCAACGCCTATTGATAGAGGTATCAATCATCGAAATCGGAGCACATTTGCAGATTTTCGAATTTTGTGGCTCTGAATTTGTGGGCTATAGTTTAGTTGATTTTCAAAAAAATGAATTTTCCACGGAACGTGTAGAAATATTCGATAGATCCAAATAGCTATTTGTATGACAATTACAGGTCTCAACGCCTATTGATAGAGGTATCAATCATCGAAATCGGAGCACATTTGCAGATTTTCGAATTTTGTGGCTCTGAATTTGTGGGCTATAGTTTAGTTGATTTTCAATAAAATGAATTTTCCACGGAACGTGTAGAAATATTCGATAGATCCAAATAGCCCTTTGTATGACAATTACAGGTCTCAACGCCTATTGATAGAGGTATCAATCATCGAAATCGGAGCACATTTGCAGATTTTCGAATTGTGTGGCTCTGAATTTATTGGCTATAGTTCAGTTGATTTTCAAAAAAATTTAATTTTCCACGAAACGTGTAGAAATATTCGACCAATCCAAATGGCCGTTTGTATGACAATTACAGGTCTCGACGCCTATTGATAGAGGTATCAATCATCGAAATCGGAGCACATTTGCAGATTTTCGATTTTTGTGGCTTTGAATTTGTGGGCTATAGTTCAGTTGATTTTCAAAAAAATTGAATTTTCCACGGAACGTGCAGAAATATTCCACCGATCCAAATGGCCGTTTGTATTACAATTACAGGTCTCAACGCCTTTTGATAGAGGTATCAATCATCGAAATAGGAGCACATTTGCAGATTTTCGAATTTTGTGGCTCTGAATTTGTTGGCTATAGTTCAGTTGATTTTCAAAAAAATGAATTTTCCACGGAACGTGTAGAAATATTCGATAGATCCAAATAGCTATTTGTATGACAATTACAGGTCTCAACGCCTATTGATAGAGGTATCAATCATCGAAATCGGAGCACATTTGCCGATTTTCGATTTTTGTGGCTTTGAATTTGTGGGCTATAGTTCAGTTGATTTTCAAAAAAATTGAATTTTCCACGGAACGTGCAGAAATATTCCACCGATCCAAATGGCCGTTTGTATTACAATTACAGGTCTCAACGCCTTTTGATAGAGGTATCAATCATCGAAATAGGAGCACATTTGCAGATTTTCGAATTTTGTGGCTCTGAATTTGTTGGCTATAGTTCAGTTGATTTTCAAAAAAATGAATTTTCCACGGAACGTGTAGAAATATTCGATAGATCCAAATAGCTATTTGTATGACAATTACAGGTCTCAACGCCTATTGATAGAGGTATCAATCATCGAAATCGGAGCACATTTGCAGATTTTCGATTTTTGTGGCTTTGAATTTGTGGGCTATAGTTCAGTTGATTTTCAAAAAAATTGAATTTTCCACGGAATGTGTTGAAATATTTGACCGATCCAAATGTTCATTGGTATGACAATTACAGGTCTCAACGCCTATTGATAGAGGTATCAATCATCGAAATCGGAGCACATTTGCAGATTTTCGATTTTTGTGGCTCTGAATTTGTGGGCTATAGTTCAGTTGATTTTCAAAAAAATTGAATATTCCCCGGAACGTGTTGAAATATTTGATCGATCCAAATGTTCATTGGTATGACAGTTACAGGTCTCAACGCCTATTGATAGAGGTATCAATCATCGAAATCGGAGCACATTTGCAGATTTTCGAATTGTGTGGCTCTGAATTTATTGGCTATAGTTTAGTTGATTTTCAAAAAATTGAATTTTCCACGAAACGTGTAGAAATATTCGACCGATCCAAATGGCCGTTTGTATGATAATTACAGGTCTCAACGCCTATTGATAGAGGTATCAATCATCGAAATCGGAGCACATTTGCCGATTTTCAATTTTTGTGGCTTTGAATTTGTGGGTTCAGTTGATTTTCAAAAAAATTGAATTTTCCACGGAACGTGTTGAAATATTTGACCGATCCAAATGTTCATTGGTATGACAGTTACAGGTCTCAACGCCTATTGATAGAGGTATCAATCATCGAAATCGGAGCACATTTGCAGATTTTCGAATTGTGTGGCTCTGAATTTATTGGCTATAGTTTAGTTGATTTTTCAAAAAAATTGAATTTTCCACGAAAACGTGTAGAAATATTCGACCAATCCAAATGGCCGTTTGTATGACAATTACAGGTCTCAACGCCTATTGATAGAGGTATCAATCATCGAAATCGGAGCACATTTGCAGATTTTCGATTTTTGTGGCTTTGAATTTGTGGGCTATAGTTCAGTTGATTTTCAAAAAATTGAATTTTCCACGGAACGTGTTGAATATATTTGACCGATCCAAATGTTCATTGGTATGACAGTTACAGGTCTCAACGCCTATTGATAGAGGTATCAATCATCGAAATCGGAGCACATTTGCAGATTTTCGAATTGTGTGGCTCTGAATTTATTGGCTATAGTTCAGTTGATTTTCAAAAAAATTTAATTTTCCACGAAACGTGTAGAAATATTCGACAATCCAAATGGCCGTTTGTATGACAATTACAGGTCTCGACGCCTATTGATAGAGGTATCAATCATCGAAATCGGAGCACATTTGCAGATTTTCGATTTTTGTGGCTCTGAATTTGTGGGCTATAGTTCAGTTGATTTTCAAAAAAATTGAATTTTCCACGAAAACGTGTAGAAATATTCGACCAATCCAAACGGCCGTTTGTATGACAATTACAGGTCTCAACGCCTATTGATAGAGGTATCAATCATCGAAATCGGAGCACATTTGCCGATTTTCGAATTTTGTGGCTCTGAATTTGTGGGGTATAGTTTAGTTGATTTTCAAAAAAATGAATTTTCCACGGAACGTGTAGAAATATTCGATAGATCCAAATAGCCATTTGTATGACAATGTAAAGTGTCTCAACGCCTATTGATGAGAGGTATCAATCATCGAAATCGGAGCACATTTGCAGATTTTCGAATGTGTGGCTCTGAATTTATTGGCTATAGTTTAGTTGATTTTCAAAAAAATTGAATTTCCCACGGAACGTGTAGAAATATTCGATAGATCCAAATAGCTATTTGTATGACAATTACAGGTCTCAACGCCTATTGATAGAGGTATCAATCATCGAAATCGGAGCACATTTGCCGATTTTCGATTTTTGTGGCTTTGAATTTGTGGGCTATAGTTCAGTTGATTTTCAAAAAAATTGAATTTTCCACGGAACGTGCAGAAATATTCCACCGATCCAAATGGCCGTTTGTATTACAATTATAGGTCTCAACGCCTATTGATAGAGGTATCAATCATCGAATCGGAGCACATTTGCAGATTTTCGAATTTTGTGGCTCTGAATTTGTGGGCTATAGTTTAGTTGATTTTCAAAAAAATGAATTTTCCACGGAACGTGTAGAAATATTCCACCGATCCAAATGGCCGTTTGTATTACAATTACAGGTCTCAACGCCTTTTGATAGAGGTATCAATCATCGAAATCGGAGCACATTTGCAGATTTTCGAATTTTGTGGCTCTGAATTTGTTGGCTATAGTTCAGTTGATTTTCAAAAAATGAATTTTCCACGGAACGTGTAGAAATATTCGATAGATCCAAATAGCTATTTGTATGACAATTACAGGTCTCAACGCCTATTGATAGAGGTATCAATCATCGAAATCGGAGCACATTTGCAGATTTTCGATTTTTGTGGCTTTGAATTTGTGGGCTATAGTTCAGTTGATTTTCAAAAAAATTGAATTTTCCACGGAACGTGCAGAAATATTCCACCGATCCAAATGGCCGTTTGTATTACAATTACAGGTCTCAACGCCTTTTGATAGAGGTATCAATCATCGAAATAGGAGCACATTTGCAGATTTTCGAATTTTGTGGCTCTGAATTTGTTGGCTATAGTTCAGTTGATTTTCAAAAAAATGAATTTTCCATGGAACGTGTAGAAATATTCGATAGATCCAAATAGCTATTTGTATGACAATTACAGGTCTCAACGCCTATTGATAGAGGTATCAATCATCGAAATCGGAGCACATTTGCCGATTTTCGATTTTTGTGGCTTTGAATTTGTGGGCTATAGTTCAGTTGATTTTCAAAAAAATTGAATTTTCCACGGAACGTGCAGAAATATTCCACCGATCCAAATGGCCGTTTGTATTACAATTACAGGTCTCAACGCCTTTTGATAGAGGTATCAATCATCGAAATAGGAGCACATTTGCAGATTTTCGAATTTTGTGGCTCTGAATTTGTTGGCTATAGTTCAGTTGATTTTCAAAAAAATGAATTTTCCACGGAACGTGTAGAAATATTCGATAGATCCAAATAGCTATTTGTATGACAATTACAGGTCTCAACGCCTATTGATAGAGGTATCAATCATCGAAATCGGAGCACATTTGCAGATTTTCGATTTTTGTGGCTTTGAATTTGTGGGCTATAGTTCAGTTGATTTTCAAAAAAATTGAATTTTCCACGGAATGTGTTGAAATATTTGACCGATCCAAATGTTCATTGGTATGACAATTACAGGTCTCAACGCCTATTGATAGAGGTATCAATCATCGAAATCGGAGCACATTTGCAGATTTTCGATTTTTGTGGCTCTGAATTTGTGCGCTATAGTTCAGTTGATTTTCAAAAAAATTGAATATTCCCCGGAACGTGTTGAAATATTTGATCGATCCAAATGTTCATTGGTATGACAGTTACAGGTCTCAACGCCTATTGATAGAGGTATCAATCATCGAAATCGGAGCACATTTGCAGATTTTCGAATTGTGTGGCTCTGAATTTATTGGCTATAGTTTAGTTGATTTTCAAAAAATTGAATTTTCCACGAAACGTGTAGAAATATTCGACCGATCCAAATGGCCGTTTGTATGATAATTACAGGTCTCAACGCCTATTGATAGAGGTATCAATCATCGAAATCGGAGCACATTTGCCGATTTTCAATTTTTGTGGCTTTGAATTTGTGGGTTCAGTTGATTTTCAAAAAAATTGAATTTTCCACGGAACGTGTTGAAATATTTGACCAGATTCCAAATGTTCATTGGTATGACAGTTACAGGTCTCAACGCCTATTGATAGAGGTATCAATCATCGAAATCGGAGCACATTTGCAGATTTTCGAATTGTGTGGCTCTGAATTTATTGGCTATAGTTTAGTTGATTTTCAAAAAATTGAATTTTCCACGAAACGTGTAGAAATATTCGACCAATCCAAATGGCCGTTTGTATGACAATTACAGGTCTCAACGCCTATTGATAGAGGTATCAATCATCGAAATCGGAGCACATTTGCAGATTTTCGATTTTTGTGGCTTTGAATTTGTGGGCTATAGTTCAGTTGATTTTCAAAAAAATTGAATTTTCCACGGAACGTGTTGAAATATTTGACCGATCCAAATGTTCATTGGTATGACAGTTACAGGTCTCAACGCCTATTGATAGAGGTATCAATCATCGAAAATCGGAGCACATTTGCAGATTTTCGAATTGTGTGGCTTCTGAATTTATTGGCTATAGTTCAGTTGATTTTCAAAAAAATTAATTTCCACGAAACGTGTAGAAAATATTCGACCAATCCAAACGGCGTTTGTATGACAATTACAGTCTCGACGCCTATTGATAGAGGTATCAATCATCGAAATCGGAGCACATTTGCAGATTTTCGATTTTTGTGGCTCTGAATTTGTGGGCTATAGTTCAGTTGATTTTCAAAAAAATTGAATTTTCCACGAAACGTGTAGAAATATTCGACCAATCCAAACGGCCGTTTTGTATGACAATTACAGGTCTCAACGCCTATTGATAGAGGTATCAATCATCGAAATCGGAGCACATTTGCCGATTTTCGAATTTTGTGGCTCTGAATTTGTGGGGTATAGTTTAGTTGATTTTCAAAAAAATGAATTTTCCACGGAACGTGTAGAAATATTCGATAGATCCAAATAGCCATTTGTATGACAATTAAAGGTCTCAACGCCTATTGATAGAGGTATCAATCATCGAAATCGGAGCACATTTGCAGATTTTCGAATTTTGTGGCTCTGAATTTGTGGGCTATAGTTCAGTTGATTTTCAAAAAAATTGAATTTTCCACGGAACGTGTTGAAATATTTGACCGATCCAAATGTTCATTGGTATGACAGTTACAGGTCTCAACGCCTATTGATAGAGGTATCAATCATCGAAATCGGAGCACATTTGCCGATTTTCGAATTGTGTGGCTCTGAATTTGTTGGCTATAGTTCAGTTGATTTTCAAAAAAATTGAATTTTCCACGAAACGTTTAGAAATATTCGACCAATCCAAATGGCCGTTTGTATGACAATTACAGGTCTCGACGCCTATTGATGGAGGTATCAATCATCGAAATCGGAGCACATTTGCAGATTTTCGATTTTTGTGGCTCTGAATTTGTGGGCTATAGTTCAGTTGATTTTCAAAAAAATTGAAATTTCCACGGAACGTGTAGAAATATTCGACCGATCCAAATGGCCCTTTGTATTACAATTACAGGTCTCAACGCCTATTGATAGAGGTATCAATCATCGAAATCGGAGCACATTTGCAGATTTTCGAATTTTGTGGCTCTGAATTTGTGGGCTATAGTTTAGTTGATTTTCAAAAAAATGAATTTTCCACGGAACGTGTAGAAATATTCGATAGATCCAAATAGCCATTTGTATGACAATTACAGGTCTCAACGCCTATTGATAGAGGTATCAATCATCGAAATCGGAGCACATTTGCCGATTTTCGAATTGTGTGGCTCTGAATTTATTGGCTATAGTTTAGTTGATTTTCAAAAAAATTGAATTTTCCACGGAACGTGTAGAAATATTCGATAGATCCAAATAGCTATTTGTATGACAATTACAGGTCTCAACGCCTATTGATAGAGGTATCAATCATCGAAATCGGAGCACATTTGCCGATTTTCGATTTTTGTGGCTTTGAATTTGTGGGCTATAGTTCAGTTGATTTCAAAAAAATTGAATTTTCCACGGAACGTGCAGAAATATTCCACCGATCCAAATGGCCGTTTGTATTACAATTACAGGTCTCAACGCCTTTTGATAGAGGTATCAATCATCGAAATCGGAGCACATTTGCAGATTTTCGAATTTTGTGGCTCTGAATTTGTTGGCTATAGTTCAGTTGATTTTCAAAAAAATGAATTTTCCACGGAACGTGTAGAAATATTCGATAGATCCAAATAGCTATTTGTATGACAATTACAGTCTCAACGCCTATTGATAGAGGTATCACATCATCGAAATCGGAGCACATTTGCAGATTTTCGAATTTTGTGGCTCTGAATTTGTGGGCTATAGTTTAGTTGATTTTCAAAAACAATTCCGAAATTTGATATACCGACGGAATAACGTAGTACGGAGAAATATTCGATAGATCCAAATACGCATTTTGTATGACAATTACAGTCTCAACGCCTATTGATAGAGGTATCAATCATCGAAATCGGGAGCACATGTTGCCGATTTTCGAATTGTGTGGCTCTGATTTATTGGCTATAGTTTAGTGATTTTCAAAAAATTGAATTTTCCACGGAACGTGTAGAAATATTCGATAGATCCAAATAGCTATTTGTATGACAATTACAGGTCTCAACGCCTATTGATAGAGGTATCAATCATCGAAATCGGAGCACATTTTGCCGATTTTCGATTTTTAGTGGCTTTGAATTTGTGGGCTATAGGTTCAGTGATTTTCAAAAAAATTGAATTTTCCACGGAAGCGTGCAGAAATATTCCACCGATCCAAATGGCCGTTTGTATTACAATTACAGGTCTCAACGCCTTTTGATAGAGGTATCAATCATCGAAATCGGAGCACATTTGCAGATTTTCGAATTTCTATAGTTCAGTTGATTTTCAAAAAAATGAATTTTCCACGGAACGTGTAGAAATATTCGATAGATCCAAATAGCTATTTGTATGACAATTACAGGTCTCAACGCCTATTGATAGAGGTATCAATCATCGAAATCGGAGCACATTTGCAGATTTTCGAATTTTGTGGCTCTGAATTTGTGGGCTATAGTTTAGTTGATTTTCAAAAAAATGAATTTTCCACGGAACGTGTAGAAATATTCGATAGATCCAAATAGCTATTTGTATGACAATTACAGGTCTCAACGCCTATTGATAGAGGTATCAATCATCGAAATCGGAGCACATTTGCAGATTTTCGAATTGTGTGGCTCTGAATTTGTGGGCTATAGTTTAGTTGATTTTCAATAAAATGAATTTTCCACGGAACGTGTAGAAATATTCGATAGATCCAAATAGCCATTTGTATGACAATTACAGGTCTCAACGCCTATTGATAGAGGTATCAATCATCGAAATCGGAGCACATTTGCCGATTTTCGATTTTTGTGGCTTTGAATTTGTGGGCTATAGTTCAGTTGATTTTCAAAAAAATTGAATTTTCCACGGAACGTGCAGAAATATTCCACCGATCCAAATGGCCGTTTGTATTACAATTACAGGTCTCAACGCCTTTTGATAGAGGTATCAATCATCGAAATCGGAGCACATTTGCAGATTTTCGAATTTTGTGGCTCTGAATTTGTTGGCTATAGTTCAGTTGATTTTCAAAAAAATGAATTTTCCACGGAACGTGTAGAAATATTCGATAGATCCAAATAGCTATTTGTATGACAATTACAGGTCTCAACGCCTATTGATAGAGGTATCAATCATCGAAATCGGAGCACATTTGCAGATTTTCGATTTTTGTGGCTTTGAATTTGTGGGCTATAGTTCAGTTGATTTTCAAAAAAATTGAGTATTCCCCGGAACGTGTTGAAATATTTGATCGATCCAAATGTTCATTGGTATGACAGTTACAGGTCTCAACGCCTATTGATAGAGGTATCAATCATCGAAATCGGAGCACATTTGCAGATTTTCGAATTGTGTGGCTCTGAATTTATTGGCTATAGTTTAGTTGATTTTCAAAAAAATTGAATTTTCCACGAAACGTGTAGAAATATTCGACTGATCCAAATGGCCGTTTGTATGATAATTACAGGTCTCAACGCCTATTGATAGAGGTATCAATCATCGAAATCGGAGCACATTTGCAGATTTTCGATTTTTGTGGCTCTGAATTTTGTGGGCTATAGTTCAGTTGATTTTCAAAAAAATTGAATTTTCCACGAAACGTGTAGAAATATTCGACCAATCCAAACGGCCGTTTGTATGACAATTACAGGTCTCAACGCCTATTGATAGAGGTATCAATCATCGAAATCGGAGCACATTTGCCGATTTTCGAATTTTGTGGCTCTGAATTTGTGGGGTATAGTTTAGTTGATTTTCAAAAAAATGAATTTTCCACGGAACGTGTAGAAATATTCGATAGATCCAAATAGCCATTTGTATGACAATTAAAGGTCTCAACGCCTATTGATAGAGGTATCAATCATCGAAATCGGAGCACATTTGCAGATTTTCGAATTTTGTGGCTCTGAATTTGTGGGCTATAGTTCAGTTGATTTTCAAAAAAATTGAATTTTCCACGGAACGTGTTGAAATATTTGACCGATCCAAATGTTCATTGGTATGACAGTTACAGGTCTCAACGCCTATTGATAGAGGTATCAATCATCGAAATCGGAGCACATTTGCAGATTTTCGAATTGTGTGGCTCTGAATTTGTTGGCTATAGTTCAGTTGATTTTCAAAAAAATTGAATTTTCCACGAAACGTTTAGAAATATTCGACCAATCCAAATGGCCGTTTGTATGACAATTACAGGTCTCGACGCCTATTGATGGAGGTATCAATCATCGAAATCGGAGCACATTTGCAGATTTTCGATTTTTGTGGCTCTGAATTTGTGGGCTATAGTTCAGTTGATTTTCAAAAAAATTGAAATTTCCACGGAACGTGTAGAAATATTCGACCGATCCAAATGGCCCTTTGTATTACAATTACAGGTCTCAACGCCTATTGATAGAGGTATCAATCATCGAAATCGGAGCACATTTGCAGATTTTCGAATTTTGTGGCTCTGAATTTGTGGGCTATAGTTTAGTTGATTTTCAAAAAAATTGAATTTTCCACGGAGCGTGTAGAAATATTCGATAGATCCAAATAGCCATTTGTATGACAATTAAAGGTCTCAACGCCTATTGATAGAGGTATCAATCATCGAAATCGGAGCACATTTGCAGATTTTCGAATTTTGTGGCTCTGAATTTGTGGGCTATAGTTCAGTTGATTTTCAAAAAAATTGAATTTTCCACGGAACGTGTTGAAATATTTGACCGATCCAAATGTTCATTGGTATGACAGTTACAGGTCTCAACGCCTATTGATAGAGGTATCAATCATCGAAATCGGAGCACATTTGCAGATTTTCGTATTGTGTGGCTCTGAATTTATTGGCTATAGTTTAGTTGATTTTCAAAAAAATTGAATTTTCCACGAAACGTGTAGAAATATTCGACCAATCCAAATGGCCGTTTGTATGACAATTACAGGTCTCAACGCCTATTGATAGAGGTATCAATCATTGTGGCTTTGAATTTGTGGGCTATAGTTCAGTTGATTTTCAAAAAAATTGAATTTTCCACGGAACGTGTTGAAATATTTGATCGATCCAAATGTTCATTGGTATGACAGTTACAGGTCTCAACGCCTATTGATAGAGGTATCAATCATCGAAATCGGAGCACATTTGCCGATTTTCGAATTGTGTGGCTCTGAATTTGTTGGCTATAGTTCAGTTGATTTTCAAAAAAATTGAATTTTCCACGAAACGTGTAGAAATATTCGACCAATCCAAATGGCCGTTTGTATGACAATTACAGGTCTCGACGCCTATTGATGGAGGTATCAATCATCGAAATCGGAGCACATTTGCAGATTTTCGATTTTTGTGGCTCTGAATTGGTGGGCAATAGTTCAGTTGATTTTCAAAAAATTTGAAATTTCCACGGAACGTGTAGAAATATTCGACCGATCCAAATGGCCGTTTGTATTACAATTACAGGTCTCAACGCCTATTGATAGAGGTATCAATCATCGAAATCGGAGCACATTTGCAGATTTTCGAATTTTGTGGCTCTGAATTTGTGGGCTATAGTTTAGTTGATTTTCAAAAAAAATGAATTTTCCACGGAACGTGTAGAAATATTCGACCGATCCAAATAGCCGTTTGTATGACAATTACAGGTCTCAACGCCTATTGATAGAGGTATCAATCATCGAAATCGGAGCACATTTGCAGATTTTCGATTTTTATGGCTCTGAATTTGTGGGCTATAGTTCAGTTGATTTTCAAAAAAATTGAAATTTCCACGGAACGTGTAGAAATATTCGACCGATCCAAATGGCCGTTTGTATTACAATTACAGGTCTCAACGCCTATTGATAGAGGTATCAATCATCGAAATCGGAGCACATTTGCAGATTTTCGAATTTTGTGGCTCTGAATTTGTGGGCTATAGTTTAGTTGATTTTCAAAAAAATGAATTTTCCACGGAACGTGTAGAAATATTCGATAGATCCAAATAGCCGTTTGTATGACAATTACAGGTCTCAACGCCTATTGATAGAGGTATCAATCATCGAAATCGGAGCACATTTGCAGATTTTCGAATTTTTTGGCTCTGAATTTGTGGGCTATAGTTTAGTTGATTTTCAAAAAAATGAATTTTCCACGGAACGTGTAGAAATATTCGATAGATCCAAATAGCTATTTGTATGACAATTAAAGGTCTCAACGCCTATTGATAGAGGTATCAATCATCGAAATCGGAGCACATTTGCAGATTTTCGAATTTTGTGGCTCTGAATTTGTGGGCTATAGTTCAGTTGATTTTCAAAAAAATTGAATTTTCCACGAAACGTGTAGAAATATTCGACCGATCCAAATGGCCGTTTGTGTGACAATTACAGATCTCAACTAGGGTTTGCAAACCTTGTTTACCCGGGCTCAAAAACCCGGGTTTTCTTCAAATTTCATGCACCCGAAAACCCGGGTTTTTTACTTAAAACCCGGATTCATATTTCAAAATAAATTCTATTTAATTACATTATAATTAATATATATTAATTAAAACACAAACACTCTACATAAACTTCGCTGAAGATGATGACGATGTTGTTGAGGATAACATAGGAATATATCACAAAGACGATAAGACTTACTAAAAGCGATATAATCACCTGTGCGAAGGGTTTTCAGGTTTAAACCCCGAGTTACACGTTAATTTTTTGAGTCTGGAAATCCGGATTTTTACTCGCACCGGGTTTTATTTCAAATTCAATAAAGAGCTTACATTAGTTTTAGATTGCAAGACTCGTTGGAATTTCATTTTAAGGTAGAACGATTCTTAGTCGTATTCGAATGTGTGAAACTTGGTTTGAAAGACCTTAATCATCTTAATGAACTCTCACAAATTGATTTAGATCTATTGAAAAATTTTCGAAATGCAATATAACAATAAAATCAGCGGTTGAATTATTACGACGGGAGGATGCCACTCTGATTACAGCAGCAACAGTAATTATTTGTATGTTTAAGAAAATTGAAAATTTAAATTCAAATATTGGACGAAAACTGCTAGATGCGCTTAAACTAAGAATTATAGATCGTCGAAATTTCAGTTTAATGTCATTGATGCCTGATCTAAGAGGCCCGCCTAGTTATACCAAACATGCAGATACCTACCCTTCCGTATAGTACAAAATCACAAATTAATAATTAATAAATTTCATGTTACATCAGCAACCGCCGACATTTAATTTAAATGAATTCAACAATTTGATTTTAATTGATTTTACGATTGGACTGTTTATTTATTTTAGAATTTTATGAATAATATTCACTTTCTAACTTCATATTTTAAATGTTTTTGTTATTTTAATGAAGTTATAAAAAAACCGGGTTTAACCCGGGTACCCGGGTTTATGGATTTTCTAAACCCGAAAACCCGGGTTTTAAAATTTCCGGGTTTTTGAAAACCCTAATCTCAACGCCTATTGATAGAGGTATTAATGCTACTACGCATTTTCACAATCATCCGGTGTTCTCTTTTTAATCATTGTATCGTCTCCGATCGTCGAAATCACTAACGTTTTGTAGTTTCTGGAATTAATTGCCTTTCTTTCTAAATGCTGTTTGAACTTCATGTCTTGTGTTTTCTCTAGAATTTTATGGTTTCGAATGTACTGGTTTTAAAACAGAAGATGATTCTGCACTGGGATTTTTTTTTTGCTTCTACAAAGGCGCCTAATATTTTTAGCCCAGGGCGCCTAAATATAATAAGAACGGCCCTGTGTACAGTGTTACTTGGGTTAAAAATTGATTAGAAAATTTAAATTAGAAATTGGATAGGGCATTCTACTTGGTTTTGAGCAAAACTGTAAGTATAAATTTGGTGTTCCAAACTAGATTTAAACATACATAATTTTTATTGCAATTAGGTAAGAATTGGGTTGCGATACAAGATTTGATCTCAAACAACCAACAAAATTTCCTTTGAATTTAGTTTTGAAATTTGTTTCGGAAATTTTGAATGAAATTTGAATTAGGAATTTAAACTTTAAAAAATGGTTTTGGCATTCCAAACCAAATAACATCTTTGGTGAAATTATTATATAGGAATTGAGTTACAACCTCGGTGGCACAGTGGTTAGCATACTTGCTTTACGCTCCGGATGACCCGGGTTCGATTCCCGGCGGGTGATGAAAAAATCACGGCTGGTTAAGGGTAGGATCAATGAATTAATCATTCATTATCCATTAACAAAATGATTACGAAACCTCAAAATGAAGCGGCCAAATCCCTCTATGGGATGTAGCGTCAGCGAAAAAACAAAGAAAAAACAAAAAAATTGAGTTACAACCCAAATTTTGATTTTACACAATTTTGAAATATCAATTTACATTGGACAATGTACTGAGTAGATTTTCAATTAGAAAACAAAAAAACGAGAGCAAATTAGGTGGAGCAAAGAATAGATATGTCGGAAAATCAAAATATATATTTTAAAACCAATTTGGATTGGATCAAAAAATTAGTCTGGAAAAGAAAATAGTTTTAATAGATTCGAATAAAACCATAAATGCATCCAGAATAAAATTAGATTGCAATTCCATCTGGATTTGTATAAACTTTGTGTGACATTTTAATCTTTCAAACTGTGCTTGAATATGGATTGAAATTTTGATCAAGGTCACCGAATTAAATTGTAATAAATACTTGAGTGAAATTTAAAGTTTTAACAAATATTTAGATATTCTACTAATTGATTATTGTAAGTTTCTTTTTAATATATCAGTGGGATTCAGACTAGTAAATCAAAATGGAGTAAAGAAATTAAGATTTTTAGTTAGAAATTTAGTTCCAAGCTGTTTCGAAGTAGAACAAAATGATAAATGGAATTTTGAATATAAATCTAGTCTAAATTGGTCAACTGCATTCGACTGAGAGGAATTTGATTTAGAGAACGAAATTTTAAAGAGAGAAAATTATTTTGAATTCTAAAATAGATAATAATGAATTTGAGTGAAATTTTAAATAGAAATTGTCTTCTTTATAATTGCATTTGGGAAACACAATTTTAGCAAAATATTTAATGCACTATATTTGACTGAGCTTAAATTTTAAACACGATTTCAACAAATTTTTTAGTTCAACTAGAAAATCAGGAATCGAGCAAAAATCTGAATACTTAACGGAGTAGGAACTTACATTAGAAATAGAGTTTAAATGACAAATTGATCTAAGCAAATACATAAGCTTATAGCTTATAACTTAAGTTTGGAATCCGGACTGCCTTTAATAGCAGTTTGAGTGAATTTTAAAAATCTAGTTAAAATTATTCGAGCAAAATTTTTATTTAGAACGAGATAAAATAAAATTTGAACAAAATTTGGACGAAAAATTCAATTTCAATCCAATCGAGAGTTTGAGCAAAAATTTGAATGGAATTTTATTAAAAAATATTTCAAAACTGAGTTTGTTGATTTATCGAAATATGCTTGATTAGAAATTTGGAGTACAATTTCAGCTCTAGTTGCAAATGAATTTGAAAAAAAATTGAATATTATTAGAAATGCTGAGTTAGAGTAGAATTTAAAACTCTAACTTGGGTCAAACGATTTCTTAAATTTCTATCAGAATTTTGAGCAGAAATCTGAGTACGTATTGACGTAATTGAATTTTAAGCAGAAATTGAATAAAATGTTGAGTAGAAAGTGAATTTGAATAGTAATTTTAACTTGAGCATAATCACATATTTCAACATAACTGTAATTAAATTTTTAGTTTAAAAGTTGAGTTTGTATTTCGAATTGGACTGGTAAGAGAAAAACAAAAGATTAAGTTACAATTATAAAATAGATTTGAGCAAAATTTTATGTCTAGTGAGGGGAAAATTCTGGAGAAAGGTTGAGGTTAAATTCCAAAATTTTCGTTGCAATTAGATAGACATTTTGTGTACAAAAATACGAAAATACAAAATTTACAATTCAATTTCAGCTTTCATTTTAAAATGATTCGAGAAATGCAAGTGTGATAATCCAAAATAAATATTTATTGAAATTAGTATACGATAGCAATACGAAACATGATTTCAATAAAACAACAAAATTATTTAGTATCAGCACGGTGTATAAAAGAAAATTCTAAACTGTAATTGAATGTAATCAAGAATGATGGCAACTTAAATTAAAAATTGAGTTTGAATTACAATTTGATTCTTAGTTTAAAACTTGCTTTACTAGCGTCTCAACCATCACGGTATTCTTTTGATAAGGATCGCTTACTAGTACAAATCTTTAAGTGTATGGATGTGGAACCATGTTTGGAATACTTTTCCAGCACTTTGTAACCCAGGAGAGTTTGTTTATCCAACTTTATAGCCAAAAACTTGATACCTTTTTGTTAATGAATGAATCCTCTTAAAGTAAGGTATAGATTTGGTCTTTTCAAAATTTGACCACATATTTATCATTTTAATCACATATTTTGCCATTTTAGATACAAATTTTAGGGACTTATTTTTGATTTTTTATAACCTAAAAATCCTAAGCCTAGTGATACGCTATTATTATCTCAACATTTCTATATTTCGGATGAATACCTAATATATCTACATATGCAACATGATTTCACAAATGTTGAGTTGTTGAGTAACAAGTTTAACTAAAATGGATATCTCTGGAAGAAGAGTGTGACATCTATTTTTTCCTTGGTATACATTGGACCATACTGCAACTGGGATATTTATATCAATATCAATATAATATCAATTAGCCAGTGGCGTTCCTGGATCTTTATGAAGCCCGAGCAAATTTTAAGAATGGATCTGGAAAAAAATCAAAAATCGGGTCGGAACCATTTGCTTTAGGTCTGCATTTTTTTACTTTCAAAGCGAATAGTTATTTGGGAATTGCGTATAACACGTTGACTTTAAAGGATGGTTTTGCCTCTCTAAACAGTTTAGATTTTTTAAACCGTCCAACCGTTGGCAAATTATTACATTCGAACTTATATTTTATAAAAGTGCCAAGACACTTTTTTACACCCAAACTTTTTTCTTCCATAAAAGTCAATAGTTCTCTCTCGAACCCTAAAGCATTTTGTTTCTTAACTTAGTTTAAGCCCAGAAAGAATTCGTTGATTGCAATTATAATTGGAACATCATAACCAATTGTTATTATTTCAACATATCGATATATTAAAGAACTGCCTTGGATTTACCTAAATTTTGTTTTTTATTCAATATAACCTAAAAATTGAAGCATTTCTTTTATTTTGAACAATAGTATAGCCAAAGATCGCATTTTACCAGCAATCTCACTTTCAAAATGAATATCATTAGTTCGATTTTGACTCCTAGGTTAGTGAATAAGTCAATAAAATAGATGTCTTCAATTCTTGATGTTTCCATGCTGCTGGATTTATTGGGAAAAAGGAAGCAAACCGCCTGTATCTTAGGGAATAACATTCAAGCACCATTTATTTATTGACTTATACTTATTTTGGAAATCTGTAATGCATCCTCTAGTTGAGTGGTCCTTCGGGCCTTCACCAGGGCACCTCGGTGATCCTCACACATGATATATGTATTAGCAGCAGTTATACACTACTGTTACCAATTTCTGCCAATGCTCTTCTCTTTCATAAAAGCTAAGGTACAATTAGATGCGAAGATACAATCTAGGCAATCAGCGGCTTAACCGACGGGACGGATTGGAAGCCATTTAATAAAATAACTTTTGCAGAATTAATAACTTTCCTAATACTCAGACATATTTTGTGATATTGCAATAAAACTCATCTCTGTGCCGCACAACTTAAAATTTCAGCGCGACCTCTATCGTCTAGACGGCAGTACGTATTTTGCTTGATAACGCCTTTCGGCGGTGCGAGAAATGATACACTGTACGTTTCTTAAACCCAGTTTATTTATTATTAGCTTTATGGAATAGGACTACAAAAGCGTATGCAAACGATTAAATACTGAGCGATGGTTCGAGAAGTACGATATGAAGCGAATGACGAATATGAGATCATTGCAAGTGGCTTCCGTTGTCGGAATTATTGTGTTAAAAACGCAGTCTCAAACTTCTAAATTAGAAACGATGTATCAAATAAGCATTCATATTGTGCAATTTATTTAAATTTTAAAACGGCACTTCCAATGATTTTAATATCAACTTTTCCGAGCTCAGGACACTCACTTCAACAAGGTTGACTATGATTTTTTTTAGTGACAAAACTTTTCATTAAAACTGATTTCCAGCACACCGAGTGTGTCCTTGATGAGGTGCACGAATGGGTTTTTCGATTGCATCAAAGAAACGGAACAGTATAAAAATGTCTTTAAAATGTTCTTTCTCTTTGTACCTTACAAAGTGAAAAACAACCGAGGGTATATTTTTCAATTCTTTATTTTCTAGTGAGATTCAAAATCGTTTCGTTCTATAACAGGTATCCTTGAAATTAAATTAACAAAAAATTAACGTTTTAAAACTACCGTTAATATATAGGAGTTTTCGCAGATTAAACGTTAATTAATGTTTTGGTATAAAGAGGCTGCAGCTATAAAACGTAAAAAAGTCTGACACACCTGTTTGAAAGATAAACGGTCAGATAAGCAATAACTCAACGCGGCCATAATTCGGCAATGGTAACGGATTGTCAACTCGCTACAAAGTTAATTGAATTTAATTATGAACTAAGAATTAATTTCGCTTTTCAAAAATTTTTGGGCCAAACTACTTCACGTGGAAATAATTCTTTCTCTCGCATATAGTGAGTTTGTCATTGTTACTGTTTTTTTTTTTTTTTTCGCTGGCGCTACATCCCATAGAGGGTGGCCGCTTCATTTGAAGTTTCGTAATCATTTTTTTTTTTTTTTAACGGATAATGAGTGATTAATCCATTGATCCAACATTAACCAGCCGTGATTTTTTCATCACCCGCCGGGAAATTGTTACTGTTACCCGCTTTTTAATGGTTTTGAGATCTGTTTCGGACGCACTGCAAGTCCATTTTCAAAAGCATTTTAAAATTTTAGTATGCTTTTAAAAATGGACTCGAGGGAAGTTCGAACGCTCAACAGAGCCCAAAACGCCCATTCGGTACTATTGAAAATCACGGCTTTGTAAATTTTGTTAAGGTTTTCAATCCTTCTTACAAAATGCCTACCGACATTATGTGAAAAAACACTGCAGGAAATAAAAAAAAATTCGAAATCAGTTATGAACAGCAGTTTAAAGACTACCTGCAATAATGAAAGTTTTCAGGAAATATCTTTTCATTCGATTGAAATTTTAATATGCGGTCATTATAATTAGCTACCCTCTGGAACTTGACTTTTTATATGGTTGAGAAATTTTTTGAACTCCAAGATGTTGTAAAAACTGCGGGAGCTCTGCTAGAAAAACATATACCAATTTTAACGCCAGCAGAATGAAAAACCGATTTGTGTAATCAAATAACGAAGGTTTTAAAACATTTGAATTCATAACCAAAATAGTAAACGAAGAAAAATATTTAACTACTTCAAGAACTCAAATAGATGAGTACAAATAGATGTTGTAACTTGATAACAAAAACATCTTATGCCTTGCTACATTCTTACTAATTATTTTCAAATGAAGCATTGTAAAACTGCACTAAAAAACTTGAATAACTGCAATTACCATCAAATTAAATACCGACGCTAATTAGAAGATGATCTTTTAGAAAGAAGCCAGGATCTTGTTTTATGGTGCCAAAAACAACACAATTATCCTAATTTAAGAAACTTTGGAAACAAATATTTTCCAAAGCAGGAAATGTTTTCTCGCTTAAAGTCAAATATAGTCTCAACAATTTTATTCTGGGAGAGAGACAAAATCCCGAGAATCAAAATCGCGAGAGTACAAAATCCGGAGAGTTTGAAAAAATCCCGCGAGTACAAAATCCCGAGGATACATAATCCCGAGGATAAAAAATTCCGAGAGTACCAAATCACGAGGATAGAAAATCCCGAGGACACTAAATCCCGAAGATACAAAATCTGAGGGTACAAAATCCCGAAAGCCTATGAAAATTCCAAAATCTAGTTGTTGCACAATTGGTGCAATTTTCCTTTGATTTGGGTTGTATATGAAATATTGACAATCGAAATACCGAAATATAAACCTCGAAATCAAATTCTCGAATTTCAAAATTAAAATATCGATTTCAAAATCTCGAAGTGATTATCATTACCAAAATAAATTAATGGACAAATTAATTTCAGGTGTTGTAATATAATGTAACATTATTTTAGCATACATCGTAAAATAAAATTTACTAACAATCTGTGAATTTTATTTTAAAAACTGTTTTTCCCTAAAAATTGACATGGTTCTAACTTCTAACTGGTATGTAGGTAATGTTACTTCGTTATATTATACGCACCATTTTTAAACAATCATTTGATTACCTTAAATATTGCGATGGAGGGCTGTTTGTATTAAAAGAATCTGATTTTAATGATCAAAAAATTATATTACTTGGAATCCGTTCTAGTTTAAAACTTTGCGGTGAATCTAATTGCTGGTTAATGGATGGAACTTTTCATGCAATGCCACAAATAATGCGTCAACTTTTTATGATTCATGAAAAGATAGAAAAAAAATGTGTGCCGCTTGTATTTTTTCTTATGAGCAGCAAAAGTAATGAATGTTATTCTCAGTTTTTCTATGAACTTTTAAAATTAGCACGTGATTGGAATATTAAGCTTAATCCAACTCGCATAGTAACAGACTTTGAAAAAACCATAAAATCTGCGGCAAAAAGTGTTTCTCCTGATATAGAGTTTCGCGGATGCCTTTTCCACTTCATCCAAATTATTTGGAGAAAGGTACAAAAAGATCGACTTGCATCAAAATATGGGAGATCAGAAATTTTTAGCCTTCAAATTGGAATGCTAAAGAGTCTGGCATTTGTATCCAGCGAAGAAATCCTTCAATATTTTTTATCGTTTTTTAATAGTATTACCGGCAAAAATGTAAATCGTATAGTATAGCATCTTGGTTCAAAAAGATATACATTTATGGCACAACAAATAAATGAAAACCCAGTATGAACCAAACTTTTGGTCTGTTGCTGAGGTTATTTTTGAAAACTTCTCAAGTACGCAGAATTCTGATGATGAAGCGTGGCATCGACGCTTAAAAGTAGTCGTAGGAAAGAAAAATGCCGGCCGGCATCTATCAAATTATTAAGGATCTTTCTAAAGGATTGATCATATCCAAAACTAACATACAACGAATAAAAAGGTTTGGGGATAATAGCTGGACAGTCGTTTTATCGAAATCAAAATCTCGACACCGAAATCTCGCATTTCAAAATATCGAAATTATTTTGTAGGACTAACATGGAGGTTCGAGTAGTGCAATCAAATAAAGGCAAAGAAAAATTGTTTGTTGATGGTTATGCCAAGCCTATGTAGTAGAAAAAAAACTAAAAATATTTTTTACTGATGTTGTCAGAAAACACGAGTGTTGCAAAAGAAGAGCTATTAGTACAAAATCTTATCATGTAACACTATTGTCAAAACCGCCATCACAACATAATCATAGTCCTCATTCCTAGGAAGCTGAAATCTGCCGCACTAATTCAACCTTCAAAGGCGAGGCTAAAAAACCGATACCGCTCCGTCTGTACTCATTAGAGATTCAATAGTGCAAACATCCGCAGAATTCAGGAGATATTTCAGGGAAGGAAAATAAAATCCCGAAAAAGTAAATCTAGAAATTACCTAAATAAAATTAAATTTTATAGGCATATTTAGATATTTGTCGTCACTTGGAAGTTGGAAAATGTGTGGTACATCTATCAGTAGAAGCGTTACAATTCCTTTGAGCTGTGCCTCCTGCAAGGTTGACGAAGCATTTACGAAGCATTAAATAAGGAATTCGCTCCAATACATTCGTCGATAACATACCAACCCAACGAATTAAGCCAACCATAAAATAACTTGAAACATTTTTGGTAGAACTCTCAGTACCTCAAAGGTTGACGAAGCAATTTCCATTATCGTAAATATTAAGCACTTTACGGAAAAACTCAAATTCGATAGACATTTTATAAATTTTAATTTTAATTTGGTTCGCACTTTGATAATTGTGTTTTTGGATTTAAGTTTCCTTGATTTTTGTTTTGTGAATATTTTTTTCGGGCTGTATTAATTTTTCCTAGATAAGGTAGCCAACCCGATATTTTCATTTTAAAATTAAATTCGCCTTTACCAGAATTTAAAATTTTCAATTACTTTCATTTTAAAATGGAAAATCCCCATTTTCCAGAATTTATAAAAAGTAAGATTTAGTAGGGTGTTCAACGAAATCCAGAAAGACAGGACGCAAAGGTTTGTTTGGATTTTCTGTCTGGATTTTTTATCTGGATTTTGTCTGGTCTAAATTTTGTCTTGTCTGGATTTTGTCGTGTCTAGATTTTATCGTGTCTGGATTATGACTTTCGAGATTTTGTCAATCGAGATTCTGTCTTTTGGGATTTCGTGGTACGCCCAGCGACAGTTATAACATGTCATCTCTCGGGATTTTCTCAGGATTACGGGATTTTGTACCCTCGGGAGTTTCTCCCCTCGTGATTTTGTACCCTCGGGAATTTGTGTATCCTCGGGATTATGCGTAACCTCGGGATTTTGTACTTCTGGGATTTGGATCTCTGGAATATGTCACCAACCCTTTAATTTCTATGTCAAAACCAAAAACACTGAATAACAAAGTTATACTCATTTTCTTAATATTGTTGTAAATTCTAATTAAATGATATTTTTAGTTTTATTTTAATTTATAACATAAATATATGTAAGTTATATGAATTTGCTCTGTAAAATAGATGCTGAAACCAATAAAAATTTAAATAAAGGAAATTCACTTTGAAAATATTTGTCCCCTTTGCAATTAATAATAATTATAAAAAACACTTGTTCTGTAATATAATTCACTTATCCTACAATGAGTAACTAAAAAGAGCTCTGTTAGATTCGGAACAGGTATAGGTCCTAAAATTCCATTCTTTCTATTCCTACTCCTAGTATCACTTTAATTAAGCGTATACGCATTACAAACTCTTTTGAATTGTTGAATTCTTGTTCCTGTTGAATTTATTTCAACTCCCATTTTGGGCAGACTACTTATCAAAATTGTAGTTTTAACCAGTTATTTCACTAGGATCGTGTTTTATTTAGTGTTGTTTAAAATTTGATCAATATTTTGAATTTGATTTATAGTTGATCGTCTGAAAAATATAAAACTATATTTCCTACTAATATGTTAATGGTATGAATAAAGTCTAATGCATTAATAATTGTGTCAAACCTCATTCACTCAGAAATCTCTTAATTAATATTCCTCTATTGTAGTTTGGTTACTGGGTTTATCCCGAAATTAACGCTTGAGATAAATGTTTCTTCGGAAGTTAAACCGCCATACTTTAATTCGTATGCTAGAAACGTATACCAAAGCGACCGAAACTCCATAAATAAATATACAAATAATGAATATTGTGATTGTGTGACACACGTGTGGTAAACTAATTCAATCGCCGTCCGGAAGTTTACATATGTTTATACAGTCTTATTGAAATGATGACAAGCCGAGTGTCTCATATTGTATGTATACAGTACACATAAACATAAAAGCTCTAAGTAAATATTATAATTTCTATTGATTCATACAAATTTATTTCATTTTTAATTTTTTGTAAAAGAAAACAAAAAAAAATTATTTTAACTTTTTGTCATTACGATTGTTACAAATTCTGTTTTTATTTCAATTCTGTATTTTTCTCTTTTTTATTTTAAATTTTTTCTAAATAATAATAGCAACAATAATAAAATAAAATCTATTTATTTTAAGCGGCGCCTTATTTAATACAATCAAATAAATACAAAACAAAATAAACGTATGCATTTAAAAAACAATAAATAGTTTTAAACAGAACTTTTTTTTAGAATATAAAAAAATTAAAAATTAAAATCTAAATCAAATATGAAAATTAATAATAATAAATGTTTTCTTATTCTATTTAAACAAAACACAGAATTTTGTACAAATAGGAATTAAAAGGAGTTAGCATCAAACAGAAGCTAATATTAACTATGTAGTTATCAAAATAGTGCAGTTGATGATTCATTGTTGGTTGGAAGATGGATTTTATATAGAAATCGATGAACTGTACTAAATTTATTCGATTTCACAATTTGCAGCTCTAAAGGCCAATGCTGGTGCTGAGCACTCAAACGAGCGTTAATAATAAATACATTCTGTTTAGAAAGAAGAATCGATACGGGTCTGTTACTTTTGGGTGACATTTTTATCAGCGGAATTATTATCAAGGTTCGACAAAATTATAGGAATTGTCACACCCTTCACCAGTGACTGCTGATGCTATTTTGCAGTTACGGTTGGGATTTCAAAGGTATTTTAACTATAACATTTTCAGAGTTTTTGCTTTCTTACTTTCTCCTAATTTATATTCCATCCCAACTTGTGGTGTAAACATACTTAACCAAATTATTATTAATAATTATGAACAAAAAATTTCCTTGTAGGTATGTCTGACTACATTAGAATATATTTTGATTCCTAATTATAACAATATTGATCTGACGATGTTGCATCTCGTTATGGTGACCAAAATTGGGGAATGATTTATTTTATTGCTAACCCTATAATGACAAGAGTTTGTTGTTTAGCCTATATATCAAAGAGTTTTTAGTGCATGCGTTTCGCATACACGAGTAACAGAACACAACCCTGTCTTGGCTATTATTATTATTATTAAAATTGGTTGGAACCTATAAAGGAGCTCTTGGCAAAATATGGCAATAATTAATGCAATCAAAAATTCTCCAAAACCCTACCGTTCAGCTAGCAACAAAGTAACCTCATTAATTCGAAAAGCAAAGACTTCTTATTACTCTGGATGGCCATTGTTCATCAAGTCATTTTAGGAAATTGGTATTGGTGGAAAAGATAGTTGTAAATAATGCAATAGAGTACGAAGAATTACGGCTTCCTTTCAATAAACCTATTTTGCCATTATTTATTGCTTCCATTAAATTAATAATTAACGATTATGTCACTAGATCGGTGTTTCAATTTGCATGAAAAACTACCCTGGTACAACCGCTGGCAAAACCATAAAACGTTATAAGTCGTAATGATTTAAGGCCAATTTCTATATTACACCTGCAATATCTAAGGTTTTGTAAATAATTAAAAAAAACAAATACGGGCATTCATTAATCATCACAAGTAACATCATATTACAGCAGCTTTGGTTAATGTAGTCTTCCTCAGATTTTAGATTAAAAAACGGCTTGCTGTAAACAGGTTCAAATTTTTTTTAAAACATGGCCGACAAATAAAAATAGGTTAAATAAAAAGATCAGTGACTAGATGAAGTAACTAGAAGCTGTTCCAGCATCACAAACGACATTGGATATTTTTACGGATCGTCAGAATACTACGACTTTGTTTGGCACCTCATCGTTCTAAACAAAAATTGGTTATATAAAAATTATATCGATCTAATGCTAGAGGTTTTACCAATTGGCCATATATATTGTAATATGAAGTAAATAGAAGATATCCTGGCATTAAAATATCTCCCTTATTTTTGCGGATCATCAGAGACAAATAACTTCGTTTGATGCCGTATGAAATCAAAGTAGGGCTGTCCACTCCTATGAAACAGCTGAATTACCCCGTTTCTCCCAAAATGCAAGAAGACATGGATGGATAACGAGTTGTACCGTATACTGTCGTTAGGATGTATTGAGGAGAGTACCAGCTCTACGTCATCTCCAGTAACCCTATAGTAAAAAAGGCGAACCGGAAAATTCGTGTGTATATAACTGAATGCACGACAGGTTAACTTGATTACTCTAAATAAATGTCGAAAAAAAAAATTTGTTTTGAAGGAAATGAAATAGTGAGGCATATTTTATCTGATTAGTTCATAATTTGGAAAATTAATTTGGGAACAAGTGTACATTGTACTATAAAAGCATAAAATATGGAACTCTAGTCTCACGACGTCTTTTAGAGGTAGGAACCGTTTACGTGCCCAAAGTTCTAAGTGTTTGAAGATATGGAACCATTTTTGGTTTACCTCTTTAGCTCTTTATAACACAGGGGAGTTAGTTTGTCCAACTATAGAGCCAAAAACTAAAGACACGTTTTTTAACGAGTGAATTGAATTCTCCTTTGATAACTTCTAGTTTTGGCTTTATTTTCAAAATTTCACCACACATTTTTCATTTTAACCACATATTTTTACCCCAAGCCTGGTACGCACTTGACCTGAAATGAAATTTTTCATGTAAAAATAATTCAAGAGAAAGAAAAAATGAAAATTTCATTGCTGAATTTCATTTTGTAGTACCAACGCAGATTAGCTATTGAAAAATTAATTGTTCGGATTACACTTCACTACATTTTTATCTTCAAGGCCGGTACGCTGCTGAAGTAAAATGAAACTTACACTGGTCTCCAAAAAATACAAGATAAATCGCCCAAGTAGCAATCTGAAACCATAGTTTTAAAAAAACTCGAAATGAGTCATAGAGATTTTTTTGTATCCAATTTATAACTAATTAGATTTTGTAAAAGATATCTAAAACCAGTCAGAAACTGATTCTTTGTTCTTTAAAATTATAATTTAGATTATTTGGATCGTATTCTAAATGTTTTTATGTGACCAAATGTTAACTAATTAGTTTTTATAAAATGTAACTAAAACGAGTCCGAGAAGGTTCCTGAAAACCATTATTATTACACAAATTACAAAAATAAAAAAAAAATAATAAAAAGGAGGTTTTTAGTGAATATAATTCGCTAAGTCAGTGCGTTCTGCTTGATACTTAAGGTATTAAGCGTGAATTGTATTTTTGTAGTTTTAAATTATGATTATAGTGGATATGAATGTACATATTAGTCCTGTGTGTGTTATTAATTAAAAAAGTGGTGGTAGAATTTATTCAGTATTTTTGGTATTTTATAGCTCTTTTCAAAACCGATTAAAAATAAGTTTTTTCGGTTTTTTAGTTTCCGTATTATTGAAACTAAAATAAACTAGCTCTTGCACAGTTGCAAAAGAACTGATTGGTATTTTTACAACAAAACATACAAAGCTTTTAAACTGTAACAAAAATTTTGGATTTTTTGAAACTTACTAAAATAAGTTCCCACGTAGTATAAATAAAACGTAAAAGTTTCAAAAAACACGGCGAAAACTGGGGTCTGCAACGGTTTTGTGCTGTGTCAGAACCGTATCTGAAACAATTATTGAAACTTTTTGGTTTTGAAACCAAAGTTTCGGATCGATTCCAAAACATATTTGAAACCAAAAATTGCTAGTTGGGCGGTCGTGAAAGTTTGCTTGTCGATTCTCGTAAAATTTTATATCAGATAATTTCAAAACCAAAATTGTTAATTGAATGCAATAAGCGATTAAAAAACAACAAACTCAAATGATTAAACGTCAAAATTTAGTTTCACATTTATCGTTCAGGAAGATAAAATTGAAGTGAAAAATGTGTAGAAATAAAATAGAGACATCTGTACCTATTCTAAACTGCGCACTGCAAAGTGAAATTCACCGGTGAAATTTCATTTTGGTTTTCGCTTGTGTCACTTTTATATGAGAAATTTCATTTCACTTCAGCAGCGTACCGGCCTTCATGCACGATAAATGTGAAGTTAAATTTTGACATTTTATCGTTTGAATTCCATGTTCTTTTCTTCAATCGATGTAGTGAGTAGGTACATTCTATTTTAAATCTGTAAATACCGACTTGCAAATTCAAGTTGTCTAATTTAAAATTTTACGAAATTCGGCAAAACAAATTTTCCACTTCCGATTTATCTTGTATTTGTTGGAGACCAGTGAAAATTTCAGTTCACCTCAACTGCGTACCGGGCTATACTTTGTAATTTTAGTTACGTACATATTTTTGATTTTTTAGAATCTTAGAATCCTAAGCATAATCATTTGTCTAATAAACTAAATCTATTTGTTCGCATATTAATTCAATGGTTTAAAACTTCATAATCGTGTGTGTATATGTTCAACAGAATTGAGAATTTATTTAGTTAAATCCATATAGATTATTGCGGCGATGCCGGGACCAAGCATATCCTGCAAGTTTAATCGTTATGACCACGTCTCAAATTTTTCTCACTAAGTAATTGATTTTCAGTCGGTTCTTGCCTTTATTATACAAATTCTATTTGTAAGTTAATTCCTGTTGTTTCTATACATAGAATAGAAAAGTACAAAAGCTTGAATCTTTTAAAAAAATTGAATTTAAATTTGATGTTTGAGTTTGATGTAAGAATTTAAAATTCGGAGAATTTTAGTTAAAATTAAGAAATAGAGCTACTATTCTATAAAATCTGGTATTCGTTTGTAAATTTTAAAAATTTAGCAGCTTTTAATTTGACATTTTTCAGAATTAATTTTTCGTTAACACGGTCTCGGAAAATATCAGTAAAGTCCATTTATTACTACTGAATAATTAAACTAATTATACTTACATTGTGGTAAATTGACAAATAAGTTTGAAAATTTCCGTAATTTGTACTCATCCCATCATATATCACATCTAAAAACAGCGTTTTTAACCCATTAAATGTGTCCTGCTTCTCACTGTCGCCTAAAGACCAGGATCCAGCAGAACTAATATTTGTGTCTTTCAAGATTGGAGTCATCGAAAGCTTACATGGTTCCTTAAAAGTCCTGATCCGGCGAAGACGCCGTCCAAAAACGAGGAAGGAGCTTGCAGCAAAGTATCAATATACGTTCATTCAATTCATTAAATTCTAATATTTTAAATACTAATCTACCAAATTCTCACAATAATCTTAACACATAAGGTTGCTATTGAAAAATTCGTTCCTAAAAAAATAATTAAAAAGTCTCATACCCGGAACGTCCCATGGTTTATTAAAGAACTGAAACAACTAGAAGTCCTGTCTTGAAGACGATTTGCGATGTAATCCGAAAAATTTCTGGAAATTTGTCAAAATTAAGAACCATAATAAAGGCTTGCCGTCATTTTTAGAATTCGCTGAATAATTCACTTTGAAGAACATTGACGTTTCTAAGGGTCCTGGACCAGATGGTATACCATACTTACCAGTGTCTCTTTTGAAGCTGTATGCAGATGGTTTTGCCGCTCATTTATGCCATTTATTTAATTTGAGCCTCAGCCGAGGCAAATTTCCTGATCTTTTGAAAATATCAAGTATCATACCGATCCACAAAAACGGCGCCCGAAATGATGTAACAAATTATCGTGGAATTGCAATGCTATCTAGCATTTCTAAACTATTCGAGTCAATGGTTAACAATGTGTACTTCCACTCTAAGCAATGTATTAGCACACGTAAGCATGGATTTTTTCCGGGCCGTTCAACGGTCACTAATTTAGCAGTCTTTTTAAATAATTTAATCAACTCTGTTGCCTCGAAAGTTCAGGCCGATGTGCTTTATACCGACTTCGTTAAAGCATTCAATAAACTTAATCACAGGATTTTATTAAATAAGCTCAGTACACGTAATTGCGACGTTATTCCCTTAAATTAGCTAATGTCTTATCTATCTGACCGTAAAATGTATGTCAAGATTGACAATATGATGTCAGAATTTTTTATTGCGACATCTGGGATGCCTCAGTGTAGTCACTTGGGTCCACTATTACTTTTATTGTTCATTAGCAATGTTGTGAATTGCTTCAAATTTGCAGACTGTATTTTATTTGCTGACGACATGAAAATATATGCAAACTTCTCATGTTATTTGGATCGTGATCAATTTCAGCGGAACCTGAACACATTTTGCGGTTGGTGTTTTGCTAACCTTATGTTTCTGAATGTTGATACGTGTCACGTAATCACCTATTCCAGGTCTAAGTCTCCAGTAGTTTTTGACTACATTCTATAAATGACGTTAGATTGAAGAGAATTAAAGTGATTACTGATTTGGGTGTTATCTTTAGTTCGGATTTAAAATTTAACTCTCACATCGATGCGGTTGTTAACAAAGCGTTTTCGATGTTGGGGTTTATTAAACGAAATTCGAAGGATTTTCGCGACACATTAACTTTCAAGTCACCGTACACGTCATTTGTTCGTTCACAATAGTTTCGTTAGAACTATTGACGTTGGTTTATAACTTTTAACTTGTTATTTAATTTCTATGATGTAAGCCATTCTTGCATATACATATGCTGTTGGTTAGAAATAAATAAATAAATCGTTTTGAATTTTGTTTGCCGCACACAAATACCTCCCGACTAACATGAGCCAAATCCAATCTATAATTGTTAAAAAATTTAAATCAATTTATACTTAAAGAAGAAAATAAAAAAAAATAAAAATAATTACATCATATCCATGTTCAACTACAATGTAAACTAAAAAGTACATTAATTTGTGTTTATTGTAATTTCCGTTCGAAAATCCAAAATAGCAAAACATTCAAGTTTAACAAAAAAAAAAAAAAAAATCTTGGATGCTGTCCTCTCTATGAAAATTAAACATTAATTCAAATGAATATCTGTGTCTGGTACTTTTGTATAATATGTTGTCTTATGACAATATTCATTTTTGACTCCCACAATTAAAAGAAGAAAATTGAGAAATGAATAATTTTCTGTTTGTTATAATTTTTTGTTGCGATTTTACCTTTTTGAATTTTTTTTTTCTTATTTTTTGTTAATTCTTAACAATAATAAATGTTATTCGATCTGTCATGTTTTTAAATACGTTTTTTGTTTTTAATTTCTTCGTCGTCTCTGTTTCAGATAGGGTAACTGTTGAATTTTCCTTATTTGAGATTTGTTGATTGGATATACAAAAACAAAAAAATAAAAATTAGATTATTATGCTTGTACATGGTAAGTGAATCATTTGGTTAATACGATGAAAAAGAAAGAATGTTGTTCTTGGTTTTGGACCAATTTAACTGCAATATAACCGATCAAAATTAATTGCGGTTGGAGAAAGTTGTAGTATACACTAACTTATAGGATTTGAGTTGCGATGAAATATAACACGAACGTGTCCAAGCCAATTAAAACTTTTAGATAACTGCCTAAAAATGCTGCCTTTCCTGCAGTTTAATCAAGCATTGATCTAAAATATTGCCAACCTCTACGTAAAATAAGATTTGATTTAAAAATATATTAATTTTAATGACATTCGCAATATTTTCGATTTAGCAATTCATTAAATTTTTAAATTATAATTTCTAACAAAATTTAAAACTATTTAAAAATAAAATAGAACAGGCTTTCTTTGTGTGATATTTTATTTTTACTTAAAATAAGTACTACATAGTTTCGGGCGTTCGCCCTTTGTCAACTATTTCTATTCTCTTCTGAATAGAAAAAGTTGACAAAGGGCGAACGCCCCAAACTATGTAGTGCTTATTTTAAGTAAACATCACACAAAGAAAGCCTGTTCTATTTTATTTTTAAATAGTTTTTAATTTTGTTAAAAATTATAATTTAATAATATGGACATAATCCAAAGTAATATTAGCAAATCAGAAAAATAAAGATGCAAATCACTCATAATATATCTACTAACAAAAGTAGAAATAAACTTCCTCTCGTATTTTACCCCAAGAGTTAAACCAATGCACGATATACATATAAAGGCAACAAATATACTGCGCGTCAAAATTTAAAACAACAACAAAAATTTAAATGTGGCTGTACTTGTGATTATTTTTTGAATATACATACCATATTAAACTAAGAACAAGTAAACGTTAAACAAATTGATACAAATGTATTTATTTTTGTAAATATTGATTGATTGATTCTGAATGTACGACCAAGCATTTAGCAGGATCTCCCAGTAACTCCAAGAACTTTTGGCGCCGGGCCACCGTGCACCCTTTTTTACATTTATTTGGAATGATAGGATAGCATTGTTAGTATTGGATTGAGATCGACCCGGTTACAAACACCTTAGCGGTCAATTGTTAGTATTTACATTTTCTATTATTTGCCCTTTATATATTTCCCACCGCCTTGCTACCTAATCAAACTCTTAACCAATTAAGTTTACATTTAAGTTTAATTTAATTTCTATACACCTGTTATGGATTACTCTTTGAGTACTGCAAACAGCCTTAATGTTAATATTATTGTACGTTCTCCCCGGCTGATCCAGCCTCCGGACATTTGTTATACTCTTCCCAAACAAGCTGAAATTAAGTTATCGCCTACTTTATCGTAAAACAAACATTTGCAATACCATCTCATTCAAACTCTTTCCTTGCAGATACAGCAAGAACATGGCGTGAACACAATCAATCGCCCTCACCAAAACCTTAAATACACTCATCACCCTACATTCTTCCAGTTATTGTTTATAAGCAACCGAAACTCACTACACAGTGTAGCATCAGAGCTCTTTTCCCTAGAAGAATCCGACTCACTTGATTTATTTGGAAGCGATGCGGAGGAAGTGTTGAATATGCAGTATTTATTTTTGTAAATATGTGTACAAATTTATTAAAGCAGACATTTTTTAGTAAGGGAGCCCCTTGAAGCCCAAAATTCTAGGTCCATTTCATGAATTGTTTGCTAGTAAACAATGAATTTTACAAAAAAAATATTTATACACTTTTATTAATTAACCATTCAAGATTACAGAAAAAATTTTATGTTTTTATTTTTTATCATAATCGTTAAAAATGAGTTAATTAAAAATGAAAAAAAAATGGCCTTGCGCTGATCTCAGAACTGGTGCATCCTGAAACAAAAAAAGTAGTATATTATTATTATTATTACTTGAGGGCCATGTGGGGACTCAAGCCACCCCGCACTGCGACCTAAAAGATCTTTTGTGCATAAGCCCTACTTAATTATCCGTCCAGTCAATATTCAGGCTCTTAATGAACCTGATAATACTGCCTAACGGTACGTGATACATACTATCTGGGCTCATTGCTCTCCCTCCTAGAAGTTTTAATTATCCGTCCAGCCAATATTCAGGCTCTTAATGAACCTGATAATACTGCCGACCGGTACGTGATACATACTATCTGGGCTCATTGCTCTCCCTCCTAGATGTAATAACATTTACTTCTGCTAGAAGAGCGGTAGCATTGGGACTCAAGGACTTCGAGAGGGCAGACCCACTCCCGTATATTCCTATCCGTGCCTCGTCTACCGTTTTGATTTTACTTTTGCGAGTTGCTGGGACATACTATCTGGGCTCATTGCTCTCCCTCCTAGATGTTTACTGTTGGAAGTACTTCTACACGTTATACATACTATCTGGGCTCATTGCTCTCCCTCCTAGATGTCTACTGTAGGAAATACTTTTACACGCGTTACATACTATCTGGGCTCATTGCTCTCCCTCCTAGATGTAATAACATTTACTTCTGCTAGAAAAGCGGTAGCATTGGGGCTCAAGGACTTTGAAAGGGCAGACCCACTCCCGTGTATTCCTTCCCGTGCCTCGTCTACCGTTTTGATTTGACTCTTGCGAGTTGCTGGGAATAAAAAAGTCGCCTGTAGATCACCCAGGTTTACTACAGGAAGGATAAATAAAACTGGAGGGTGCCTGGTATCCAGAGTCCGCATATATAGACTGATTAACCTATCAGCCATTCATCCATCGGCATATGCTGTTCCACCTTAGATTAGGGATTTTTTGTCAAGGTTTTCTCCTTTAGCGCCGTACTTTAGCCTGTCACAAAAGTCTATATTCAGCCTAATGGTTACAGTTACCGGTGGTTGCCACGAGGAGGCAGTACGTACACTTGCGCCTACTGGAAGGTTACGGAGCCCCTTCCAATAGACGCCAAACCACCCATATTATTATATTACCCAAAAACTGGGGAAGTACCTAGGGATTTTTCGATATATACATTTTACAACGAATGGCGCATATTTTTAAAAAACATCTCGTTTTTCTCTAAAAATTTTGAGATTAAAATGATCTAAAAAATCGAATTTTGAAAATATCAAAAAAAAAAAAGCACAGGTACTTCCAAAGAATCAAGTGTCCTGAACATTCTCTCCAAATTTCAAGTCATTTAACCTAGTAGATCTGGAAAAACTTATCGTTTTTACCGTTATACCGTTATTGTATGTGCAATCGATGTGTCTTCTAGAAACAAAAACAAAACCAAAATCGAAACAAATTCAAGGGGATGACAACCGAAAAACCATGTGTTCCTTGTACACTTTTGATGTGTGTATATCCGTGAACGGAAAAAAAATCGTTTACTTTTCCTTGACAATTTACATCTAATAATAAATTATTTAATTTTTTAATATATGTATGTACATACTTTGGACAATATCGTTAAATTTTTTTAAAATATATTCGAGCTTAAATTGGTTTTTGAGGAAGAATGAGGAATCTTGGACAGTATTAACCGTACAATTATTTACTAATAATTCAGGGCTTCTAATTATATGGCAAATATATCCTGCCAAATGTTCCAAACCGCATATTGAAGTGATTCAAGCTCGTCTTCTGTTTATGTTCTAAATTTATTTCAGAAGTCAATGTCCTAAACAGAATACCACTTATATTATATTTAAAAATACTAAAAAAAATAATGAAACATATCAATGCTAAAAAAATTAATAATTAAACAATTGATAAATAAAAAAATTTAACTAAAACTAAAAATAAATGTAGAATAGGTTTTCCATTTTCGGTTGGTGCTGATCATCTCATACTAGAACAGCGATTTTATCGCAAAAGGAGGATTGAGGATTGAGAATTTGGTATACGTACACGGCGTATAATATACACTTTGCTATTGTGTGCCATCAAATATTTGTATTGTATTAGAGTACATATTTTCTCATGCGTTTGCTCATGGTAAGTATCAAAAATAAGCGAAGCGGGTGAAATCGGTTCAAATGTTTGCTCCTTACGCTCGCCTTGAGTCATTTTTCCCTTTCTTCTAACATTAGGAATTCATGTTTTTGTCTCTATCGCTGTTGTAACCGACGACCGCGTCGACATTCATTTGGTTTCGTTAGTACCCAGTTGTACTTTGCGTGAGCAATCGAGAAATTTTGTTTGAGATGGCACGTTAAAAACATGAAACAGAAGTATAAAGCAAAACAAACGAAACATTCGGCTTTTTAAATTTGTTTTTCATGGGAGTAAATTACAATGATCGCATTTTGTTCGTTCACACAGAAAAATTGTTCCCGTTATTTTAAGAAGAATGGTCACGTAAATCGAAATATAGGGATTTCACATTAATATTCGGCGAATAAAGAGGATTCTCGTTAATTTTTAATAATATTTTTCTTAATTCAACGTGTTAACGCACGTTAAAAATTTTAGAGATTTTCCTCTAATAGGAGAGAATAATTATAATCTGCTGAGAAGCAATGTAATAATTAATACCAAAAGTTCTAAAATTTACGTGAATTTTGTTAAAACCGAGATTTGTCTCTTTCATAAGAAAGAGATCGAATTATATCTGTATGAATAGCGGGATCCTTTATATTTCAAGCGAATGGTAACCACATTTTTATTTAATACTTTAAGTAGAATACTCGTGACAATTTATTTCAAGTGATAAAATAAACCAGTGAGTTTTGTTATAACGTAAAATTAAAACATGGAAAAGAGTGGAAATAGTGTTAATATAACCAATGTGGATGTAAATTCGTCTAATCAAAATGAATTTACTATTGTAGAAAATAGTGTTGTGGAAATTATTGATGAACGTTTTTGTGTAATTGGTTCGTTACATTATGAAAATGACGAAATTAATGAAGCTCAATCAATTTTTAAATCATGGGGTCTAAAAGATATTACGTGCAATATTTTGAAAGAATATGGTTTCAATTCGATTAAGTGCATAGAATCTATGTCGAATGTAGACGTGGATGAAATTTTTGATAAATTGGACAAAAATTTTTTTGGGCAACGATCCATATTAAGGAGAAAACTCGAAGAATGGAAGATAGAAAGAGTAAGTAAAATAATCTATTAAATCGAACAATATTTAATATGTATTACATATATAAATATAATTAAAAGGCAACTTTTATATTATTTTTAATTTATATATTTTTTAAAATAAGTATATTCCTTATAGTGAAATTTTATTTTTAATTTTCGATTCAAAATCGATTTCGATGCCAACAAACATCATCTTCAGTTGAAGCAATACTTAGCAATAGCTATCAATATCCTTAGCAATAATTTTCAATAAATTTAGGGAAGCTTTGTCTTTAATCTCATTAGCATATATCGCTTGAATTTGTTTTGTGAAATCATCGAAATTGGATAAAAGCATATTACTTTTATTGGAATATAAATACTCGAAGTCCATTTCGATCTGGAGGTAAAAAAAATCTCGTTAAATGTGCGATATAATACACCAAATAAAGTAGTCTTACCAGTTGGTAGCCAGTTTCGTCATTGAGTCTGGGCCAAGCTACCAAAAGTTCCTGAAAACTCAGAGAATTCTCAGTGTTTTGGAAAGCTTCCATTCTCAGAGGGGCAGTTCTCTTCCAATTTTCGCAAATTTTCTCCCACGGAGAAATATTGCTATAAAGCCAGAGCTTTATATCTTCTAGCTCATCTACAGAAGTAAAAATATCATATTTAAATAAATTATTTTTTCGATTTAGCTCGACTAATTACCATTATTTGAAGTAACCGAGGGAATATTTTTATTATTAGAATTAGTTGTAGATTTTATTTTCCCACTGATATTTATTGCACTAATGTTGCTCCATTTGGACGGCAATTTTCCAGTTGGATTTTTTTTACCTGGTTGTCTTGGCAAAAAGTATATTGTCTAATAGATACATTTAAAGTCAAAAAAATTGTCAATCATGATATATTTTAACTATAAAATTCTTACCGATTTTTCATTTGGAAAATATTTTTCTATTGCGTGAGCCCATTTTTCCATATCCGATGTGCACATTTTTTTGTTGCTTGTTTGATAAAAATCCACTAAGCAGTTTGTCAATATTTTTTGGTGTCTCAGATCCAATTTTTGGTGTTTTTCATAGAAAATAATAACGTTTTTGCCGTTAATGCTATTTTGTAAAATTAATTTTAAATCATCGCCTGTTGGTTCGTTTAGTGACGCAAGCATATTGGGTACCCCAACTGTTGATGACGGACTTTTAGAACGTTCACTACACACTGCATTGCTTATTGTTTCTAGCCAATCTAAAATTTGTTGATGAGCCGAGGCGCTTAGAGCATCGGAACATGTTTTTACTGGAATATTCTATAACAATAAAACCAAAATTGTATATCGAAATATTAAATATTATTATTGAAACTCATTTTTTTAAAAAAATACTTTTCAATTGCTGTGGCTATTTCACTTTTATTATGTATTACATATATAAATATAATTAAAAGGCAACTTTTATATTATTTTTAATTTATATATTTTTTAAAATAAGTATATTCCTTATAGTGAAATTTTATTTTTAATTTTCGATTCAAAATCGATTTCGATGCCAACAAACATCATCTTCAGTTGAAGCAATACATATATATATATATGCAATACATATATAGACATACTTATATGATTATATGAACATGTATTTACATGATTATTTATATATTTGTAATCTTTTCAGATTCGAAAGATTGCATTACTTGTATGCTACTACATGCTATCCTACAACCTAGAAGATTGAATAAGAAATACAAACCGACAATATTAGAAGCTCAAAATGATTTTGTGCTGCATGTGACTTCATTCAACAATTTACATTTGAAACTTCAAGAGATGAACGAGGACAACAAGCAACTTAAAAATAAAGTTCAACCAAAAATAGTTGTAATCGGTGAAAATATAGAAAAACTGGAACATTTCTTTGTGTATGCCGATGGATTAAAATATAAAATGGGATCCTTTAGAAAATGCGTGGATGTTGTAATAAAAATGGTGTACGTATTTCAATTAGATTTTTCAAACATAAGTAAACTAGGTTGGGCATTTTTGGAAAATTATTTTTTTAGCTTAGAATCAGAAAAATTTTCTGAAGTGATCAATTTAATAAATTTATTAAGAAACTAATTATCAAATTTAAATAAGAATTATTAAATTCCAAAAATGTCTCAACCCAGTTTAAACTGTTTTTTGTGCGAGCCAATATTTGCAACAATTAACGAAATTATTTTTCATTTAAAAAAGAAACATGGCATACCTCAAATATATAAATTTAAATGTAAACAAGAAAGATGTAAGCAAATATTTTCAAATATTTATGCATTTAGAAAACACTTAACAACTCATTTAAAAACATCTATTACTACTAACTCACAATGTGAACAATTACAATTAAATACGAAACTTGGAATACCAAAACCAACAGAGACAATCAAATCAAATTTCAACGATAATTTAAAAAAAAATGACATAAATTTAGTAGACGTGAGAAATTCCATTTTACAATTTTCTTTAAAACTGCACAATCGAGTAGGATTTAGTCGTAAGGATGTCTTAGATATTCAAGATTCTATCACTGATTTAATTACAAAACCGTTAGTGAAAATACTTTCTTTATATATTAATAATGATAACTGCAATAAAAATCAATCAAATGTAAACGAAGTACTAAAATACGTAGCTGACCCTTTTGTTGAAATTAATACAGAACACAAATTTTTAAAAAAACTTCATAATAAATTAATTTATAAAACACCAAAAACATATTTAATTAGTAATAATTTATCCGAAGTCGTTGTAAAGGGTGTACCCATTATTACCCAAAATAAAGTGGAAGGATGCTTATTAGATTTAAAATTTCAAATAACCAAATATTTCGAAACTGACAATATACTAATCGAAACAATAAAATTTATTGAAATTTTAAAAAATTCTAAAGATATTACAAATTTTATCAATGGTAATTTCTGGAAAGGAATTCCATTATCCAAGGAGTATATTACAATTCCTTTCTTCCTATATCTTGATGATTTTGGAATCGACGATCCACTAGGATCAAAATCTGGGCGCCATTCAGTTTGTGGTATATATTATTCATTCCCTGTCATTCCCCAGCATCATCAATCTTCACTAAATAATGTTTTTGTAGGAGCTTTCATTAAATCTAACGACTATAAGGAATTTGGGATAACCATGTCATTCAAGCCATTATTAGATGTTATAAAAGAGTTAGAAACAATGGATTTAAACATAAATGTTTAAGGTCAAGATTATAAGTTAAAATTTAAATTAGGTCAAATAGTAGGGGATAACTTAGCCTTAAACACTGTATTGGGATATAGTAAATCGTTTTCGTCCGAGTATTATTGTAGAATATGCAAAAGAAGCAAAACTGATGCTGAAAAAGACGTAGTCGAACATAGTGAATATTTGCGCAATAAATCAAATTATTACCACGATTTGTTAACTAATAATCCAAAAACAACTGGAATAAAAGAAAATTCAATATTTAATGAATTACAGGATTTTCATGTTACTTCAAATATTGCATGTGATTTAATGCACGATTGGTACCTTGGCATATGTAGATACGCATTATCAAAAATTTTGAATAATTTTATATATGAAAAAAAATATTTTTCGCTTGAAACTTTCAATTATCGAAAACAAATGTTTCAATACGGAGAAACAGAAATAGGAAATATTAGTATGCCAATAGAGAAATCTCATATAGATAATGCGAGTTTTAAAATCAATGCCAGACAGATGAAATGTTTGTTTCAGTTCATAATCTTAATGATTGGAGATTTAGTCGTTCCAAGCGATAATGTTTATAAATATTTAATAAATGTGACGAAAATTTTAGATTTACTATTATTACCAACATACAATGAAAATCTATTAATAGAGCTTCAACAACTAATAGAAAGCCACCATCGATCTTACATCAAATTATTCAACGACACATTAAAACCGAAATTTCACATTAGCTTACATTATCCAACGGTAATTAGAAATCTTGGACCCTTAAAATATTTATGGTGCTTCAGATTTGAATCCGAAAATCAATTGCATAAAAAATATGCTTCCTCTATTAATTCGAGAGTTCACGTTCCTCTAACCTTAGCAATTAAAGCAGCTTTGAGATTTTCTTATAATATTTCTACTAAGTCATTTTTTCAACCGCAAATAATAATACCTAAAAATAAAACAATCATAAATATCGATATCAGGTCCAAAACATATTTCCCAACATTACAAACAATTCACGAAATTAAAGATTTTGTACTTGACTATACAGATGCTATAACGTTCAGAGGAATAGAATATAAAAAAGGGTACATACTTACTATAACATCGGAAATAACAGAAACACCTCAAGTGCTACAAATTATCGATATCTTTTTCAAAAATGAGCAATGCTATTTTGTCTGTAAAACGTGGCGAGTTGTACGATTTTCAGAACATTTCCAGTCCTTTATTATTGAAGAAGATATTCCAGAACAATTTTATATGTATGATGTTTTATCATTCGATGGCCCTCCAATACATTTTTATAAATTGGTAAATGGTCTTAAAGTGATTAGAGTAAAAAGATATTTTAATAAAATAAAATTTTAATTATTAATTTCATCAAAAGGAAACTATAAATTCAAGTGCTAAATATGTATATACATATACATATTATGTATATGTATATATAAAATTTAAGTATTTGATATTCAATTATATTGATTATTATAATTTAGAATTAGAATTATTTAAATATTGAATTAGAGTTAATTATTATTATTGTTCACTGAAATATGTATCATTACTATAGAAATAAACTATTATTTTCCAATAAACACTGAAATTTATTTACGAAAGTTCACCTTAAAAATAATTGGCATCTTATTGATCAATTAGGTATATACCCGTTAAATTAATAGGATTTCATATGAAAAATCAACTGGTAAAATTAATAAATCATGAGGAAAACTTTTTATTTTCCCTTTTTAAAATATTGTGAAATAATCTTAAACCAAGAACTAACCCACAACTTAAATTTACTAGATATTCTATTAAATAACTCTCTCTGTGAATAAAGTGGTTTTCCACGTAGTTTTAACGAGCAAGTCCTCTTGGCAAAAAACCGTAGGGAAATCACGTTAATTTCATGTCGTATAAGAGATCATCACCATGATTGATCATTGATCGCTCTTGGAGCGCTCAGTCGTACAACAGGGTAAAAAATACAAAACAAAATAACCGTAAACAAAAAAAAAATTTCATTCTTCGTCTGCCACATTCGTATTATTTTTAATTTTTTAATTATGAACCAAAACCAAAAGTAAGAAAACAAAATGATAATGTCTATTAGTCTTCTGTTTTTCCTGTAAGATTGATGATTGGGCACAAGTTTTATAATTATTTTATAATCCCTGTTCATCTATCTTTAAAATGAGCACAATCTTATAATTTTCGAATGCTTAGTTTTAGGCATCTCAACCCAAGCAAATCGCTAGAGCGAGAGAGCTGCCTTATACATATCCCCGCTATTGATGCCTATTAAAAAATATTAATTTGAAAAGTATTTATCCGATTTTCATGAAACAAAGACAGACTTATAGACCTTGATCAGATAAGAAAAACCTGTTATGGCTAAGATCTTTAAGTGGTCGGATTCCAAAGTTATAAACACATAAAGATTTCCTTTGCAGTACATTCACTTAAAAAAAAAAACAATAAAAGTGCATAATAGAATACTACGTTCAAACATTGTGTTTTGATAAATATTTTTCAAATTTTATTCAACAATATAAAAATCAAAAATAGAGTTTTTAAAAAATCTTTCAATATCTGTGATACGATCAAATTTTTATTTTAGACGTAGACTAGTTTCGAGCATTACTGCTCATCAACATTTTGCCTTTCAATGAATGAAAATGATTTTGTTTGAACGTATATAAAGTAGTATTCATACAAGTCCAAGTATTACGAAATATAAAAGTTTGTTTATCTTTCTTTATTATAGGATTGGTGCCTAATGGCAGCTATAGCTTACTGTATAAATACTACCGACTCTATTTTTTACTAAGCTTAAAATAAGGTACATAATACAATTTTTTCTTTACTATGAAACTATTAACGATTGTAAAACCAAGAAATGCGCCTCTAGCGGAACAAAATATAATTGGCACAACGCCTAAATGTGACGTTTCAATTTACGACAATTTGTCAGTTTATTTTTGTTTTGTTTTGAAGCACAATATTCATCCAAAATCAGGTAATATTTTTTATTAACAATAAATTTTTAAAATGGAAATGTTCCAAAAATATATTAAATTGAGGCATACATTTTATAAAGAACGCAAAAATCGTAAAAAATAATAGATACAATTTAATAACAAATCATGACTAATTTCTCAGTGCCTGTTTGATTATTATTTATTTACTATAAATGCCAAAAAACTGCGTTAGCCCGGTTAAAAGAAAATCCACTAGATGGAATCCGAGACGCTCCAATCGTCAATATGGGGAAACGGTTATTTTCATTTACAGTTTTAGTTTATTAGAAATGTAAGCTTTTGTTTTGTTTTTATATGAAAATGTTCATAAAATATGTAATGTTATTTGATTGAAAAATCGAGCCTTGAAAATGTTTATTTCTTAGTGAAAATCGTCATGAAAAATAAGGTATTTTTGAAATTTACAATATTGTTGTTTTTGTAATATACGTCATAAACATAACTTGAAATTTATAAATAATAATCATCTCTTTCATTGCCTCCATTCAAATTTGAATTTTAATATATGTATTTCTATAGTTATTTTGAATTTACAAAGCATGCTAGATTGTTTTGATTTTTTTTTCTTCGGCACTCATTGTATTTATTTATTTTTTTCTGTTTGGCTCTTTCTGATTTATTTTATTTTGATCGTTGAATGGAGACGTGTTGTCTTTTTTCTTACCATTGGTTTTAGATGTGGACAAATGATGACGGCATTAAATTGAATGTTCTCTTTTTAATACATATTGTTATTGTTGTGTAATGTTTTTTAATTTAATTTCCCTTATTTTCTTTTGCTAATTGCTGGTAAATAAGAAAATTTTAGAATCTTTGTTTTAAATGTGTAAGACATTGGGCTAGATACTCGATACTCAGATAAGCAGATAAGCAGTTATTTTTTGCGAATTTGCTAGAAATGTTATACACGATAATTTAGCAAACCAAAAAATAGTATACACGATATTTTTTCTTGGTTAGCAAGCAAGCAAATCGTAGAGATTTTGCGAGCATTTTATAGTATGCGCATCTAAATGTTTGTGGAAATATTTATTGATCATTTATTACGCAAATAAATTTACGATTCGCAAATCCGCCATATTTACCGATTTGCGAATTGCTAGAGTATCGAGTATCTAGCCCATTGAGTTGTTTCTTAGCGATTTCAGAAAAAAATATTTAACTGGGTTTAAGTTTTAATTCATATTTTATCGTCAATCGAAATCGCGTTTTTTCATACAAACACTATGAAAATAAATGAATTTTTACTGTTTCTCTATCCCTTATTTTAAGTTCATTTTTCACATGACGGCTCTATTTGCGGAATAATATCAAAGGGCCGAATGTCGAAGGGCCGAATGGGTTGAAGGGCCGAATGGGTCGAAGGGCCGAATGGGTCGAAGGGCCGAATATCGAAGGGCCGAATGTCGAAGGGCCGAAAGGATCGAAGGGCCGAATGGGTCGAAGGGCCGAATGGGTCGAAGGGCCGAATTATTTTGTTTATTTTTTGTTTTGTTTTTAAAAATATAATTTTTTAAATTTCTTGTTTGAAGGAATATTTTGTAAATGTACTGAATTTCATATTAAGAACTATAATTTTTATTTATTTATGAAAAACTTTCCAGATATCAATACCAGGTTGAAATGTTGTTTATCAAATTGACCCATATCAAAATATGTAATACATTTCAGATTGAAACAATATTCAAAACAACACATGAGACAATAATATACTTTAAAATAAACCGTTTCGTTTAATTTAAGTAGACATTTTGGAAACTAAATCACAGAGAAATTATTTTATTCGTCCAAATAGAATTTTCCTTCACCCTAACGAATAAAAAATGATCTGATTTTTATGATATTTTATGACAAAATTCTTTTTTGGCTTTGGTGAAATACCTATTATGTAAAAATATTTTCCACTTGATAATTACAAAAAGAACACAAAATATAAACAATAAAATTAATGCAATATTTTTGCGGATAGAATATCCAAAGATTAAACATAATAAAATATGTATAAACTCAAAAGAAATTAATTTATATTTGATAAACAAATTTACAAAATATTCCTTAAAACAAGAAATTTAAAAAATTATATTTCTAAAAATAATCAAAAAAATTCGGCCCTTCGACCCATTCGGCCCTTCGACACATTCGACACATTCGGCCCTTCGCCATTCGGCCCTTCGACCCATTCGGCCCTTCGACCCTTTCGGCCCTTCGACATTCGGCCCTTCGACATTCAGCCCTTCGACCCATTCGGCCCTTCGACCCATTCGGCCCTTCGACATTCGGCCCTTTGAAATTCGGCCCTTCGTCCTCATTCCCTATTTACATCAAGATGGTTCTGATTATATACTACGATTGTCATCCAGTTTGACGTGCAGTGTTTGCACAAAAATCAAGGCAGTCCTGCAGCTGTATTCTGAAAAATCGTAACTTGGTAATTTACGTTTTTCTTGACAGTTAAAAACGTGAATCGCATAATTACCGTTATTTCCCATTATGACTGAAGAAAATCGTTCACGTTCCCAACTTTAAAAAAACCCACGTTTTTTTGGTAGGGTTTTTGAAACGTTTTTTCATATGACAAAGAATTAAATAATTTAGCAAAAAATTTGTATTTCGAATTAGTGACACGAATATTATTTGGTTGCCGTAAAATTTTAGAATTTCATAATTAAATTAACAGTAATTTAGAGAACAGACAAGAGAAAATACGACGCGCAACAGAGATAAGCAAACAGCGAGATAGAGGAAGTACTGCGATGATTTGAACTAAGTAAACGAATATGTAAAGTTAATGTCTTATTACCAAATAATTTATTTGAATTTTTTTTTTCGATTTTGTATATAAAATTCACCTGAAATTCGAGCACGGTGCGGCCAATACGGCAATGTTATTATTACTAAATTGTATTTTTTGTTGAATTCGGTGAAACCATCACAATATAATATTGAACAATATAATTTAGAATTAATAAATAATGAGTTCGGCGGGCTTCATAAAATGGTCAGTTTGCCAAAAGATATATTTTTTCCTGTTATAATCGTAAACTGATATAATGTTAAAATCGTTGCCAAATGACAAAATTTGACACAATATTTTTTCTGCTTTCCAGTTTTCTATGTTTTTTCGATGTTCTTGAACGTTTTTTTTTTATCGGAATAGGAATTAGACAAAAAGGAAACGTTACGTTAAGAACATCGAGTTAAGGCACAGATAATAAATAAAAGGATAGAAGATAAAACAAAAATCCCATATAAAATCATAAAAACAATTGAAGCCAGTTTTTTTGTTTTTCTCTTTCTATATTTACCAACGCCATATTGGTTAGAGAAATTTTGTAATTTGAGGTTTTAGTTTTTTAAAGTTTATAAGGCATTTCTTGAATGAAAAATAAAAGTGTTCTTTCAAAAAATAAATTTATTTGTTAAAATTATGCATAAGTGTTGTGTGTGTAAGTGCAAAAATACCAGATATAAAGTAAAAATTGAGAAAAAAGGGATTACATTTCACCGGTAAATAAATTTTTATTTGTTTACAAATATTTATAACACTTGTACACAATCATTTTAAATATTTTCGAATTTTTTACACTTATTTTGTACACATTAGTAAATTCACTATGTTTTAAAATGTTCAAAATACAAAATTTAAAAAAACTTATTTCATAAAATTGTAGTTAAAGTAAAAATTTCAAGTTTCATTCACACAAAAATCTTATTTTGACCACGCATATTAATTGTCATGGCAACATGACGAAAGCAAAAAAAAACCATAGGCGTCCCGTTATATTCAATATTAGGGGAGTCTAAAAAACGAAATCACATACGAGAAAATTTTATTAAAAGTGTATTGATTGTTTTTAAATTTGTTGAAGTCAGATCTTGCATTCCATATGACTTTATTACAAGTTTTAATACTTTAGCTATGTTCTAAATTGGTATTTTTATGTTCATTATAGTAACTGTAAACCATTTTTTACACAACACACATACATAAGTATTATTATTATAATTATGTTGGTTCACTTATAACAATAACTTTTTTATATTAAATATGCTCCTTTTAATATATTTACCCTACGTCATTTACATAAATTATTACTTGTATAAAACCTAAAGAAATATGCGACGTCACTGAAAAAAAAACAAAATAATTTGTCGGCCATCATGAATTTTTCGGCCATCTTGGTTTTTGAAAATGCTTCACTATTTTTGTTCAGTTTCTGTTCTCTTTGTTATTTTTCTATGAGTTAAGGCGATGATTCATGTACAAATTTTGTCTGACAGACATAAATAATAATCGCTCTGATTGGTTGAAGGTCGGCCATTATCTTACGACAAAAAATAAAAATTGAACATTGCTCAATTTTGTATAAGATAAATACATAACCTTAAAAACTTTGACAACAATGAGAACAAACTAATAAAAAAGACCGATATTTATTACATATATGCTTTGTTAATTTTCGAATTAGACATTATTCACTTCCACTACAATCTATGTTATGTTTATTCAAATCAATATGGTTAAAATTTCAAAAAGAACAAAAATAAAAACACTTTTTAGGTTATGCTTTATTAAAATGTCAAAAAATATCCATACGACAAAATTGTATACATATGTATATCGCCTAAATATGAATTTCATTTTTATCGTATAAGACAAAAAAATATTAACCAATCAGAGCGATTATTATTTATGTCTGTCAGACAAAATTTGTACATGAATCATCGCCTTTACCCGCCACGTTTTTTTTTACTTTTTTTCAGAATACAACTGCTGATTTGATTTAAATGTTTTTCCTGTATACAGAATAATTGGATTGTTTAATTGCTAAGTGGTGAAAAATGGTGGTTTTCTTTTCTCATCCTACCTGAAAATATAGAGAGATTTTCTTATACAATTTTTAATCATTAATTCTAAACATATTGAGGATGCAAATTATCGAATAATATATTCAATACGAGTGAGTTTTAGTTGATAAATATTTAAGTCAAAATGATCAAATTTGCATTAGTTCTTATGGGAAATTAAAAGAAGTAATATTTACGGTCGAATTACGGGCGTTTTCTTCTAGTACATATTAGACCCGATTCGGCCTTCCAAAATTTTATGTTCCGTTATGTTATTTTTGTTTTTTCAATATAAATTCATATAGGAAGCGGGGAAATAAAATAACATAACATGGATTTTATCGTTTTAGAATCGGACCCATTTTATAGACGGCATTGTTGAGATGCCGGTAATGGGATTTCATCCTGTAATGGGGTTTCCTTCTTTTTTTTCTATAGCAATAAATACAATATCAATTGCATTGAATTTTTAAATATTTGACACCCTGTATCTTAAAAAACAACAACAACAAGAAAATTACTTTCCATAAATGTTTTGTTTAATTAGTGCTACACATTCGAAACATAAAAATCTAAAAATTAAAATATCATTTCAAAAAACATTTGATTTGACACAGTATTTATATGTGACCGGAAGTCAAGTTTGAATTTTATAATTTTTATGTTTTGGATGTGAATCTCTAAGAAAAATAAACAATTTATGGAATATGATTTTTTGTTGTTGTTGTCAAATATTTAAAAATTCCATGCACTTGGTATTGTATTTATTGCTATAGAAAGAAAATTATTTATCCAAAAACTATGAGATTGGGCTCATTTTAAAGATAGATGAACAGGGATTATAAAATAATTATAAAAATGGTACCATTTTTTATTTCTTTCTTTTAAAAGTGGCCGTCGGATTTTCTTTTTGGATTTTCTCCCGTGTGCTTGTTTTTTTTTTTATTTATTTTTTTGCCATTTAGTTTCATTAGATACCCTAAAAATCAGGACAGCATCAGGTTTCGCTTTCGTGCAAAATATGTTTGTATTCTACAAAAAAAAATTTTTACCCAGTACTACAAATTCATAACATAAAAATCACAAAATAAAAACATGACTTACAAAAATTTTGATTTCACGTATTTTGCACCATATTTATATTTGCAACATACATAAATTATGAAGTGTAAGGATAAACTGAGATTGGAATGGTTTTTGGCCTTGTTCAGCATGCGAATTTTTTGCAGTGCATAATGAGAGACGTGAGAAATATTAGAACACTTTTTTCTGATGAATTTTACAGATTTTTCTTCTAACGATTTCCAAGATAAGGGGAAAATTCCACATTTAATTTTAAAATCGTCTATAAAAATTTAAACATTGTAGACAAAAACCCTATAATCTCACTCACATGTCACACAACATTTTAAATTAAATTTAAATCTCATATATGGTATACAACAATTATAGTTCATAACCCTTTTAAATCCATTTTACCATACATATTTAAAAATCTGTTTTATTATTGGTTTAACTTTTTCCATTTTATTCTATTTGCTAAAACCAAAGAAATTCATGCCTGTTTATGTCATTTCCTTGAGGTGGAGAGTATGTAAACATATTATGTAGTTACTAGTTGTGTATTGTGTGGTAGTAGTAAAACAGATTTCCAAGAGACAATTTTCACAACTTTTGTAAGGCTTCAAAATATTATAGTAACAAAAAACAAAACGGTTAACGAAAACACAAAGGTAAAATAAAAAAAATGTTAAAATTGGTTTTAATTTTCTTTAAATGGATTATCCAAATGGATGTATAACACCCGTCCAATCATGTTCATACAATATAAATATGTATACAGGTTTATTTAGTACAATATCCACTTTAACCAGAATGATACGTATGTATATTAATTAAAAATAATCTAAACGTGTAACTGTACTAATTTATCATCGTCAAAGGTGTAATTGGATTTTAGCAAAACAAAACAGATTTTTTTGAAAGAAATTTCTTAGTAAGTTTTCTTAATACCTTTGTTGGTGCTAGGATTTAATTTACTAATTTTTTTTTTTTTTGTAATGAATTAAATTTAATTAGAACATTAAATCTAGCACCATTTTATGTATTTAAACCGTCCATAAAAAATTGACGGTGTATTATTTCGATATTTAATTACTTTATTTATTGATTCAACCCCAATCAGTTTTTGTTTTTGCGTTTTGATTAAACGGATAGTTTAGATTCCAAATAAATAAAACGTGCACTGTCACAAAAAAAAAATAAAATAAAAATCGTAAGACAATACAATATTTTTAGTAATTATTTAATAAATCCATAAATAAATAAATGAATAAGTTTTTATTTTAATTATGCATTTGCGTGTCGCTTTCGTATATAAAGTTACATTCATTATTCGATTTGATGTTTCAATTCAATTTTAATTGGATTTCGTTGGATAATTTTCAATTTTTTTAATTAAATTTGATTGAATTTTATATTCAACGAGAAGGGGTTAACCGGAAAGGGGTTAAAGATTTGGTTATAAAATTTATTAGTATTTGATGTTTTTTTGTTGTTATTGTTGTTTGGGATTTTTCGTGGTTGAGGTTATTAATAGTACGAGTTTGACCTAGGATATACAATACTAAAGTATCGATTTAAGAGTTTCTGAAATTTCTTCAAAAATTAGCTAACTGGATAGATAGACCTAAAACCTAAAAGTCGGCGATTTTTGTTTGATTTGGTCACCAAATTAAAGCCAGTCAAGAATCTTTATTCCCTAAGTACATACCAAAGTAAAAGAGTTTTGTAATCCTTTAACAAAGAAACTAACATGTTCTTCTGATTATCACTACAGTGTCTCGTTACTCGATCTGATTATGTCGTGACAGATGTTTACATTTTACCAATATAGAAAGAATTTATTGCTCTTACAGAAGTATTACCGAAGATAATCTTCAGCGGAAATTCGGGAAAACATATCCTGCATCAAATGGCATTTGACGCTACACGAGTTTTAAGCTTCTTAAATGCAGAAGAGAATCTGAATTGTATGTGCTTGCTGTGGCTCTCAACCGTCATCCATTTAGTTGGAAGATATTTGCGGCCATAAAATATAAAAAATACCTAAGAAATCATAAGGATAACTATACAAATTTAGTACATTAGCAATTAGCTGCAGATTGCCAGGATAAACTATGCAGGTCAAATGCAGTACAACATTCGCTCGATCGATACCCTAATAATGGTCCGAATTAGCGCAGACTTCATGGGGTTGTTCACCTAAAATAGCCGCCCAAGTGCTATCATTGAAGTGCGTTTTATCTGACCCGCTTACCCGGACTTATTTCGTACAAGATTCGGCAGAGAGAGAACAATTCCTATATCCATGTTTTCGAAGCTTGCAAAATTGAAGAATAGTAATTTATGTGAAAAGGCATCACAAGATAAATCAAACAAAACCAAAACCATTAATGTGATGCATTTTTGTTCCTTTGGATAATCTTTTATTGTAAAATATAAGTGAGTAGTTTTTATTAATATTTCATTGGTGCATGATGTGCAGTGTATGAGCGAGCAGTGAATCAAACATGTTTTTTTGTGCTTTTTTATTTTTAATTAAACAGCAAAATCAAGCTCTTTCGTAGTCCCAGTGAAGAACTCGTCTAACACGTTGTAAATTAGCCGGCTGAAAAATGCTGTCTGGAATAACTACGAGTCTGCAGCAAGCTGCTGGTTCATTAGTTTGAAAAATTCTATTTCAGAATTTATTCACGTTTCTGAGTAAAAGAAAGTTCCACTTACCGCACTTTATGCAAAAATATTGATAACGATCATTAACATCATATTTGAGAATATTCATGCCTCACCGAGGAGAAGTCATGACGGCTGAACATGACGTACACAATGAGCTAAGCTGACAAAGGAAATGAGAATGACACAAACAAAACCTAACATTGGGCAAATTGTGATTTCTACCGCAAGTTTCAGAAATTCTAAAATAAACGAGCTGGTCTACAGAGGATATCCCAAGAGTTGAAGGCGAATTTATTCTGCCCACTTCATGAACAGGAAGATTGTATGATACATCCTACAAAGTTCTGGCCAACGTATATTCGAAGTAAAATTGTCAACAACGAGAGACTCAAAGTTACTACGAGGATAGTTGGCCAGTTGATCTGACCAAGCGAAGATCAAATATATTGTCTATGCGATAAGGCAGATACGCGGTGATCTTGGCGTCAATGGACATTTCATCGAGGATCGCAGCAAGCTACTGATCATTTCACGCCAACATCAAAATGTCATTTATCGCGTTAAATAAATCTGAACGTCTGCTAACTAAAACCAGTTATCACCTTTGGTTGAACGCGTTGGATACTAAACAGCGCAAAACATCCAAAAGATGTAACTGACCGTAAGATTATTCGAATAATTATACATAAATAGGCAAATTTCATTCTCAAAACCTGACCACCAAAGAATCCTTGAAGTTGGCACTAAAAGAGCCTCCAGGGGTGCACTCATTAATCGTTAGAAGAAGAAGAAGATCTAACGGGATTGGAGTGATTTCAATTTTTAAGAACATTGATGTTTACCCGGGTCCGGCAAAGATAGAGGGTGATAATTCCCGACAAATGCTGAATGCCGGGAGTCGGGATTGAGATTCTTCAATCCCGGGAATTCTAAGAATCCCGGGAATTTAAAAAAAGCAATTTCCTGGTCAATTCACAAAAAATGTGTAAAACTCACTAAAACAGCAGTTTCAGTTGAAATATTTTCTTTTATTGTTCATCGAATTATCACAAATACATTGCGAAAAAAAAATATTTGTTACTTAGACCACACCGTTTCTAACTACAAAAGTTCGATGAATTTGAAAACAAACCTGTCGCTTCTTACTGGAGTTTACTTCAACGCCTCCAAAAAAATTTGACTAATTTGAGGCCACCTTACCAGATTATCTATTTCTTTCGCAATCACTGTCATGGATGAGTTTCCTACTGCTGCCAAATCATCATTCAAATTTTCTGATTCGAACTCATTTCAATCGGGTTTCGGTTTCTTCGCTCAGTAATTCTTTGTTTTAAGCTTAGGTTAAGTGACATTTTGACAAAAAATTGTATTGTCCGTCTTAATTCGTTAGACGAATAAATAGTTTGACTACACTAGATCTACACTGAGAAAAATCCATTGTATAATATTAACGAATTGGGTTTGTTAAAAATATCTGAGGACCATTCGTTAATACAATTACAAAATAATTAATTTGAAACCAAATTCGTTAATACGATTAAATATAATTAATTAGATGTTTGACGTTTAACAAATATTAATTAAAACAATATAATCAGTTTCTTTAAACTAACTCTTGAAACTTTATTAATATTGAATATAATGAATTAAATTTCGTAAAATGAAATAAAATTAATAAAAATCAACCTATATAAAATAAACAATTTATTATTCATTTAATTAAATATAATAAATTCAACAAAAATTCGTCAATAATTTTGTTGGTAATTTTTTACAAATTGTATTATAATTAAATTTGTGTTACATTAACACTTATTTAATTACATTAACGATATTTTAATTGACTTAATAAAAGATACGGTTATTTTAATGAGTTGTACGTTTTTGATTTACAATAAGGCGTCATTATTACAAAGAACCACCAACGGTAGTGAAATAAGTTATTTGCAGTGAAATTAATTTAAATTATAATTAGATATTGTTGTACTACTTTATAATATTCAAATAAGAGTTTTATGTGTATGTGTAATTAAGTGCAATTTTATTTTATTTAGTGAAATTATATTAAATGGATCCATTTCACATTGTGGAGTTACTTTTGGCTCCTATCGCCCGAAATAATTAAAAATTTCAAAGGTAGGTAATATTAATTACATTTTACAATGATCCCAAATTTTAAAATTGTGAATAAAATAATTAATTCGTGGTTTCTACAGTTATTACTCTGTTGTGTCAAGCTAAAATATCTAGACCTCAATTTTACTCTCTATTTTACTCAAAATAAAGATATAACAGTAATAATAATTTAAATAATATATAGTGTAGATATACAGTTATTCTATCTCAATACTCATGTAAATTTATCCAAATATGTAAAACCTAAACTGATTGGATTACTACCCTGGGAAGAAAAAATGAGTTTAGTTGGTTAACAAACAGAAATTCTGGATTAATTTTAATTTAATGTAAGGGCAATATATAGTCCAGTCATTGGCGGTAAAAATAGGTCATTACCTCTTAATTCTTACGGAGAATACCGATTTTCGTAAAATTTGGACAGTAAGTAGGGAATGGATCAAGGAATAAAAGTTATATAGGGCCGATGTGTGCTTTTATCCAGGGGGTGGAAATTAGTACACTTAAAATACTTACACAAATCGAAAGAGGGATGAATTCTGAACAAAAAATATCGTAAGAAGTTTGAAGAATCATTTCAAAATTGAATCAAATTTCTTTTCAAATCTAGACATTCTAAACCATATGAATGAACCTTCTAGAACCTATTGTTAGTACCTGAATAAAGTACATTGTAAATGGATTCCGTTTAATTTCAATTCTTGCGGTTAAGCCATTTGTTTCATTGCTGATTTTTCTCCGGAAAAACGAGATCACCATTTTATTTTTATCATAACTCTGTAAAATTTTATGCTAACGACCTTTACTAAAGCTAATTTTAAAGGTCTTTTCAAGTACTTAAAAAAACATTAACAAGTTTTTTTACAAAAATTTATCGTTTTTCCGTTATTTAATGTTGAAAGGTTTGAATTCAGTTTTCGGCGAACAAATAGTCACTTTCACGGAGCCACAACCCGGTTCGTATTGCATCTAAAGAAATAAAAATAAATCAATCAATTTTTTTATTATATAAGCTTTATTTTGGTCCTAATAGATTTTTTGATGAAACGTAAGGTTTTCGAGTTATTCGTGAATAAATCGCTCTAAACATGAATTTTTGAGATGAAAAAGCCACATTTTCAATCGCGAATAACTCGAAAAATATTGATCTATCGAAAAAACTTCTTACGAAATTTTTTGTTCAGAATTCATCCCTCTTTCGATTTGTGTAAGTATTTTAAGTGTACTAATTTCCACCCCCTAGAAGGGGTGGTATCTATTGTATATGTAAAATATTATATTGAATATTGCGGTATATTGTACTATTGTATTGGTCATACGGTGTTTTTAGGTAAACACAGTATTACGAAATGAATATAATAAAGTTAGAGAGTTAGTGAACGTTGAACCAGCAAGTCGTTTTATTTATATTTATGTTATAACAAAAACATAACAAATTGGCGACGAGAATGGGATCCTAGTTTTCTATTAATTAATTTTCGTTTAAAGTGATTGATATTGCAAAAGAAAACGGATACTTGAATATAAAAAAAAAATTTTTTGTACGAAAACACGTGGTAAAAAAAGAAAGTGATATTGAGTAGTGAGGTGCAGTGTGTAAAAAAAAAAATAAAATGGTTGGATTGATTGGAAATCTTGAGCCATTTGTTCCAGGCGGTAATTTTAAGGCATATGAAGACCGGTTAAATCAATTGTTTCTGGTTAATGATGTTAAGGAAGAAGCCAAAACGCCATTATTGATCACCATCATTGGCGCTGAGATATATGACGTCCTGTTATCATTAACCGTTCCGGAACTACCGTCAGCAAAAAGTTTTGAGTTTTTAATTAAAAAATTAAAAGAACACTTCGCACCAGTACAAAATAAAAGAGCCGAGCGTTACAAATTCAACAAAGCATCGCAGGAGGAGGGTGAGTCAATTACCGAATTCATAATTAGAATAAAAAGTCTATCGCAAACATGTCAATTTGGCGATTTTATGGAGAGAACGGCAATTCAAGACTCTCTTGCCGGGGTAAAGTCATCGACCGGTACTACTAGTACAGCTGCAACTGCTTCAGTAGTGGCTAGTATAAAAAATCATATTTTGGAAGATGCGCTTACTGATCGTTTCATCATGGGTCTCAGAAACGATAAAATACAGCAGATGCTTTTAAATGATGATAGTTTAACGTTCACCAATTGTTGTACCAAGGCATTAAATGTTGAAATGGCCGAGAAAGCATCTCAATTCATACAACCGGGTGGTCAATTTGCGGTGCAGTCAAATCAGTCCGGTCAAAATCAGCATTTTCGTCGTCGTAGAAATAAGCATTGGAACAAGAACAACAATAAAAGTCAAAATCAATCAAATTCGAATACAGTCAATCAAAATAATTCGAATAAGAAATCTTCAAGTGGTCAAGAATGTCGTCGTTGTGGAAGGTTCCATGACGAGAATCAGTGTCCGGCAAAAAATTGGACGTGCTTCACGTGCAATAAAATGGGTCATACGTCAAAGGTATGTCGTAAAAAACCCGTCAACACTATAAACAGTTTGGAAGCACCAGTCGAGTCCGTTATTGTCAATTGTGAAGTCGAAGGGCGTCAAATGGATTTCGAGGTGGACACAGGAGCATGTGCTACTGTGATGTCAAGAGAAGAATACTTAAATAAATTTAATAACCTTAAATTAGTCAAAAAACCCAATAATTTAATTACTGTTACAGGTGAAGGTATTAAAGAGTGTGGACACATTGAAGTACGAGTGGGTTTCCGTGGGTTCCAGCATCAATTATGCATCGTGGTGATCGACAGTGACAGGTCATTCCGGGCATTAATGGGACGAAATTGGTTGGACGTACTATTTCGAACATGGAGAGGTAGATTTTTAAATTTTTCTATTGATTTTTTCGAACAGTCTAAAGTAGCTACGTTAAATGTCAATCAATTGAATTCGGAAATAAAAAGTAAATTTCCGAGAATTTTGGAATCGTCTCTAAGTTATCCGATTGAGGGGTATACGGCGGATATTGTCTTAAAACCGAACCAGACACCAATATTTCACTGTGCTTATACGGTTCCATATAAATTAGTCGATAGAGTAAATGTTGAATTGGACCGCTTATGTGAACAGGGAATTTTAAAAACAGTGAGGCATAGTAGATGGGCGAGTCCGATAGTGATCGTACCTAAAGCCGATGGTAGTCTACGTATCTGCGTCGATTGTAAGGTCACAATCAATCAGTGTATACAAATGGAGCACTACCCACTACCTCGTCCAGACGACATCTTTGCTAGGTTGGCAGGTTGTCGATATTTTTGTGTCATAGATCTAACGGGTGCCTACCAACAGTTAGCCATCTCACAGGAGTCTCAAGAGCTTCTTACAATCAATACCCACCGGGGTCTATTTTGTTATAATAGATTAGCATTTGGTGTCGCCAGTGCGCCGTCCATTTTCCAGTCGATAATGGATCGGATAATAGTCGGGCTGGATGGCGTGTTTGCTTATCTCGACGATATTTTAATCGGAGCTGCAAACATGGATGACTGTAAGGCAAAGCTATTTTCAGTTTTAGAAAGACTGAATAAGCACCGAATTCGGGTAAATCTGGACAAATGTAAATTTCTCAAAACATCGGTAAAATATCTAGGTCACACAATTACTGAAGATAGAATAAGTCCTAATTTGGAAAAAGTAAAAGCCTTAGTTGATGCCCCTAAACCTGAGAATGTAACTCAACTTCAAGCATATCTAGGACTTTTAAATTACTATGGACGATTTATTCCAAATTTATCGTCGGAGCTTGGCATTTTGTATAAATTATTGCGAGAAGACGTAAAATTTGAGTGGGGGCCGGAATGTCAAGAGGTTTTTGAAAAAAGTAAAAAGTTAGTTTTAAATAATGACGTTTTGGAACTGTACGACCCAAAAAAACCAATAATAGTTGCCACGGATGCGAGTCCATACGGTGTAGGGGCGGTGCTATCACACCTGGTAAATGGTGTGGAAAAACCGGTTTTGTTTGCTTCAAGCACTTTATCGCCGGCAGAAAAAAATTACTCGCAGCTACATCGTGAGGCATTAGCAATTATTTTTGCAATGAAAAAATTTCATAAATATCTGTATGGTCAAAGCTTCGAGATCAACACTGATGCTCAAGCACTTAGAGAAATTTTTGGACCAAGCAAAAGAAATTCGGCAGTGGCATGTGCGAGGTTACAGCGCTGGGCCATCATATTGTCGACTTATGATTATAAAATCAAATTCAAAAAAGGTTCAAAAATGGGTCATGCCGATGGGTTATCTAGATTACCATTGTCAAATGGAACAGATGTACAGTCCGGATCGATAAACTATTTCAATTTTTCCAACGATTCATTGATAGATGAAAAAGTCATTCGTCAAAGTCTAGGCGACGATCCAATCCTTGGTAAAGTTCGTGAATATGTCCATAAGGGTTGGCCAAATCAGCTATCGGATGAAATGGTACCATTCTTTAAAAAAAGAAATAGTTTAGCAATTGAAAATGGGAATTTGTTTTACGGGCATCGAATAGTTATTCCCACTAGCAAGAGAAAAGCAGTACTTAAGCTGCTACATGAAAATCATACGGGGGTAGTTCGAATGAAACAAATCATTCGATCATATGCGTGGTGGCCAAATTGCGATTTGGACATTGAGAAGGTATCAAACAGTTGTGACATATGCCAAAAAACACAAAATGTACCAAAAGAAATCGTCAATACGTCGTGGCCAGGAGCTACGGTTCCGATGGAACGAATTCATATCGATTTTTTTTACTGTTTTGGCAAAACATTTTTATTAATAGTTGATGCTTATAGTCGATACGTAGATATAGTGGTCATGCCATCAACAAATTGTAAGACAGTTGTGAATAAGTTAATGGATTTTTTTTGTCTTTTTGGGTTACCCTCAGAAGTGGTGTCAGATAACGGTCCACCTTTCGCGTCATATGACTTTAAAATGTTTTGTAAAAAACATGGGATAAAATGTACTAAGACGCCGCCCTATCACCCTCAGTCAAATGGTTTGGCGGAGAGAAACGTCCAATCGGTAAAAAAAATATTCAAAAGATATTGTGTCGAAAAAAATGATATGTCATTGGACGATAAAATTAGAAAATTTTTAATTTATCAACGCAATTCACCGTCAGCTGATTCCGCGGAAACGCCCTCAGAAAAAATGTTTAAATTTAAACCAAAAACATTATTAGATTATTTAAATGAAAAAAAGAAAACAAATTTTGATTTGGCAGAGAAAAATAAACATGAAATACCAGTATCTGACAAACAAAATTTAACCAAAAATGAAAAGACGCGTTATCAAAATAAATTTGAAGAAAAAGAAGTAGTAATGTATCGAAGTCATTTTAAAAATTTTGTTCGTTGGATACCGGCTAAAATTATGAAAATTATAAGTCCATTAACATATTTAATTAAAATTAATGATTATATAAGATATGTTCACGAAAATCAAATAAGGAAATCTAAACTACAAAAAAGATTTGTAAATTTGAATGTAGGTAGCTCGAATGATAAGAGTGACATTGTGGATGAAACTGGTGAGGAAAGTAGTCATGATGAACAATCAGAAGTTTCAGACTCACAAGCGAGTCCCGAATCAGTTTCTTTACGCAAATCAAAACGATCACGAAAGGCTCCGAAACGGTTTACATTTTCCGAATTTGATTAATTTTTTTTATATATTTACATACATTGTTAAATTTAGAATACATACCTAGTCTTACTAATTGAATTGTAAATTTGAAATATAAAAATTGGGGTATGAGAATTAGAATAAGAGGAGATGTAGTCATTTTTTTTAAAAGGGGGAAGTTATTGTATATGTAAAATATTATATTGAATATTGCGGTATATTGTACTATTGTATTGGTCATACGGTGTTTTTAGGTAAACACAGTATTACGAAATGAATATAATAAAGTTAGAGAGTTAGTGAACGTTGAACCAGCAAGTCGTTTTATTTATATTTATGTTATAACAAAAACATAACAGTATCCACCCTTGGATAAAAGCACACATCGGCACTATATAACTTTTATTCCTTGATCCATTCCCTACTTACTGTCCAAATTTCACAAAAATCCGTGTTGTCCGTAAGAATTCAGAGGCAAAAACCGTCACTGACTGGACTAATAATATTATTATACTCATACTACTAATAAAATTAAAATTTCCAAAAACTTCGTAACCAAAATTTTAATTGGAATTATATAGATTTCAATAGATGATTAAAGATATAATCTTTAGCTTAATTAAAAATAAATATATTTTTAGACTTTTTGTACTTGTTCTTGAGACTACAGATTACAACTACAGGAACAAAAATTTGTTAAATAGAAATAAATGTTTAACATAATGCCATTTTCTTTATAGAAAACAGTATTGATGAAGAAGCTTTGTGGTTTTTAGAACCGGATGATAAAAAATTGCTTTTCAAAGGAACACCATTGGGATATAGAATAAAATTCGTAAAAAACTTAAACGGATGGAAATTGATGAAGGTTAATTAATTTAATCAATAAATTACTATTTCTTTGGTAACATATTATTTTTATTTTCAGAAAACATCAAGCAATCAATCAAATTACAAATTTAACAAAATTAGAGATGTATTTTAAAAATATAGTTTTTTAAATTTATAAATTAATTTTTGTACCCAACGAAAATTGTTCAGAACTACAAAGGATTATTGAAATATGTAAATCACCTTTCAAATATTGTAGTACTGAATATCGTATGCTAGAATTTAAAAAAAAAAACGATTTCATAAAACCCCTTCAGAAGTTTACAATAAATAATGAAATTACTAATGTTTATAAATGTGGCATCATATGACGAACTAAAATCTTCTGGTGTGTTAATGCCAATACAATTCCAATTTAAAAAAACATTTGAAAAAGACGATAATCTAATAAAATCAATCAATTTTATGGAGAAACATAAACCCAGTACAGAGTTTATAAATCATTTTGTTCAGGGGACATTATGGCAAAAGAAAAAACTATTATTTGACGACACCACCATTTTGATTCCTTTTTTTTTATACACTGACGATTTAGAAATTAATAATCCATTAGGTTCCCATGCAGGTGTACAAAGTGTAACAGCTATAAAATACATATTCCCTACATTAGAATACAATACTTCTATTATGAATATTTTTACAGCGGGTATATTAAAAGCTAATGACATGAAAATATTTGGTAGTAACCGCTGTTTATTTCCACTTGTTCAAGAATTAAAAGCTTTAGAAGAAAATCCAATGGAAATAATTACTTCTAAGGGGATTATGAAGGTTCAGTTTGTACTTGGCTTGGTTTTAGGGGACAATTTAGCAGTAAAGATTTAAATTACCGCAAACAAAATTTTAATTATGGTTCTCTTGAAATTGGAAATCTATCTGAATCAATTAAAATTGAACACTTGAAAAAGAAACATTTAAACATGACGGCTAGAGAAATGATGACGTTTGTTTATTTTCTACCACTAATAATTGGTGATATTGTACCCGAACAGGATGATGTATGGGTCTTTCTTAAAAATTTGATTAAAATAATTGATATTTTGTTATCTTTAAATATTAGTAATGCTGATTTAGAAACACTTACGAATTGCATTTATATTCATAATTCGCAATATACAATTTTGTTTCAAGATACCTTAAAGCCAAAACATCATTTTCTCTTACATTATCCATATATAATAAAACAATCAGGCCCTCTTCGCCATTTATGGTGTTTTAAATTTGAGGCTAGTTTAAAAGCAATTAAAATGTATGGTCATGCAACTACTTCTCGACGGAATGTTGCCGTTACAATAGCAAAAAAAATTCAAATGAAGTTTTGCAATTTCATTTTATCATCTCCTAAAAAACAACTTTGCTTCGATAGTAACCATGAGATTTTTGATCAAGAGATGATGTTAGATAAATCAATAAACATTAGACGGTTTAAACAAATAGAGTACAAAGGGACTATATACAAATATGGATTAATTTTAAGTATTTCGGGAAATGAGGAATCAGTTTTCCAAATTATCGAGGCGCACATCCATGCCCATAATGAAATCATTTATCTTGTTTGCAATAAATTAAATTTAATCGAATTTAAGCAACATTTTCTTGCTTACCAAGTTTCTGATGCAATACTAACGGATAAAGTTATTTTACCAATTGAATCTTTTGATGGACCACCAATACAAGTAACACAGCTTTCCAATGGGGATAAAATGATCCGTCTAAAACGGTATTTTTAATGTACAGTGTTTTGTCTTATTAATTTTTTATATTATTTTACTACTTTTATAAATTGTTTCCTTTTAAAATCTTAATTTTTTATTTTTAATATAAATTCAAATTAAAGTATGTTAATCGAAAGCTTTTTAATGTGATCATCAAAGTTTGTCAATATTTTTTCATTTAAATAATATAATTAAGTATAGGTATATTGTAATACTAAACCCTAATAATATATGCCCGTATTATAGTAGATATAATGAAAACGTCATAGTTATGGGTTTAATTTTTAGTTTCTTGCTTACGATAGTATTGGTATTATTTTTTCCTTTTCGATCTACTAGTGCAGAATAAATATAAACAGATCAGTATCTTCTGTTGTGCTTTAATCCTAAGCTATTGAAAAAATATTTTGTGTTTTTCGGTTGATTATGATTTGGAAAAAAAAAAAAAAAACATTTTATATGCAATCCTATGAAACAATACAAAATTAAAATGTTTTACCCCACCTCTTTCTGTTGATCAGAAATTTAAATCATTACACTTTGTATTGTGTTTAAAAGACATCGCTCACGCATTTATTGTTTTCGTACACGAGATACTAAATTTTACAAGTTGTAAAATGAACACAAACACATATACTACAATCTACAATTTTTATAATATTTCCTTTTTGTCTTTGTCCGATATGATTTTTGGTGTATTGCATCATTTATATTTTCAGTGAATTATACTTATATGGATTTGTTTTTTGGATGGTACTAAAACTGTTTGATCTACATGACTGTTTGATTTATTCTGTGCTACTAGTTAAAAAGTAAAACAAAAGTAACGTTTTATATTAGTTTTGGTTTATTTTTTTCTGTTAAAAACGAGATATTACGATAAAAACCGAAACAATAGTAAATTTTCGCATTAACGTATTTGGTCTATTCACTTTCATTATTTTATCCTCTTCAATATTACTGTAATGTTTGCTGCATATACTATTAAAAAGTGAAATATTTTGAATTTAAATAAAATCTAGCTATACATATGTAAAAGATTACATTAAATTAAAATTACCTACACTAATTATAATAGGTTAAAAACTTTTTTTGAACATTGTGAAATAACTATAGAATTAGAAGAATAAGTTACGAAAATATATAACCATTAAGTAAAATTCAATGAACATGGAGGAGCTTAACGAATACATAACATTTTCAACGCAATTGCCTCAAATTATACACCAAACAAATTTTGAAAACAGAAATCTTTCAAATCGAGCAGAAGGAGAATGCAGTAACACCGAACCGAATATTATTAGTGTTCAAGCCCCATCAATTAACATCAATGAACAAGATTTTATTCAACCTTCCACAAACGTCGTGTTGGAAGAAATTGAAAGCGAAATATCTATAACAAAAGTTATTGACTATGATATTTTTAATATTTTAAAGGCCTGGAACTTGGGAAATCTATATTCTATTTTAGATGGTAATATTTCTATTGAAACTGTATTTATACATAATTGCAATTAAATATAATATTTACATTGATTTATTCCAGATAATAAAATTGATATGGAAGCATTAAAGTATGTGGACAAAAATGATGTAATAGAGTTATTAAAAGGGGAGCCATTAGGAACGAGAATAAAATTTGCTGGACATTTAAAAGAATGGCAACAAGAACTGGTAAATTATAATTTTATAGTAAATTCCAATGAAACGTCATTCCTTGAAATGAATAAAAATCAGTCATTAAAAAATTTGTTTCGTCGGATTTCTTGATACTATCTGCATTTTAATCCATTGATTTAATTTTAGGATACACACTTGAACATAAATAATATTGCAATCTCCGAAAACTATAGCTCTGAAACTGAACCATCAACATCAGAAGTAACTGTAAAAATAATGGAACCTTCTAAACCTAAATCAGTAATATTCTCAAAAATTTCTTGTAACACTACAAAATTAACACTTATAAAATTATGTATTTTAGACACTAACAGATATCTTAAAAACTACTCCCACTGGAAGATATTTATTAAATATTAGCGAAAAAGATGAATCTTTGTCTGACCAAAACAGAACTATTTTGATTGAAGAAATTGTTACGTTTTATATTAATCAAAGCATACCGATGGGAGTGAACGAATGTCAGCATATATCTAGCCAAATCGAAAAAAAATTTAAAAATGAAATTGCCGTAAGTTTTATTTATTATACAAGATTTAATAATATTTATATAACAGTTTCATTTCTTAACAAATCTAATCTGAATCATATCTTGTTTGATAACATGCAAATAAGTCGAAATCTTGATTCAAAAACTTTAATTAGTCCAACATTTTGAAGTTAAAACTGATTTGATCCGGAATTCGTGGTGTCTAGAAATGAAATAAAATTAATTAAATCAGCATTTACATAATTGAATTTAATTATTCTATTCATAATTTATTTCAGAATATCTATTTTCAACGAAGGCCGAATGCAAAGTGTAAGGGACAGTTGTATGACAAATACAATAACAGAATAGCAAAACTTAGAAATAACGAGCTAATGCCTAAAGCGAAGCGCCATCGTGCTGAAGTATTATCGACGAATGACGAAATATATAACTTATTCGAAGATTTATTGGATGATGAGAGTTATACTATCATTAAACAAGAATTAAAATACAATAGAGACGACAACAATTTAAAGAATATTTTCAAAAAATGGTCGGCAACAGCGAATAATCGATGCCAATGGTTGAAGAATAACAATAACTCTACAATTGAGAATATCATTCAAAATTATGGTCCCAAGCTGATAGATATCGATTTCTCAAAGATTTATCCAAATGCTCGAAGTATATACATTATTTTCGACAAATTTTGTAATGATATATTTCCAATCATGGAAAGAAAAATAGTTGAGCCATCATTAAAAGTTGTTATAAAGGAATGTAAACAACAAAAAAATCTTTCATCTGGTTAGTTTTCTAAAATTATTTTTTTAAGTTCATTGGCTAAAACTACTGTTTTTGTATTTTCAGATGGTAGATTTTCTGTAATTTGTATCTGTTACATGCTTTACTAAAGCCAACAACGAGAAAAGTTAGTAGGAATAAAGGACCAAAAAATTTCATTAAATCAACGATTCGAGATTCACAGAATTCATTCATGATTATTGCGAAAACGGTATCGGAATGTGAAAAAATCATTGATCAGCAGAAAACTTTAAAATTACAAGAAAAACAAAAACTTCAGCCTTTTGTAATTATACTAGGCGAAAATTGGTTTACGGCTAACGAATTTTTTGTTTATTGTGATAATATTAAATTTAAGTTACCTTCTGTATTAGCAGCATTGGATTGTACGTTTAAATTATTCCACGTATTTAATGTGGAATATCCTTACGAAAGTAAGACAGTTTGGCAATTTACTCAGCAATAGATTTATTGATTTCCAAATTGAACTTACATGATAAATCAGTGAGTGCGGACAATAAAATAAATTAGTATAGAAAATATTTTTTTTTAAATTATTACTTTGAATTAATTATTAATTACTTTTATTTTTATAATATACAAACTATATTTGTTTGTATAATGTTCTTTTATACAGATTTAATTTCTTTAATTGAAAAATTAATAAAGTTTAAAGGTATATTTTTATGAAATAATGTATGTAGATATTTGTTACTTCTTTAATTTATTTTAAGCAAACAATAAAATTTTAGTAAATAATGCAAACAATTTAATATTTTCTTTTACTCCTAATAATCTATGATTTTTCTCAATGGTTTTCTTGGTTATTCTTAAATAATTTAGCTTCACATTTTTTTAACTAATTGTGTTCATAAATGTGCTTTGTTCTTCGTCTTACTCGAAAAATACTATAAATAATATAATTGGTAATTAAGATTTTCAACTATAAAATAGAAATTTTTGCCGTAAAAATTATACCTCCAAAAAAACAAATTATTGATATTGAATTAATTTTCAAGTGAATTGTTAGCACTTTTTTAATAAAAAAAATCATAATTAAATTAAGAATATAGGAATAATTAAAATTAATTAATCTTACTTTCTAAAAATGGTTAATATTAATAGTTATAACTAATATTCTTGATAATGGTTTCATACATTTAATTAAAATTAACTATAATTATTAACTCTTCTTGCGTTAACGATATGCAAAATAATATAAGCAATTCATTTTTCGTAAATGCAATTCAATTTAATTTTAACCTTTAAAATTTTTTAGTAAAATTAATTAAAATTAAGAATAATAATTAATTTAAAAATAATAGTTTGACAAAAATTAATTAACTTTACACAAAAATAATTGATTTTCAAAAACTATCTCAATGAAAAAATAATTAAAATTAAGAATAATAATTAAATTAAAAACACTAGTTTCACAAACATTAATTTATTTAACATTAATTAATTAAATTATTTTTTGATGTTTGATTAATTTATTGATGTAATATTAACGAATTCTTCATTAGCTGAATAGTAACGAAGAAAGTGTTAAGTTAACACAAGAATTCATTAATATTACACAATTATTTTTTTCAGTGTAGCACGACAATTAAATTTTAATTTTGTCGGTCAAGTGTTCAACATTTAATTTTATAGGATCCAAACCGTTCAGTAACGTTTGTAATCTCTCCGATTTCTTCTCTGAATAGAAATTAGATAAACTCAGATCGTTTAGGATTTTACAACACAGTCACGTAATTTTAGAAAACGGACGATCTTTGTTTCTGTGCTGTTCCGCCTTGTTTTACAATCAAACAGTAAATTTAATTCTTTCCCACGGTTAGCTTTAACATAATTCTGTAATAACAAGTTTCTAACTATACAGATGATTAAAATAGTTTTGCGACAATTCTATCACTTTTCAAAGCGATGTTATCAAAATAAGTATCTGGCTCGTCATCTGGCTTTAAGTTTATCTAGTTTTACTAGGTGAGTATATTTAATGTGTCGTTCACAATTCAACGTATCCCGGAATATTATTGATACATTATTTACTTTTTACATTTGAATTTTTGTTTTAATTTTTTCCCTAATTCCCGGGAATTTAAATTTGAAAATCCCGGGAATCGGGTTTGATAAAATATGTAAATTTCCCGGGAAATGGATCCCGGAAATTTCCGGGAACCACCCTCTAGGCAAAGGTAGATTGTTTCTTCAATGAACAAAGCCAAATTAAAGCAAACCTGAAATACGAGCAAACCTGATAATTAACGATACAATACGAGAACACGTCACTCAATTTTAAGTCATAAAGGACATCATATCCACATTTACATCCTTTACAAAGAACCTGCCGAAGATCTAGCAGGCTGTGGACACCAATACAATCGAAAGAGTTGATTACCAGGGAGAACCCTTATGAAATTCCTTCCTATACAGCCAGCAAGAACAAGAGTAACAGTTATTTTTGTGACGAGGTGATTTGTTCAAGCATTAAGCCTTTGCAATAGAAGATAAACATATTGCCATGATTCGATTTGGCATATTTCTAAATGCGGCTGCATTAGCAAAAATCCTGGTAAAATTAAGCTCAGTGAAAATTTGCAATGCTTGAAAAGACCAGACTAGGCTAGTCCATTGGTCGATCATCTTATGTATGCTTAAATGGAAACAAGCTCTAAAGACCAAGAGTATAAGTGATGACCGTAATAAATTGTAAGTGCGTTGTGATGTATCGTTTGTCATTCGGTTGCCATTTTCGAAAGAACAATGTGTCCTGTTCGTAATTTTGATTATATGAACCTGCATTGTTTTTACCAAATCATTTCATGATAAAAGTATCCAATTCCAGAACAAAACTAGTTGTGGTTTTGGAGGATTCGCGCAATACTGAGACCGCCATCAAAATATTTTGCAATAAATATTTCGTAATTTTACCAAAATTGCCAAATGAAGAATTTCTATACGTAGAAGACATGATTATTGCGGTGAGAATTCAATTAATGTTCCGTTGATTCTTCCGACTGGTATGTATAGTGAGAAACGTTTTTCTCAGATTGCCAAATTAATAACAAAGTCTTGATGGACGTTTTGCTAATTAGCGAAAATGTTGTGTCGCTGTTTAGTCGCAATTTTGCCCAGCTCATTCATTGACTGAACCCCCACTGATGTGAAATTTTTCGCAAAAAGTGTTGCTACACAAATTCAAATAAAGTGTAAACATTAAAAAATTGTAGCCATCATAAAACGAAAATATATCCAAGAATTATAGTTAATTATCCTCAAGAACATTAAGTGCTTGATGATTTCTACCCATAGGTTTATGCGCTTTTTAATTGATACGGCCCAACATATATGTGCTTTTAACGTTAATCACAAAATAAGGAAGGTCAAAACTGTGGGTAAATAATTAATATCAACATCTTATGAACTTTATCCCGCAAAACAGCTACGGCTAAGTAGACCACACAACCCACCCCGAATTTTTTTGTGAAGAAACGCACAGCTCCCGCTGTTTGTGGATCTGTAAGGTTTTTTGTGTGATGCCCCAACATATGTATGTATAATCTTCCTTAAAACCACAATAGTAATTAAAGGCGTTTAATCTCAAGTTAATCCTACTCGGCTAAAAACTAGCGGCTAAAAAATATCAAATTGTCAAATGGTGATTGTAGCAGCGGCCGCTGGACAAATACATTTTATATAAATTGTTTCCGTCCTAGGACGGGCTGTTTCCCCTAGTTAACGATATTTCTTTACTTCTTGTATTGAATGACATTGAGAATTAAAGAAATTGCAAAGAAATTTATAACCGGCTGTATACTGAATAATTCAGTGAATTTGAGGAAATTTTTACCCGATTTTTGGTATTAAAGAAAGTTTTCCTTAGACAATTTGAAGTAAACAATTTCTTTGTTTGTAAAGAAATTTCTACAACTTCTCTTAAAAATATGTTTATCAAACGAAAAGTGTATTTGATGTAAAATCCGGGCAAGAATATTTTATTTCAGAATTTAATAAAAATTTATTGAAGAACTGCGCTTCAATTTGTTCAGAGCTTATGATTCAAACTGATTATGGAAAAAACACAAAAAATAAATTTAAATTTAAATAATTTTGTGCGACTGCAATTTTTATCGGGGAATTGATGCATGTTTCCAAAAAAAAAAATCGCTTTGAATATACGAGTACAAGAACATATAAAAGAAAACCCATTAAACATAAAGCAATAAAGAATAAAAATGTCAACCCAACAGCTGATACTAATCATTAAATATGATGATGATCTTGATCATCATATTTTTTCGATAAATATAACATTTAAAAATAAAAAACAGCAAAGTAGCGAATATTTATTTCTCTCTGTTTCTCTCTGTAATCATCAAAGTGTGTCAATTATACCCGAGGGCTGCGCATATAAATTTATTTTATATTATTCGAAGGAGATGAAATAAGGTGAACACAAGACTTAATAACAAAAAAAAACGAAAATTCCTCATTGATCATCTGATAATTTATGTACATAATCTGTAATTCTGTACCATCGTCAGCATGTACTGATATGTATACGTTTGTGCACGGTAATGAAATACATAAAATAAATTTTAGTTTCCTGTTTTATGATTTTTGAATTTTTTTTTATTAAACCGTCTTTAACCGCCTTAAAAGTTGTAATAGGGGTTGAAGATGTTTTATTTTAATTAATAGGATTTGTTTATATGACTTGTACGTTGGTGGGTTTCACATACTGGTTCAGGTGGTTGATTTATTTTTTGTGTAACTGTCATTTTGTACGACGACCTTTTATCCTTTGATGATTGTTTCAAGTAATAGAACTCGATAGCGACTTTAATCCAATGGTTTTCGGAATTATTTTTAAGAATTAGTGTCATACAACTTTTTTTTTACTTGAACGTGTTTTCACATCATTTATGTTTCCTGAAAACTATTCGCGATGTCTTAATAATTTCCCACACAATTATACGTTTACACCAGAGACAAATCATCAAGTTAATCAAATTCAAAACCTCGGATTAGTTATAGCTGGTATATACTAGTGTAATGAAAATTCTTCACAATATATTATAATTAAGAACCAAAATATTGTAATCAAACTCTAACTGTCAAGTCAATCAAATTCGATCACCAACAAAATAGCCCATCATTAGTTTCGCCACTGGGTGTACAAATACCAAATAACTAGTGAAATGGAAATAGATTTAAATATTTTTTTTTAAGTTTTGCAAAGAAATTTGCATTTGGAATTCTACATGAAACGAAAGCATCGAAATAATTAAGACATTTATCTTAATGTAATAGGGCGTAATTAGAAAAAATTTTCATTAACGCATCGAAATGTTATTAATTTTTTTTTTATAAACTTTTAGCCCTTTAAGATATCTCAATTAAATCGAAACAGGAAATCCAATTTTTTTTTTTTAATTCAATGATTCTGCTTATGTACGTAAGACGTTTCGTTATACCAAAGCCGAAAATCAAAATTATTAACAAACGATTAAAGTCTTAATTATTTCCAATAAATTTATCAAAATCAATCAAAAATCGATTTTAATTCATCAATAAACGAGAGTTATATGAAAAGCAACAACACACAATTAAGTAAATCAAAAATTTTGTAATCCGATTAGTTATGGATCTTTATAAAATCATTTTATTGAAAATAAAAAACAATTCACCAAAATATAATTTAAATCGATTCGGAATATTTTGATGTTGTCTGATACTAATCGATATCTGTTTTAAGCATAATTATTTAATTTAAATTCTTGATTAAATTGGATTTTTTTTTATAAGCTCGTGTTAAGCATTTTATATAGACTTAATCAAAATTTGCGCATAGAGTTCACACAGCAACCAAAATAGCTCATAAAAATTTTAATAAATTAGATTTGGTGACAGCAACAACTGCAATTGGAGTTCAATTCATGTTTTATCGTCTTTCTCATGATTTTTTTTTTTCTACTCTGGCAAATCAAATTATTGTACCAAATCAGGTGGCAAAATAGTAATTTAGAAATTAAGCAACTATAGAATTTGTTTACTTCCCATGACGAATTTTATGTATCATTTAGTAATTAAGGTGGTAGCTTTTTGAACTTTCTCATAGAACTTATATAGAATCTAGACCATGTGATTTGTTTTCGTAACTTAAGCAAATAAGTTTATTTTGCAAGATACTGCTAGATTAATTTACGTTGCAAATATGGTCCTAATTTGGTTAATCCCGAATATATTTATTTCAGCTACCAGCATTTTCAGGCATCTTCATTTTTCTTCCTGGGCTTTGTTGAACTAAATAGACTTCAACATTTAACTGTTACGTAAAAGTAAGCAGATTTGTAAAAGCTCAATTGCTCATGACTAAAATTAAACAGCAAATCGTAATCGAATTCCCTACTAAATATGACTATCGCTGGAGAGTTTCAGTTCCTGAATACGAAAGACTCGAAATACCGTCCTTGGTACAAATACAGTTCGAGAGGTACTCCAAAACTTCACAACTAAATTATATATAAAAGAACATAATACAAATATGAGCTTAGTATTGAACTGCTTAGAACCGCAATATAAGATCCATACAAAATATGGGCCATTATAGAAAGAGGCCCTCGATTTCTCTAAAATAAAGCTCCCCAAACCCCCCCTTAACGATTTTTTGAAATTCTAACATTCATAGAAATTGGAGCATTTTTGAAAAATTTGTGGTTTTTTTATTAATTACTTACATACATATTAAGATAGGGAACTCCCCAAAGCAGCTTAGCTACCCTTCAAGCGAGGATGACAGGAAGACGTCAGAAATATTTCAAAAACATTTACATTTATAATATACATTTATAATATAAACATTTATAATATAAAAATTTATAACATAATATTTACATTTATAATTGTTACCCGGGAAAATATTATTAAATATTTGTGGGATCGCACCTCATATTTAGAGATTTTAATGATTTTTATTTTTTTATTTATTGAAAAACAAATAATATTTTTGTTTTCCCATTTGGCGCAAAAATATAAAAATTATTGGGAGAACCAACCCTGGAACAAGCAACAAGCAGTTGCCCATGGGAAAAACAGGAGTTTTCTTATTTAATTCCGGCCACTTCTAAAGACTGTCCTTGAGCCTAATTAATGGTAATCGCCAAAGTAAGTCGAACGGAAAATTCGAGCCTTTTAAATTCAAAGGGCATATCAGATTTAATTAATGAAATACGTGGTAAAAAATATCTTCCCACTTTGCCTTACCAGTTAGTACGGTAGCCTCAATTACGTTACCCAATAATTTTGTATACAACCAATCTAGTCCCATTGCACAACCTGAGAGGATCAATATTTTTTAACAGGATAATTACTGCTCCAAGTTTCAGAATCAGTCAATGCGGAGGCATTCCTGATGGTTCTAAAGCATTTAAAAACTCTGTGGAATAAAACACAGCTTGGTCTTCTTCCATAACAGTGTCAATGGAATTATAAATAACAGATGAGCCCGGAATTGGATCTTGAATATATAAATTTATTTTATTTACACTATAATTTTTTGGAGACAAAATTGCTCGTTCACAGACCCATTTGTGGTTGGTAAAGATACTTCTGATGTTTGGAAAAACTTTCTCCACTAGTAGATAAACTGAAATCACTTTGTGGCAGAAATCTGATGGTAAAGAAATCAGACCAGTTGGACCGGTTGGAAATTTACCATCTCCAAGTTTCAAAAACTGCTCAGAAAATTTAATATTTAAATCTCCAGCCAACAGCGTCCTCATGTTTATTTGTTAAATACATTTTCTGAACATGTCTCCAAATACATGATGATTCAAGACATGCATCAAGTTCATCTGCTGGTGTTGGTTGTGGTACAACGGAAAGATTTCATGAAAGTCACCTGCTAAAAGTATGTCAGCTCCTGCCATTACCCTACGATTTCCTCTCAAATTTTGCAGAATTCTCTCAAGGACTTCAAGGGCACTCATCCCATATAATAAATTTGCACGTTTTTAACACTTCTGCCTGTCCAAATCCATTGCTAATATTGCAAATAGGAGTTTCAGAATGTATAAGATTTAGTGGTAGCTCGAAAGCTGAATGAGCAATTCTGCCTCCATCCAACAGTATAGACACCAGCAGTAAATTGATCAGGAATGTTTTCCCCATTTTACCTGATGCATCAAGAAAATATATGCCACCGCTTCCGTTGTCAATCATTCAAATAGTTGCATCGTATGCTAATTTTTTGGGCATCCATTAAGAGCGGCTTATTAGTATCTATAAATATTTTTAAAACATCAGAGTTATAGTTCTTTTCTCTAAGAGCATCTCTATTTAAGACAATTGACGTATTTCGATTTGGAACTCCTAAGCCAAGTTGTTGTAGAGCTTTCCCGTTGAAAAAAATACATTTGTCTTCAAGAAGGATGAAAGCTTGATTATAGATTTCTTTTGATTTTTCCAAATTTCTTTTAATTCGCAGTGTTCTCTAAGGATATCTTGACTCAAGCTTAGAAATAACAGATATCTTGCTGTTACGGTAAACATTTCATAGCGGCCTCTGATAACGTAGAATCCCAGTGTTGATCAATTTCAACAAGTAAATCAAGCTTTTGACAAGCTTCTCTGAAAGTTACACACAATTCTCCATTTACGGTTTTAAGAACACTAAAGAATGTTGGTCCTCTTACTGTATGCAACAACAATCTCAAGTAATAACATTCAGCGTTATTTAGGTGGCCACTCTTCCAAATGTGTCACTTTCACATACATCAGAATAACCGTAGGAATTCTGGTACCTTTGTTCCTCTTACAGAAAATTTTTCTAGATGGATTCCAAGTAAAATATTTTGGGATTTCAGGATACAATGAATTCTTTGCAAATTCGTCTTATTGACATAAAAGAAAGAAAGCAGTCAGAGTTGTGTTTGGTTGTTGTTCAGCTCATTCTTGGGAGTTATCAGACCTGAAGTACACACGTTGCCCATTTTCTAAATGCACACTGAGGTAAACAACAGAGACATATTCTGGAAAAAAATTAAGAGAAATTGCTTAAAATTATTTTGGAAAAGGGAGGAATTTACTCTAGGGATAACTGTTGGGTAGTGACACTAATTCAAATACTTTCTAGACACGATACTTTAAAGGTTGAATTTATACAAATTTTTACATTTGTGGGGAGCACATGAAACTTTACCTGATAATTTTTCTATAGATAACTCTTTGCTAGGCATACCTTTATTGAACCACTTTTCAGATATGATACTTTAAGGGTTGAATTTATACAAATTTTTAAATTTTATATTATGCTCCTCTCATGAAATTTAATTTGTAATTACCATCGCAAACAGTAACAACCAAATGAGCCTGTATCCAGCCATAAATTTACTTTATGGGAATACGAGTTTATAGGTTGTTTTGTCAAGTTTTCATTTTATATGGTAAATTTCGGCTGAGATAGCCAAGACAGTATCTGCATTACCGACATTTTATAACTTTCGGCTAACTTCAACAAGGTCTAACTTATTATGAACAATTCCAGATGTTTCATATTGCACATTAAGTAACACAATCAGAGCTTAGACGTGTTATAACATGCTGTGAGAGAGTTCGAGTGACCTGGTGAAGATACTTTCACTGAGAAATTTCTGAAAGTCACATAGCCATATTTACCGCCATCTGTTTACCAAAAATGTCGACATGAAGATGGTGGAACATAATATCTAAGGCACGTATTCTCTATCTTATTCCTTTATGTTATGATGTCAAGAACTGGCTACAACCACACGCTCACTTATGTATCGGTGGTGTATAGCCAGTATTCCAACTCTGGTTTCTGTCAGTAACAGTGACTCTCGTGCCGTTTCGTAGGAGTAATAACTATACCGTGATTGTACATTGCTTAGTAAACCGTACCAGTCCTGTCTCGAACGGGTTAATTCCCATTAAGAGCTCATTCTGTATTACGTCCTTAATAACTTTCTTTTCAGTATTTTTGAAACGCTCATTTCCGTGGGCTATCTAGGATTTTCTTCATTGCTTTGAACCGTGCAACAATGTTTCATGTGGCTTGATTGTCAAGGTGTTTTCAACGAAGATCATAATTTATTTATAGATTTAACCAAATCTTCCTTTTAGAAATTGGATTCGAAAATTTCCCAGTTAGCAGACATTTTACCGACAGTTACATCTACTATTTGCCAGGTTGATGAGGCAGTTTTTCCGCTGCTTGTATGTCATCAGCCTCATAATCAAAATTTGTAACTAGTTTGTCGATCAAATAGTGGGTCGCTTCGGCGAGGTAGCAAAATCGAATTAAATCCAGCCTTTAAAGTGTCATGTCTGGAAAGTAGTTCAATTAGTGTGGATAGCCAACAGTTATCCCCAGAAAAATTATAAGGACAAGTATCGTGTGGGGAGCCCGGAAAAATTCGTTTGGATGAAAAGCCCATATAAAATGTAAAAATTCGTATAAATTCAACCCTTCAAGTGTCATGTCTGGAAAAAAGTTCAATTAGTGTGGATAGCCAACAGTTATCCCAAGAAAAATTATAAGGACAAGTTTCATGTGGAGAGCCCGGAAAAATTCGTTTGTATCAAAAGCCAATATAAAATGTAAAAATTTCTATAAATTCAACCTTTAAAGTGTCATGTCTGGAAAAAAGTTCAATTAGTGTGGATAGCCAACAGTTATTCCCAGAAAAAAAAACAGGACAAGTTTCAAGTGGGGAGCCCAGAAAAATTCGTTTGGATGAAAAGCCCATATAAAATGTAAAAATTTGTATAAATTCAACCCTTCAAGTGTCATGTCTGAGAAGTAGTTCAATTAGTGTGGATAGCCAACAGTTATCTCCAGAACAATTATCAGGACAAGTTTCATGTGGGGAGCCCGGATAATTCATTTGAATGAAAGGCCCATATAAAATGTAAAAATTTGTATAAATTCAACCATTCAAGTATCATGTCTGGAAAGTAGTTCAATTAGTGTGGATAGCCAACAGTTATCCCCAGAAAAATTATCAGGACAAGTTTCGTGTGGGGAGCCCGGAAAAATTCGTTTGGATGAAAAGCCCATATAAAATGTAAAAATTCGTATAAATTCAACCCTTCAAGTGTCATGTCTGGAAAAAAGTGCAATTAGTGTGGATAGCCAACAGTTATCCCAAGAAAAATTATCAGGACAAGTTTCATGTGGAGAGCCCGGAAAAATTCGTTTGTATCAAAAGCCAATATGAAATGTAAAAATTTGTATACATTCAACCTTTAAAGTGTCATGCCTGGAAAGTAGTTCAATTAGTGTGGATAGCCAACAGTTATTCCCAGAAAAAAAAACAGGACAAGTTTCAAGTGGGGAGCCCAGAAAAATTCGTTTGAATGAAAAGCCCATATAAAATGTAAAAATTTGTATAAATTCAACCCTTCAAGTGTCATGTCAGGAAAGTAGTTCAATTAGTGTGGATAGCTAACAGTTATCCACAGAAAAATTATCAGGACAAGTTTCATATGGGGGGCCCGGAAAAATTCGTTTGAAATATCTTCCGTAAATTTAAAACAATCAAAAAACTTTACACATTGACTGAAAACAGACAACTATTAGTTAAATATTCAAATTAAGGAATTTATAGGCATGATGGCCTATACGATCATTCAAATGAATTTTCCCTTACTCCCTACATGAAACTTGTCCTGATAACTTTTCTGGGGATAACTGTTGGCTATGCACACTAATTGAACTGAGACTAGGCTATATTATCCCACGCAGTTCATCCCAGATTAATTCATCACGCACAATTTATCGCCGTCATCAATTCAATCTGCACAATTCATCCCCTGAAATTCAAATCTAAAGCCCCTCGGAGGGCAAAGCGGAGGTTCGCTAAGCTCCCCCCGCTTAGCCCTCCGAGGGGCTTTAGATTTGAATTTCGGGGGGTGGGGGGGCGAAAAATCTATTATTATTATTTTTTTTTTAACAAATAAAACTGGGGATTTAGAGTCGCTATAAATTCTGGAAAAGGAAGATTTCAAATCGCTATAAATTATGGGAAAGGGAAATTTTAATTTTAAAACGAAAATAAACAAAAATTATAAATTCTGGAAAATGGGTCGCTACGCTTCCCCCCCCCCCCCTCCGCTTAGCCCTCCGAGGGGCTTTAGATTTGAATTTCGGGGGACGTAGGAGCCGGGATCAGTAAACATATCCACGTAGGAGCGGATTATATAGAATTTATTAATGACATGTATTAGTGATATGTGGCCAAACCTAATTTAACTTAGAATTGTAGAGGATAACGGCTTCGGTAACTCTCACTGCCACATTTTTAATTTGGGATGAATAACCATAAGGGGTAAATTGTGCGGAATGACTAGTTCTCAGGGATAAATTGTACGAAATGAAATGATTTGGGATGAAATGTGCGAGATGAATCAGCCGATTATATTGAACTACTTTCCAGACATGACACTTAAAGTTGAATTTATACAAATTTTAATATTTTATATGGGCCTTTCATTCAAACGAATTTTCCGGGCTTCCCACATGAAACTTGTCCTGATAATTTTTCTGGGGATAACTGTTGACTATCCACACTAATTGAACTACTTTCCAGACATGACACTTTAAAGATTGAATTTATACAAATTTTTACAGTTTATATGGGCCTTGCATTCAAACGAATTTTTCCGGGCTCCCCACATGAAACTTGTCCTGAAAATTTTTCTTGGGATAACTGTTGACTATCCACACTAATTGAACTACTTTCCAGACATGACACTTTAAAGGTTGAATTTATACAAATTTTTACTTTCTATATTATGCTCCTCTCATGAAACTTAACTTGTAATTACCATCACAAATAATCCAGCAATAAATTCACTATATGAGCCGTTTATTTTGAAAGTGGCTTAAATCCATATTTTGTTGAAACGAGATAATGAAAGAATAGAAAAACAATAAATGGAAAAACATATGGGATTTTGAATTTTCTTATTTTTTGCACAGGTGCTAGAGATTAATTTTTTTTTTGTTTTGACAATAAATTATTTACCGTTAGAAAGATTATACTGTTATTTATCGATTGTGATTATTAACTTGATTTTTTTGAAAAATGGACTTAGGCCACTTTCAAAATAAACGGCTCATATGGAAATTCCAGTTTATAGGTTGTTTTGTCAATTTTTCGTTTTAAATGAAATATGTTTTGGCTGAAATATGACGTATGATAACTTTCGGCTGAGATAGCCAAGACACTATCTGCATTGCCGACATTTTATAACTTTCGGCTGAAAGCTTTCGGCTAACTTTAACAAGATCTATTACGGTTATTTTTAATTGCCGGAATATTACAAAAAAATCATATGATTTGAAATCGATTACGGAGATTTTAAATTTGAAATAAAACGTAAAATGGAATAACTCAAGTTATGCCGTTATATTTTGTGACCACAGAATTATTACGAAACACAAATTTTTAAAAAAATGTTTTAATTTCTATGAATGTTAGAATTTCAACAAATCGTCAAAGCGGGAGGCCAAACCAATGCTAAAACAGTTCAGACGATTTTTAATAAAATTGAAATATTGACATTATGTAAAATGTAACTGTAAATTGGAACAATAATTACAGGTCCCGACACCTATTATTACAGGTATCAAACATCACAATCGGAAGAAAATTACACTAGATTTCTGACACAGCCAATATTATGAATAAGTTATCGGGATGTTTTGTAATTAGCTCCCGTGCTCGACAAGAAGACGTTCTGTCATCAATTCTCTTAATCTCACGTTGAAATATGTATATGTTTCGGAAAAGTGTGTGAAAACTGAGAGATTTACTGTATCCACTAGTATAATTAGTCTTGAGCAATTAGCAGCATTATACTTTGTTTCTTGATATCCAAGTTATGTAGGCTTATCGATGATTATGAAAGGTAGGGCTAAAAACAGGTTAATTGACTTTTATGTTTGTCTATTTCTATGCAATCTGTAGTCTGTTATATAAGCGAAAAAGTTTGGGCTCCTTCGAATCCCTCCCTTAACGAGATTCGAACCTCTGATACGTTCCGATTCTAATGCCGCAGCATTAACCTCTGCGTCGTTTGGTCGGTAAAAACTAGTCGCCTTCTTTAATTAATAATAACTATAATACCCACACCACATCTCATACATACCATTGTGCTTATTTATTAGAAGAAAATTGTCTCATTTCGTATTCGAAATAAAATATAAAAAAATGTTTTTTTTTTAGCCTTTAGAATTTCTACATTTGTCCAAATGTCTGATTTTTTATTTTTTTCAATTTTTCTTATTGTGTTGCACAGTTTTCTGTGAGGTCGTAAATAAGCATTAATCTGTAATTTACCAAAAATAAAATTTTGTTGTTGTTTTTGTATTGTCGCGGTTGATGTTTCACCGATAAATTGAAACAGCTCTCTTATAATATGTAACGCGCAGACTAACTAACAGCATACTGTTCAATTCAATATATTCAATTATGGTAAATTTGTGGTTTTCAAATTGGTTGGTGGTCATACTTGGTCCAATTATTGATCTGTTATCTTTATCAATTATACAGAATTATTAATAATAAATTCAATATTTTTTTGTTGTTGTTGTTGATTTACAATTATGATTATGTTATCATATACAATGCTTATCTGATTTATCATCCAAAAAAAAAACTGCTGCTTCTGGCAGCTTGGGTCAGCGCGTTTGAGTAATAATAATGATATTTATAAATAAAAAAAGTCTGGCTGCAATTGATTTTTGCACTGCGGAAAATATTTTTTTTGTGCATGAAAAACCGTATTAAATGGATACACAAATAATGATGATTAATGAACACCTGATGATTGTTATTGTTATGACATGATGATGATGTTGATGAAGAAATTGTTTTCAATTTTTTATATTTTGGTTATAATTATTCTTTACATGATTAAAATTTTACCGTCATCTGTCTTCTGACTTTCTGCAAACATTTTCTTTTGGTTTTGTGCCCATTGTTCTATACTTAAAGAATTTATACGTATGTATAATGCATAAATATATTTATATATTGAACGTGGAGAAAGAAGAAGAAAGTTCGGTAACGGAGATTATTTTTATTATAAATATTAGTACACGCATATGTTTATATAGGGTTGTACCAGGTGGACTCATTGATTCTTATATCGTGATAAACATGTTAAGGAATGATTGATTTATTAGTCAAGCACGTAACATGAAATGTACTTAGCGTCTGATTGTAAACTGATTCATCTAAATTTTAATCAAAGGTTCTGTTTGGAACCGGTGAAAAAATTAACGGAAGTGCAAACAGTGTGGAAACAAAAATTTAACGTTTACGATTGTTCTTACTGAAAACATCGAGTTGCAAGCAATTCCAAATATTTGGCAATCAAGGCTAAACGCAGGCATCAGAGAAAAACGGCCATCTTTGCGATTGGTATCTGCTTACAGGAACTTATGGCCAATGAACGATTTTTCTTTAAATAAAGTCAAATTTGAATAATACAACGTGATTTCGGGTAGCTTTTACTAGCATGAACTACTAAGAGCCTTGAGAAATAATCAACAACTATTGCGGCTTAAAGTTTAAAGATAACAGGCTGAATCTCGCGAGCAGTGGTTGATTCATATTTTGGTGAGCACTTTGGGCAATGACCAGAGCGATACTTACTTTAGAAAATGTCCATTCCATAAAAGAAGCTAACTTTCAACAGCCAGTCCGTAAACTGCATGGCATAAAAAAAAATCATTACCACTGAGAAATTTTAACAGTTTCTATAGCTTTATATATGTAGTATATTTGGACTAATACATCTTACGATATGACACAAGGAGTAGCACAAAACATCAGCAAGCACTAAACCAGAATGATAAACTGTCTTCACTCACAATATTTTGTATTCCTTTTGATTTCAAACTTGGCCTAAAGCCAAACATAGTAATGAAAATCAGGCTCAAATCCCTCAGGTTATTTCAACAACTCCAATAACCCTTATTGTTAACAGTATCCCTGCTCTGAGATTTCTGCTGCAGATCAATCATTTATTTGCTCGATCCATCGAGGTGGGTGGTACCGAAAAAGACTCACCAAGAACCAGACTATTCGAGCTACATGAGAGCTCCACTAGTGTGGCGTGTAATGTGACGATAATTTTTCACGACTTGTTCGCATGTCCACTGTCACTACTTCAGACCCGACATTTTCAAGTCACTTTGCATTAAATGATAACTAACTCCAACAGGTCCATTACAATGAATGTTGCGAGTCCCGCTGAAGCCCGTTTATTGTTCAGTATTTAGCCGAATTGCGTTAATAATTAATCAGAATTAAGTAAATTCATGGTCTCGATATTGAGGATTTGGTGTTTGGAATGCAGTCAATTATAGTCAATTATAGACTATCAGCCGCTATTCCGTCGCCCGGTAAAAGAGGCGGATGAAGGTGGCCATAACAATGTAAATCCAAGAGGAGACATAGCTCGACTAATTATCTCGGCAGGGTACTAATTCCATTGAACATATCTTTGAACGCCCAGTTGTTTGTTCTGCTGAATCTTAGTCAAGTTGGTATCTAAGTCAATCAAAGAATGTAAATTTCTTTCGGGTTCGAAAATTAATCCAATTTGACTCCAGCTCCCAATTGTTTCTCAGATTCCAAAGTTTTTGATAAAATATTTTTGACTGAGTGATTACTGTGGTGACGCCAGCAGTAGTGTCTGAGTTAGTAAAATAGTAGGCTTAGTTTATGTTTTTATGTATTATTGTTTTTTGGGTTTTTGACAGATCATGTATGACTTTGGTTAATATCCTTTGTTGCTTGCGTGAATGGATCACGTGGAAATAAAGAGATCATTTACTGATTAAAGAATTATAGTTTAATTAATTAATACCGGATTTAACAGTGTCGACGAGAAAAACAGGACGCACGCGAATAAAAATAATTAAGTTGAACAACGCTACACACGGCGACATAACCTTACATTAAAGATGGAAAAACTAGTGGAAAGTTTATTGCGTATAAAATGCAGTTGAATAACCAGCAGCATGAGGCTGAGTCCCAGCGAAAAGAAGAACTCATGAAACAATTGTTGGAGCATCTCGTAAACCAGCAGAAAGACCCGCAAATACCTGAAAAACAATAATACTCAATATCCGCGGGAGAAATTCGTATATGTACAACGCAGAAGAAAACGCAACATTCGAGTTGTGGTATGCTCGTTGTGGTATGATTTTCACCGAAGATGCAGCATCATTGACAGAAAAGGTGAAAGTGGAGTTGCTGCTGCAGAAACTTGAGTCACAAGATTACCAAAAGTTTGCAAACACTATTTTGCCGCGTAAACCAATTGACACCATTGGAGGTTGCCGTCAGAGAGCTGAAGCGCACTTATGGGCGGAAAGAGTCACTTTTTTCGCTACGATATAAATGTCTAAAGATCGCAAAAAGCGAGTGCGAAGACTACAAAACGTACGCTGCTCGCGTTCGTACAAGGCCTCGACAAACCGAAGGACTCAATCACACTGGAAAGGCTACTATCAAAGCTAGATGCTCAATACACAGAAACACAGGTAGCCACAGAGCAAAAATTGACCTTCAGGAGCTGGTAAACATTGCTGACCATCTCAGCAACCTCATAAATGACAAAGGCATGGTCCTTCATCGCGATGCAATCAAGGCAGAAGTGCTGGAAATCCATAGCAAGACACAATGGAACCACAGCAAACAGCAGAACCAGGGGCGTCCATTCTTACACGCAGATGGACTAAATCATAGCATTGACCTGGTTGCGAAGTACCCGTATCTCTTATGTGGCGATGTCCATTTCCATCGAGATTGTCCATTTAAGGACAAGGAATGCCAAACGTGCAAGACATCCGGACACAAAAACGGATATTGCCAGTCAGCAGCTCGCGTTAAAGCGAAACGAGCACGTCGAGAGGACCGCAAGCGTAGACGGAGTTTTGCAATCCAGTCAGGGTCACAGTCGACACGCAAATCCGTCATGCCATCAATTAATAATCGCAGAGTTTATTAATTTGCGTTTATTTATTTATTTATTTATTTATTTATTGTACTTTAACAATAATTTAGTATTAAAAGGAAAAGCACAGATGGAAACAGAGTAAACGGAACAAAAGAACAAAAATAAAATGATGAAGCTGCTTCCATTAGGCAGAAAAACCTTTTAAATTTTTTCAGAGTTAAACTGCAGCTCGACACAGCGTCAGACTGGACAATCATCTCGTGAATGAACTGGGAAAAATTGGGAATGCCTGCCTTGACCCATTGCGAAGTACAAGCGATCAGCGCATCTAGTGATCGGCTGGATATAAAAAGGTAGTTTCCAGGCAAAACTGGACTTATACGAACGGCAAGCCATCGGAGAGGTCTACGTTGCAAACTCAGATTTGAATGTTTTTGGTAGCGATTGAATGGAGCCACTAAAGCTTTTCGATGTACCTTTATAAGCAGTCTGCAATAGCGTTCACGCTGAGGGTACAGTTCCCTTGGTAACAGAGGTCGAAGCGAAGTTTCCCGCTGTGTTTGCGGATACGCTTGGGTTATGTAACAAGATGAAAGTGTTACTTAAACTGAAACCTGAGGCGAAACCGACTTTCTGCCGTCGGGGCCCAGTACCTTACACAGCCGCATAAGCAATACAAGACGAGTTGCAAAGGTAACAGTTTTTAGGAGTGATTCAGCCGATCGATTATGCCGAATCAGCAGCGCCTACTGTTGCTCTCAGAAAGAAAAACGGAGGTACCCGCATGACAGCTGACTATTCGGCTGGGCTAAACGCCGCGCTTGAGCCGAACCAGTACCCACTGCCAACACCCGCTGACATTTTTGCGAAATTCGTAGGTTGCACGGTCTTCAGTAATATTGACCTCTCGGATGCCTTCCTCCAGTTGGAGCTCGATGAAAACGCTAAGTAGCTCATGGTGATCAATACGCACGTCGGACTTTTCGAAGTCAATCGCATGCAGCCCGGTGTGAAAACAGCACCTGGCATTTTCCAGCAGCTAATGGACACGATGCTAGGGGCATTCACACAGTTGCAGCATATCTCGATGGTATCATTGTAGCTGGGATGAGCGAGCAGGACCATCGAAAGAAGCTGTTCCCTGTCCTGGGCCGCATCCAGGACTACTGGTTCACTCTAAAGCTCGCAAAATGTTCTTTCGGCCAGAAGTCGGTCAGCAACTTGGGCCACGTCATAGACGCCAATGGATTGCGTCCTGACAAAGCCAAGATCGATAAAATTCAGCAATTAATAAACCTCAATGCTTCGTCCTTTGTTGGGAGCCATCAGTTGGTATGGCAAGTTTATTAAAGGAGTAAAGGACTTGCGAGGGCCATGGGACGAATTGTTGCGAGATGACGTTACAAACGAATGGACAGCGGCCCGCGAGAAATCATTCGTCAAATTAAAAAAGTTCTGGCAGCAGATTTCGTTGGCGCATTACGACCCAACGAAGCCTCAAGCTACGGAATGGGGGCGGTGCTGCTGCAAGCTTCACAAATTCGAAGATGGTTCTGAACGCCCCATTATGTACGCAGCATCCTCATTTAGCAAGGCCGAAAAGAACTATGCGCAGAACCAGGAAGAAGCCCTTGCGCTAGTGTTTGCACTGAAAAAATTTCATCGTTATATACAATATATGGCCGGAAGTTCGAGCTACGTACCGATCACCAACCGTTGCTAGCAGTGTTTGGATCCATTAAAGGAGTTCCTGTCTACTCTGCCAATTGTCTGCAATACTATATGCTCTTATGGTACTTGCCTACGATTTTGATATCAAATACATCATTACGAAGAGTTTTGCGTACGCAGATTTTGTTTCAAGACTCATTAACATGCAACCGAAGCTAGAATCGGAAGATGTCATCATCTCAACAATTGGCATCGACACCCATGCAGATTGTTTTGCAATCGAATCAGGGAAATCGCTGCCTGTGAAGTACGCAACGATCCAGGCCGAAACTGCGATATGTTGGATTCTGAAAGAAGTCGCTAATCTCATCAAATATGGTTGGCCAGGAAACAGGAGCCGAATCAGGAGGGAGGGGTACCGGCATATTTCCCACTCCGTACGCCGCTTTCATTAGCGGAAGAGTGTTTTTTTTATGGTGAGAAGAACTGCATTCGGGCCACCCAGGTACAGCACGCATGAAACTGTTAGCAAGGTTTACTGGCCTGGAATTGACAGCGACATCGAGACCCACGTCAGAAGATGCGGCATTTGTGTAACCAATTTTTTTCCAGAAAACGCACGTCGATTATGCTGGGTCCGTCAATGGGTTCTACTATTTAGTTATCGCGTGGATGCATTTAGCAATTGGCCAAAAGTCTTCAAGATGAGTAGTATAACATCGGAAAATCCATTGAAAACCTGCAGCAAACATTCGCTCGCCATGGACTTTGTGACAGCATCGTTAGTGACAACGGCCCACAGTTCATTTCATACAACCCACAGTCGAACGGTAGGGCCGAGCGTTTTGATAACCTGTTAAAGACAGGCCTCGAGAAGTTATAGGGGGAAGGGAACGTTGATAGTATTTTACGCAAATACCTGATGTGCTACCGATGCACACTTTCGTATGCGCTAGGAATGAAGTCACCGTACAAACTGATGACAGGACATGAAATGAAGACGAAATTGGATCTAGTCAAGCCACCCGCAGAACGAAGTGGTTTGCATAACTCAAGAATGGAAGAACAGTTCAACGATCATCACGGGGCCAAATGGAAGGAGTTCAATGTAGGAGACGCCATCTACTTCAAATCCGTGCTTCACAACAATAAGTTTGAATGGCTGCCGGGAAAAATCGAGAGCCGTGAAGCCTCTGTTAACTACATCGTAATAGTCGAACGGCAAAACAGTCGCGTCGTTCAAGCTCACGCAAATCAGCTGAAGTGCCGGTATGCTGGGCTGGATGAACCAATCGAAGCCGAAGAGGTCAATGAAGCCATTCAAGATGACGTGCAGGAGCCAACACCCTCCCGAATAGAGGTCAATGATGCTACTCAGGAAGTCTTGCACGAGCCAACAACCCGTCGTACGTCACGAGCTACTGCCGGTAAGATGATTTCGACATCAGTCGGCATTAGATAAAGGAAATATTTTATCTGGGGAAGAGTGTGGTGGCGCCAGCGGCAGTGTCTAGAGTTAGTAAAATAGTAGGCTTAGTTTATGTTTTTATGTATTACTGTTTATTGGGTTTTTGACAGTTCATGTATGAGTTTGGTTAATTATTTGTTGCTTGAGTGAATGGATCACGTGGAAATAAAAAGATCTTTTACTGATTAAAGAATTATAGTTTAATTAATTAATACCGGATTTAACAATTACTAGACAAGCCATACCCAGTGGTGCTAATGTGAAGTTTCTGACAAACTAAAATTGACAAAAAACCTTACAACAGCCAAAAAAGTGTAAAGTAATTAAAAGCTATACTTTAAACATAATTTAAAAATAAAATTTTGCATAAAAATAATTCTTAAACAAGAGAAAGTTTGAAATCAAAACGGTAATGGTTACTTATATTAGAAAACCAATGAATTTATCCGGTGGAGTGAACATATCCTAACCACGCGCAGATACCAAGAGGTTTTTACTAGAAATTATTTTTTTAATTTAGTCGGCATTTAGAGGTACTTTTAATCCAGAAGGAGTAACTTTTATTTCAGTCAGAAATGTAATAGTTTACACCCCTATAATGGTATAAAATTAGTTTTTGTCATTTTTACTCAATCAACTTTGGTTCGCAAGGACCAAAGTTATTGAAATTCTTTTAATTATGACTAAAAATGTTATTTGTTTTTTCTCGCCGGGTTAAAAGTCCCTGAGTCCGAAAAAGCAATAAAAAAGTTCTTCCGTCTGTCTGTCTGAACATCATGATATCTCAGCTGGTCCGATTTGGGGTCTCCGCGTTGAAAAGCTTGTGCTAATGTGGCTTTATGATATTAAGTTGAAAGTTGTGAGGAAAACGACAAAAATTAAATTTGTATTTTAGCAATATTATGTCTTCTATTTTCTTGGTAGAAAAACTGAATTCAATTATGCATATATGGCGGCGATTGTAAAAAATGTAAGCAACTCATGGCCAAAACATGATTTATTGTATCTAGGGGTTTCCTATTTCCATATTTACCCCTATATGAATTTTATTTCCATTTTAAATTATGACTGATTCTTTTTTAAATCTGGTTATCTTAATCAAGACAACTGTAACCTGTATAATACACAGTATCTTATTCAAAATTATGTATTTTATCCAACATACATTCATCATTTAGATTCATTTTTTCAGTCGCTTGCTCACTGTTATATTATGTGTAGGTACACATCTTTAAAATTTTTATTTTCCTGGATATAATATAAAACATACTTATATACATAGAGAGAAATATCGCGCAGCTTTACGACAGGTGTAATTTTCAAAATTTTTATTTGTTGTTGTAATTTAGTTACAAAAATACTTCACTGTTAAATGTATAACAATAACCCAAATGAAGAACGCACTCGCGTTTATTTTTATTCGTATTTTACATCATATGTGTACACCAACAACAAAATATATTTTATGGTGATCATCATGATCATCATCATCGTGATCATCATCATCATCATCATCATCTTGATTAAACCTATAACTTATAATACTCAACAAGGAAATTTTTTTAATTTTTTCAGTTTTGTTCGTAACAGAAAATATACACAATAAAAATAAATCGTGGTATAAAAACAATAACAACAACTACACTATGGGTGATTCGTAAACACATGACACGAGCCAAACTAAATTTATGTTCAGCAACAACAACAACAACAAAGACGACGACGTACGTAAGAAAATGTATAAAATTAAGAATTGTTCTGTATAACTATGGTGTTTTCATTTTCAAATGTTCCAAGGTAAATTAGGATTTAACGTCATTTCGGTTGGGACCTTTAATTAACCGTCGTCTAGTTTAAAACAACAACAACTAATATTAAATTCCTTGGTCATCCCTTAAATAATTCTTCCGTCATTCTAAATACATGTATACCTACACAGAGTTCAATGATCAGAAAACAGAAAACCAAAAAAAAAAATTGAAAGTGGAAATGCACCTGACCATAAAATCACTACACAACCTTAAAAAATCGTGTAAATCTATATATCCAAAAATTCAATCCTATTTAGACGAATGAACAAAACACCTTGCGCACCCAAGAAATAATATTTAAACTTGTTATAGACTTCGTCTATGATATTGGATTTAACATTTTTTTTTTTAGAAAAAACACCTTTTCACCTTACAATTTTAATCTATTAGAAAAGTTTAGTTCTTTGTTTTTTTTTAAATTACAAGACGTTTCGAATATTATGATTATTGTAATTAGGTATACGAGAGAGTGATTTAACGAAATATATAAGAGCGGCTGGCATATAATTAGCTGGGATACTTTAAATCTATATCTTCGATGCAAAGTTCGTTTACATTGACGTCGTTACATTTTCCAATGACACATCATTGTTTGTTACAGCTGAATTGTATGTAAAATTGTCACAAACATTTAAAAAAAATAATAAAAATTTAATTTTCCGCGGTTAATTTTTAATTTTCATGCGCGGAGATAAGAAATATTATATATTTGGATGAATCAATCAACTTGCGGCAAAACATAAATACAAATTGAAAAGAATCATTACAAAGTTAATGAGTGGCCTGTTATGGTTTTTATTCGTTTTTAAATTGGGAAACCTGACTGCAGTATTTTATGTTGAAGTTTTTTTTTTTGTTATATGTATACAAAATTGCATGCAAGAAGCATGAAAAATTGAAGTTTATTGATGATACAATGTTGAATAATATTTATTAATGTTTTACTTGTGAAGTTCACGACGCGTGTTAACAATCAATTATTGTTTGAATGATTTGTGTGAGTATAGAGCGCCAGGCGCGATATCATTTAATAGATTTATTGTTGGGTTATTGGTTTTTATGTGAAAGATATTCAGGCAGATTTAATTTGTATAAACAAACCGCGAGTGTGTGCTCACCCATAGTTGAACTTTTCTCTTTGAGTTCTGCCTTAAGAACACGGTCACAAAAATACTTAATAATTTGGAATTTCAGTCCTACTCGAGTAGATGAAATTTATTGAGCTTTAAAATTCTGAAAGGCCTTCAGTTTAAAATTTAAATATTTTCTAAATTTCACGTCGTTCCAAAATGTTTTAATATGGACTCAAATTTCTGAATATTATAATTCGTTTTAATATTAACAATACTAAATTGTAAAAAGGTCCAAACCAAACTGCATGATTTAGGGTATTTTAAATTAAATAACATGTAGGTTTTAAAGTAACATTCTAACGCCCGCGAAATTGTAAAAAGCTTATATTTAATTCCATCAAAAAGAAAAATCTTTTGATCCTCCCTATAATTATAATTGTACGGGTAAATCATTTTCATACATGTTATGGATTATATCTTCAGCCTCCGCAGCGTTTTCTGCCACAATAAAAAAAAAATTGCCAATCGGCAATTGTAAATCTGCGTACTTGTTTTGAAGACAATGGATCTTTGAGCTTATATCCTAATGGCATTTTATATTGTGGCCAATGTTTTAAAGTTTCACAAGAATATCTTTTAACCGGTACTTTCGAGTTAATTTCCAGAATGTTTCGGTTTCTTCAAAGGAACAATATAATATAAAAAAATCTAGCTTGAATTTTAATTTAAGCAACAGAAATTCTAAAAGAAATCAAATTGTTCCTATACCATATTTAAGTGCAGCACAATTTCTTAGTCATTTATGAGTACTACTCTGTGGCTGGTGATACTCTCTTTTTCCAAGTAAGCCGCAAGTTTTTGAAATCCTTTGGATCCTTTCATTTAACATTTTTTTAATATAATTTACTAGCTCTTAGTTAAGAAATAGCTAGTTCTGTTGCCATTTTAATATTCCATCGAGTTACTTCATTATTTATTATAGTTCTAATAGAATTGACCTACAACCGTCATTCTACTTTTTATGATCTTCATAGTGACATATAGATTGACTCCTGGGACTTTGTTTGAGAATAGTAGATACACAAATGTCTTTTGAATCGTGAGATGGCAAATTTGTTTTTTTTTCAAATTTTTAATTTTTCGATTAATGATTGATTACTATTCCCATAGGGAGATTTTGAGTTGCACAAAGCATAAAAATATTTTTTCGAGTAATTTTTGAGAGAGCTTCCTTATTAATTCTTTCATTCAAAATAAAAATAATAATGCAAAATATTTATAAAAACTATTTATAATCAGTCGGTTTTATTTCATATGACGTTTTGAAAATATATGTATTTTAATTATAAAATTAAACAAATAAATAAAATAAAATAATAATAAAAATAAACAAATATAAAATATAGATAATTCAAAAGAATTACAAGGAACTTTGAAAATTACAGCTAAAAATTTCAGTCAATTTTTTGTTTTGTCTAATTAGATCAGAAATGAAAATCTCGAATCAATCTCGAAAATTTATCTAGCCGAATTTCTTTTGGTGGTAGTGGCGCAGAAATAGTTTTTTCCCGTTTCATTTCAATATTTTCATTTAGCTGTTTTCAAGACGTCCTACTCGTACAGGTACCTCAAACTTGCAAAGGACTTCCGTTACTTCCAGTTTGAAATCAAGAAGCCCAAGAATATCGGCATTTTTCGTCCCTCTTTGTTGTTCTACTCTCGCCTAAATTTAAATAAGTAAAAATTAGAGAATTATTTTGAAAATTAGTATATCATATTCTACTTATATAGGATCCATGAATTTGCTGCCGTTACATCGTGTAAATGGTAAAAAACTCTCATATACCACTTCCGTGAACGAATTCTGATTTTGTATCGGCCCAAATTTGAATCCAACAAGTCTACACCGCCCCTAAACTTATTATATTCTTTGATGATTGATGGACATTTCACGGTTATGCTTCCAATATTTTTTACTCTGCGGTTCGATATTTGAACGGGGTTTTTTCCTACAAACGTTGACAATAAGGTCACTAACCTTGTGTCTTTCCATTGAATAACAGCTATATCGAAGTCATCCACACAAGCAACGAGTTCGACAGCTGAGCCTCGCGGTTGGGTTTTCCAATATGAGTCATTTGGGAGTTTGCAATTTGGACGACGATTTTTTCTTACCGTTCCCAAACTATAAATTCGACGTTTCGCTAAATCTGCCAATAAAGGGGCCGAAGTAAAGTAGTTGTCGAAAAATACTTTATAATTAGTTATTGACGGGATTACCCTAGCAGACTCAATATTAATTTCCATATTCGGCCGATTGCGGTAATCGTTTTCCTGGCCGGTGTATATCTCTATATTGTATGCGAAGCCGGAAATTCCGCATAAAACAAACCATTTAAAACCCCATTTATGCGGTTTGTTTGGCATATATTGTTTCAGGTAGCACCTAGATTTGGTTGAACACTTTTGTTCGTCCACCGCGAGGCATTCTTCTAAAGGTATTTTATTGAAATTTTGAACCAAGCCATTAAATATTGGACGTATTTTATGAAGTCGGTCGTAGCTAGTATCGGTTTTTGCTGCCATTGTTTCATTGTTGTTGAAATGGAGGTACTGCTTAATTTCTTCAAATTTATTCAATGGCATGGTTTCCTGTACCATTAAGTTTCTGAGTTTCGGATGCCAATAGCGTCCGATATTCGGAATTTGGACAATTGAAGTAAACATCGAAATTCGCATATAATTTTTTATATCTTTGGCCGTAAACAAAGTGTTTATGTTTAGATTTTTTTGACAAGCGTATAAATTGTTTTCAGGAACAATTATTCATGATATTATTTCATTGTCCATAAATAAATTAAAATAAGCTGAAGGTGTGCTTAGCATAAATTCGTCCGGTAAATAGGAATATCCAAAAAATTTTACTTTATCTTCAGGTACTTCAAAATGTTTAGTTTTCCAGATAGTTCTGAAATATTTTTCCTTAATTTGTCTTAATTCGGCAAGTGCACTTGCAGAATCTCTTAAAGGGGTTTCATTATCAAAAACCACTTCTATGTTGTCAATATCAAACGGCTCATCGTCATTTATTTCAGCACATCGAGCTATTTCATCATCATCAAATGGGGATGATTCATCAGTTTGCGGGCGCTCTGAGGCTCTCAGAATTTCTGCTTCGTCGTAGTCATCATTCTCACCTGCACTAGCAAATTCATCTTCGCTATCTGACCAATTAGCGATAATCTCTTCCAA